>CM042840.1:42542020-43142020 GCA_023653725.1 Bungarus multicinctus
TAACCAAAAAATTATACATTTACAGCCTTTATTATTGCCTCATATAGAGAGAAGAGGTCAATTTCTTATTTTTAAAAATGTATTAAGTAAAATATATTAATTTAATTTTTAAAAAGTTTGTAACCAATGGAGGTGTAGATTTCTGAATATAATGAAATCTAGCAACTCTTCTTTCATTTTTACCTGCTTAGGACCATCAGGCTGGCAAAAAATTAATTTTGGGAAAGGTGGAAGAAACCATTTACTTTGTGGAAGAATAAAGTAGAATTATTCATTATAGATACATATAGAAGATTAATGTTTCAAAAAAACCCTGAAAATCAAGTAGAGAAGAGGAGAGAGCTCAGAATTCAAATGTTGTCACATGAAACAATTCCACAGTCTCATTTTTTGGGTTCCTTAGCAGGCTCTGCTTCTTCTACTTCAGTTTTCCATGGATTTCTGAAAATTTAATTTTCACTTATATTGAGATAAATCTTTTGCATATTTGCTAATTCATGATTTGATATGAATATTTTAAAACAACAATTTTCTTCAAATGCATATTTTGTGTATTGTTTTCATTTTATTTTCAATTTGGGGCAGAAGACTTGAGAAAAATTGTTTGTTCTTTCTGAGGCTTTCATATTTTTCCACAGAAATCAGAATATATGTATTATGCTTGTGGTGTACTATTGCACTAGTATTTATTGAACTCATTTAAATGAAAACAATTGTTGAGAGTTAAGCTCAGTGGGAAATTGGGGGTAGGGGGTTTAAACATTGCAATAGGTTTGGTTAACCCACAACATGACTGAGAAGTGTTTCCTGATCCATTATTTATTGAACATTTTTAATCAAACTTTTTTTTCCATTTTAAAGTGACAGCATTATCAGATAAGAATGTTTTTAGCATGATAAAGAAAAAATCGGAGTGATTGAGAAATATTGAATAGTCATTATCAAGTTAATGATAAGGCACCCTCTAAAGTATAAGTCATCTAGAATGCTGCATTTCACTTAAATTGTCTAATATTATAAATAATCATTTCACAGGAATTATAACAAAGGCAGTTTATAAGTCAAGTGAAGAAGATAAAAAGGAAGAAGAAGTGAAAAAAACTTTAGAACAGCATGACAACATAGTGACACATTATAAAAATGTCATTAGAGTACAGGTAAATAATGTATCTTGTTTTAAATGAATTGTGTTTAATCTCAGGAATATTATGCATATTTAAAGAGGTATATCTTAAGCCCAAATTACACATTATATTGAAATTTATTTAAAATTATAGCATTTGTTAATGAAAAAATGAAATTATTGATTTGTATTCAGCGTGGGGGAAGAGAAGTTTAATTCATATATATCCAAAAATGAAGTGGCATGTTGTAAAATTGTATATTAAATAGCATCAAATAATTTAATAAATCTTGTCAAGATATGGAATAAAATTTGTCCATACATTGTCCGTACATTAAAATCTCATTTGCTACTTACTGATGCATAAAATGCGTAAATTTTGTAAAATAATGCAAAAACTGTTCCCAAATTATAAGCAGGTAAAATGTATAAAATATATATGTATAAATTCCATTCAGATTTAATTGATGTTCTACTTTAATAAATATCTCTTCCTCCGTTATTTCATTATGCAGTCTGTTGTTTTGCCCTCCATCAGGATGGTCATGGTTGTTCTTGTTCTTGTTAGATTTTTAATCCCTCCTGTTTTATATATAATTTAACATAGGAAACATATCTAATACTGCTTTCCTCTACTCTCCCAACAATAATCTTGCATGGTAGGCTGGGTGAGAGTAACTGGCCCAAAGTTATTCAACTTTTCTCACATCTAAGGCAAGTTTAGAACTCACAGTCTTCTGATTTCTAGCATCTTAACCACTACACCAAACTACTTGTATAGTTGGTAGTCTTATATGTATAGTACATCGCTGCTATAAAAAGTATCACCTAAATTCCATTTAATACTAGACAAGAATTTACTTGTTAAGATTAAAAAATAGCTATAACATATAAATTAGTTCAAATTTGTTGCTCAAAATTTAAAGATATTATAGGTGATTCTTATTTACTGACCACTCATTCAGTGACTGTTCAAAATTATGACAGTACTGAATGTGGAAGACTTAAAACCAGTCTATCAAGTTGTGACTGCCCCCATGGTCCTCTCAGGCAGGTGATCACTTGATTCCAGCACTTGACAACCTGCACATTTATGATGTTTATAGCATTCTGTGATTATGATTGCTATTTACAATCTTCACAGCTGGCAAAATCAAACCTGGTGGGATTTATAAGTCACTGTCATGTGGCATCACACTTAACAACCCATGGTGATTTGCTTGATGATTACAGCTGGAACTCACAAACTGCCATTCTAAATAAGGAGTGATTATATGATTTTTCACTTTATGAAAATGTCATTTAATAATGAAGTTGCTAGTCCCAAGTGAGGACCCTTTAGATCTTCTAAACTCTCTCCGGAATTACTTTTTGGAATATTCTCTTGTCACAAAAGGGACCTGACCTCTTATTGTATAGATAGGTAGACCTTGACTTATGACTACAATTGGGCTGGGACATCTATTACTAAAATTCAGACTCTGTCTGAATTTATTATCTATTTTGCCTCATTAAGTGAATAATAGTAGTTGTTAAACAATTCTGGCTTCCCCCATTGACTATGCTTGTCAGAAACCAGCTGGGAAGATAGTATATGGGGATTATGTGACTCAAGGACACTTGAATTGTCATAAATACATGCCAATTACCTAGCATGTGAATTTCCTTCCCATGATCACAGCGATCATGCAACAGACATAAGTATGAGGACAAATTGTAAGTCATTTTTTTAATGCTGTTATAAACAATTGCTACATCTTAAGTGAAGGAATACCTGTAAATAGTAGAAGTAGAATAGTTTAGTCCTTGATACATTTTTTATCTTACCATGTTCCAGAGAATTCCCAAAACTATTTTTATCTATATTGCACTAACCAAATAGAGTTGATCGGTTAGCATCTCAGTTAGAAATCTGATAAAAGATTCAAGGTCCCAGGTATAATTAGACAGTAGATCTATGTTAAAGAAATGGATGCAAACTTAACTTTGTTTCTTTTTTTTTTATTTTAAAGGACCAGGAGCTTGAGGAATTGAAGAAACAATTAGAATCATTTAAAATTCAAAATGAACAATTGCAGACAACAGTTACGCAACAAGTTTCACAAATCCAGCAACACAAGGACCAATATAATCTCCTTAAAATACAGCTAGGTAGTAATGCAAATAGTACTTTATATAGTTTGCCTGAGGAATAACTTGCAGGCCATGGGATTTTAAATTGCGTTGAGTTACGTATATTTTCAACAATTCAAGAATGTGGTGAATTGGCATTAATCATTGACAATGGACTATTTAACTATCTGGAGTCAATCTCAGAGTTTCATCAAGATTATCAACTATAGAGTCGGAATATTTTTTTCAAGAAACCTCAAAAACCAAAGGGAGATATAGTAGTGGAAACAAAAATTTAGACAAATAGATTAACTAGTTGCTTTAACTAATAGCATCAGTTAGGACCCTCAGTGCCATCCCTCTCCATTTGCTTTAGAAGCCAAGAAATTTCTCGTTTATATTTAACTGTCCACGGACAGTGATATTTTACTTAACATTGTTCAGTCTTAAAATCTAAGCAAGGTTGACCTTAATTAGTCTAAGGATGGGGAAACCACTTGACAATTCCCTGTAGGTTTTACAGGGAAAATAAAAAGTATTTTGACAGAAGACAGTGGCATCTGATTTTTGTAATCCTGCCAAGAAAACTGCAGAAATATTATTACCCAATGATGAGCTTGAAAAAAAGGCATCTTTTCCTTTAATTTTTTTCTTTGCCTTCATCTTAGTTTCTAACATTCAATTGATCAGGTAATAAATCTGATATACCAAAATATCTTTGTCATCCAACTCTTGTATATTAATCTTTTATTCATATTATATATAAATAGTTGTAAGAGTCTATACATATACATCCACTTAAGCTCTTAGAGAAGTATCTTAGAGAATCAGACTTACTCTTAGAGAAGTATCTTAGAGAATCTCTGTCCCCCCTCTCCCCCTTTTAGTACATTTCTAAGCATTTCAGCAATTACCAGATACTGGCCAGTAAAATAAGTTACATAAAATAGCAATATATCAAAGGTTTGCCTCAAGGAAAGCTTAAGAAGTTTAAGAAGTAAAATGTTTAGAACAATATTAAATATCATTCCCCATGATGTATTTGTCCTGTATTATTTACTATTTTATCCTGGAATTTCTATTTCCATTTGTCTGTCTGACAATCAATAGGTAGTTCTCTAATAAAATTGTTCTTCTGCATTAATTTAATTGTTCTCTAATAAATTTAGTTCTTCTGCATTAATTTCCTAATAGAATTGTAATTTTGAAATAGTAATTTCAAACATTCTTAACAGTAAGAATGTTTTAATTTTCTATCTGAAATGCTAGAAGTTAATCATTTTATAATCTGCTTAATAGGAAAAGACAATCAGCATCATAGTTCCCACAGTGATATGGCTCAGATGAATGGTGTTCAATCAGAAGAAATCAGTAAATTGCACATTGAAATGGAGGAATGGAAGCACAAACTGGAAATACTGCAAGAACAGCTAAGAGAAAAGGATTCTTTGATTGAAACCTTGGTGAGCAGTAAAGTTCCATTCTCAGTAATCTTCTGATCTGGTCTGAAACTATCCGTTTTTCCTGATCAGATCTAAAATGGTGATTAAGAAATAGTTTTCTTTCTTACTCCCAAATCATAGCAGACTATAATTTCTTCAAATCAGGGGAAACAAATTTATCCAAGCAGTACATTTTTATTCTTTGTATTGTGGGCGAGGAGCACCTAGACCACAAGCCTAAATATAGCTTGAGATATGTTGCCATACTTCCACCTATTTTAATTTTGAGTCAGATTTAAAATCAATTGATTTTTTTCATGTGTTGTATTTTATATACTGTTGCAATTATTCTAAGTTACCTCAATTTATGATTAGGTGATATGATGAATGAATTAATGAAAAATGTAGCTTAAATAATGGGTTTGGATGATATGAAGATAAAATGTATTGATAAGTTCAGTGGATTCTTATTGGTGTATAGAATATGGTTTTATGTAGAATTTTTTTAAAATGAATTTAATTAAAAATAATCAGCTTACTGCCTTGGCAGTGGTTCTAATCCATAAAATTGAAACCTGTGTTTGGAAGCAATAGTAGAGGCAAGACTACCCACCAATTTTATATGGTTTTATTTTCATTTCATCAGAAATAAATTGGAATCCCAATTTTTATTTATTTTTAAAACTTTATTTTTAAAAAATAAATGTAGGTTTATAAATAAAATACTATAAATTTACTGAACTCATAATTGTTTAAAAGTCCATAGTATAAAAATGGAATCTAATTTATTTTTTTGAAAAGGGTGACTATTTCAAATACTTCCCGATATTCTCACCATATTTGTTAGCATGGGAATTTTTTTAAATGTAAGATTTAATTCAGTTTGCATAGCTTATTTTCTCTCTTCTATGCAGTATACCAAAATGCTATTTTTCTAATTTCCAAGATGATACCAATCATTATTATGTGATTATCTGAAGCTATAGTCCTGGTTGCTGCTTTTTTAAAATATAAAACTAGAATAAGAGTTTAAAGTGCTTACGCTTTTTAAATAACTGGATGTTTTTTATATGTCTAATGTTTGTAGAAACTTTCAACAACAATGGAAGGAACAACAGAACAATCATCACAAACTAATATATCTACTGGAACTCAGTTAAATAATGAACTGTGTAAGGTAGGAAAATCCTACAGCCTATTTTAAAGTATTTGGTCAAGCTACTTTTATATGACAGTGGAGGAAACAATGCATTACTTGCTCTTGAAGTATGACTACAATTTGAATGAAAAGGGTGCCCTTGCCTTGGTTTTGGAATTAGGTCCTGTGGGCTTTTAGTTGTACAATTCAGTTTTCTCTTTTTTTCCCTATGTCTGATTATTATGGTAGGGAGAGCAACCTGATTTCTATTATGTGTTTCATATGAGAATCACTACTGATCTCACAGCAATCTTGTATTGTTTTTGGTTCCATATTCTTCCTGAGCTAAAGTATCTTCAAAGGTAATTCAGTGAGTTTGGTTTAGTTTATCTTATTGTCATTGCAGCTCGTACAATGAAATTAAATATCATCTTCAAGATATATTATGACTATGAAAATAAGCACAAACACACATCCTTCACATTCTATACGTTGAATTGAAAACCCCTGATATTGCACTAATATTGCACTATGCAATATAATTCAATAGAAACTGTTTTTCAGCCTATTTGTCCTTGTTTTTATTATCCTGTACCATCTGCTAGATGGTAAGAGTTAAAAAAAAAGGGTGCCCAGGATGAGATGGATCTGTAAGAATGTTTTGAACTTTCTTTTGAACATTCCTTGAGAATGTTTTGAACTTTGAGATACACATAGTAAAAATCCAAGTTGGATATATCTCTAGCATTAAATTACTATGCTTTATTTTCAGGTATAAAAATTACAAGTGGAGCAATCTGAGGTGGGGAAAATATTTTATGCCCTAGCTGAGAACTGGGTATCAAAGTCAATCTAAAGAATCCCATAGAGTTATCTTGATCCATTCTTAGCTAAAACAACATCAATACTTAAGAATCTACTCTATGTTAAGTTCAATTTATAAAGTCAGCTTCTGTGATATTTGAGAGAAATAGATTGAAATCTGTATGTTAGCCATACTTCAATAGAAAAACTCACTTCACATAGTCCTCCACATCTGTTTTCATCTTAGAGCATCCGAATTGCCTTCTGGTTAGGGTGCAGAGTTTTTAAATAACCAAAATGTCCAGCAAGCTTGGAGATATGACTGCGCTGCAGTATTTGAAGTCTCAAGCTGGAGGGACTTGGCCCTCTTCCAGGCTAGTCCGTCCTTGAGGTCAGGGCATCCTTGTCATTAAACTATGGATCTGTCCAAATAACTGCTTTCAAGGTCTGTCATTAGGTCTCCTCCAGGGGTGTCTTGGCGTCTTGGCTTGGCCTCTGGTTGTGGCTTGAGCTGCTGGTTGAGAGGGAGGGATGATGGGCTGGATTACTTCTTCACGACGGCTGTGGTTTTCTGGAAAGGCATAAAAGAGTAGGTTCTTCCCCCTGGGATGCATTTTAATTCAAAGTTAAACAGTTTGGAGTACTGCACCCAGCATATTTGTTTGGGAGAAAGGTTTTTTGGAGGGTAGGATTTTAGGTTTTTGTGATCAGTTCAAACTTCAAATGGTACTTGGCTTCCCTCTAGGAAGTGTCTTCAGGTGAGGAGTGCCCATCGAACTGCATATGCTTCTTTCTCCCACACTGCCCACCGCCTCTCGGTGTTATTGAGATTTTTGGACATGTAAGCGCAGGGTTGTGGCTGGCTCTGGTGTTGACTTGCAGCAGCACTGCCACTACGGCCACGTCATTGTCATTTACCTGGACCACGAATGGCTGTTTGGGGTCAGGGTGCTTGAGGATAGGCTCCTCAGCTAATAGTCTTTTCAGTTTTTTGAAAGCATGCTGGTAGTCTAGGGACCAAGCCAGTGGCTGGCTAGGTCGTGGTTTTGAGGCACCTCCTGCAAAGACAGCGATGAATTGCCTGTAAAAGTTGGCAAACCCAAGGAAGCTCTGAAGTTGCTTATGGGTACATGGGGGCTGCCAGTTCAATACCCCTTTTACTTTTCCCGGGTCCATTTCAATTCCCTCGTTTGAATTGAATTTCAATTACCTCAGTAGCCCAGGTAGTCTAGGGAGGCCTTGTGAAACTTGCACTTTGACAGTTTCACATATAGTTTAGCCACTAAGAGTTTCTTTAAGACCTGGTGCACTAGTTTAATTGTGCTCTTCCAATGTTTCACTGAACATGTGAATGTCGTTCAGATAGACTCCCTTGAAAGGTGCTCATATAGCACATCGACTGGGGGCTCCCTGTAATCCAAACAGCATTACTTTAAACTGGAAGCTGCATAATGGGCAGTTGAAGGCTACCTTCCATTCATCTCCCTCTTTGATCCACATCTGGTAATATTCTTCTCTTAGATCTAGCTTGGTGAACATCTTTCCCTTCACCAAGTGGCTTAGCATGTCCTTCATCAAGGGCAGGGAGTAGGTGTTTTCTATGCACACCACATTAATTCCTCTAAAATCAATGCAGAGCCTCATCAACCCATCTTTCTTCTCTTTGAAGAGCACCGAGATGGCCACCCTAGACTTGGCTGGCTGAATGAATCGCCTTGCTAGGTTGATGTCCATGTTTCATTTTCAGCTCGTCCATTTTCCTGGGGGGGTCATGGAATACATCTTTGGCTTGGGCAGCTTGGCTCCTGGTACAAATTCTGTCACATAGTAGATGAGTCGGTGAGGGGGAAGGGTGTTGCTTTCCTGTTTGTTGAATATATCAGCCAGATCCCGATATTCCTTGGGAACTTGTGGATAGCCCAATGGTGAATCAACAACAACTTTCTCACAGGTTCCAGGGTCGTGTGGGCCTTGTCACTAGGTCGCAATGGTCCTATTCCTATTTTTAATTTCCTATATCCATCCTCCCATGTGATGGCAGGACCTCAATTATCCAACCAAGCTGGGCCGATTCTGTCGTATCTGGTGCCAGCACAAAGTGTATGAGTTCCCAGTGATGACCCATTTCCAGCCTCATTGGTTCAGTGAATAGGATAGCTGGGACTCCGCCTATTAATGTCCTATTGACTTGCTTGAAACTTGTGGGGCATGCCAGGGGCACCGTGCTTATCCCTAGCTTCTGGACAGTAGGGAGGTTAATTAGGTATCTGGTGCACCCAGTGTCTGTGATGGCCTCTATGTCCACTTGGGCTCCTATCCAGGGCACCACTATCCACAGATGGCCTCACTTATCATCGGATCGTCTTCGCTGCCCTCACTGCTATCACCCGCAGCGACCGGAGGGGGCTTATGGAGCCGGAGTTTCCCCCCCTGAGGGAGGTGAAAACTCAACAGCTTGCTGGGTGAATCTCCCATTGTCCATTGGCTTGCGCAGGGTCCTCTTTGTTTAGGCCCTGCTGGACCTGGTGACCTGATGCCAGGGCCAGGCACTCTGACGCTCAGTGGCCTTGTTGGCTGCACTTGAAGCACTTAATGTTCACAATTAGGGTCATTTTGACTCTTCTAACTGCCTCGTGCTGGTTTGATGACCCAGGACTCATTTAGGCTTTTTGTACTGAGTGGCTTTTGGATGTGGCGAATCTCGAGGTCCATGGCCACCGCCATCTGGGACACTCCGGTATGCGCTCAGGGACCCCTCAGAAGGTGCAAGCTTGCAGGAGGTCTTGGTCTATGGCTTCCTTAAGTGGTGGATAAGGAGGCATTCCAGCCAATTTCTCAGCATACCCACCCATTCTTCGAAATTCCCACACTAACTCCTTCACAGGACAGCCTTTTCTCTTGAGGTCTCTAATCTCAGCCTCTGCCTTTTTCCCTGGGTTGTGTCTTCGACTGGGTTCTCAGTAGCTGCAGAAATTCATCAGCATCTTCAAGTTCAAGAGCCCCCTCATCATGCAATTGAGCCATCCACTTGGCCGCTTCATCCTCCATGTTGGTGACAATGGTCGAAATTATCTCTTGGTTGGACTGGTACTGGCCTCTGTAGTGATCGAGGTGGGACCAGATTCAGTTCAAGAAGTACACTAGCTTCCCAGGGCTCCCATCAAAAGTGGCTCTGAAGGGGCTGGTGGTGCTGGCATTGATGGGGTCAGCTGGGAAGTGGGTGCTGGCATCAATTGGCATTGGGCCCACCTTGGCCGGAGTAATATGCCCAGCCAGGAGGGATTTGGTCTGTCAGTGGCAGGTTGAAGGGTGGCCGGCAAGGTGGACTGCTTGGCTTTGGTAGGCCAATTGTCCCTTGCAGCAACCCCAAGCTGAACTAGCCTAGGGGCCCTGGCAGCTGGCTGACAGTGGTCGTGGCTTGAGCTGTTGGTTTGGTAGATCAGGCCCAGCAAGGGAAGCTTAGGCGCGATCCTGGGGGATGCTGACCCAGGCTGCTGATGCTCAGCTGGTCAAATCTCTCTGGCAGCCCTTCCAGGATCTAACTTCTTAACAGTGGCTGGATTCCCCATATCCTGGACTCACTGAAGTCCAGAGGCCTCCTAGCCCTCCACTCAAAAACAGTGGTGTGCTGTGCCCAAGCTAAGGTGAACTGGGGTTCCTGGAATGCCGAGAGCTGATTAGGTCCTCCTCAGCCTGGTATAATTCCTGGGCCCTCGGCCACTTCATTGGCTCCTGTTGCGCCAGGATTCTGGTGCTGCCTCCCGAGCTGCCTCCCCACCGGTGGAGCTCCTGAGCCAATGGCTAGGGCACATGCTCCTTGGGCCAGACAGCTACTGGCATTTGATCTCCGCTGCCACCGCCTCCACCCGCTCAGCCACCAAGGGGAAACCGAAGCTCCTGGAGCTGTTTCCGCAGGCTCCCCCGTACCCGTTCCTCCACTGGTGTTGGTGGATTTCTCCTCTATTTCCTCTATTTTGTGTTTTACAGTCACAATTATTATAGTTTCTGAAAACTATGATCTTTATAATTTTGTTCAGTGTTATTTGTTTTTCAGAACCTGACTTCTGTTCCTGCATCAGAAGACAGTAGTGCTGATATGATAGCAAAGACAACTGATTTGGAAAGACAACTTTCAGTGATCTTGCAGGAGAATAAAGAATTAAAGGTACATAATAAAACATACTAATAAAGCATATTGCATATTTAACTTAACTTTAGAGTTAATATTCTATGTTTATATCATACTAGAATTCAACATAACACAAACACGAGCAATAGAACGTAATGACACCAGAGTCTTGGATTTTAAAAGAGCTGATTTTAAAAAACTCCGAAAGAACTTAGGAAAGATTCCATGGATGAAAATCCTGAAAGGGAAAAAAACTCAAGAATCTTGGGAAACTCTGAAAAGTATGATCATAGAAGCCCAGATCAGCGCAATACCACTGAGAAAGAAAAACAAGAAATTCAAGATGAAACCAGCAAGGCTGCACAAAGATCTCTCTGGCAAATTGAAAGAAAATAAGGACAAGTACAAAAAATGGAAAGAAGGACATACAACTAAGGCAGAATATCAGCAGATAGCCAGAATCTGCAAAGACGAAGTCAGGATAACAAAGACTCAGAATGAACAAAGACTTGCAACAAAAGTCAAAGATAATAAAAAAAGTTTCTTCCAACATATAAATAACAAGAAAAAAAATCAAGGAAACAGTCGGTCCACTAAAGAGAGAAGACAGCAAAGAAGTAACAAGCAACAGAGAGAAAGCTGAACTGCTTAACTCATTCTTTGCATCAGTCTTCACGCAAAAAGAAATTATAGCTCAACCTACCAAAAACATAATTGTAAAAGACAGACCAGGAATAAAAGTAAAAAAATAAGCAAAAAAATAGTAAGAGAACACATGTCTGATGTTGATGAACACAAATCACTGGAGCCTAATGGATTACATCCCAGAGTTTTAAAAGAGCTGGCAGAGGTCATCTCAGAACCACTGCATATCTTTCAAAAATCCTGGAGCATTGGGAATGACCAGAGGACTGGAAAAGAGCTGAAATGGTTCCCATCTTCAAAAAAGGAAAAAAAACAGACCCAGGAAACTATAGACCAATCAGCCTAACATCAATACTCGGGAAGATAATAAAAAAACAGATCTGCCAACATCTAGAAACAAGTAAAGTAATAACTAGCAGTCAGCATGGGTTTATTAAGAACAGATCATGCCAAATCAATCTTATTTCATTCTTCAACATAGTGACTAAATTAGTAGACCAGCAAAATACTGTGGACATAATATATTTAGATTTCAGCAAGGCATTCAACAAAGTAGATCACAACCTATTTCTTAGTAAGCTAGAAAAAAGCAGAATAGATAGCACCACCACTATATAGACTCATAACTGGCTAACAAACCATACTCAACGAGTAGTCCTTAATGGGTCTAAGTCTACATGGAGGGAAGTAAGCAGTGGGGTGCCACAAGGTTCCGTCTTAGGCCCAGTACTCTTCAATATCTTCATTAACAACTTAGATGAGGGCATAGAAGGAGAATTTATCAAATTTCAGATGTTACTAAGCTGGCAGGAATAGCTAACACCCAAGAAGATAGGCTCAAGTTCCAGATGGATCTTGACATACTAGAACACTGGGCCGTATCTAACAAAATGAAATTCATTGTAAAGAAAAGTAAAGTCCTACACTTGAGCAAGAAAAACCAAAAGTACACATTTAGACTGGGTGAAACCAGGCTCAATAGCTGGAACTGTGAGAGGGATCTTGGAGTCTTAGTGGACAACCAGCTAAATATGAGCCACCAGTGTGCAGCAGCAGCCAAAAAAGCTAAAGCAATCCTAAGTTGTATTAACAGAGGGATACAATCAAGATCAAGGGAGGTACTAATACCACTCTATAAAGCCTTAGTAAGACCACACCTAGAGTACTGCATCCAGTTTTGCTCACCACATTATAAAAAAGATCTTGAAATTCTAGAAAAAGTACAAAGAAGAGTAACGAGGATGATTAGAGGACTGGAGACTAAAACATAAGAAGAACAGTTACAGGAACTAGGCTTGGCTAATCTAGTAAAGAGAAGGACCGGGGAGACATGGCAGCAGTGTTCCAATATTTGAGGGGCTGCCACAGAGAGGAAAAGGTCAAGCTATTTTCTAAAGTGCCTGTAGGCCAGACAAGGAATAGTGGATGGAAACTGAACAAGGAGAGATTTAACCTGGAAATAAGGAGAAACTTTCTGACAGAACAATCAACCAATGGAACACCTTGCCTTCAGATGTTGTGGGAGCGCCATCACTTGGGACTTTCAAGAAGAGATTGGACTGCCATTTGTCAGAAATGGTGTAGGGTCTCCCGCTTGACCGGGGGTTGGACTAGATGACCTTCCAACTCTGATTAACTGTTATATCTGCAGTCTTATTGGATTATTGGCACAGAATGCTTTTTACAATTGTTTAAATGTCTGGATTAATGATTCATGAATTAACTCTAGATTATAATAGGCATTCCAAAGAAAAAAATAATATCCTCATTGTTGATTATGAAGTGAATTTGCTTCTTGCTGATGTCCTCTTACAGATTATACTTAGGAATTGTATTAAACTCTTTAAGCAGGCAAGACATGTGCGGTATTATTGCCCATAAACTTGGTCAAAAAAGTACTTTTAAAATATGTAGAATCACAGTTCTTTATTGATGGAGTATTAATTACGTGTCCTCAACCTAAAGCTCTTATACTGTAATATACAGTCCATTGAAATATCAAAAGATGAGAGAGGGTCTAAGCAATGATCAATCAATAATGCATGCTGAGATTTGCTATACTTTTATTTTCTTCCATCTTCTAAGATCTGTTCTAGAATCATTTGTCAAGTTTCTGAAAATGGACAAAGCATTTGGGAAATGGATATTGAAAAGCTACTAAAGATCAACTGTATTTTCTTCCATCTTCAAAGATCTTTTCTAGAATCATTTGTCAAGTTTCTGAAAATGGACAAAGCATTTGGGAAATAGATATTGAAAAGCTACTAAAGATCAACTATGTGAAGCATAAACTTCTAAAAAACAGATTTTAGATGAAACTCAATAAAGCATTGCATGTGACATTTATATGGAATACTTAAATCACCTTAAAAGGAGATTGATTTTTACGGTATATGAAGCATATTCTTCTTCTTTCCAGACATACAACTTTTTCAGTGTCTCTGAATGTAATATTTTTTTTCTTTTCTTTGCTAGAATGAAATTGCAAGACTCGGTGAGGAGAAGACTTCATTTAAACAACAATTGGAATCATCCAATAGCACTGTGGCAATTTTGAAAAATGAAAAAAGTAAACTGCAGCAGGAAATTGCAGAATCTAAAAAAGAACAAGATGATTTTCTGGTTCTTCTGGCTGATCAGGATCAGAAAATAATTGGATTAAAAAATAAACTCAAAGAACTTGGAGAACCGGTAAGATACAAAGTTTGCAAAAGCAGGTGTGAGACTTGAAGTTGTTGGAACAATTTAGGGCTAAATTTATCAACTTTTGTTGTATGACTTTAGATGTATGACAAAACTACATTTTTGTATTTGTGTCCTCAAGTTCCTCAGCACTTTAGAACTATGTCATTCACACTGTGTTCCCTGGTACCTTAGAGTTCCATGACTAACACCCAGGGCCTCAGCATTCACAGTCTTGGTTTACCTTGCATGCAATGTATTACTACAACACTAATTTTAACATTTTGTTAAAATAAAATATATTACATGAAATATGTTAATTAACAAGTTACAGATTGATTTTTCATGTTGAGATGGGTTGTTTGGATATATCAGTTTTGAAGACTACTGCTGTAAAAGAATGTGGTTTAACTGCCACATTGGTAATTTTGACTTCTTCTGGGCAGGAATGATGATTTTAAAAAAAGGAGAGAGGAAGCAGAAAAGAAACAAACCCTTCATGCTTTGAAAATTGGAGCGGGAGAATGAGTATTATCTCCTGGGCAACCAATGCCTTAGGGTTTTCTAATACTTCCTTATCTGAGACATAAAGAGACAAGTTAGGAAGAGAAAAAGTCTCTGGACCATTATCAGCAAAATGTAAAAGTTGTTAATTGGAGGCACTGCTGCTCTACTTTTATCCTCTACAGTGCTACTGTATCACAAAGGAGAGAGAAATTAAAAAAGGAAAAAACAGTGTTGTGTTCATTAAATACTTGAAGTTGAATTGAATTCTTTATTGTCATTGTACGTATATACATACAACGAAATTCACTTCTCTCTCGGTCTGATAGAAAGAGCTTCTAAAAGGGAACAGTAGAGAATCCAGTACCATGTTCTGACAACTACAGGTGCTCTCAATGATGTGTGGCTTTCGGGAACTAATTTTACAACTAGAGATACTATATTATACCTCTGCATAACTGTATAATCATATGTTAAAATCTACTGTGCAGTTTTATTTATATTTTATTGATAATTTATTTACAAAATGAAATGAGTATAAAAGAAAAGAAAAAAAGATAAAAAAGGAAGTGTTGAAAATAATAGAAGAAAAAAAATACTTCAAAGAAGCAAATGATCTTTTTCCTAGCAGTTATAGACAATACATTTTTTCCTTCAAAATTATGACATAAGCTTCGTTTCTCCTCATATAAGCTTTTTTTAAAAATGATAAACCCAAAAATCAGATCCTTTTTATCTGTTTTAAGCAAAAAGTTTGTAAAGTGTTTCCAGTCTTTTATAAAAAATAGTTGTCTTTTCTTCCCTGATCAAACAAGTCAATTTAGCCATTCATTTAGTTGCATCTTGATCAACTTTTTTCTTTTGATGGAGTCTAATCTTAATATGCTATCCAAAGATAAATGTGGACCTTGGCCTGGTGAATGTAATGTTCTCTTGTTATAATTAAATAAATACATTTCTATATTATAGGTTATATAATAAAACAAAAGGATTATGGCCTCAGATGATGGAGAAATGCTCTCTTTAACTTAAGAAGATAGATTTAAATTTTAATTATTTGCTTCAGCATATTAAAATAATTAGCAAGTTTAAAAATATGTTGTCCATTTAACCTAATACACTAATAGCAGTTTTATTTCTGTTTTCCTCCTAAAGATTGAAGATGAAGATGATGTGGATTTAGGTGATCATGGTGAGGATGAAGAGGAGGAGGAGGAGGATGCAGAAGGAGAAGAAGAAAATTAATAGTACTTTATTGGGTTAAACATCGAATTCAAAGCAGGAATGCTTTGAAATTTAGGAATGTATGAACCAATCTGGATGGCTTTGTGATACAAAACACCTTGATAAAAGAAAAGATCATTAGAAATTATCCTCGGTTTCTTAAATATTGGCAATATATTTGTAGCTAAACAGAAGCCTAGTATGTTGAATTTCACATTCAGATCAAACTGAATGATTAACAAATTAGAAACCATTTTAGAAGCTGTAAGAAGGTAACAATGTTGGATTAAAATGTGTTGCCTTTTGCCTATTTTCAAAGTGTTTGTCATTACTTAATTTTCTTATTTTGGATTTTATTGTGATTAAATATGGTATGCATATGAGTAAAATCCCTTGGATGAAATTGTTTCCTATATTCAATTTGGAGAGATTTTACAGATTTTTTTCTTAATATCTTTTACAAAAGATTGAAAGTGATGATGTGGTTTGGTTTGGTTTGGTTTGCTCAAGTTAAGTGGGTCATAGTTTCCTTGCTTTCTTCTCAGTAGATTTTGGCTTGAAATGAACTGTTCAGCATTGAGTGCCTTGCATCTGAAATAACTCCATTCTGTACCTTGGAAGTAAAAGTAGCTGCAACAGTACAGAGGGATTTTCTAAAGATAAAGAGCACTATTTAATAGTATATTAAAGAAACATTTTTAGAAAAATTCCCATATAAACCTTTAAAGGCTATCAGTTTATTATTTTGAAAACATATTTCTGTTATTAAAAAAAATGACCTTGTGATTGATGATAATTTATTGAGGGTTTTTTTTGCCCAGTAGATTTTAAAAAGAAAATAAATAAATACAGTTGCTATATCTACTTACTTTTTCGATAATGAAAATAAATATATACCTATTTAGTATCATTTATTTGACTATGTTGTGATTGCTTTTTATAATTTGCTGTTTATTTTTAAATAGGCCTAATAAGTTCAGATTCAATTTTTAAAAGTATTACTGAAAAAATAATGAGGTGGCCATGTTTTGTCAGGAAAATATGCTTATTCAGACCCTGGAATGATTTGGTAAAAATATCTAGCTGTGGGGGAGGGGGGAGTATGAAAAGACTGATCTTAAAAGTGCTTGCTCAGCAGAAAATGAGAAAAATCTTATTTTTCCAGAATCCCCAAAGCTTTTAATCTGACCATTCCCAAGAGAATGCAGTCAATCTAATGAGATTTCTGTAAGTAGGCATTGTAACAGTAAAAAAGTAACTTTGATCAACTTGTATGGCCTACTTATAACTGACAAAATAAGTTTCACACCTTGGGCTTTTATTTGCCTGTTCTGCCTTTTGATTGCTCATTCTGGTACCAGGATTATTAGCAAGAAGCAAAAAAAAAAAGTCTATTTACATTCCCTGGAGAGGAAAGGACTGCAAGAAAATAGACAGGCACACAATAATGAATACATATTGCAGGAAATGTTTTGGCGCTGCCAAGCACAAGCTCACTACACAAACAGACGGTCACAACCCCAGCCAACCTTTTTGCTTTTTACAGGCATATGGGGTGATAGATCACACACAGTAGAAAGGGGGAGAGGAAGGGAAAAAAAAAACCCAAGCAATCTCTTTAAACAATCTTTCCAATATATCTACTCTGCAAAGGTACAAATAAAGAAAAACAACAGTTGAGGCATAGGACAATGTGTATTGACTATACAAGTAGTTCTCATCTTACAATAGTTTGTTTAGTGACCATTTCAAGTTACAATGGCACTGAAAAAAGTGACTTATGACTGTTTTCACATTTAAGAATAGTGACATCCCCTGACCATGTGATCAAAATCCAGCTGCTAGGCAACTAGTTCATACTTATGACAGTTGTAGTGTCCTGGGGTCATGTGGTTATCTTTTACAACCTTCTGACAAGCAATGTCAATGCAGAAGCCAGATTCACTTAACTGTGTTATTAACAACTGCAGTGATTCACTTAACAACTATGGCAAGGAAGGCCAGAAAATGGGGCAAAATTCACTTAACATATGTTTTGCTTAGTAACAGAAATTTTGGGATCAATTGAGGGCTACCTGTAATGGCAACCACATGACAGGGACACTGCAAAGCTTGTGCCATAACTTTTTTTCAGCACTGATAGGTAATCTTTTAATAGTTGAATAAGGTAGCAAGGGAGGTCTAGCTACAGTATATTTAGAAACTAAGTAGGATTTAAGTTGGTACTGCATAAAGATGTAGTAAAGGTTCTCCCTTTTTGTACTTAGTTTATTAAAATACAAGTAATATATGCTGACCTGCTGAAAAATAAATTGCAATGCTACCTCAGTTTTGTAATATTTCTGTTTGGAAATAAAAGTGTTCCCTATGCTTTCTTAATCTAACCTGAGATTAATTTTAATTTGTCGTCAAATGTAGCTAAATCCCAGGTGGCAAAAAAAAAGTGCTCTGAGTATTAAATCTTGTCCACAGTATCATACTGACTTTATAGAGTGAAAACACTGGTTTTCTATTGCATGCTTTTGACATTTATCAAGCTGATTTATATAAAATCAAACCCATCTAATTTAATTGGTTCTTCTGACTCACAAAAACTCTGGATTTTCTAAAGCAGGAGATGAATTTCTCTCTTTAATTTCTCTGCAATCTTCCTTAACTGGAGATGATAGAGATTGGCCCTAGAAAATTCCTTATCTTATTGTTTGGTTGATAGCAATGCTCCAGAATCTTGAGCAAGCAAAATACCCAACCTTGTTTTCTGTAATTCAACAGAAAATCTCAAAGGCTAAACAGATTTGTAATTCTTTTCTGGCTAATAATTATTCATATTGTTCTGCAATCAAGTATGCAATTTATTGTCTTATAATTTGTCCATGCTGTATGTAAATTGACTGAGATTTTAGTTTGCTTCATCAAATTTTTCTTCATTTATGCGCTCTTTTTTATAAGATATATTGCTAAAAATAATAATTAACCATGGACATTGGATATTTGGTGTTAGCTTTTGTAAATAATGGCAACATATTGTATGTTTCAAGGCATCTAGTTTATACGTATTTTTCTAGGACATAATTTTTGTGGGAGGTAAATCAGAATGATCATGTATTAATTTCCACATAGTTGTTTACATTTGAATTTGAATTAAAGTCAAGTGGACTGAGAAGTGATATAAATGAAGATAACAGGAGGGAGGCCTTCAAAAGAGATAGTATACTGCTCAGGTTTTGATGTTTTTCACTTTGATATGCACAATATACTTGAATCCTCTATCACTATTATATTTATTTATTAAAATATAATTTATTCTATTAATGAAACTTAAGATAGAGTTCAATACAGAACAAAATGGCAAGTTGGTAGCACTTAAAGGAAAATGTGGTCAAGAAATAGACATAGCAAGTTTCCAGCAATGGTCTTTATTGCCATAGGGTAGAATAACAATATTGAAAGCCTCTCTGCCTCATCTTACACCAAACAAAAATCAAAACAGATGGTTTTGAATTTCTCAGGCTTTCTTCTTTCTCAGGACTGAATAATTATTTCTGAAACTCTTTAACCATTTATTGAGGAGTCCTTGGTGTTTTCTGAGCTTGATTGCTTGCAAACCTTTCATTACCCAACGAGGTAACAACTTCACTGCAAGTGAGCACAGGTTCTGCACCCTATTTATATTCAATGGATTGTTCTGCCAGTGTTGCTGGGGTATATTTTTTTTCTCCTTTGCAGTTTCTTGATTAGAATTTTGTCTGCTACTTGATTGTGTGTTTGGTGTTAATCCTTCCTTATCTGTGTGCGTCCTATGAGAGATGTCTTCTGATCTTAGTATTGTTATTGTCTTTTAAATGGTGTATAAATGTAATTATCTCAGTGTGTCTATTGATGGCTGGATTGTCTGAGTGCCAAGCTTCCTGGAATACCTGTTTTTGGATTTTGCTTGGAATCCACAGTTCAGTTCTAAGTTACATATATTTTCTTGTACTCATCCTCCCTTCCCCATTCCTGAAGTGAGAATTACATTCCTTCACTCGAAGGAATCATTAGTGATTCATCAATGATACATGATTTTATAGGAAATCACAGAGAACAAAAATTATTTCATATTCTAAGAGAAACAATCATAAGAAGTATTGACATAATTTCCCAAATTTAAATACTATAATATTGTCCACATTTTTCCTTTCACATTTAATTGGATTCAACAAATCAGTTTGGAAGTGCTGTGCCTAGATATCATTTTATTAAAGACCAAATGAGTTAAAGAAAAGGCCTGAAGTTTAATACTTAGAACTTAAGAGATATTAAGCATCACCTCTGGGCATTTTAGTGGTATAAAAAGTGGCATGCCTTGTTGAATCAACAGAAATTCCTTGGGTGACTGCAGGAAACTTGTGAGAAACTGATCCTAAGTCCTTGCCATTTCTGAATGTAGTGGAAGTAGTGCTGAGTCTGGGACAATAACGAGGAGAGGGGATCTTTAGAAAAGAATGTGCTGCAGCTCGAACATAATGTATTCTTACACCTGGTTTTAGAGTCATGAAAGATAGAACCCTTGGAGTTTTCATTGCCAATATGTTGGTTCGTTGTCTGAGAGTTTGGGGCATTGCAGTAAGCCATTTGGAAGGCTGTGAAAAAAATTGCAGAAATTTTACATTGTGAAATGCTTCATTTCTATCACTACAATTGTCAATTAATTACATGATAATTAACCACTGTTATTAATCTAATATTGACCATAATAACAATGCAGGTACATTTTTTAAAATTCTAGAATAAAAGAGATAAATAAGGAAATTAGTCTGTGAACACCCAAATCAGAATTGCATTCTGTTACTAAGAGTGAACCCTCTTGATGTTATTGGACATCAGCATCCCTGACCACTGATGTTTTGGTTGGACTTATGGGAGCTACATGTTCTCATCTGCATGTGGTAGACTGGGACTAGAATAGCAAGGTGGAGATACCTTAACACGTATTTATTTTATTTTAATTATTTCAAGATGACAAATACATGTCTATAACATCTCTGATTGTGTTTTGCATTTGGAAATTTTTCAGGTGGGGAGGGGAAATAGAACCTCCTTAGTATCAGACCGTGTTAATAACAATATAGGAAATACTAATGCTCTGATGGTCATTTTGAAAAATCCTTTCTTAGTGAGCACCTAGAAGCCAAGAGGAACATACGGTTTTACGGCTTTACGGTTCTGGATATTTTGTGATGGTGCGTGAATGGTATTTCGCGTATGTATGTATGTATGTATGTATGTATGTATGTATTGTATACACACACACAAACACACACACATATTCCACTGAAGATATCTAGATACAATTCAAATCCAAAGCAAAATAGGAGGACCTGTTTCATTTTTTAATGCAGTTTGAATATCTAGTTGATAAACTGGACTGCTGTAAGTTATTTTTAATTTTGTCAGGCTTAAGTGTATTGGTAGTGCTCCAATGTGGTATACAATTTGTATACATTTCCACTAGATGACAGTATTTCCCATGCAAACACTATTATTTGGCCATAGAAAAATATAGCAATAACACTCTTTCTGACACTCATACTTTATTAAAATAAGTAAAATTTTGCAAACTGTAGCTCAGTTCATTACATGCATTGTTAGATTGATATAGGATTTAAACTGAGATAAAGATGAAAACAGAAGGGACAAGCTAAGGTTTAGAAGATAGCAACTCCTCATCCTAAATCTAAAAATGCAAATCTTCATATCAGCAGCACTGGTATGGGGAGGGAGATAAATTGGCTATGCAGGTGCAGGTTACTAGCATCTTATCAATAACAATTTGAATGTGTTAAAAACTCATTCATTTGTTGAGGTATTTATCACATTTGTTAGATAGCCTTCTAATGTGAGTTCAGCAGTCATTTTGTGCTAGTGAAGTCTCATTTTTCAAAGCAGGCATTGTTTAAGAGGTTAAATGTTCTGATATTATCTTGTCCTTGTTTTGAGTCCTAATGTCAAACTTGTATCTATTAATCTTTTTTCATAAAATGTGTCCCCATTCCCCTATGTAGATGCCAGGGGGCTTTGCTGGCAGTATATCATTAAGTCACATTGGACAAAGAACATGGGAAAGTGCTTCTAATTTTATGTGTGTATTGGTATAGTTGTTGGGACAAAGTAGATATCTGGCCTTGTTACACAATCTAATTCAGAGGTCTCCAAACAGAGGTCTCCAAACTTGGCAACTTATGGACTTCAACTCCCAGAATTCTCCAGCCAGCTATGCTGGGAGTTGAAGTCCACAAAGTTGCCAAGTTTGGGGACTCCTGATCTAATTCATATTCTAGTATCATTATTGTTTTTCTTGTTGCTAATGAGGTTTCACACACAATGAGATTTTAATATTACAATTACAAATACTAGTTGATAAGATACTTGTATTCTGTCTCATGTGTAACCTTCACCTGCATTATCAACCTATCTTCTTGCCTCATTCCAATTTAAATCCTACATACGTTTGGCTACGCTTTGCAACTGATAATGAACACCTTCTCAGGGAAACCTATTCCCTTAAGAAAATGTGTTAGTCAAAAAGGATGCCTGTGTTAGTCAAAAAAGGATGCCTCCTGATTTTTTGCTACCATAGACTAACACAGCTCTCCTATAATGTCTACAGAGAGGCCACGGCTGGGAAATACAACTTTTAGAATTTCTGACAAGTATCACCCATGAGAATTAGTAAGAAATGAAGTTCCTGTCCATTTGGTAAAGCAGCGGGGAGGAAGAGCAGGTTGATGATAAATTACCTGCATCTGGAATATGCATCTTCTGTACCCACTGCTGCTATCCCTGCTATCTGCAAATAACAAGTGACCTCCAATCTGTAGATAGAAAAGAAGATCAGGAGAGTGAATTTCCTCTGAATTTCTAAAAGCAAAGGTAGTACAATGATCAAACTACATCCTGCATTGTTTGTCTTATTTTCTGACTTTGGAAAAAAATGCCATTGCCATGAGAAAGACTTAGGTGGAGCTCTCTCTCTCCCTCTCCCTCTCTCTCCCTCCCTCCCTCTCTCTCCCTCCCTCCCTCTCTCTCTCATCTGTCTTCATCTATCTATCATCAAAGTTATATAATTGCCTAACAGGTGATTCCAGGCAGTTTACAAAATTTTACAAATTCACTATTATAATACAAACCATTTAAAAAAAAAACCATGGTAGCAATAATACAATCAAATCAACCATTTGATCAGCTCCGTCTCAATTCATGGTCCCCAGGCCTGGTGAGGGAACCACATTTTTAGGACTTATCAGAAAAGCAAAAGGGTAGAAGCCAACTACTATACCTTAGGGGGAAATTGTGTTAAAGAAGGAGCCAACACCAAGAAGGCCCATTTCGGATCCTAGATACTCATCTATAATTGATAGGATCTGAAACATGCCTTCCTATCCTGGTGGACTAGGTGGATTTAATAGGGGAGAGGATGTCCTCCAAATAAATAGCCTGGCTCCAAGAGATGTTGGGCTTTAAAGGTGATAACCAGCAACTTGAATTGAACCCACAAGTAGATTAACAAGTGAATCTCCTGCAGAAGAGGTGACAAATGTGCACCTCTAGGCTTGCACAAAACTATTCAGATTGCTGCATTCTGTACTAATTGAAGCTTCTGGATATTCTTCAAGGATAGCCCCGTGTAGAGAATATTGCAATAGTCCAGACAGGAGGTGATCAGGGCATAGGTGAAAGTCACATTGCTCCAGGAATGTACATAACTGGTACATAACACTAAGATGTGCAAAGGCCCTCCTAGCCGTGACTGCCACTTGCTCCTTGAGCAGGAGTTGTGAGTTCAGGAGAACCACCAGATTACCCACTGGATCTGTCTGAGGCAGTGCAACCCCCTCCATGACAAAAGACGGTAATTATTCAAGAGCCAAAAAATCCTAGATCAGAGCCATTCTGTCTTGTCAGAGTTTAATTTTAGCTTTTTGCTCCCCATCCAGACATCAACAGCCTCCAGGCGTTGAAAGAGGGTGTTCACAGCTTCTCATGGTGGAGATATATAGCTGTATTAGAACTATCTTTGTGCCATCAAGGGGCCACTACTGAACAATACATTTCAGCAATGACAGATACAAATGTCTAATTTAACATAGGAGCTGGAAAACTGTTTCCCAAAAATGTCAAGGTAAAAGATTACTTACACAAAGTTGATGCGCTGGGAAGATCTGCAAGAAGTAATGGGACAAATATTAATGCTAACCTGTTTCCATTTTGACTTATACAGATCCTACACATAGGCTTCTGGAAACCTACAAAATATCTAGCCCTAACTCTAACTTTACTTCCTTTAGCTTCATGAAATGATTTTTCAGGGTAGGCCCAACATACTCCCATCTGCATTACTATATGGCAAGTGTGCCAAATTCCTCTGTCAGCATGCTGGCTTGGAAATTCTGGATGTTGAAGCCCTCCCCCATCTCAAACGTGCTGAGATTCAGAAACATTGTTCTAATTAAAGAACAGCGTAGTCTTGTTCTGACCTTGTTCCTGAGACAGTAACAATCACATGCTGTTCCCAAAAACCTTTTGTTTTATATCAACAACTGTGAATAATATGCATTCTTAGCCAGTAGTAATCCCAAACAGTTTATGAATAGTCCAACAGAAGTCTGCCACAGTCTTTTGGCATAAGGCTGATAAGAACCCACCTTCTGTCCCTTGAAATGCTGTCAACGACTAAATTGCTCATTAGCTATACAAGTCCACACAGAGTGACCAGAACAAACAAAGTTGCTTCTTGCAAAGGCTCATGTCTCTTTGCTCCTCCTTTATGTCTTATGGGAGCGGCCAATCATCTCCAAGCCTTACTCCCGAGGCCCATTTTGTCTTAACTGTTCTGGCAGTTCTGCACAAGCACGCACTGGGAACTGGCTCCCCCTGTTCCTCTGCCTCACTGATATCAGATTTTGTAGGCTCCAGAGTCCACACATAACTCTCAAATGGCCCCGGCCCAATTTCTGGGGGGTGCTCGGACAGATCCCTTGTCCGAGCCCACCCTGACTCTAGGACTGGCCCATGTTCCTCCCCATTGTTTGACTCTGCTGCCAGCCCTGTGGGCCACCAGCAGACCACAACAAGCTTCCTCCTCCCCCCAGATAGTTCTCACTTAATGACTAGTCACTTAATGACAATTCAAAGTTATGACAGACTCCAGAAAGTTAGTTATAACTTATATGGTTATATACAGCCAAACAGACCCCCACAATCACAGTCATGTGATTACATTTTAGGCAGATGGCAACAGGTTTGCATTTATATCAATTGCAGCGTTCTGTGGTCATATGACCATGACTTTTCACTTTTTTTTTTTTTTTTTGGGGGGGGGGGGCAATTTCTTTCCCAGTTTCAGGCAAAAAAATGCCCATTCTGGAGAATGGATTCACTTAATCACCACAATATTCACATAATATCCACATGATTCTATTAATGACCATGGTACTAGCTTTATGACTGTGACTAAAAGTGGTGATAAAATTAAGTCAGGTGATCCGCTTAATAACTGCAAAGATTTATAATCAAAATTCCAGACTCAGATGTGGTTGTTGAGGACTTCCTATTAAATATACCTGGGAGAGCAGGTTTTTTTATACCTTTTACTTTCGGTCTCAAATTTTGAAACCATAACAGCCAGTTTTATTGTCACAGCAGTTAAAATGAAGTTGCAATTAACATAAGGCATAGTCTGTCAATTTTTTCATTTTTTTTAACTGTTTGATTTTATTGTTTGTATAGCCGATTGTAGATCATAAATAAAGAGACTTAGTGGAACTTACATTACTCTGATTTTTAACAAGAACATCATGTTTACACAGCCCATTTTAAATAGATATAATATCTTCATTGTTATGGTTAACCAAATCTTTTATGAAAACCTTCCCATGGAATCTGTCAAATTGGCTTTCAGCCCAGCAGCTGTACCAACTTTATTTCCATTAAACCTTCCTGGTAGCATTAACTCCTTTCCAAAAGAAATGCTTCTCCAAAAAAAATGCCTCTCCAGAAGAGCATTCAGACTGGGAATTCTAGAGGTGGTACCATCACATATGGAATGTGCCACAGTAACATATCTATTCTACCTTTTCCCTCCATCATTCCCATACATAAGTAGAATATCTGGTCATGAATGCTTCTGACCATGACCAAATCAGGTTCAAATTCACAATTTTTTCCCCGTGGCTGATTTTCCCTTCTGCGCCATTTTTTTGTAAGCACGTAATGACCAAATTGTGTTGCGACCAAAGTTATGGAACGAATTGTATTGTGTGATATCTCATCTGTTATCCAGATCAGTGGTGACCAACCGGTGAGCCATGGTAGGCCGCAGAGAAATCTCAACCCCAGAGCATCCCCCAAAGCAATTAATCCAGGCTGCGCAGAAACACAAGGCTGCATGGCTCGCGGAAATCCTCCCCGCCCACTCCTTACCCAGCAAACTTGCCTGCTAAATTGCTATTTTTCCTTTTTCCAACCATCAGCTGCTCTGCTGTGCGGGAGATTTAGATTAGCTAGGAAGCAGGAAATTGTTGGATTTCTTGCTTTCTAGCTAGTCTTTAGATCTTCGGCTCTGCTTTTAAGCACAGCCAAACCTTCCTTAGGACTGAAGGTTCTATTATTCAGTGTAGACTCAAGACAAGCAAATTTTATGTGACAGACTGAGCTAGCTGATGGCAGATAGATAGATTACTGAATGAATCTGTGATTCTGTGAATCTGTGAATCTGCCTCCTGTTTTGCCTGATTTTGGGTAAAAGTTGCTCTTTTTTAATAAAAAATCCAATATGCTTACATGGTGTGTTGTGAGTTAATTTTGTGAGTTTGCTTGCTAGCAAATTTTATGTGACAGACTGAGCTAGCCAATGACAGATCTTTGAACGAATCTGTGATTCTGTGAGCAACTCAATCTGCCTGCCTGCTTTGCCTGATTTTGGATAAAAGTTGCTCTTTTTTTATAAAATTTATAATATTTACATACAAGCCATGCCCAGTCAGTCACATGACCACCAAGTCACACCACAAATTAGGTCACGCCCACAGATCCGGTTAATGGTCCGTGGGATTTAAAATTACGAGTTTGATGATCCCTGAGATCCAAAAGGTTAGCGAACCCTGATCAAGATCATGGAGGTAGCAAGAAAGAGACCTCCAGATAAACAGTGTAACATAGTTCAAATAGCAAAGGTAGACTATCTACGACTTAATTCAATATAATAGTGTAATGGATTGTGTAAAAGCTGAATGCAGTTACAATGGAATAGCAGAAATAACAGTTACAGCCTCCAATAATATTTGAGACAAGTTTGCATGGACAACTTAGCATCTGCAGATATTAGGTTATAGAATCCAGAGTTCTTAAGGATGCAGATTTTTTGCATGTTAAGCAACTGGGTTTTATCTTTCTAGGAATTGCATTTAAGGGAATTTCTTCTGCAACATTACTAAAATTAAATGGAATTAATTCTTTAATGCAATAACTGTTATTAATGAATAACTTCTTGGGCTTACCAACTGTGCATACTGAGCTCCATACTTTGACACAGGATAGGCAATTGTAATCTGTTCAAGATATATTAAGAAAATATGTGGTTATTGCATGATTTGATACTTAAAAGGGATGACACGC
This sequence comes from Bungarus multicinctus, assembly GCA_023653725.1. NCBI lineage: Eukaryota > Metazoa > Chordata > Lepidosauria > Squamata > Elapidae > Bungarus > Bungarus multicinctus. The sequence continues at coordinate 42,569,479 of CM042840.1, forward strand.
CACTGCTATAAGTACCTGATAGAAATGTACACTATATTTGGGCTGATTCAGGCAGATTCATCAGCTATCCAACTGAAGCAATATTATTCCAAAGCAGTGCATCCAGACCAGAAGGTCTCAAATGCTGATCACTGAATTCTAAAGACATTTTTTCTCGAATCTTTCGACTCAAGAAAATCCAAAGAGGAGGAGGAGGAGGAAGAGGAGGAAATCTGGGACTGGGAGAGTACAGACAGTCCTTCACTTATAAGCATTTATTTAATGACCGTTCAAAGTTGCAACAACACTGAAAAAAATGACTTATGACCAGTCTCTCCATTTAATGACTATTGCAGCATCCCTAAAATCATGTGATTGAAATTTGGACAATTGCCAACTGGTATGTTTTATGACAATTGCAACATCCTGGAGTCATGGGATCACCATCTGAGATCTTCCTAGCTGGCTTCCAAACAAAGTTAATGGGGGAAACTGAATTCATTTAATGACAACACGATCGACTTAACAACTGCAGTGATTCGCTATACAACTGTGGCAAAAAAGGCTGTAAAATCAGATGTGGCACACTTAATAACTGCATGGCTTAGCCCCAGAAATTCTACTGGTCCGTAAGCTGAGGACAACCTGTATAACATTAGGTCTTGTTTCAAAGAAGATGAGTACTGCCACTGCATGTTACCCATCTAACCTCTGATCTACTGCACCTTTTAGGACTTGGATGCCAGCTGAACATAATACAGCAGTCATTATCATATATCCCTAATTTGAAATTTTCTTTTTTATTGTTTAGGACCATATCCATAACGGATGCTATTTTAATATAAATTGCTAAATATCTATAGAAGAAAATTTGGTGCCCTTTTGTTTTCTTAGTTGTGACTTCCACTAACTAGTGTGCTTTTTATTCATAACAAAAACTCAGCAGCAAGAGGACAACTGAAGTGGAAAGGCTAATTCTACATGAAACATAGTCATGATTACTCTGCTTAGAGGAGTCAATTTTTCCTACAGATTTCTTATAATTTTTCTAATAAAAATGCCTTCATTTAAAAGCCAGGTCTGTGGTGTACACAGTTTGATATGTGTAAATTGGTACCCAAATTTGGTACTCTAATTCTCCATAAAAGATAATTGATTCTACTCATTACATTCAGATGAAAAAAAGTCTGTTCAAGTCAGTCAGCCAAAAACATTATTTAGTGGCATTAACCAAGTCTGCTGCTCTCGCCATGTTTAAAAAATATGTATTTCTCAAGAAGCTTCTTATTACTTCAAGGTCCAAAAAAGTCAGATGAACATGTTTTCCTTCCCCATTAAGGCATTTAAATCAGGCATCTTCACTACTCCAAATATAAGGAATCTTCTTTCTTGATGATTTATGTTGCCAAGATCTTCCCTTTATCTCAGTCTCAGCCAACCTTCTTTGAAATAGGATGGCTTTCATGCTGCCTGCAGTTAAGTCCCTTGGTTTATCTTATGAATGACTGTAAATCTGACATTGTGAGTTGTGACATGAGGGGCGGAGGTCTAAACCAAACACGAAAGGGGTTGCTTGAGATGTTTTTTAGGCAATATGATAGGGCTCCAACTATGCTTCATCCTCTGATGAAAAAAAAACAGTGTATAAAAATAATTTCTTCCCAGGAAGAAAAAGAACCAGGGTAAAAATTCATTCTTCAGGAGAGGGGGCATATCTTATGAAAGAGACCTCAATGCAAGCTTTCCCTAGAATGAGCTGCACTAGGTAGGTTGTTCCTGCAGAGTGAGAGCATTGTGGCTAGAGAGGCAGAATGAAAGAGCTGCAACAACTTTGGCTGGAGTTTCTGCCAAAACGATTGAAGGACACAATGGGGGATTCTGGCTTTTTTCCATTTTTTGCTTCTAGCAGTAATAAGCTTGGAAATTGGACAAGAGTTAGCATGCATTAATATGTCTTCCTTGGAAACTGACCTTCCTTCAGAAAGATACTCTGCCTGCAAGGAACAGCCTGTATCGTTCTAATTAATGCCTTGCATCAAAACCTAGTATCCATAATCCTGTTTATGGTGGCGTTAGTTGCAGTTTCACAGTATCTGGAGCACCCAATTATAGACTGAAATGTAATAATTTGAAATACCATGGACTCATAATTTTATTTCATGGAGAAGAGTTGCATTCATTTAATACTGCCTCAGAGATTATAGTGGCTCAAGGTTTGAGAATCCCTCTTGTGAATTATGGTCAGGTTAATGTTTTAGTTTTCTGCTGTTACATATAGCGTTAGGTGTAATTGTGACAAGAACCTCTAATCATCATTTGATCAATTATCACTAACTTGCAAATCTTTCAAATGCTGGTAAATGATCAAAATGGTGGGGAGGAGATAGTTGGTTTTGATCAGTGTAAAAATCTTCTGTTGGGTTCTGTTTGCATGTTAATTACCTGGATAAGACCTCAGGTAATATCTCTTGCTGGTAGTTACACTGTTTTCTCCATTTTCTTTTGGATGACCATGAATTAATTACACATTAATATATTGGACATATTTCAACAAATTTTAGATTTAAGCATTCCCTGGTGCAATAAATAACTGTATGATATCACATCTTTTTTTTTTATATGCTGTATTTTTAAAACAAAAATTGGCCCCAATACTTTGGGGGGGATTGGACAAACGGTGAGATAAAATTTAAATTGTAGGAATTTATGAAGAGACAGGTGCTTGTCTCTATAAGGAGACTTAGCACTATACCCACATTGAGACTGTTTATTTACTACTGATTCCTGGCTGTACATTAAAAATCACCACTAAAACTATTTTTCTTTTGAGATACTGAAACCCTGGAAAACTGATTAAGAATTTTTCCTATTAACAGTTCTTGTATAAATCTGACTCTTGGTTCCTGACCGGATATAGAATTCTGGCAGTTGAAGTCCACACATCTTAAAGTTGTCAAAGTTGAGAAACACTGTACTAGAATATCATGGTGAGATATTTTAATTTCACAGAATTATTATGCCTTTGGAAGTTTGCTTTTCCTCCTCCTCCTTTCAAGGGGAAAATTAAAAGGTGGGCAGGTGATAGTAGAATGACTGAATGTTGGCTTTTGTTCTGAAGACAAAAGGTAGATTTGGCTTTGTCTCAAGACAAACAGCAGGCAGAAATTCCTTATTCTGAAGAACTGGGAATCTACATTAGTGGAGGTATGGATATGATAACTGTGTGAGAGAGCAAACTGCTTAGACTTTCTAAATGTCTGGCATTTAACTTTCTGGCTCCAGACTCCAAAATCATCAGAAAATAAAAGTAGTTTTGTGTTACATTCAGAAGGACATGTAAGGATTCTCTCTTGATACAGTTTCCTGACAACTGAAACTAATTCACTATCAACAGTCAAGAAAAAGGTGAGGATGGTTACAATTGTGATCTACATTGAGAAGGACGAGTGTTTGCTTACAGGCTATGTATTTGTCATTTTCCGGCTGGTTTCTCTTTGCAATTTACTTTGCTTGGGAATTGGTAAGATATGGGATAGGGACAATTAGTGGATAGCTGCTGTCTGGTTCTACAGCTTTTGATGAAGAAGAATATATGGTCCACTATGTCCAGATAAATTTGCTGTATTTTTTAAATCCAAGGAATCCAATACTGATTGCTCTACTTGATATAGGAACATTGGCAAATACTCACAGATAAAAACATGAAAATTCCAAGCAGAAGGAAATATACAAATCTGAATTTCATTACGCTGGATACCTGCCAGGAGAAAAACAAGGAAATATTTTAACCACAAAATCTCTCCTTTTTAATTTCCCAGTTCAATTCAGTTCAATGTATTACACCCTTTAGCCAGACACCTAAAACAGAGGTAAAGTGGGGGAAGGAATCAAAATAGATAACAACCACAAAAAGAGATAGAGCAATCCATCTTAAATCCTACTTTAGATGCTGGGAAACTTAATGTTAAATAACAAAATTTTGCAATGTTATAGGTTGCATAAAACCTTGTCAGCAAACAGAAAATCAACATAGGAACTGTCTGATTGTCCAGAAATTGCTGTCGGGAATAAAATTTAAATCTAATATTGCATGAAACCTGTAGTATAAAAGAATGTATGCTACCTCTTGTGAACTGAAGGAAAGACCATGAGCCATTGGGAGTCTAAAACATCTATTGTAACTATGCAGAAGGAAGAGAATTACAGTGAGTCCTGGTGAAACAAAACAACAGAAACTCGGAGTAATCAGAGAGTAAATGTAGGGAGCCATCATTTTCAACTAATTGTTTTTGATAATGCTATATGCAGTCCTTTCAACTTATACCTATTATTGGAGATACCAAATCTGGATAGATATCAGGTGCTATATAACCAAAACTCTTTCCAGGAAGACACACTTGAAGCTGTGCAAGAGGTGATGCAAGCAATGGCCAATAATTGGAAATCACAATGATGCACATAGATGAGCTTTGAAAACAAACCATAACAAAAACATATGGATGTAACAGCAGACCAAGTAGCCAACCAGCTGCTGAAAAATGGGAAAAAAGTAAAAAAGGGACAAAAAAGTTTTAAAAAATGGCCATCTGAACAAGAGCAAGGGTGAATAAACACCCCTTTTGTGGTATTCGAGCTGGAAGAAGCTATAAAGACTGTGAAAATGAATAAAGTAGCAGGCGTTGATGATATTAGAACACAACCGATAAAGCCATTTTGTCCCCATACTCTGGACTAGCTCCTACAATTGATGAACTATAATTATATATATATATATATATATATATATATATATATATATATATATATATATGTGTGTGTGTAAGGTTTTTAAGCTGATAATTTTAAATTTATATATATATATATACACACTTTGTGTTATAATTATAAATATATATATATATATATTTATAATTATAAATATAATTGATGAATTATAGTTGAGTTTAAAATCTCAAAATTGTGGAGACAGCTTAAAGTTGCACCCTTACAGAAATCTGGCAAAAACCCAGATGATCTGAAAAATTACCAATCAATATCACTCCTCTGCCATCTCTGAAAGGCACCAGAATGGAAATTTTCAACTGTCTCTCTAAATTTATTGATGGACAAATCATAAGAGAGCAAGAATGTTTTAGACTGGGCAGGTCATGTTGTGGCCAAATCCTAAACATTATGAAACATATTGAGGATGGTTTAGAAAGAAAGCTAATTACTGGAATTGTTTTCATTGATCTATCTGCGGCATATGACAATATTAATCACAGGATATTGTTAGGCAAATTAAATAATACCAACAGAGATAATAAGCTTTCCAGTGTCATTCATATATATATGAATATGTATGGTATTCAGCTTTGTTCGGGTATTTTCCCACATCATTATAGTTGTGCTTTTAAAGTTATAGCGACGTTTCAACAGAATCTCATCTGCCATCATCAGGCTTGTGTATTGTGTTTGTCTGACGAGCATGAAGCCGAAAGCACCAGCCTGAAGATGGCGAATGGGACCTCATCGAAACGTTGCCAAGATACTCTCAATCTTACACGGGAAAAGACCCAACTATGCCAAGACCTGCATATATATATATTTTTATGTATGTATGTGTATACTGTGTATGTGTGTGTGTGTGTGTGTGTGTGTGTGTGTATACTGTGTATGTATGTGTGTATATACACACATACATACACAGTATACACATACATACATACATACATACATACATACATACATATGGCTTTTAGCATCTATAAACAGATTATACTGCTCCAGGTGGGGTGCATCTGCACATGCGAAACAAGTTGATATTGCCATCAATGAAGCAGTATGTAAGCAGTATGTTTAGTGACAGAACATCTCAAACATATGTGTTAATTGAGAAAATATATTCTCTCTCTGACATTGCCTCACCTAAGATAAGAAGAAAGATTGCAATAGATGCCAAGAGAAGTAAGAATGACCCTCAGTATCCTCTGAACAGATATATGCCCAAACCAGCAATTCAGATATAGGAACAATTTTATGGCAAGAACAAACATTCTTGAGGACATGCAAGAACAAAATTGAATTAAAACATAGAGGAAGGAGACCATCGAGCAACATTAAAGCAGGATATGGCTAAAGGATCCAATCTTCCTTATACTATTTGGAGGACCCTGAATGAGAGTGTAAATCCAATATGCACAAGAGGAGGTTCTTAGCAGATACCAATACAGTGTGTAAATGTGGAAAGACATAGAGCCCAGCCAACAGCTAGTATGCCAGCTACTACCAGAAAATGTAACTATAATGACTTCTTTTTGCCTTTCTTTTTTTGAGATAAAGCCAAGAAGGTGATTTCCTTCTGGAAATTTAAAGATTAACCTAGACACAGAAGAACTTATACTGCAGCTCATTTTCAAATAATAATTGAGGAACCAGATTTTTAGCTCATGACTAGCCAAAGTTACATAAAAATGGTCTATAAAAGCCCATATAAAAGGAACTTCTGATTAAAGGACTTCTTCCGAGTGGATCAGAAAGTATCACTTAAAACATAGAAGAACAACCCAGTAAGTTTATAGTTTAAAATAATACTAGTTTCCCACTTTGGACATGGATTTCATTGCTGGTCCAACAGAAAGATTGAAATCAATGGCCTCTCAGATCTTCCAATCATCCTGATCTGTGCCCATGTTGGCTGGAGCTATTGAGAATTGGAATTCATAAACTTCTGGATATGACTGACCACAATTTTCATTCCCTATTGATAGATATTATTTTATAAACAAGAGAGCCCTATTCCACTTTTAGCCCCAACATGGCTTACATCATTAATAGCATATTTTCTGCTATTAATTTCTGCAGGCATTCAGATTCGGAGCTGGAGTCTTGCAGAAAATGTTAAGTCTTAAGAAGAATAAGAGGTGAGTATCCTTAGGCACAGAAAAACATAGTATATGTAAGTTAACTTAAAACTTTAATTAATTTCAACAATTGATTAATCATTACTAAGCATATTTAAGGAAGCATTTCTGTTTCATCATTACATTATTTTCCCTGAATTGAGCAGGAAAGCACTTTAAATTTTCCTTTTCATTATTCAACCAGTAGAATAAAGACATGCCCTAGGAAACTTGTTTCCGAACTCAGTGTTCAGAAAAAAGCATTAATCAGATCATGGTCCTGGACACTGTCTATTTCTTAAACTCTTAGGATATGGCATTCTACTTGCCAGGTAGTAGCCCAATAGTAAAAAGGACAGAATGGGAATAATGTCTAGCTCCATAATAATTTTTATGCTACACAATTACTTTCTAACAAGAGACGACATGCACAGATCATTCAAATCATTCAAAAATATTTCTTACACTACACCCAATGTTATACGAATATTATGACAGCCTAGGAAGAAAAAAAAGTGGTTCTTTTTCTCCCCCTTTGCTTTAAAATTCAAAAATTATGTTTCTTTCACTACTGCAACTTTAGATATATATTTGATTAAACTTGTTTGTGTGGTTTGGCCATTAGTAGAGGGCTATCCAGATGACTTTACTTTGAAGCTCCTGGAATTTGAGAATTGGTATTGTAATTATGGCTGTCCTTCTCTATGAAAATAGAGCTTTCTAATACAACTGATAGGATTTTGCCACTTAAGATGTATATTTTTTGAGACCAGATATGTTTCATGAATTATAGCCTGTACATTTCCTCCATAGGAAAGAATTCAAACTTACACACCAAAACAGCAGAAGCACCTTGCCTTTAGAAAACTTTGATTATGAAGTTCAGGCATAAAGACATGACCACCAAGCTTCCTTCAAATCCAGCTCTATCTCATGCAACTAAAAGGTACTACAAAGACCAGCCTATGCTTACCAGATGCATCTTTGCCGCAGTTTCTTAACAAAGGTGGAGTTCTTTTTCCCGAGATTATCCTAAAGAAGGTGGATGTAATGCTCTTGCCAAAGCTCTAGATTCAAGTAGTTATGGAAAGTATTACTTTTAGATAGGGAAACAGACCCAGCCCAGCTTGGATGAATGCAGGGTTTGATGTTCTTAATAACATCAAAATAGCCTCTTTGTCTTTAACCACAGTATTTCTCATGAAAGATAACATATAATTATCTGTGTTTATTGAACACATTCCTCCTTTTGCAGGTTAAGTTTGAACTATAACACTGCTATGTTTTTTGGAAAAGTTTCTCAGTGGTTCTCAGTGGTTCATTTGGCTACAAAGACTGAGCAGCCAGCTTTCTGGATCCCTGTTAATGGGAGTCTGGCCTTTAATAAGCTGATATAGCAATAAGGATTCTTATTCCATGTTCTAACTAGCAATCTTTTTTTTCCACCAGATTTTTATTTCCCACCTTTAGTAAACAATCAGCATCCCGTAATTGTTCTTTGTGCTGCTTTCTCATAGGTTATTAATTTAACTCTTTAGGATCTTAGTTGCTATTTTTCTTCTCTTCAACTTTGTGGTCTCCCTAAACACACTGATAGTTCTGCCTCTTCTTAATGCCCCTCTTTTAAGCCCTCAGTTATAGTTCTTAGGCTGGATTTCCCCAAGCAGAACCTACGTATGTATAGTATGGTAGCAGAGTCTGGTGATTTTCTACATGAAGGCCTTCTGCTGTACCTTTTAGAAGTGCACTTAGAAGAGTCCTTTTCCTCTCTCTCTTTCTACTCCCTTCCTTCCCTGGTAGCCATTGAAACCATTGAATGTTTTCATGCCTCATACTTTAGCTTTCTCCCCATCCTTAGAATATAACACATTAACTGGTTGATTTATAATTTATAGATATTAATAAATTTTATAATTTTATAAATGTTATGATTTATATAAATCTCAGGGATACCCTAAGGCTACTGATACTAAAGACCAGAATCTTTAATTGGCACCAGTTATTTCACCAGCTAGGAAATGCTAAGAAAACAGACAAGGAAGGCATCACACATTTCTTTTCCCTTTGCTACTGTCACTTTGTTCATAAGCATTATCTTCTTTGCTGATTGCCAGAGCTCCTTTTTTTAAATTGAGGGTGAGAGTTCGTTTCTTGGTGACTGGTACATTAACTTTCTGATTGCTGAGTCAGAGAGAGGGTAGCCACACCTGCAACTTTAGTTGTGCGGGGAGTGGTTTGACGTGTTATCAGATTAAGGCAGTCTTCTCCCGTCCTTGTTTCTGTTCTGATTAAACTCTCTTTAATCCAGGAGACTATCTTTCTGTGAAATGTAGTTCCTGTTTTATCTCAGGTTGTTATTTAGTTTTCCTTTCCACCATTGCAGGAAGTCTGACTTAAAATACAGCTGCAGACATTAAGGCCGTAATTGCCATGTGGAAAGCCTGCACTCCTGCTGTTTTTCTAGTGTGGGGGTAGATTTGTGCTCTCCTTCAGCCCTTCATGTGTGTCTGGACAAGTGGCGGAGAGTGACGTGACTCTCTCTCACACAAGGCCAGCACTGATTCATGCCAGGAAGCTTTCTCCAGCCATGCTGAAGCAGATCCTGTCTGACATGTATGTGGACCCAGAGCTCCTGGCTGAGCTCAGCGAAGAGCAAAAGCAGATATTGTTCTTCAAGATGAGGCAGGAGCAGGTCAGAAGGTGGAAAGAAAGAGAAGCAGTAGCTACCACCCCAAAGCCAGTACTGAAGAAAGGTCAGTGTATGACCATTTTCTTTTCTTATTTCTTGTCCAGAATTTTATCTCACTTTCCAAGCATTGACTCAAAGTCTGCCATTGAATAAGTTTTGATGATGTTATTGAATGAAAAAGCAATATTCTGTAGCTTTAGATGATGCGTGCTTTTACATAAATCATTTAAAATTTAATCTGAATAACCAGCTGATTAAATAAGTGAGTTTTTTTACTCCTAAATTCTAAGAATGAAATGAGCCAAAGGTCAGACTCACTAGCAAATTTGACAGGAATACTTTTTTCATACTTTCCTCATAGGGAACATCCATCCACGTGGCACTTTGTCCAGTACTCTCAAGCACTTTGAGGCAGTCTTGACAATTACCTTTACTCCCTTCTTGCTGCAGGACATTGAGAATACAGTAACCCAGTTCAGCTGGCCAAGAGGAGCCTGAAAAAAGAATAGGGAGTTTTCCACCTGAGCTGCTTCTGGTGCAATTAAAAAAAAAAAAACCCTTCAGCATTATTCCACAGAAAAAGGAAACGAGATACTGTAAAGTGCTAGCATTGCTCTTCCATATCCTACTCCATGTACATATGAAGGTTTTTGTAGAAAGGAGTAAGTGAAGATAAGGAGTATTTGCAATGTGGTAAGGCTTCCTGGTAGTCAGTCCCATTGATTGTGATATATTATGTCACGTATGTTGCAACCAAGCACTTTTCTCAACAATCAGGTTGAGATCCCATTGGGATGGCTGCAAGGTATAATCCAAAAAGTAAAGCTTGCAACTATCACAATGTGCTGCATGATCCATATTAAAAGCTGCGTGATCCATATTAAAGAACAGGCAATAAAAAAATAAGCAACCTATTACTTTGCACACAATCCCTATGATAAAGTTGGAATCAGCCAAATTTATTTACCTTTTCATCCCAGCTTATCTCTCCAGCATCCCCCACCCCATTCCATTCAAAAGTACAAATAACAGAGGTGACAATGAGTCACTTGAGAAGTCAATTCCTGGCCTAGAAAATCAAATTTAAATGCTTTGCCTCCTTTTTTACAGTATGGAACATGTTATTCTTTTCAGTGGAATACTGAAATTGGAGTTAGATGGAATTTTATCACTGCAGAATCTTTGGGTGTTACAGTGATTTTTGTTTCTATTTCTCACTGTTCAGAAGTAAACATTAATAGAAACTGCATTCAGACTGCCAAGTTGCCTCTGTCCTCTCACAGACACCAAGTTGCTACTTACTGTGGGTGGCAGGAGGAAGAGTTGGATGGGCAGGAAAGCAAGCGGGAGCTGGGGGCTTCCCATTTTCATACCTCCCACCACCTCCCCTGCCACTGGGACAAAGAGGCCAGGACAACAGTGGTAGTGGTTGGAATGGGCAGCAGGGAGGTGGTGGCCACTGAGGACATCCAATTTTCACAGGAAAATTTTTTAAAAAACATATTGTGTTGGTCAAAATCAATGTACTTTATTTAGGTCATCAACCAGTTTTATGTACCATAAAATTTGTGATATAAAGCAGGACCATTTAAATTTCCTTCTCTTAAGATACCAATTAATTATGATAGAGGGATTTCTTACTATCTAATTTCATGAAGATGTTTTGCAGATGGCTTTGAAATAACAGCTAAGATAATTGAGGGTTTGGTAATAGTATTTTTCATGATCAGCATCTGTCTAAATGTTTAATTAGATGTTGTGTCTATAAATGTTGCTCATTTTAACTAACAACCCATACTATAATTTCTATTACTTTGGGGTCTCTTTAACTAGAGATGGAACTAGAGAATTATGAATGCAGTCTCAGGTCTGAAATATATTCATATTATGCAAATTATCTTTAATATTATATTTTTATATAATATGATTTCCATTTCTTGGAAGAATAATTTATGTCAATATTAGTAAGCCCAACAAAGCCCTCAAGCAAGATAGAATAAATAGTACTAATTAGCTATAGTTTGATAAAAGCATGGCATTATATAAAGAAAATAATATGCTCAACAATTGCACAATTAATCTCTTCTTCAAATGCCTTCAGTGTTGGAGTCAGAGTAAGAAACATGTAATTACATATGCAGACAAGGCCCACTCAGATTCAATGAATAGAAGGCATAACAAGACTTATTCAGTGAAGAACAGAATGTACTGTGATTGATGTATTTATAAATTGCTAGAAGTATAAAATCTGATCTTAAGAACAATGGAAGGATATTAAGAAAAAAGAAAGAAATTCAAAGTGCTTATATCAAACAAAAAACATCTGCCAGGGCGATATGTATCCCTACTTAAAGATGATAGAACAAATAAAAAGCAGTGTAAAGAATACAACAGTGGGAAGAATTATGGACCAAATTAATAAAATATAAAAAAATCTAAAAAATAGTACAAAATATTAAAATCGGTATGCAACTTAATAATGTTCACGATAGATATTTATTCCAATAATAAATATTGGAAATGCCTTGAAATAAAAACAATATTTTACCATATGAAAAAACCTTAGAATATTAAAACCTTTAATATGTACAAACAATAATAAGTAATAATACAATAGAGATTTTACTAACAAATAATTGGTTGTATTTTGCAGTTGCTCTTTAAAGTCATATTTATCTTTGGATATAAAATTTGACTAACATAAACTTTATCTCTAAAGGCTTAAGCCATCTAAATTATTAAATTAGTAAAGTGTTAATAATCTCAAATCAATATTGTATAAATGCCATTATTCTCAAATAATAAAATATACTATTTATGTTTTACAATATAGTGGTACCTCAGAAGTCATTGATAATTGGTTCTGGAAGACACAAGGAGTACTAAAAATGATGAATACAAACAAACCACATGACTTACCACATGACTCTTTGTTTCAGCTGGGAAAGACTTCCTGTCTATCAATTTTCCCATGTCAGCAACCTTTCCAGCATGGTCGATTTCCTGTTTGTCTTCTGCAGCTGTCCCCCACTTCCTTTTGCAGAGATCTTTATGGTATAGCCAATTTCCTGTCCATTCTCCATGGTTATCCTCCTCTTTGGCACATCAAATTCCAAACAAATGACAAAAACCAGAACAACATTTTCATGCCAAAAAGCTTTAAGTACCAAATTTGATGAGTTTTGAAGCAATCAAGTACTGAAGTAACACAATTTTTAAAAAAGAATAAATCTTGTTTTTTCCACTAATATAAATTGTCCTTGATTTTACAAACAGATCATTCCTCATTAAATGCTAGAATTAATCTGGTATAGTAATTCTGCTATTATAATAATAGACTTACAAATTTCTGACCTGAAACAGCTCTAGACAAATTGGTTCTCTACTTAATCTGCTATCAAGGTGCACTAGATTAAGTTTATTGACACTGCCATGACAAATATTTTTTAAAGAGAGGTCCATGGCAGGCACAAACATTCTTTAAGGCAATCTCACTGGAGATAACAGAAAGCAATTATACTGTAGCCTCTTTTTTTTTTTTATTGTAGACAGGCTATAGGCCCATGTTGGTGAACCTATGGCACGTGTGCCACAGGTGGCACGCAGAGCCATTTGTGCCGGCATGCGAGCCGCAGCCAAACTTACCTCCCTGTGCATACACACTCCTCTCAACTGATTTTCGGCCTCCTAGAAACTCGGGAAGCCTCTGCAGCCTTTAGAGGCCGAAAAACAGGCCTGTTTCGTCACTTCCTGTACATCCGGAAATACCAGAAGTGACAAAACGGGCCCATTTTTCAGCCTCCAAAGGCTGCAGAGGCTTCCCTTGAGCCTCTAGGAGGCCAAAAAAGGCCTCAAATGGGCCAAAAATCAACTGGGAGGTGCGAGCATGCCCAATGCAGGTAAGGATGCGGCAAGGGGGGATTATACGTATATGCACAGGGGGCGTGGGGGGGGCACGCACATTGCCTTTTGGGTGCTGGCATGCGCAGGCATGCAATTTTTGGCATAGGAGCCCAAAAAGGTTAGCCACCACTGCTATAGGCCATATCAAGTGCATTTGGTTCACCAGATGAGTTACTCAGCCTTCAGACCCATTTTTCCTTTTCTCACTCTTTCCTGCATTTCAGATGTAATTAACTTATCATGAAATATGAAGTCTGTCCCTTTATGGTACATGGTGGAGGTAGGGAGATGGAGGAAATGAATTTGTTAATTATTTTGCACTGTAAAGACAAGAAGTGAAAATAATTTGTGCTATATTTTATGTCAACTAAGTAGTCTATTGTTCATATGAATCAGTAACTGACTCCAATGGGGTTATGTTCTTTTTTTTTTTTTGCACAGCTTTCTGTAAGTTGTTTTCCCCAAACAACTTACTTTGATCCTCATAAAACAAGGGCAGGATTTTCAAGCCAAATTGTTGGCTAAGAGACAAATTTGAAGGGAAACTGTGGGGCAATAAGAGGTTAATTACTGACATGGACTATAAAAATGAATATTAGGGTGGAATACTTCTCATTTAAAGAGAGAGGCTCTTCGTGTGTGTATATGTGTCTTTACACACACACACATATACATGTGGGTGTATGTACGTATATAATAAATTTATGAGATATCAGTATTTAAGAATGGAAGAAATAGGACAATGTTTATATTTAGTAAAGTAAAGTATATGGCCTTGTGCTATGCTTTAGAAACAAGATTTACAGAGCTTCCCCAAGGTTATCAGTCGAAGAATGCAACCATTAGAATTAAAATTTTCTTTCTCAACCATAATTAAGTTAGAAAAAGATATTGTTATAAATAGGCAAATGAAGGCAAGAGAAGAACTATCAGCTTAAGGTACATATGGTATCTTTGGAATTTAGAATACATATATATGCAAAGGCAACACAATGGTAGGTCTCTGATTCACCCTACCATTATTTTATATCCAGCATTCAGTTTAGTGCATTAATTAATCAACTAGCCCATATCAATACTAGAGCAACAGGTGTATGGGTGAAATCAAGATAAATTTATTATTTGAAAGCTTTGCTCATAATTGGTTGCTAACAGTTCTTATTGTTACAGAATAGTTTTGTATTGTTTATTTTACTGTTTGTACTTTTATTATGAATGAAGGTGAATATATGTGTCCCAGGATCATATTGCAGTATCCAATCTAGGTTTCTCACTGGGACTAGAGATTTTGTCTTCCAAACTGGGCTCCAGCAAGAGTCTGAAAGCTTGGAAGACAAAATCTCTGGCCCCAGTGACTGACCAAGATCGGATCATGTACTTTTATTGGTCAGTGACTAAAACAAAGCTTCTGTCTGGATGAAACTACTAAGATATTTGTTAGTTCACATATTTTGGCTTTGTTTATTCTATCAACAATCTCAAAAGTCTCTGAATAGATTTTCCTCATATCTATTAAAATAGTAGTACAGAAATATTAGATCTCCTTTTGACTTTTTTTTTAATGGAACGGGTAAATGGGTGCCTTTGAATCCCTTATGGAATTTATATAATTTCTAAATTCATTTGAACTTGTAAAATATTGGAGGCCACTTTGCTATTCCATTAAAGAGTCAACTAGATGGAAGTGGACATGGATGGTAGAGGAACCTAATAGACTGAACATACTGTAGATTACTGCTAATTTCACTGATGTAAAAGCAGTTATATTGTTATCTTGCAGACCATGGAAAATCTGTGCAGTGGAAGCTTGGTGCAGATGGTGATATCTGGGTATGGGTAATGGGAGAACACATTCTGGATAAACCATATGATCTTCTGAGTAATGAGATTCTTGCTGAAAGAGTGAAGCAGCAGTCACTTCAGCAAATAGAGTCAATAAGGTTAGTACGGTCTTCCGATACAGAAAACAAATTTACCAAATCCGTCATTAAAAGGAATTTAATTTGTAGTCCTTTTGCTCTGGTATCCTGTCTAATATCTCTATATAACAGTTCCAACACTAGAATAAAGGAGATTAAAGGATGCCCCTGTCTTGTTCCCTTCTGGATTTCAACTGATTTTATAAAATCTCAATTCCTCATGATTTAAGCTTTCTGGAGTGTATAGATAGACATCAGAATCTGTATAAAGATCAGTCCAAATTCCATTTTTTCCAATACTTTAAATATAAAGGTCCATTTCAAATTGTCCAAAGCTTTTCCTGCATCTAGAAAAATTAATGCAACCTTTTTGTCATTATATTGTCATAAATATTCAATTATATTCAAAATTACTCTTACATTATCTTTTAATTATCTTTTAGATAAAAGCTACCCTGATCTTTATGCGTATAATCCTCTAAAACTTTTTAAAATATTTCAGCTAAAATAGATGTAGTCATTATTAAGGAGAGAGATTGCCCTGCAGTTAAATCCAGTCCACCTTTGGGTATTAAAGAAATATAGGCAGAAGTAATTGATCTTCAAAAAAATTATAGAATCTGCTCAGTAGGCCATCTGGTCTGAGAGCTTTGCCTGTTTTAGCTCTTTTAATGGCTTCTATTATTTCAAAAGTTGTTATTGGACATCTTTGACTGTTTTAATTATCCATGTAAATCTTACTCTCCTCTTGAAGCTTGGTTATCATTGTCTTTTCTGTCTTAGTTTGTATGCCAACTATCTCTCTGGTTTATTTGCATATTCAGAAAAGTGTTGTTTCATATATTTAAGTTTCTTTTCAATATTTGAAATAATTAACAAAGAAATTTGTTGTTGCAATATTTTTAGTTGATTAAATATGTTATAATCTTCTGGTTAGCTCTGGAGTTCCCTCTCCTTTAATTTAATTTCTTTGGATTTTTTTCTTCCATTTTCCTAATAAAGTAATAATTACTTTATTGTACTGTATACAATGTTCTCGTATCACAGCCTTATAAGCATCCCATTTTGTTGTCAAATTTGTTCTCTTACTTAAATTACCTAAATTATTATTAAAATGGTTTTCAAGTACCTATTTACATTCTTTAACAATTTGTAGTCTCTGAAATTTGTGGTCTTGTTTAATCTCCATTTAAGAGGACCAAATTTAAAATGTAGAGTCACTGGATTATGGTCAGAAAAAGTTTTTAAAAGAATAAGGGCTTTAGTTGTTTTGTAAGTCCAAATCATATCAATTCTAGAAAAAGATTTTTCTGAAAAAAAGGCAAAGTCTTTTGTTAGGCCATTTTTATATTTCCAAACATCGATTAAACCTAAAGTATCAGCCAGCTTGAAAAAAGTTTGGGGCAATTTCCCTTGTGTTTGTTTAATTCCTTTACCCGTTGATCTGTCCGGTTGTGGGGTTACTACCACATTATAGTCTCCAATTACACACCGATACTGAAAAGAATAGGAGAGTAAATGTTCAGACAGACATTTAATACACACACACGCACATACACACACACGTGCAATATATAATACAATATCATAGGATGCTTTTAATTGTTCCTCTATAGAAAGTAGTAAAGATAGTAGAAGGAACAGTGGTGGGATTCAAATAATTTAACAACTGGTTTTCTGCTGTAATTACCAGCTGGGTAGGAATGGCTGGCTGATAATGTATGGGTGGACGTGGCCAACTTGACATCACTCCCGTCAAGGGGCGTTTCACCTCATCTGGCCTCTTGTGGTCATGGGGATGCTGCAATGGTCCTAAGTGTGAAAAATGGTCATAAGTTCCTTTTTACAGTGCCATTGTAACTTTGAATGGTCACTAAATGAACTGTTGTAAGTCAAGGATTACCTGTACAAAAATACAAAAAGCTTATTTGTTGCAAAAAGCTGTCCTAAATATCAATCATTACATTAGAAATGGAGGAATACACACTGAAGATCAATGATAGCCACAGTCATCATGGAAACCCAATCTGTCTGAAAGCTTCTTTTTCATCAGCAATACCTGCAAGCCAGAATTACAAATCAGGCAGGGTGCCAGAGGATATTGAGGAATTAAAATAGTTAAAATGTAATGATAACTATCTTTGCTCTTGCTCATGAAGTAAAACCCTTTAGCAGAGAGGTCATTTAAGCTCTCCAGAAAGTGGATGGGCATACTTGGGCTACAAAATGCCTAGCTAAAGAGACAAATTAACAAAGTATATAGGGACCCGGGTTCAAGTCTCTGCCCTGCCATGCTTGTGGATCACAATAAAATTAGTACATGCCACAGATATCTAAATAAACTAATTGAAGGATCCACAACCTACCTCCTTTATTTAGCCTTACTATCAGTGAGCAATTATGTTCCTTGGCCACTCTGAAGCAATGAAAGAGACTCATGCCCCAAAGGTGCTTTTTCAAGATGCAACTGGAGACCAAGTTGCCTCTTGTAGAAAGTTAGCAACCTCCCCCCAGAAGAATAAAATATTAAAGAGGTAGAAAATTATATTTCCCTAAATGAGAAATAGAGAAACATGCTCTTAAAAGGCAAGAAACAGACTCAGTCTTTCTTAATAACCCCAAAGAAACTGAGGAGGTCACCTTTTAAAAATGCAGATTTGGTAATCCATTCAAAATAGGATTAAAACACCAAGGAAACCGATATCTAGGATTAATTACATTTGTTAAACAAGATTAAAAACCCTATCTCATTGCTGGCCTTTGTGAAACAAACTAATTAAAATCAAATAACAAAATACACAAAACAAACCTCTAAATTACAAAATGCTTAGAACAAACTGTATAAAAATCCATGTGCTCATCAAACCAATTGGTCATCTCTACAGGACCTCAAACCCATGTAGTCCTGTTCACCATTAAGTCATCTTTCCAATCAGCCTCCATGTTTCCAGTGTCTTTCTCCCAACTTGGAACTGAACCAATGGATATTTCTTCCAACACTCTTGAAAAAAAACATCTTTTGGACAACCATGATCTGGATGACTGAACAATCCCCATAGACAAGAGATTCCTGTGCTCAGTGAACTTGCAACCTTTTCACACCCAGGAGAAGCAATCCCTTAAATCTTTTTGCACCAATTAAAAATATCAGTTAGTCTCATTCACTTCACAAGATATCCTAAGAAATTATTTAAATTTAAGGAAAGATCACATGCCCCCAGAAGACAGTAAATAAATCAGATAGTGTCAAGCTTGCATCCTTCCTCTTGGAAGTACACTCCAAGCAGTGTAAAAAGCTTTTAAAAAAATTAAGTAACAGCAAAAAAAAAAATCCCTTCAGAGAAGCAGCTCCAGCTAGTCTGAACATGCTGCCAAGAACTGTTAGCTGTTACAATGTAACAAGGGGAGATGCACTTTCTGAAAATACTTAAGCAGGGCAATAAAGATAAGGATTAAGCTAGAAACAACAGAGACACACCAGAATGTTTCCTTCCTGCCTTCCTGATAGGATTAGCCATGTAAAGGGGGAAAAACTAAAGGCTGTTGGAAGGAGATTTCTTCCAATAACTGATTGGCTGAACTGCTCAGAAAGTTAACAAATGGATCTCTAGAACCAGCTGAATACAGCCACTGGGAAGGAAGATGTATCTTCTCATATGCAGAAAATGCAGGTGCTGCTGTGCCCTCTTCACCAGGGTCTCACTGATAGAGTAATCAAGCTAACCTGCTGGACTGCTGCACACAGAAACTTGATACTACTAACCACCTTCACACTTGAATTATTAATGTACAGAGGTGTGTGGCTGTGCCTGCCTTTTCTGAAATCAACAATGATCTTTTTTGTTTTTTATTACATTTAAAACCAGACTTTTTATTATACGACTTCATCAAACTTTCTCCCTCTTCCCAGTAATTACCCTCATTATCATCCTGAATAAGGGCCACCACTATTGTATATCAACATACTTCACAATATGGTTGGTAACAGGTATGGATCAGGAGGTACTTACGACACAGCCCTGAGGAGAATCTGTGCTCAAGAACATGGTGTTTAAAAATTAGTCCCAATTCACACATACTGGGGCCTATTAGTGAGAAAAATCAAGAACCCAGTTAAACAAAGAAGTATTGAAGCCTAAAGACCCAGGTAATCTACTAAATGCTGAAGAATGATCGTATTGAATACTGAACTAAAGTCCACAAATAACACTTGAACATGAGCATTTCTTTCCTCTAAGTGCTCCAAGATCAGATGAAGAACAGGAAATAGCATATATGGTAGAATTTTGTAAGTTAAATGATGTCACTACACAGCAGACTGACAAGAACCTTAAAGAATGTGGAATGAAAGAAGACAAGAGGGCACTATTCATCCTTAATTTCAACTGTGAAATGTTGAATAGGACAGGAAGAACAACCCTATATGTGATTAAATAAAACAGGAGTTCATTATTTAGTGGGCAGGATTGTTGACAGATCCTTGAGGCCCACAGAAGTGTTAGAAGTCTCCCATTATTTTTTATAACTGCAATTATGTAGCTGCTAGTGATTGACATTTTAGTCTGTGCTGTCCCAGCCAGTCTATGGGAATTGGATAGTTACTTAGGAATTGTGAGCTGTCCCCTTAAGGGAATGCATCATGGGAAATGTAGTTATAGGTATCCTGGGAAATGTAGTTCATGTCACGTGGACACATCTGTAATCCTGATTGGTCACTAAATTGACCCTCGATGGGTTGGGGGAAGTTTCCTCCATTCTTGCCTGAACTCATGAACTCATAACAGCTTTTCTTTCTATCGCTATGAGTTGGGTTAGGAGATAACCATCTTTTACTGCAAGACTGATATACAAAGGATTGGTCATTATAGAAGAACTTCGTCACAAATGTGAGTTATGAAGATACCTAATGTACCAATAAATGTACTTTGTTATAGATGTTTTGTGGAATTTATCTATCTGCATCTGCACAGCTGCAAATCCATCTCTGTGCAAGATACAGAAAAGTAAAAGATGGTTATTTCCTAACCTATTTCATAGCAATAGAAAGAGCTGCTTATGAGTTAGAGAGTTCAGACAAAGAATGGAAGAAACTTCCCCCAACCCATCGAGAGTCAATATAGTGACCAATCAGGATTACAGAGGTGGCCACATGACATAGACTACATTACCCAGGATACCTATAACTACATTTCCCATGATGCATTCCCTTAAGGAGACAGCTCACAATTCCTAAGTAACTATCAAATTCCCATAGACTGGCTGGGACAGCACATAATCCAAATGCAGATGCTGGGAAGAGGACATTCAATCTTTTTCTCCAATATCCAATTCTAAATCTAACTTCATGAGGCTGGTGTTGTAGAGGCCCAGCTCTGTAATTTTCATAGCAAGACTGTCAATAGTTTCTATAACAGAAATGCCACTGATTGCAGGGAAGGAGGGAGGAAGCAAGCAAGCAATTTCAGTTATAGTCATATGAATCTTTCATATAATCTAAATGTGGGAAAATATTAACAGTGATTTGTGTATCATGGATAATTTAAAGGCCAGCCTACCAGTGTACCACTTTAGTGCTATGTAATATCCAGATTGAGGATATGAAGGTAGAGATACAGCTGCCTGTAAAACATTTTTTACATTATCTCCTATTGCAGCTTCCTGTATTTTGCTGCACGTGCAGGTAAAAAACCAAGTTGTTTGAAAAGCTTGTTTCCTTGAAAAAGTATTTCTTTTTTTATTTTATAGAACAACACCAATGGAAAAAGCTACAGAGAGTTTGGTATCATCTCCTCCACAGTTTCTATCAGAATCTGGATTTGAAATACTGCGAGACAATAAAATTTTTGTTCAAAGAGATGTACCAAAGAGAGTGGAAAATACACCAGCTGTTGGAAATCACAGAAATCTAGAATGTATCCAGGTAATGTTGTTTCTTAGTAGTCAAATATTAAAATGAAAGCTAGCTGAGAGGGAAAGAATTCCATTGCAAATCCAATGAATGTTGCTATTATGAGTTACTTAGGGTCCCAGTGAGCATTCAAGTGAATCAACACTGAGAGAATAATGAAGATTAACTTGCTTGTTTGCTACAGCAAATTAAACCAAAAAAGCCTATTTTTGCTATAATGCTCAACCTGTGCCTTCTCTCATTACAGGTGACACAGTTATATCAAAAATTGCTGCTGCAGTGTAATATTATCCATCCAGGAAATAATAGTTTTAATTTATATATAAATGAATGACATAAAATAGTTTTATTTTCACTGTATACTTAATTGGGTCAGAGGAGCAAGTTGTCATGCAAAGTCTAAAATTCAAGATAATCAGCCCAGCTAATTGAGTTTAAATCTTTTGGAGGACTAAACTAATTTCCCCGAAATCATCACTCAGCAGAATTATTTGAATATTAACTGTTTCAACATTTGGAATTAAAATAATATTGAGTGGTCCTGCAAGATTGAGATTGTAGCTACAACATCCCACCTCATGGCTACACCAGCTTGCACTAAACTAAAAAGAGGGCTACTTAACTGGGGAGGAACATTACCCTCATTACTTTTATTTTCCTCCTCTATTCTAGATCCATTTAATATATAAAATTAGATACAATCTTTCTTTCAAGGAATTTTTATTACTTATTTTTACTTGTATTGAATAGTAATTCATTGGAGTTTATAGTAGACATGTTACCTTTTAGATAAAAGCAGGAAATACTCTGTCAAGAGTAGATTTTCAGTGAAATCACTTACTAGAACTAATGTACTTATATGTTAATGGGTAAAACAAAAGCATATTTGTGAAGGAAGCTGGTTCCTAGGTCACCTGGGCTGGTAGATAAGGGGAAAACAGGACCATTTATTTCCTTCACTGATTAAAGAAGGTAATCAAGAACTGGAAGAAAACACTTGAAAAAAGCTCTGAATTAGTGAGCCATGAATACAGCTTTATAATGGTTATAAGCATAATGGTTTATCAACAGGGAGTATAAAATAGAAGAATCTCCTGCAAACTTTTTAAAAATAGAATAGAATAGAATTCTTTATTGGCCAAGTGTGATTGGACACACAAGGAATTTGTCTTGGTGTAAATACTCTCAGTATACATAAAGAAGAAAAAGCTTCTTTATGTTACATGTGTTAGGACTGGGTTTTTTATTTTTTGTTGTTTTTATTTCCTATCACAAACTATAAAATAAGCTTACTCTACAGTGTGAACCCTGGATCTTAAGGAACATAATAACTTAATACATATATTGAGAAGAATAATATCTCAACAGCATCTGACTTAGTGCAAAATCCATAATCCCTTCAGAAGTCAAAAAAAGCTGACAATACCTAGCTAGCCAAAGCTTATTTTTTAAAAAACTGACCAGAATTGGGCCCTTTTAGTAACTGGAAGGATCATCTCCAAGTAATCCCAAGGCTGTAGACTGAACTGCAAGGTTGGGGGAAAGAGAGCAACAAGAGTTAAGGGTAACTGAACACAGGGGAGAATTTTTCTTAGAACTTCACTCATGGTCATAAGAGTGGTGAAGCAAGCTCATTTCTTTGTTTTTGTTGCATATGGAGAATAGGTGATCTGTAGCTCTGCTCAGGGTGACCAGATTCTTTCTGGATAAGGAAGAACACTATGAGAAATACTCTCAGCATCTCTCAGCCTCTCTCAGACACACACACACACACACACACACACACACACCCTTTATACTGTATATAATATCTTCTCTATTATATTCTTACTTCCTGTTATTTATATTCTTAGATAATACTTCTGTACTATATTCTTACTTTCTCTTTCTTCTTGTTTTTTCTTGCACTTTTTACTCTTTTCTATTCTCTATTAGTTTGTATTAGATGTTACAAATATTATTATTATGTTTCTAGTCAAAATTCTTAGTAAAAATTATATATGAAAATTACTGGCTAGAGGTTGAGATATATAATTGATTAACAGTTATAAAAATAGCACATTGATGATACCATACTTTGTGCTGCTGGAGGGCCTTTTGCAGTGTTTAGATAGATAGATAGATAGATAGATAGATAGATAGATAGATAGATAGATAGATAGATAGATAGATAGATAGATAGATAGATAGATAGATAGATAGATGTTAAAGAAGACGGGGAGAGCCTTGAGGCATCCCACATTATAGAGGCCTAGGGCTTGACTTCTTCCCTCCCTCTTAGCTTACAAATATTTATCTTTTCATCCCATATCCCATCTCGTTTCAATAAACAATTCCATGCAACATTATGTTTCAGCCCTCGGGTCAGCAGAAAGTTCATAAAGGGCTGTGGTAGGATTCAACTAATTTAACAACTGGTTCTTCCTAATGACTGGGTGGGCATGGCTGGGAGGGGGGGGGAGGGAGGGCTCATGTAACTGAATGGGACTGGTCATCTTGATGTCACTTACAGCAACATGGGGCGGCGCAGATGGGTTGAAGTGGCAGTGGCAATGGCTGGAGCCTTAGTCTTACCTTTGTATAGCAACAGCAACTGTGATTCTCGATTCCTCATCTCTTGCTGGGTCTCGCTGCCCGATAGGGTTTTAAAAAAGATTTTTGCAGCAGGAAATGGCAGGAGGTTACTTTTGGCCTTTGCTGGTGCAGCTGGGGATGATTCCACCCTGAGACATTGGACTGACATCGCCACTGCCTCTTTGCCAGTGCGAACAGCCTGCAGCTGCTGATTCTTTGCTGGCATGAATGGCTTGCAGCCACTGCCTCTTTGCTGGCTTGAGAGACCTGCGAATGGCCTGCAGCTACTGCCTCTTTGCCATTTATGCCAGCAAAGAGGCAGCAGCTGCTTCTTTGCCAATGTGAACAGCCTGCCACTGCTTGGGCCGGAGGTGGCAGTTTGGACAAGGAGGTGGCAGTTTGGACTGGCAAAGAGTTGGAGGCAGGCCATTCATGCTGGCAAAGAGTTGATGGCTGCAAGCCATTCGCACCAGCAAAGAGGTAGCATTGGCAGGCCATTCACACCAGAAACGAGGCAGCTCCAGCGGCTGTTTGCGCCAGCAAAGTGACAGCGGCTGCAAGCCATTCGCACTGGCAAAGAGGCAGCAGCAGCAGCTTACAGCAAAGAGACAAGTGCAGCGGTGGTTTGGGCTAGCACAGAGGCAGCGGTGGAAGGCCATTTGCAGGCAGGTAGCTGGGCCGCATAGAAGGCAGCTGAAAATGGTGAAGGAAGACTCGGTAGGGAGCTGGGTAATGTGGGAGGCGACGGTGAAGGCAGGCAAGTGGAATGGGCCACAGTGGCCCCATGGTCGAGGAGAGCTAGCAAGCGAGGGAGCCAGAGAGCAGCAGCTGTTATGCCATGGTCAAGGCAGGATAAGGAGTGACTGGGAGGGGAAGGGCGTTGAGGTGAGTGGAGTTAGCCAATGGTGTGATTAGCTGGTTCTCCAAACTGCACAAAAATTTAACAACTATTTCGCCCAAACCTATCCAACTAACTCGACCAGTTTTTATAACTTCCTAAGATCAAGTCTCATTTAGCTTTTTGCCATTTATTTCAGAGAGGAGGTACAATGGTTCAGCAATTAAATATGCTGAGCTTGTCAATTGGAAAGCTGAGAGCTCAAGTTCGAAACATGAGCGCTGCGCAATGGAATGAGTTGCTGTCCTTACTCCAGTTCCTGCCCACCTAGCAATTTGAAAGCATGCAAATGCAAGTAGATAAATAGGTACCATTTCAGTGGAAAGGTAACAATGTTCTTTGCCCCTTGGTGTATAACCATGCTGGCCACATATCCATAGAAGTATCTTTGGACAGCATGGGCTCCCTTGGCTAGGAAACAGAAGTGAGTGCTACTCTATAAAGTCAGATACAACTGGAGAGGAGAAACCTTTACCTTTATTTATTTCAGTTTCTTTAAATTTTTAAGCTTATGCTTAAAATTGTCTTTCATTCAGGATTGAAGACAGATTCAAGCGGCCTTTTCAAACTTGTCAATAAAAAAGTCTCTAATAGCTTAGAAGTAGTTAATGAGCTAGTTCAAAAAGTGATCAGAAATGAGGTTTGCAAATTTAACATTTATCGTATTACATGAAATGTTACTTCTTCTCTGGGTGAACATGAGTGGTTTGCTTTTGAATACTTAGATATTAATTTGTTTCTTTTCTTTTTTAAGCTTACCTGTTGCAAAGAATTCAGGGCAGTGTATACTTCTTCTCCATTCCAAAAAATTCTGTGAGGAATGAACTTGAGAGATAATAATTGGCTGAAAATTATGCAATGAATTGCCAAGTAGGCAGAGATTTGAATTAAGCAGGATCTGCCAAAGGATTTTACTCTCTTGAATTTCTGAAGCACCATTGGATTTTTTTTTCCTGATTTTTGATATCTACTGTGTTTATAATATGCTCTCTAGTCACATGTATTTTAGCATTAGTACTATTAGTACCAGTTTTCAATAATTATATGCATGTAAATTCTGCAAATTGCATGCACCTCTACAGCTGTGTTGGATTGAAAGTTGGTTAGTGTGGATAATGTATTTCCAAGTAGAATCTGAGCCCAGTTTTAATTACCCCTTCCTGCTAACTCTAGGTTTCATTATCTTTCTATTTGTGTAACCAATTAGTCATTGTTTTGACATTCAGTAATTGCAGCTACATCTCCTCAGTGATGTCAATTCCAAAATAAAAACTCTGGGGGTTACAGTTGGGAAAGTGTAAAAAATAGATGGGTGGACGAAGCAAATGGAAAATCTCTTCCTCCACTGCCTGCAGTCAAAACAGAAGAGAAGTGGGGGGATATTTCAGAATAGATCAGGTTCTACATCTTTGAGATGACTTTCATCTGTAACTTGATAACAAACATGCAGGCAGAAAAATATTTGGGTAGGGCAAAGTGTAAATAGAGTTGGAGGAATGGTTGGGCAATCCTTTGCTGAAATTAACAAACATAGAGCTGAAGAAAATCTTCCACTATAATTTTGTTGCAAAGGCTCTTCAGTTCAAAAAAAGTCAAAAATTTCTGATAAAATGGGTGTGTTGCGGAAAATGACTTCACTAAACAAACACACACTGAAAAGAATTAGAAAGAATATTGACTCATAAAGCTATCATTGTTTATGTATGTTAATTCTAAAAGTATGGAAAGTAATCAAGATGATGGTGAGTTCTTTCTCTTTTTCCACATATCTACAATAAACTGGAAATAAATACAAGAAGGTTAATATTCCTTTACTCCTATCTCATTGATTTAGGCTCCTATGACTAAACAAAGAGATGTGGAGCAGATATTGAAAGGCTATTGCTCTAATTCAAGCAAATATAATTTTCAGCAGGTAAGGAAACAAAACAAATCTCTATGGGCATATACAATGCAAAAAAACTGTTTGTTTCTCCTTCAGTAGTCATGCCATTTTCTGAAAGCAATTAAATCCAAGTGCAGTTAAAAAATAATGCACTCATGAAAATATATTTCCAGATGATCTTATTAGTTTATTATATGTGATGGGGAAAGGGCAGTAAATGGTGTAGCCAAATTGTGGCAGGATGGCATCAGAGGGCTGTGAAAAAGAGACTTTAAAGATGCACTCTCCTATTACATTTTTTTGGCAAAACATGTAAGGTCCAAATTAGAAAAGGCGGGTATATTTGAATCAGCAATCACATTTTTTCAAACACAATTCTAATTTCTACTATTACTGATTAACATATATTCTCTGCTAGACTTTTGTTGGGAAAATGTTCAGCTCAGACAAGAAAAAGCATTAGCTATCATTAAATGGAGATATTGGTTCTTAAAGTGGCTTGCAGAGTATCATATTCTTGGTGTCAGAGCAGCCTTCCTTCATCTAGTGATCCTCAAAACGTCTTCTATATGAATCCGTGTCTTTCCTGTCATTGTGGCCAAATTAATATATTTAGAAGCACTAGGTCAACAGAAGAGCTGAAAACCTTAATTTTAATCTGCAATTTAAGTTTTAGTTAAATCACTAAGTTTGACAACATTTAAAACATATGGTTCTTATAAGATCAAATGCTGCAACTATTTATGAAGTCAAAATGTGAATTATTAGCATGGAAAAAAAATTATTGGTACATTAAATGAAATCATTACTGTTGTCTATCTTTGACAGAATAGAGAAATGCCAATGAAGACAACCACCAGCGAGACCATAACAGGAGAAGAAATAACTTTAAATTATCCTTCTGAATCAATTCAAAAACCGGATAAAGAAGATCCCGTTTGGCTAGAATCTTGTGCGGCATACTAATATTGGGCCTTTTATGTCACTATGTTTATGATTTTGAAAGGAGAAAGGATATACAAGGCCAACTGTACAGAATAATACTTTCCCCTCAATTTTATACACTTTTAGCCTCCAAGAATCCATCTATCTGGAGAGCTATGTTGACTAAATCAAATGTACCAAGTTGCAGTGCAGTAGCATTGATCAGATTGAAGGCATCTACAGCACTTGAGGTGGCCACTGCACATTTTATTCCCCAATCCCTTAAAAGCGTTGTGAAGCTGATATGTGGTTCTCATCAGGGGTGGGATTCTACCAGTGCGCACCTATTTGCTAGAAGAGAATGTTGTTAACATTCTAAGCAGTTTGGAGAACTGGTTGTTAGAAGAAATTACTGGCCTAATCCTGTAAGGAAGGCAGAAAGGAAACATTCTGGTGTTGCTTACAGAAACTGCCTTTCCATTAACCCTTTTTACATTCTTGGCAGGACTAGACTTCCTGTCTTTGGAACTTCTCTGGAGTTTTTTTCCCCCTCCTTTGCTGGTACTTTGCTTGTGTGGAGTGACCATTCAAAGTTACAATGGCACTGAAAAAAGTGACTTATGACCATTTTTCACACTTACGACTTTTGCAGCATCCCCACAGTCATGAGAGGCCAGGCGAGGAAATGCGTGCCTCGATGTGAGTGATATTGAGTTGGCCACGCCCATCCAATAACATGACCACCAAGCCATGTCCATCCAGTCACATGACCACCAAGCCACACCCACACCTAAGCCACAACCACAGAACCAGTTGTTAAAAATTTTGAATCCCACCCGTGGTTCTTATCACTCATTGTCAGCCTCAAAACATGGAGAACAGTATTAGGATGAGAGAAGGAGGAAGGGAAGTGGGGGTTTCCATCAATGGAGAATAGACTCCACAAAAGCTTTGCTGAGTTGCAGTGCTTCAAGAAAAAAAAAGAAGGAAAAGGGAAAATAGGGGACACGGCAGTTCTTCTATACAACAGACTAGCTATACTTGGGAATTGAACTAATGTCATAAGAACAGGCAAGTTCAAAGCTGATTCTGAACTGCTGTCCCAGAAACTTCCTTCATTATGGAAGCTCATTCACGTACCAGAATAATTTTATATGTAGTTTATTCTTTCTGGGTTTCTCCCTCTCATAGGCATGATTTCATAATAGCTATAGGTACTTCTGGATCTTGAAAAAAGGATTGAGTGAATTGTTTCTTTCAATTCCAGTACAGAGATCCAAAGCAGCAGATGAAAAGCGACGCTCCCTTGCCAAACATGCACGAGATGACTACAAGAGACTGTCATTACAGGGCATCCACAAGGTCAAAGCAGCTGATGTTTCCCAAATCTTTAAGAGAGATGAGCAAAGAAAACTACTCCCTCCACCTCTGCCACCAAAACCTAAAAACCTTACAGCTAAAATGGCTGATGGGAAACCAGAGAGGTTAGTAACTTAGGGTGGGTGTCACTGTACTGCCGAGAAAGGCACATACAGCTCAAGATGGTCTGCTGAATATCGTATTTCTTCCTTTCGAATTGTTCTGTGAAGTTGGACTGGGAACAATAAACCTTGCTTGCCACAGCAATATTATACACAGATTTAAATTATTTAATTGGACAGTATCATTGCATGGTATCAAAATCAAAAGATTTTAGGCCAGACCTGAACATTTTACAGCTTACTTGAGACTTTCAAGAAGAGATTGGACTGCCATTTGTCAGAAATGATGTAGGGTCTCCTGCTTGGGTGGGGGGTTGGAATAGATGACCTACAAGATCCCTTCCAACTCTGATTATCTGTTATCAGCTTGTGCGTCATGTCTGGCATTTTCGTGGTGGCTGGGCATCATTGTCTGGGGTTTTTTTTAAATAAAAATTTTATTTTGGTTTTCACAAAGACATACAAATAAAACATCTTTTTTTGAGAATAGCATGATCCCGGGTTATCACTTCTTCATACAGACACAAACTCAATTTCATATTCATTTTTGTGTTCTATTCCATATCTCATTACTATTTTAACATTTTTCTCCATAATTTTTACCCTCCCATGGTTTTCTCAATTTTATTTTTAATTATCTCATATCTAAATTCAATTATATATCTTTTTCTAAGTTCCAATGTTTTTCTAATCATTATATTTATACTTTTGTCTGTCCTGTTTCAATTTCATATTATCTTTTATCATTAAACAAATTTTCCCCTGTAGTTACTAATTGGAGTATGACATCTTTATATCTTTTAATTTTATCCATTCAACTCTTATTTAAGCTTCAATTTATGGCTTTAGAATTATAACATTCAATATAGTACATAACTTCCAATCAAATTCTGCTTGGTACATTCTTAAAATACATGTTCTTTAGATATATATATATATATAAAACATTCTTAAAATACACACTATGTTCTTTAGAGTTTGTGTGTGTGTGTGTGTGTGTGTGTGTGTGTTGGTTTTTGAGCTGATAAATAATTAAACAAGGGAGACTAGAATAGATTTATTTCGAGCTATTTAGCTCTCGTCAGCTAGCTTACCCTTACTGGGATTTGAACCAGGGAAGTATTATATGTGAGGCAGTTGTAATTGCCATTAGGCCACTGGTTCTCCTTCAGATCAGCTGAGAAAAGGGGAATGAGTATATACTTATGTTACAATATATATAATATGTATAAATAGTAAATAAAACACTCATTCCAATTCAATTCTATCATTAATATTAAATACAATCTTAATTTCTTTAACATTTCTTTTCAACTGAGTATCATACTTCCTTGGGAACACTTATAAACTTTCCATAATTAATTCTTTTTTTCATATTTCTCTTCACTTATATTTTTATAAATCATTAATAATAAATAACATGTTCCCATCCTTTCCTAATTTCATTCTCTCATTCTCTTTATTTCATTTATTTATTAACAAACATTCCATTGCATTACAATAAGTATTTTATCCATCATTTTAATCATATATTGTTTCATATTTTCTAAAATTATTTCTATTTCTAACATAACAATACTATCTTATGTACCTTTGCAGAAATCCCTTTTTCAATTACATTTTCACCCATTGTCTCTAAATAGGCTTATACTTTCAATCCTTATACACTTTCCCTGTTTCTCTATATTTTTTTTCTGTCTTCTATAACTTCTTTTCCTTTCCTTCTTCCCCCTCTTCTTCTCCCTCCCCTTTTTGCCTCTTTGTCTCTCTACTTCTAATTCTCTCTTCTGTAATCCTCTCTTCTGTTGCTTCCTAATATTGTAATTATTTTTCAAATTATTCTTTTTTTTTTTTTGGTTGTCTTTTCAAATCTTAAACTTTCCACTCTCTTTCCCCTCTTTCCTTTCTTTTTACCACATAAAATTTAATGATCCCACATCATTAAAGATGGCTTCTTCTTTGTCCTGACCTTCTTGTTCTACAAGTGTTTCTTGTTGTTTCTCATAGTTCCAGATCTCCATTTCTAAAAATTGAAATACAAAACCAAAAGAATCTTTTCCTTCTTGTGCATCTTCTTTGTATTTTTTTAAGTTCCATTTTCAGTTCTTCCAAAAGCGATACCGTTTTAAACACTTTTAAACAACCACCCAATTGATTTTAGTCATTTAAATCCAATAGCCAAAAATCACCAAGTAATCCAAATAATCCAAAGCTGTTTCTTCTTGCTTCTTTTTTCCACTTTCTCTTCCTGGGGTTCTGTTATTTTGTTACAAAGTCTCAGTTAGAATGTATCTTTAGGAATCTTGTTAAAATTTCACTGTAAGTTCCTTTTAGTTCCAGGCAGTCTCCTCCATTTTTCCAGATCCCGCCCTTTTATTCTTTCCTTTTCTCTCCTTTCTTTCTTTTAAAGATTTTTGAGTAACCAAAATCTTTATTATCACTTTGACATTTTATTTTCAGCTTAAATGCCTATTGATGTCAAAGTGGATTTTTGTCAATTTCTTACTTAAATCTCTTAGCTGTCAGTATAAGGAAGGGAAGAAAAAAAAAAGCTAAATCCTTTCCCTTCCCTCTCTCCTTCGCTGCTTCAAAATCTTCTTTGGGAACAATGTTATTTTTTATAGTTCAAATTCCAGGGTACCTTTGTTATTGCTTTTTCAGTTCAACCCGGTCAACCAAAACTTTCTCTTCTTATCTTCCTACTGCACATTCTTTTCCGGTCAAGTTCTTCTTTGAGGTGGCCATTTCTGACCACCGCTGCAACCGCCTTCGGGAAAGGGAGTAAGGCCAGCTGGGGAGCAGAAATGTGGCTCTCCTCAACCCTGCTGGTAGTCTCCCTCCTCTTCACCACCTCCATAGGGTGGCTTAGCCTCGAAACCAGCTGGCTCGGGGGGCTGCAGAGGTGACCGCACAATCGCAGATTTCTGTCTGTTGCCGAAGAAGCTCAAACTGGAAGCTCCATCATTGTCTAGGTTTGAAGCACCAGTGGCATAGGGGGGATTCAGCCGGTTCTCACCGAATCACTAGTTAATTGCTTATGCAGTTCAGAGAACTGGTAAAAAATAAAGTACTAGGGAGGTTTTTTTTCTCTCTCTCTCCTTCAGTTAATAGCTCTGGGCAGACAGCGTAGAACCACTTAACATTTGCAGCAGGAATGCAGCTGATACACCGCTGAATCAAATCAATAAACAACAGAAACTGACAGCATTAGGGCAGGGAAACTCATCAATCACCCATCTAGGGATGGGATTAGCCTCTTCCCTTCAGGAAGAAGGACAAGATTACAAATATTTTCATAATAAAGAATATTAAGTGACACTTCTGTGATCAGCTGATACTCCCTGGAGTTTATTTTATTTTTATTTTATTTATTTATTTTGTCAAACAATTATTAGATAACAGGTATAAGTATAAACATGGTTATAAATACATGAAATGGATACAAATAAGAAAAACAAAAGAAACAATAGAACAGGGATGGCAGGCACATTTTGGTGCGCTTATGCACGCCCCCTACAGACCTCTTAGGAAAGGAATGAGATCAATAGTAGATAGTCTAATGTTGAAGATTTTGGGGTTTGGGGAAGAAACCCCAAAAGAGTATTCCAGACATTGACTACTCTGTTGCTGAAGTCGTATTTCCTGCAATCAAGTTTGGTGTGGTTTATCTTTAGTTTATATCTATTTTGTGCTCTTGTATTGTTTTGGTTAAAGCTGAAGTATTCATTGATAGGTAGGACATTGCAATATATAATTTTATGTACTATACTTAGATCGAACCGAAGGCAGCATAGTTCTACGTTGTCTAGGTCTAAAATTTCAAGTCTGGTGGCGTAAGGTATTCTACTATGAGTAGAGGAGTGGAGGACTCTTCTCATAAAATATTTCTGGACTTTCTCAATTGTATTAATATCAGATATGTAATGCAGGTTCCAGACTGATGAGCTGTATTGAAGTATTGGTCTAGCAAATGTTTTATATGCTGTAGTTAGTAGAGTGATATTACCAGAGAAAAAGCTATGCAGAATTAGGTTAACAACTCTTAATGCCTTTTTGGCTATGTAGTTACAGTGGGCTCTAGCGCTTAGATCATTTGAGATGAATACTCCAAGGTACTTGACAAAGTTTGTGTCATCAACAAGGTCTTGACTATTCAGCTTGTATTTATTTTCTGATTTTTTTTGCCAATATGCAAGACAAAGCCTTTACTTGTTGAGATCTTGTTGCCATTTGTTTGACCATTCTGACACATAGTCAAGGTCTTTTTGAAGGGTAGTAGCATTGTCAGTGGTGTTGAATAGCTTTACATCATCAGCGAAAAGAACACAGTTGCTCTTAATATAATCACAGAGGTCATTAATATAGAGTATGAAGAGAGTTGGTCCTAGAAGACTGCTTTGGGGGACACCACTGTTGACAGGTACAGGATTTGATAGGACACTCCCATTTTTGACCAATTGTTGCCTGTTTGACAGAAATACTTCTATCCAGTTATGCAGGTATCCAGAGATACCATAAGACCTTAGTTTAGGAGTAGTTTGTCATGTACCACTGTATCAAAGGCTTTACAGACGTCTATGTAAATTGCATCAATTGCTTTGCCCTTATCAAGTTGTGTAGTCCATATGTTTTTAAAGTGCAAGAGTTGCAGATTATAGGACAGTTTCCTTCTGAAACCAAACTGTTTGTTAGAGAGTAGGTTGTTTGTCTTTGAGTTCCCCAAGCCCTTTTATAGCTGCGTTTTGAACAAGATAAACTGGCTATGAATTTGCTAAAAAGGTTAGAAAATTTTCCAGTTGCTCTATAAGGATGACTTAAAATTATTTTGAAAAACAAAAGTTGCAAAGTGGGGTGTGATACTTAGTTGGAATAATTGATTGGACTCAGCTAGAACTTAATAACTTGGATCAAAAGACAAGAAAACTAATGACAATGCACCCAAAAAGTGATATCAATCTATTGTACTTGCCAAGATCTCAGGGTGGCAGAAGACTCTTACAGGTGAAACAAACTGTGGAAGAGGAAAAACATGATTTAAATGACTATATAAAGAAAGCAAAAGAACCTTTGCTGAAGGAGATGAACAAGGGAAACCTCTTAAAAACAATCAGGTTGAAAGCAGAATATCAAAAGGAAACAATTGAACATCAAGTTTCTAACTGGAAAAAGAGGCCTATGCACAATCAATACCTGAAGGACATTGAAGGAAAGGCAGACACAAATCTAATATGGAGCTGGTTGAGATCAGGGGTGCTGAAAAAAGAAACTGAAGGTTTAATTTTGGCTGCTCAAGAACAAGCCTTGTAGACTAATTCCATGAAAACAAAAATTCAACACATCAGTAACAACAGCATTGTTGCTTATACAATGAGAAAGATGAATCAGTAGATCATCTTATCAGTCGTTGCATCAAAATTTCACAGACTGATAATTTACAACATTATGATCAAGTTGCTGAAATTATGTATTGGAAACTTTGTAGCTCAAGGTTGAGCTCAGGGGTCCTTGGCACTCCCTGAACTTACTTGTTTTCTTGCAGATGTTTCATTACCCTAACTAGGTAGCATATCAATGCTAGTGATGTTTCTTAGTTATATAGGTAACAGTAATGTTACCTAATTAGGATAATGAAACATCTGTAAGAAAATAAGCAAGCTCAGAGAGCACCAAGTATCTCTCATTGGAAGCTTTGCCTTCACCTTCTGCTTAGGAAGAGATGCCTCCATAAAAATAAATAGAATAGAATTTACAAGACAGTTGGCATAAGAGAAAAAAGCTGTTGCAGAATTTAGTAGTTCTACTATAGATCTTTGAAACCTCTTCCCAGAGGGGAGCAACATAAACAGACATTGAAGTGGGTGCGTGGAGTCTCTAACAATGCTTCGAACTCTAAGCACATAGCACTTATAAGAAGTATCCTGAATAACAGGAAGCGAGCTTCCTATAATCTTCTCAGCTGTCCTTACCACTCTCTGTATGGACTTTTTATCTGAGGCATTGCTGCCACCAAACCAAACTGAATAAACAAGTGGTGATTTCAGGATTTACTGATTAAAAAGGATTGTTTATATGAAGAAAGGAACCATGTTACATAATTTGGAAGGGCAGAAATAGTAATAATCATGTTTGGAACTGCTGTATAAAAGTTCAGAACTCGCTTCTTTATATATTTGCTTCTTTTTCTTCTTTCTTTCTTTGTCTTTTACTGTTTTCACTTCTCAATCTTTTCAGACCAGTATCTTCTTTTGGTTTTCTAATTTTCTTTTTATGTTTCTATAATCTTTAATCCTATATGTCCTTTTTCAATAATATATTTTAATCTAAAGATTAGCATGTTTTTATGCACATTTCCTAATGTATAAGTGGTTTTTTTATTCTGTATTAGAACTGAACTTATATCCCGCTCAATATTTCAACCACCTATTCTTTTGTTATGGCAGAAAACAGAGCTCACAAAGTTCTATCTCCAGTTCTCGTCGGGAGAGTATAGGTCGGTGGTTTAAAGAAGAGCAGATCAATTTCCGAGCCGGCTTTGAAAAATCAATGGATCAGATAGCACCTTGGTTTCATGGTACTGTACAGTCATTGGCTTATTTCAATCAAAAGGTATAGAAATGGCCACAAATGTAGTTACAATCTTGATATGAAAAAGATGCTAAAATATATGGTTTTAATAAAGAATTAACAGAATTGGACCAGATATTAACTGAAATGGATGAAAAATTAAGAAAGAAAATATTTAGCTATTTATTAAGTATCAAATTGGAAAGTGAGCAAGTAAAGGAGACAGTGACAGTTTGGGCTAAAAGTTTTGGATATGCAATAGAACTAGATAAATGGCAGAAATTGTGGGATAGAAATATTAAATTAACTATGTCAACTGTGTATAAACAAAATTTGTATAAAATGTTTTATAGATGGCATTTTTCACCAAGAAGACAGGCAAAAATGTTTAAAGATAAGTCCACTAAATGTTGAAATGCAATCAGATATTTGGTTCGCATTATCATATGTGGTGGAAATGCCCCAAAACTAAAATAATATTGGACGAAAATACATGCTTGGTTGGAAAAAAATGATAAAGCAGTATATAGATTTGAACCAGAAATATTCTTCCTGGGCATCCTGCTGGAAAAGTATGATAAAAGGAATATTTATTTGATTTTACATGTATTAATTGCAGCCAGAATTGTATTTGCACAACAATGGAAAAGTGATGAGATCCCGACAGATGAGAATGCAATCAAAAAAATATTAGAATGTGCAGAAGTTGATAGATCAATGCTTACAATTAAGGGAAAAGAAGAAACTGAATATTTCCTGATATGGGACTTATTTTACCAATGGTTAGATAATAAATATATGGGGATATAAAAAGGACAAATGTTACCGTATATAAGGAAAATCGTTAAAATATATAAGTTAAATATTATTGTTATTATATAATGAATATTACTGTGATCAATATCATTGTAAACATCTTGATTATGATTGCTTAAAAATAATTGTACCCAGACAACACACTGTTTGATTGAAATTGAATTAGTACATATATAAATAAAACAAATAAAACATTAAAAGAAAAAAAGGTATAGAATTCAGCCTGAGAGCAGTGTAGGATGGACCATCTACTGATATACTCCTTTCTAAATTGAGCACCATTTTCCCCGCAACATGAAGATTTACTGTATATTACACAGACATATGATGTACTGTTCTTTTCCTTCTCCTTGCCATAGATAAAGAGCTACAGAGTGGTTTAAAATTTGTACTCAGTTATCTGGCAATGCAATTCATTTGATTTTAAGTATTGCAAGCATAAAAGAATTCCATTAGATGCAAGAATATCATGCCTCATTTCTTTTTGCCTAGAAAGAGATTTACATTGCAGATAGGAATTCAATTAGGAATTTACCAGACAAATAAAAAAATGCCACATTTACATAAGGAAAAAAGAGTTTCAACAAAATAAAAAAATATTTCTATTAAATTTCTCCTATTTAGTATGCTAAACCAGGATCTTTTAGTGCCAATCAGAAATATTAGATTTGTAGAACAAATATTTATCTGATATCCAATTCTTAAAATAGGAAGAAAAGTCCTGTAAAATTAGCATAAAATTCCAGTTATTTTTTAATAAAGAAAAATAAATACAATAGAAATAGTTTAACAAGTTTCTAACTAGATTTTCAGGATGAAATAATCTTGTTTAAAGTTAGTTGCAATTATAATATTACAAATACTGCAATAAAATATTTCACCTGGCTAAATCTGATTTGGCCATTTTAATTATAAGTTATGGGTCTATGGCTATAATAAAACATTCTCTCTCCTACAAAAGATACCCTAAGGATTAGTGTCAAAAGATACCCTAAGGATTAGTGTTTTCAGCACTTGAAATACCACTGTATTATATAAATCCAGCTAATCCTTGATTTACAATTAATCGTTTTACAATCATTTAAAATTACAATGGTCATGGAACAGATACTTTATGACTGGTTGTGAAATTTTGCAGTCACATGACCACAATTTGCAATATTTTTGCTGATTTGAAATGAATAGATTTGCTTAACAATCACCATATTCATTTAATATGAAAAATTAAGGCTGGAAAATTATTTTCAATCATGACTGAAAATTATTTACAGTCATGTATCTTGATTTACAATTATAACAACTTATGACCAGACTTCCAGTGCCAATTACAGTTGTAGGTCAAGAACTATCTGTATTGATAATTTTACAATAAAAAATCTAATAATTCCTTGGCCAGGATCAGTCATGAGCCTTGGAAAAAAAGAAATTATGAAAAAAATCAGACCAATATTTTCAGTACACTATAGATGAGAGCAATATGTTTTCTGTAGTAATGAAAGGTTCTTGTATGATTATTTACAACCTGTTTTAATTGTGGCTGTTAACTTAAAAAGAAATTTTAAAAATTGGAACCCCTGCTGCCTACTTCTCAGGTCCATGCTGAGTGATGACTCCTCATAAGCACAAACACCTGCTATGTGGATAGGGCTTCTGAATGTCAGCTGACAAGTCCTGTCTTTTCTTTCATATCTTTGAAAAGATATGCTATAGGTGTTCCTGCATTCAAGAGAAGTTGGGTTTTTTCTCTTTTAAATCTGTCAGGGAACTCTACGGTTCCACAGAACACTTTAAAAAAAAAAGCTGCCTTATGTCATTAAGACTATGTAGTATTACTTGGGAAAGTGGTTAAATAAATAAAAACTCTGGACTAACAATCAGATAGAAAGAGAAAGACAGAAGGTTAGTTTCTTTTTTAAGAGCATGTTTCCCATGTAACATATGAGATACTTCCTTATTTATATTGCTTTTGGTTTGGGAACAGGTATTTTAACCACCAAAAAAGCAGAAGAACTTTTGGAGGGTTTGGCATCTGGAAGCTTTCTCATCCGAGTCAGCGAAAAAATCAAAGGCTATGTTCTCTCCTATTTGTCAGCAGAGGGCTGCAAACATTTTCTGATAGATGCTTCTGGAGATTCATATAGTTTCCTTGGTGTTGACCAACTCCAACATTCAACATTAGCTGACCTAGTTGAATTTCACAAGGTGGGTCTCTCTTATTTTTCAGCACATTCTATACCAAAATTAGAGATTTCTATAGAATGTATACACTACAAAGGCAGGGTTCCCCTATAGAATTCTATAATTGCTTTAAAGGACAGGTTTGAAATTATCCTCACTGCTTTCAATACAAATATGTCTCTTTCAATCACACAATTACAGGCCAACTCCAAGTTAGAAGGCAAAATGTCTATTTAGTCTTTTCTCTGATCACCTATCCATTCATACAATGCTCTTGCATAATACTATACAATATCAAATGGGTTAAGAGCATTTTGGAAAACTAAAAAAGACAGCATATCAACAACTGTCACTAAGTCCATAACCAAATGATTGAGCATATGAGAAAATGCCAATTTCCTTTAACTGCAATAAGCTCCATGAATTCCTGATGCGGTAACCAGCATTACCTACAGGGTCAGTTCTGAAATACTGTTTTGAAAAGTCTCTATGGTCATTTTTAAATCGAAGAAAAGCGAGCTATAGAAAATATGTATCAGTGCAATAGCTTGCATTTCAGAATCGAGGGTGCTTCATCACTGAAGGCTTTCAAGAAAATATAGAATAATCATTTGTCCAGGAAGGTTTAAGGAATCCTGCCTTCAACAGGGGATTGAACTAGAAAACCACCAAAGTCCCTTCCAACCCTATGATTCTATAATTCTGTATTGGCTAGTATTTGTGATGTCTTGATGAAATTAGGAATTATCCTGATGATTCACTAAAGCTATTTTACAATTTGCCCTTGTAATTCACTAAAGCTATTTCACAATTCCAGAACTAAGCTCCAATTTAATGGGATAAGAAAATTGCAATTTTCTTAATTTTTTTAAAAGAAGTGTATTAATATAATTTGCCTTGCTACCTAAAATGCTTTGAAGCCAGTTGTAAATAACTGAACTGTCATTAATAGTAATAGCACTTATATCTATATACCACTTTACAGTGCTTTACAACCCTATCTAAGCTGTTTACAGAGTCAGCATATTGCCCCCAACAATTTGGGTCCTCATTTTGTCCACCTCAGATAAAATGGAAGGCTGAATCAACCTTGAAACTGGATGGAAGGTTGAGTCAACCTTGAACCTGGTGAGATTTGAATGGCCGAATTGCAGTCAGCTGGCAGTCAGCAGAAGTAGCCTATAGTACTGCACTCTAACCATTGTGCCACTGTGGTTTGTAATCAAAAATTAAATAGTAACTTTACTGGAGTTCACATCTTTGGGATACAACTTTAGAAGAAGGAATTTTTATCTTGGTTCCTTTCTTTTTTAGGATGAGCCCATTACATCATTGGGGAAGGAACGACTTCATTATCCCTGTGGACAACAAGGACAGTTACCAGATTATCTTGATCTTTTTGAGTGATATTGTCAAGTGCAAGAAAATCAGGAAGTCCAGGCAGTTCAAATGAATATAAAGATTTATTGCAAAGTTATACTCTCTACAAGAATCTGAACTGTTAATGGTCAAAGCAAATAGGTGGTAGATAAGAATGAAATTCAAAGGGAGCTGGACTTAGATCTCTTGTGGACACCAAGGGATTTGAGATTGATGATGCATCAATTTCCCTCCGGCTCAGCCTGGTTGTCTTCTACAGATATTTAGAAAATCCATTTATCATATGGAGGAAGTTTATGGAGTGAGAAGCTGCTGACATGGAGCCAAAATCAGTTATTACAATAGTTCCTTAACTGTAAAATTGTGATTTAAGTATATGTGATAAACAAGAAATAAATTAAATCAAGCAAAAATTGGGATCAAAATCCTAAAGAAAGCAGCAAAGGAATAAAGCTACCATTACAGGCAATTGTGGTAATGAACTTTGTTCAAACTGAAACCTGACTGCATGAGTTGCTGTTAAATGAAATTATAAGGAACTATTCCAAAGAGTTGACATTTGACATTCTTGAAAGGTTTGTATTGTACTTACATTTATAATTGCTTTATATCTCTACACTTTACTATATTGTAAGCTACTCAAAGTCACCAAGTGCTAAACATAGGTGCCATATAACATTAATGAATAAAAATTAAATAAATAAAATCATTGAGGAAAACAACAAATGCAGAAGTAGTTAGAAGTATCTTCATAACTTCAAATCCCCTGGAAGATTGGTTTTCATCATCAGGAACGAGTAATGAGTATAAACATGTCTGTAGTGCATCATAGAACAATGGGTGCATCAGAGCTTCTAGCTGTTCACATTTTTCTTGCTGTATTCTCTGCTAAAACAACATCATTGGATAGTCACAGAGTTGTTTCACAGGGGTTGTGTGTTCCTTTAAAAATGATAGCAGACATTGCATGGATCAAAACTCTTCACTTGTCATGAAGAGTTTAGAAAATTTAGAAAATTGAGTTTTGGCATACTGGCAGGGCATGGGAGAATCAGATACATTTTTGTATTAGCATATGTAGCAGGGAGAGAAGGGAAGAGAAGGAGAAGGAGGCTTTCTTGGCAGGAAGAGGAGACAGAGAGAGGGGGGAAAGAAAAAAAGGCCGGAAGGTGAAAGAGATAACTACCTTTTGGAGGGAGGGGGAAAAAAAGGCCTAGAAGGATAGGAAATGGAAAAAGAGGCCTGGGGAAAAGGAGAGGGAATGAAAACTTCTGTGGGGCAAGCAGAGGAAACCACGAAGGAGCAGTGAAAGGACAGCTCAGCGGGCAATTCAAGAGAGGGTGACAGGAGAGAGAGAAAGAAAAAAGGGCATCCAGCTACATGAATACCATCTCATCGTCGCGTAGCGCCCATGTGACGCCTCTCCTGCGCGAGCTGCATTGGTTGCCGATGGCTCTCCGGGTTCGCTTTAAGGTTCTAGTTTTGACCTTTAGGGCGACCCATGGCATGGGACCAGGTTACCTTCAGGACCGCATTCTGCCAACGTTCTCCAACAGGCCGGTGCGTTCCCACAGGGAGGGTCTGCTCCGGGTGCCGTCGGCCGCTATGTGTCGTCTGGCGGCGCCAAGGGGTAGGGCCTTCTCTGTGGGTGCCCCCGCCCTCTGGAATACTCTGCCACCGGAACTTCGTACCGGCACGGACCTGAGGGCCTTCAGGCGCGCGTTAAAGACTTGGCTCTTTGAGCAGGCCGGCCTGGGCTGAGATAATGATTTTAAATTTGATCTCCATTTTTAACTTTAAATTGGGTTTTAAGGGTGGGGGGGGGTTTTTCCTAATTTTAGTCTGCAGCTGATTCAAATATTTAATTACTTTTTAACTTTTGTATTTGTGGGGTTTTTAGACGAGCTGTTCACCGCCCTGAGTCCCTTGGGAAAAGGGCGGTATATAAATGTAATTAATAAAAATAAAAAAATAATAAAAATAAATCATGTGACCCGCCGGTTGGGAAAAGACTGACCATCGCCCCATTGCATGACCAGCCTGTTGAGAGAAGACTGAGAACCATGACACTGCATGACCTAAGCCAATAGAGGTGCCTGAGAGATGGACTAGTGGGAACCTGCGGCCATACCAAAAGGGCAAAGAGAACCCGGAT
This sequence comes from Bungarus multicinctus, assembly GCA_023653725.1. Classification (NCBI taxonomy): domain Eukaryota; kingdom Metazoa; phylum Chordata; class Lepidosauria; order Squamata; family Elapidae; genus Bungarus; species Bungarus multicinctus. Next base: position 42,611,613 of record CM042840.1, read on the forward strand.
TCTAGCGGCCCTTTTGGGGGTAGCGCTACACATGGACATAAATAATTTTGTAAGCATGGGTACAATGTGCTTTTTCTTCCTTTTTCTTTTGTGCCCAAGCTTACTAGGACAAATGGTTTCCTTGTTTGAAGAAGCTGGTATATGATAGACAAGCATAGTAAATAGCCAGCAGTGCGAAGAACCTTTAGCAACAAATGCTCAAGGAAGGCAGATGGATACTGAACGCGTGACTGCATAAAAAATAAACATTACATGCCTCAACATTTTATTCTTTTCTCTGAAAATGTTACCAATAAATAGGTTTTTGCAACAGAACAAGCACAGTCATTACCTATTCTAATTGTGCTTCAGTTCATTTGAAAATAATCTCAGCTAGACCAAGAGGAAAGCATTCATTATAATAGATGTAGGATTAATACATTGTCAAAGGCTATTTGCATTCTATATGCAGAATTTGGATACATCTCAAGATTCTTTATTTTTCTAGCTATTTGTAATATTTAAATACATCTGGAAAATATACTTCTATTTCTGTATGTCTATTTCATTGAAGCTCCATTTTGAGGCATATTTTCCTAAACTCAAATATAATAAAATACAAGCTAAATTGGCAAGTATATTAAAATCAAATACTATACTGGAATATCATCCCTGCAGAAATTATACTGGCCCTTATGTTAACATTCCTTATAAACATTCCTTATGTTAACATTCCTTACGGGATCGCCTGCTGCCACCAACAACCTCCTGCCGCCCAGTACGCTCCCACAGAGTTGCCTTGCTCGGGGTACACCACTGGATCGCTGTCGTCTAGCAGCCCCGAGACTACGCGCTTTCTCTGTGGGAGCCCCATCCCTCTGGAATTGTCTCCCCCCGGATATACGAGCCATGTCAGACATCCTAACTTTCCGGCGCGCAGTTAAGACCTTGCTGTTCAAACAAGCCGGTCTAGCCAAATAAGATCATTGGGGTTTATATTTTGGAAATTTATAGGGGTGATTCTTGGCCATCTTGATTATTTACCTGTTTTCGCTTCTGTTTTCTGTATTATCTTGTTTGTTGAGTGTACACCGCCTTGAGTCCCTTTTTGGGAGAGGGAGCGGTATAGAAGTACGAATAAATAAATAAATAAATAAATAAGATCCAAAAGAACCAATGGCCTGAGTAGGATGGAGCCCATTAACTGGCTCATTTATCTGTGTGGTGTTACCAAGGTGGGGTGGGTGGGTTACTGTTTTTATACTGGATTTTTGCTGTTTGTAAATAAATACATTGCAGACTGGCACTTGATAAAATAATCATGAAGCCTTGGAAAAGTTATTCAAATACTGATGTAATGTGTCTCTACCTACAATGAATAGAAATTGTGCACGCTATGGTATTCCGCTTAGTTTTTCACACATGGCTTCTCCATTTTGGTTTTCTTTTTGTAAAATAATTGATCGTATTATATGTCATGTGTTGTTCATCTGAGGTTGTGTTTACCTACTTTTAAGAATTGGTAAGGGACCAGATGATTTTTATCATGTTCTAATATGTAAAATCATAACACTCAAAAAGTGTGTACTTACTTTTTCACATGACTGTAAATGAAATTATGGCATCCTAATCCATCTGGGAGAAAAAGTAAAAACAATTGCGAAAGGAGATTGCAGAGAAGATTAGAGGGTATATGCTTCCCATTGGCTTTCTCTTCCAAGTGCTTCAGTTCCTTGCATTTGCCTTAAAACAGCCTGCATTTAACATACAATGAATAGTATTACTGTCAACTAAAAAGATACTCCTTTGGTCTTTTTAGCTGCCAGAAAAAGGGAGTGGGGGAAAACAAGCCATTTTTGAAATGCCTAGATAATCACCCTGGTAGCCCAAAGTTGTCGGAGCATAAGAAAAAATCATGGGATGTTTTATTGGAAAGCATGATGGATGACTCTTGGAGATGGATGTGTCCCTTTGGAGAAGTCACATCCAGGGGGCAGGGGGAAGACCAGGGTCAAGGGAGAAATGTATGATGTAATTTAGTATTGGCTGCACCCAGCTACGTGCCAACATGGCAACCTCTAATAAATCCATTTTCTTTTCTCTGAGATATGGCTAGAGACTTTTGATTTGAACGAGGGTGAATTTTTTTGTAGCCCTGGCAATTATATGAAATCATGATGAAAGACTAATGTCAGGGAATAACTGGAATAATAGTGTAGAATTACAAATAAATCAACAACAGCTATTTCACCTGAATGTTAATGTATTTCTTATTCATTATGCTAAAATAGCTTTATTAATTCTTGTCTAAAAAAATTAGCCAAATGTCTTTTCATATGCAGTTCATATTCCAACTGCTTTTCAATATAACAGTTAGATGAGAGGTTGTAAATCGTTCAATAAAGTGAAATTGCCTTGTAAAGTGTCTTCTGTATTACAATGTGGTATTTTTGGGAAAATTTTACATTGAAATAGAAGAATTTACACACAACCAAATAAGATAAAATAAATCAATACTTTACAGAATCCAAGAGGAAGCAATTGTATGATGTAATTCACAGTTTAAACAAATATAATTTTTATTTTTTAATTTTGGGATTCTGTACATAAATTTACTGTAAATTTTAGGCATTTAACTTTCTACCTGCCACCAGTTCATCTTTTTAAATGTTAATGTAAAATAGAAATTGGTTGTATTTTGTTCTCTCAGATTTAACGTTGCATATTCATTTCATTTGACTCTTAAGAAATTTAGTAACTTCTTCTCCAGAATATGGCTTCTGCAATATAGGAGTCGTTGACTTTCTTTGAATAGCTTCAAGTTCATCACATAAGTGGCTTAGGCCAGAAAAAAAATATTATGTTCCCTCCAGATTGGCTCATCCAATTTCTCACTGAAATGGCTATATAATGTGATCAGTTATCAGACAATGTGATATATCTTGTATATATCAGAGGTATATATAGCACATAGCCAGAATTGGTAGTCTATTATCATCAGTCTCATTAAGGGGTGAGCTGCTACTGGCTCACCCCGGTTTGGACGAATTTTAGCTAATTTTATAGTTGGTTCAGCAAACCGGCAAATCCCACTCCTGGCTGGCCCTGCCCACCCCATCCTGCTCTTCCCAAGAGTCCCCATAAGGTCCATTTTGGATGTCAGGTAAGTGGGCCCATGTAGAGGCTTGAGGAGGGTGAAAGCGGGCCTCCTGGAGGCTCTGGAAACGGGCCCATTTCTGACCTCCAGAGAGCCTCCGGAGCCTAGGGAGACCATTTTCGCCCTCCCGGAGATTCAAAGTGTTGTAGAGCGGCGGAATCACTGAGGCAGACAACCAGAGCAACTTCAGCTTTAACTTTATTTACAGAATAAAGGGATGCCGCAACTGCCATGCTAACTCGGCAGCCAGCTGGAGCGGCAACAGCTGATGCTGTTTGACATCTCCTTTTATAGCCGGCTGTCAAACAGCATCAACCGATGGTAGTGGTCTGTGTTTCCCGCCAGAAACATGGACCTGAGAGAAGACTTCAGTCAGTACACAACCCTCCTCCATCCTAGCGAGGAGCATGTGTAGTCTTTTAGATATGTCGGGCACCTGCGCAGAGGGCCCGATCTTCTTGGCTCTGCTGGAAATGGCGCTGAACCGCTGTCTTCTTCCTGTCATGTGGCTTCCATTGTTGGTGAGGCTGGCAGCTCACTTGGAGTCGGTTCTGGTCCCTGATCAGCGTCTTCTTCAGGTAGGCTCTCGTTACATGTGGGCTGGAGGCAGGCTTCTCCGGGCAATGGTGGCTGTTCAGCATCAGGACCATCTAGATGTCCTCTGGGTTTGTGCTCCAGCGCCCTCTCAGGTGGTCTAAATGGCGGCGCCAAATGTGCCCATCTTGTAGCTGGACTCTGTAAGACTTAGGACCAGTTACTGCCACCACACACCCAGACAACCACAATGGTTGCCCAGCAAAGTTTCTAGCATACACTAGGTCATTTTCAAGAAACCCTCTGCTTTGGCTGTTTGATCCAAGGGGAAGCACTGGGGAATAATTTGGGTAAAGCCTGTCAAGGGTGGTTCTTAAACGGTGCCCCATTAGGAATAGCCTTTACTTTAGATTCTGTTGGGTGAATACCCGAGGCATCAATTTTGTAGCCTAAAAACTCGACTTGTGGAGTGGCAATTGTGCACTTTTCTTTTTTTAACTTGAGACCTGACTTTCTAAAACGTTCGAGGACACTTCTAACTCGTTGTAGCAGTTGATTTTTGTCATTGGAAGATATTAGAATGTCATTGAAATAGGGTACTACGCCAGGTAACCCTTGAAGTATCCTTTCCATTAGTGACTGGAAAATTCCAGGGGCCACACTAACTCCAAACTGGAGGTGTGTACACTTAAAAGCACCCCTGTGTGTCACAATGGTTTGCAATTCTGCAGTTGTGTTATCAACAGGGAACTGTTGATAGGCCGGTGACATATCTAGCTTTGTGAAAATGGAGTCAGGCTCAAAAGAATGGAGTAAGTGCTGAACAATGGGGACCGGATAAGCGCTGATTTGTAAATATTTATTTATTGTGCACTTGTAGTCAGAACAAATTCTTAAACTGTCATCTTTCTTTTGGGGTGTCACTATTGGGGTCTCCCATTTAGCGAAGTCTATAGGTTGTAGTATGCCTGGTTTGATTAGTTTGTCTAGTTCCTTGTCAAGTTTAGGGCAGATTGCAAAAGGTACCCTTCGGGGCTTTAAACGAATTGGAACTGCTTGTGGGTTCACATTGAAAGATATTGCGGTTCCCACGTAGCAGCCTAGGCCCTCGCTGAATACATCAGCGTATTCCCTGAACAGGGAGTCCACTTCTGAATTTGCAATGGAATGGATTCCACCTATATAAAGGCCTAAGGCAGGGAACCAGTCTAATCCCAACAGGTTTGGGAGGGCACCATCCACTATCACTAAAGGCAAGTGACCCTTGAAACCCTGAAATTGAATCAAAAACTTGCCTTTTCCGATAGCAGAAATTGTTTTGCCTTAGTAGTCTCATAGAGTCAAATTACAGCTTGGAATCTTCTTTCTTGTTATTCTGGGAAGCAGTTTCAAGGTGCCCCATGAAATAATGGATAGTGCAGAGCCAGTGTCTACTTCCATCCTGCACGGTTTACCTTCTAGGGAAACAATGACACTAATTTTGTTAGAACTTCTTTTTGTCATTTTGGCTTGGTAGCATGTGGAGCAGTCTTCAATTTGTCTTTGGAAGTGCATGGTTGTCTGAGGCTTTTGGGGCTGGTTAAAAGTCTTTCCTGCTTGACATATTCTTGCTAAATGGCCCTTCTTTTGGCATTTTAAACAAATGGCATTTCTGAATTTGCAGGATGTCCTAAAATGGTTGCCTCCACAGCTTAGGCAGGTGGGCTGTGGCCATGGAGGTTGATTTGCAACTGGCCTGTAATCCCTTTGACTGGGTTTGAGCTGCCTAAGGCGGTCAGTAGCCTCTTCAGAGCCCTCCTCTGTGGTGGCCTCATCACAGTGGACAGCTGAGCAACTTTGTCTAACTGGGTTTCCCTGTATTTCAGCTGCTGAGAGTACTGACAGGTCAGCAGCTTGAGATTCTTCTATGGCTTGTTTTAAGGTTAAGTCCCCTTTAGCTAGTAGCTGCCTTTGTAACTTTAAGTCCCTGACTCCACATACCAGCTGGTCTAACAGCATATCTTCTAAATAGTCTCTGAATCCACAATGCAAGGCAGCTGTCTGTAGTGCTGCCATATAATCACTAATTGATTCTCCCTCAGCCTGGGTACATCTCCTAAAGGCATGGCATCTGACAATTCTAGAAGATTTAGGGGAGTAATGATTGGAAAGAATTTCCTGCAATTCTTCCCATTGAACAGTCTTAATAGAATGTGGAGCCAATAATGCTGTTGCGGTGTCAAATACTGTGGCTCCGCAAAAGCTTAGAAAATAAGACTTTTTCCTATGGTCTGAAATGTCAGCAAGGTCAATAGCATCTAAAAAATAGTCAAACCGGTTTCTGTATGATTCCCATGTCTCTGCCGTTGGTCTGAAAGGCGGGAATGCTGGGTTTGAAATCATCGTCTTCTCAGCTGTGCCGCTTCTCCTGAGGTGATTTGAAAATTGTGCTTTGCGAACAGTGACAGAAGCTCTTTAAATGTTTTAAGCATTTTTTGTAGTGACTTTACTCTTAATGTCTTTTTGCTTGGTTTGCCTCTTATAAGTATCCCACCCTCGTCGCCAGTGTTGTAGAGTGGCGGAATCACTGAGGCAGACAACCAGAGCAACTTCAGCTTTAACTTTATTTACAGAATAAAGGGTTGCCGTGACTGCCGTGCTAACTCAGCAGCCAGCTGGAGCGGCAACAGCTGATGCTGTTTGACATCTCCTTTTATAGCCGGCTGTCAAACAGCATCAGCCAATGGAAGTGGTCCGTGTTTCCCGCCAGAAGTCTGAGTGAAGACTTCAGTCAGTACACAACACAAGGAACATCTCCGAAACCCAGGGAGGGTGAAAATGGGCCCTCTGCCATGGTGCAGGACTCCAACTAGGCCAAGTCCACCCAGCAACCGGACAGAGAACCGGTTGCTAAAAGTTTTGAAGCCCACCCCTGGTCTCATTTGAACAGCTTTCTTGGTGTTAGTCTCCACAGACATTCATATTCATGACAATAGTTAAAATGCAACACTCTGTACAATCTACTCATATATCAATTAAAGTTGGGAAACCAAATATAAATAGTGTTACTGATGAAATGTTACATTTGAGCAAAGTGCATGCATTCTTCTCCCTTCATCTCTCTATACAGTTCCAAATATTTTCTGGCATTTAGGAACCCCCACAGCTGGAGATGAAAAAGTAAGTGAAACCAAAAGAAGGCCTGTGCTCCCAGCTGCAACCTAAATGATTATGAAGATCCATCTAAGCCCAAAAATTTCCTCTCTCCTTAGAAGCTGTTATTAAACTACAATCCAAGTTTACTTTTTGCTATGTGAAAGACCTTCACATATTCCTATTATTTGCTTTTTGTTTACGGTGATGAGTTTCAATCTCCCGTTGGAAGACCAGCAGGCCTAGCTGGTCATGAGAAGCTTCATTCATAGCTTTAGATTGGATGCACATCTTGTATTGTTCTGGTGTCAGCTCATCTAAGCAATGCTTTTCATGCCAGAGGTGGAAAAGTCCCCGGACTGGTGTCCTGATAACCATGAGGTTGCTGTGAAGGTATTTACGGTATAGTTGTACATCTTCTCCTCCCCATCCTTTAATGTCAAGGTCAAACCCTCCTAATGAGGAAAAAAAAGAGTGGCAGCATTTACAATAAATAGAAAGATGAAGTAGGCTTTGATTAAAAAAGAACTACAGATTTGGGGCAGTCATTCTGCCTCCAGGCATTTATGAGTAGGTATTCTGACCCAAACCCTTTTCCAATAAAACAAACACAAACCAAAGGGAACAGAAACCTTTTAATGATTCTTACGAATCCCCCGTTAAAAGGCTGCTGCAAACTAATTAACTTTGATAAGCACAAGCTTTGCCAAAACTATGCGAGTCTCCCAAGAATAACAGATAAGACATATATCACAACACAAGAGTCTTCAAATACCAAAATACTGCAATGTCCACGAGGCTGAGTTTCAAAATGTATTGGCTTTCTGCAAAGAACATTTGCTTCACAGCTGACTTTTATCTTCTTAAAGAGGGACCATTACCTTGCAGCCTTACTCCCAAGTCACCCGTGCTGCTGCAGCTGCTCTTTCCTGCGAGCAACCCTGCGCGCATGTGTATTTGGCACAGCCTCCTCAGGAACTTATTTATTTATTTATTTATTAAATTTTTATACTGCCCCCTCTCCCAAAAAGGGACTTGGGGCGGTGTACAGCCTACTAAAAACGAACAATATATACAGTTAAAAACAAATTAAACAGAATTAATCCGGCCGAAATCCCATCAAATACAAAATATTACTAATAAATTTAAAATTTAAGGATTATATTAAAATTTAAAACCTAATTAATTTAAAAAACCCCAAAAAACCGTTTACTGGGCCAGGCCGGCCTGTTGGAAGAACAGGGTCTTTACTGCGCGCCGGAAGGTCTGGATGTCGGTAATGGCCCGTATCTCCGGGGGCAGATCATTCCACAGGGAGGGGGAGCTTCCTTATCGCTGCTGCCAGCCCCCACAAACTCTGAAGGCAACAGTCCACTCCCTAATGATCCTGGCCCCTCATCTGATTTCTCGCTCTTCTCAGCCGCCCGCACCTGTTGCCAGCTAAACACAATGGTAAGCAAGCATAGATGAAATATGTACTGTGATGTCACAACACAAGTTCCACCTCTTGCATATTCGCATATTTTGTGGCAATAAAGTGGGAAAGGGCAGAGCTTGTGTTGTGCTATCACAATGTAATTGTCACCACTTTCTCACAATTATGGTTTGGGAATGGATGGTTTGTTCTGCATGCTGCAGTTATTTCAATGGTTTCATATCCCAAAACAGGCAGTTTTTGCTTTCAACTCATTCAGCATTTATTCAAAGTTATAACACCAAAAACAAGACTTATAACTAATCCTCCAAGTTGTAACTAACACAGTATCCGTGAGATCATCTGAATGCAATTCAAGTGCTTGGCTATTGGCTTGCATTGATGGCTGCAGGCATTGCAGTTCACAAATGATTGACACTTGTGATCTTTGCAGGTGGTTTTTGACAAGCAAAGGCAATGGGGAAGCCAGCAGGAAGTTGTAAGTCACAGCCCCATGACATCATGTTTAATGACTGCGTCACTCAGTGACTGAATTAGAAGTCCATATTGCCATTGGTGAGTGAAGACAAAACCATCATGTTTTATCAGCCCCCGATATCTCCCATCTCTCTATTTATTTTGTTTCAAGGTTAAAAGCAGCATAAGGGTATTATTTTGTTTTAAAATGTATCTTTGTTGGTTTCTTAGTTCATTTATTTATTTATTTATTTATTTACAAGATTTATATACCACCCCCCTCTCCCTGCAGGACTCGGGGCAGTGTACAGCCATTAAAAAATACAATAATAACACAATAATTAAAAACAATTAAAAAGAGTAAATTAGGTGGCTGAATAATAAAAACGAGACAAGGGTTTAAAAATAAGGACTAAAACCAATTAAAACCGAATTTAAAACCAGGCCAGACTGACTTGATAAAATAAATAAATTTTTAACACGCGCCAGAAGGTCATGCGTACACATTCAGCAGAAGTTCACATTACCTCACATTTTAGTCAGAGAAAAGAACTTCACATTGTTAATATACTATTTAGAACAAGTAATAAAAGTAGACTTGTTTTTTTGTGATACTGAAAAAAAATATTCCATTACATATTTGAATGTTTGCTTTGAAACAACAATAAATAACCCAATAGAAAAACTGAATTAGGTATTGTTTAAAACAAAGAAGCCATAGGAACATTATAGATTGTCATTATATAATAAAGTAAGATATAAACTATTTTCAGATTTATAGTCAGAAAAGTGCAGTATTTTATAGCAACAGATACAGGATATGTACAAAAATACCCTTGAATTAATTTGCAAAGTTCACCTTATTTTCAATATTTCCACATTAAGAGTTTTACTAATTTATTAATAACAAAATATGGAGTTCCATGAAATTGTCATGAATTTGGAAAGTAAATATTAGTTAAATGAAAAAGGATTCATGAATATTTTTAAACATGTAATAAAAACAGCAAGTTATGTTAATAAAAATTGGGAGAATTCTAGAAGAGAGAATATCCCTCAGAAATCCTTTTTCAAGAATGTTTATTTTTTCTTTCTTTCAGTGGGTATGTTTTATTTAACCAATGGTTACAGATTGTGAAGGTAGATTGGTTTGCTTAAATAATAAATATACTAATATTAAAAATTAATTCAAAGTTATTATGTAGCTATGTATACCTTGCCCATACCAAGAAATAGCCTGAAATGTGTTAAAAATAAATAACAACAACAACAAAAATTCAGCACTGATGCCTGGCAAATTTAAACAAGCATAGTGTCTTACGCTTTAAAATCGCTTTTGTGCCAAAAGCTGAGGTGGGATAGGGGCAATGCTGCAATCAGTTCATAGTTGAAGAAACAGCCATTTTGAAATTTATTTTTCAAATGGAGACTAAGTTGTGCCCACAGGTGGGATTCAGCTGGTTCTCATCTGTTCGCTCGAATCATTAGTTAATTGCTTATGCAGTTCGGAGAACCAACTAAAAATAAAGTACAAGAGAGGTTTTTTTCTCTCTCTCTCCTTCAGTTAATAGCTCCGGGCAGACAGCGCTTAACAGTTGCAGCAAGAATGCAGCTGATACACCATTGAATCAAGTCAACAAACAACAGAAACTGACAGGATTAGGGCAGGGAAACTCATCAATCACCCATCTAGGAATGGGATTAGCTTCTTCCCTTCAGGAATAAGGACAAGATTACAAACATTTTCATTATAAAGAATATTAAGTGACACTTCTGTGATCAGCTGATACTCCCTGGAGTTCCCCAAGACCTTTTATAGCTGCTGCCATGTTGACTACTTTTTGTTTCTTCCTGGGAGGAAAGATACAAGCGGGGACAATGATGCAGCTTGATTATAGAGGCTGTGAATTTAATGCATGTGTGGTCCAGCTAGCTGTTTTGTTTCTGCTGTGAAGCACTGAATTTAGAACATAGAGAGCATAGAATAATAAAGATGGAAGAGTTAATGGCTTTTGGCAGCACGACCAGGCTTTCAATTATCATGAGCAGCTGCTCTTAGTTTCCCTCTCAGCTTGTTGCATTTGCTTTGGGGTTGACTATTTTTTAAAGGGGGAATGGCTGTTTTAAGTTTTCTGCATTGCTTTAGTGGTTCCTGGCACTGTCCTTTTGGAGTGTACTTCCCTCACTCTTTTTGAAAACCCCTGGTGATGGAGCACCCACAACTTCTGAAGACAAGCAATTCCATTGGTTGATTGGTCTCATCCTTAGGAAATTTCTCCCTAGCCCTAGGTTTCTTCTCCCTTTGGTTAGTTTCATCCATTTCTTGTTGTGCCTTTTGGTGCTTTGGAAAATAGACTCCTTTTATAGGAGTCCCTCTAATTTCCTGACAGAACAATTAATCAGTGGAACAACTTGCCTCCAGAAGTTGTAAATGCTCCAATATTGGAAGTTTTTAAGAAGAGATTAGATAATCATTTGTCTGAAGTGGTATAGGGTTTCTTGCCTAAGCAGGAGGTTGGATTAGAAGACCTCCAAGGTCCTTTCCAACTTTGTTATTCTATTCTTTTCTAAATATTGGAATAGTGCTATTTTATTGTGCTATTTTATCGTGAATTGGATTGAGGAGAAATTTGCTAAGGGTGAAATCAATCAAGTTGGCCACACCCACCCAATCACATGACCACCCAGCCACGGCCACCCAGTCATTTGGGGAAAAAAACCAGTTGTTAAATTATTTGAATCCCACCACTGGTTGTGCCTTTTATTTCTTAATCATTTTTAAGGACTACTAAACTTTATTAAGCTAAAAGAGGTTCTCTTTAGCTATAGCCTATTATTTCTTTTTGAAGATCTGTGCCATTTGAGGTTCTTCTTGGGAAGAAACAAGGAAGAAGGCTGCTAAGGCAAGTTAAAATAAAGAAGTGTGAACTATCTTTTTAAAAAGACGATAGAGAAATATAAGAACAGAAATTTATGGATTTAGTTCATTATTTTTATAATTTGTAGCTTGGTCTTCTTTGCTGTGAATGGCTAAAAGTAAAACTTTCTGATTTTTATGATTCCTGATTTGTCAGCAATTCTTAAGTGACTTTACAAAAAAGCTACTCTTTGATTAAAGAGGAAGTTAAGAAGATGGAGGAGCAAATGATTAGAGTTCATTACAGAACAGTTATGCTCCAAGGATGTTAAAAAGAATACTCAAACAACTTCAGAGATGCAAATATGTGTAGAAAGTTATCAAACTACTGAGGCAATTTCACAAGTAGCTAACAATGCAGAGGAGTCAACTGAAGTTTTGGAATATAAACCTGACACCAATTTTCATTATGATTGTTTAAACAGAAGCCCCCCAGCACAATTGAAAGAAGACCTCCAAGAAAATTTGCAATTTTTAAAAGGACAAGTTTTGGACTTTTTCTTCATGGATATTAACAAGGTTGAGAAATCCTTGAGAAAAAGAAAAGCTTATAACTATTTGATAAATATTCCATAGAAGAAAAACATTTTATTCCATGAAGACAAGCTGAAAGGGGTGACTTAAACTTAATGAATCAATTGGAATTAGGACAGATTTTCATCAGTTTGACATTTGTAATTGAGTCTTAATCTAAAGTTTGAAAATGGATTTTTTCTTTATATATAATGCTTAAGTAATTCTAAAGTTTGTAAAATATTATTGAAAGTATATTGAAAATATCTATGTTAAGAGAAAGTTAAAGAAAAAGATGTATTAGCTTAAAAATGTAAAGCTTTAAAAGGGATGTATATAAGAAAAAAATTTATTCTATGAGGATAACGGAGGGAGTAATCTAAAGTTAATGAGTTAATTGGAGTTAGTTGGAATTTTATTGGTCTGAAAATGAACTTTAAATTATGTTAAAAGGAAGTTAAAAAAGATGTATTAGAATGTTTTAATTCTACAAATGTTTTTAAAGAAAGTTTAGTGTTTAAAAATGAATGATTTTCCCTTTTAAAAAGGGAACAGTATTTTTCCCTTAACTTAAAGTATCTGAAAGAATACAGTAAATTTTGTTAATATAAATTGTGATAGTTTATAAAAATTATTAAATGTGAAAAAAAATACATATTATTTCATCAGCAAGGAAGATAAAGCAGTAATGGTTAAACTGATTGTTCTATTCAAAGAGGAAAATATATTTATGTTTTTGATTTAGATATCATTTCTGGATTTTGTGCTTGTGATGGAAAAGAAAAAGAAACTTTGACTTTGGCTTTGCCGATTAGATGGATTTGTTATAGGCTACTTACCGTATTTTTCGCAGCATAAGACACACTTTTTCCACCCCCAAAAGTGGGTGGAAATGTCTGTGTGTCTTACACAACGAATGTTTGCCGAAGCCTCACCCAATGGCAGCCACCCACCTTTTGGCCTTTGCCTCCAGCAATTTGCCTCCTTGCAGTAAACAGCATACAGCCTATTTCAGCTTCAGCACAGCCTGATTAGCACAAATAGCTGATTGTTGGTTGGATCGGCCTCCTGATGACCAGCTGTTTCAGGCTGCAGGGATTGCCATTGCCTATTGCTGCCTCTGTGCGCCCCATTTTCCACTCATTCTGATCTCTACCGCCTGGAATGGGGCAGAAATAGGGTGTGCCAAAGGAAAAAACAGCAGCAATAGGCAATAGGCAAACCCTGCAGTCTGAAACAACTGATTGCTGGGAGGGAGATCCAACCGACAACCAGCTGCTTGTGCTAATCAGACTGTGCTGAAGCTGAAACAGGTTGTTTGCTGTTTGCTGCAAGGAGGCAAATTGCTGGGAGGCAGAGGCAGAGCCTTATTTTTCTCCCTAAAAGCTAGATACATCTTATACTTCAGAGCATTTTATACTCTGAAAAATACTGTACATACTAAAGTATAAAAGTAAAAAGTTGAGGTTATAATGTTATCTTCTACTGTGCTAAAGCGAATCAGAAGTCAACATCTTTTTCCTTCTTCCCTTGTACCCCATATTTTCTATCCCCCTTTCTTTAGTCTTCACATAATTTCCTATTTTTTATTTTGCTTTGTATTTTATACATTGATAAAACAATAAAAGATATATATTTAAAAAAGCAAAGTGTCTCACCAATATTGATGTAATCAGAACGAAATTGGCAAGTCATTCCAAACCCAAAGTCTCTCCAAAATCCTGCCTCTTTTTTTATTACCTGGAAGAAACAAGATATGTTTTAGCTGCAATTAAATAATCCCTTTTGATTTAATTCTTATTTTTGGCGCAGTGCAAATCTGCAGTGCATCTCCTAATCAATGAGAGGCACATCCTTTAAGTTGTTACATCCCTCATGTTGCCAGTAAGGATTTATAAAAATGAAAATTGTCTTATCTAGAGAAAAAAAATTGCGAATTATTTTTGACAGTTTTTTTTCTCTTACTGGAGAAATAATAAAGCATTGTGATGAATAAAAGTCAATGATTTTCTGCCACCCTTTTCTACATCGTCACCATTAGAGAAATATAGAAAGGACCACTTTTTCTTCAGATGTCCCAGAATGTGATTTCTTTTTTAATTTCTTAAAATTTACACTGGCAATTAATGCAAGTCTCTTCAGTATTACACCCATGTTGCTTTGGGGAAAATTCTGTCTAAAAAAGGAAGTTGCATTTGAGAACTTGAAATAATACTCACTGGAGCTAAACTCAAGGCCATCTAACTGACAATTCTCAGACTTCAACTCTCAGAAATCTTTGCATCCTAACTAGTGCATATTGCATACCAGTGGTGGTATTCAGCAGGTTCTGATCAGTTCTGGAGAACTGGTAACAGAAATTTTGAGTAATTCAGAGAATAGGCAAATATCACCTCTGGCTGGAGATTTTACAGTATCCTACCCCTGCCTCACTCACCAAGCCACGCCCACAGAACTAGTAGTAAAAAATTTTGAATTCCACCACAGTTGCAAACCCTTTTTAGAATCTAAGATATGATGTAAAAAAGAAACAGCGTAAAGCTTTAGATTATTCAAATAAAAACTAACATTATATATTTATGTATGCCTGTATAAAGCTCCTCTCTAGGCCTTATTTACCTTAAAGAGAAGCTAGTAAGTGTATTTGCTGGCAGTAATCTTAAAGCACTGGCAACAGGGGTGGGATTCAATTTTTTTAACAACCAGTTCTGTGGGCATGGTTTAGTTGGTGGACGTGGCTTGGTGTTCATGTTATTGGCTGGCATGGCCAACTCAATATTATTCACATTGAGGCACGCATCTCCTAGCCTGGAGTCTCATGACTGTGGGGATGCTGCAACAGTCGTAAGTGTGAAAAATAGTCATAAGTCACTTTTTTCAGTGCCATTGTAACTTTGAATGGTCACTCCACACAAGCAAAGTACCAACAAAGGAGGGAAAAAGAACTCCAGAGATGTTCCTGAGACAGGAAGTCTAATCCTGCCAAGAATGTAATAAGGGTTAACGGAGAGGCAGTTTCTGTAAGCAACACCAAAATGTTTCCTTCTTGCCTTCCTTACAGGATTAGGGCAGTAATTTCTTCTAACAACCAGTTCTCCGAACTGCTTAGAATGTTAATAACTGGTTCTAGTGAATAGGTGCAAACTGGTAGAATACCACCCTTGACTGGCAAGTTCATATGGGCATGGGTAGTTTTAAAAATATTTTTTGTTTTTTTCCTACATTCACATGTTACCCAGAATCCACTGCAGTTGGCTGGTCAATGCATTTAAACAAATAAATAAAAATAAAAGTGGCTTCCATTAATTCTCTGAAACCTAAACTACTAGTTTAAAGTGGTCCAACGTATATAGAATTAATGTATTATATCTGGGCTATCAGCTTCCAGTAAACATCTTTAAGCAGATCCATTCTCCAAGAATTTAAGTTTCCAGTCTTCTTCAAAAGCAGTCTTATGCAGAATGATTTGAAAAGATCTCTTTTCCAAGTATGCTTATGTCTGAAGCTCAAATTTCATTCCTTAAGTAAATTTGCAGTTATACTATTAATTTAGAATGGAAAAAGGCTCTAACAAATACTACTGAATTTAAAAATGTAGTCTATGCATTTGGTTAAACAACCAATTACCTACCAGCTGTTGTTTTAAGGGTGGAATGGAATCATGATGTCCATATATTAGATTTGGGTTGTACTGGCTGAAAAGAACAGGATAGAATACCTTCTTTCCTAGAAATAAGATTTGGAAAAGATTATGGTCATTTTTTGCTAAATCTGCTCTTAAATACTTTGAAGAAAGTAATTTTAAGAGCAGGAGTAGAATTCTACCGGTTCGGCTGAACTGGTAGCTCCGAAGATAATCTGGTTCACTCCGACGATCTGCTGTTGCCGATCATTGCCCACCCACCTGGGCTCCCATACTGACCTTTATTTCCTGCTTTTGAAGCACAGTTGCTTTGCACGGCACAAATTGCTGTGCATCAGCTGTTGAAGACACAAGGAGAGTGCAGGATTGCAGGTGAGTAGGAAAGCCTCTGCACATGTGCAAAGTGCGTGTTTGGCACGCATGCACAAAGTGTATGTGCACACGCAAAGTGCGCCCATCAAGCCACACCCACTGAACCAGTGGTAATCCACTTTGAAACCCACCAGTTTCAGAGCAATGTGTAGATGTAATCAGAAAGAGAAATTATATGCTTCTGCAGGAAACAATCTAAATGCTACATTTTTAATATATTTATGTAAGAAGTGAGAATTGAAAGTATGATTTACATGTTAACACCTGTATGCTTTTGTGTCACTGTTGATTCCTAGGAATTGCCTAGCAAAATCCCTGCAGTTTTCTTGGTTCTGAACTGACTTGTGGACTTCAACTCCCAGAATTCCTCCTCCAGTCATGTTAGCTCGGGAATTCTGGGAGTTGAAGTCCACAAGTCTTAAAGTTGCCAAGGTTGGAGACCTCTGGTTCAGAAATGCTTTGCCATCATCTCCTTCTTAAGGTTGAGAGTGACTGGCAAAGCTGAGACTGGAAGTTGTGATTTTCTGGTTTCTATAATATGGCTGTACACTAAATGGCTATAAATAACACATATTACTTCTAAAATTAAACAGGGTCCTAGCTTTTGTAGCAGATCTATAACATGCATATATACACAAAGCTCCACAGTCCTTAAAATTAAATTCTCACCCATATTTAGGTTTTATTATGCTTTAGCTTGCTGTATTTCCAGTATGGATTTATGGGGTTGGGATTTTCTCAAAGATGCTTTTTCAAAAGCTAACTGGGTTGTTTTTTTCTTGAGGAAGAAGAAAACATGTTGTTTCTCATCCAAGAAACTTCATCAGTTGTGATGGTGGGGAAATGGAAGAATAAGTTCTGACCAGATGTTTTGGGAGAGGGAGATGCAAAGATTGTATTTCTTTGCAGTCATTGTTAGCACTCTCTGGGAGCTCTTGAGGCCATTTGGGGGTTTATCTGTGCCCTCAGAATGATTTGAATTAGAGTACAAATTGTTGTGGAATCTTCTGGGAACTGCTGCAAGGGCTGCATTGTAGACTGTAGATAGGTATTATCTTATCCCTCTTCCTCTGTTGAGAGAGGGCTGCTTAATGTTAAAATAAATGGCCTCTTTTATTCCTCTTTGAAACAATGATCCTCTCTATCCAAAATGTGGATTTCGCTGTCTTCAAGAGTGGCCTTTAATGAACTGCTGAATCTTGTCCTGATGGGTTTGATCTCATATGCCATATGCTTGTGAAGTGGTTGTTATCCTTCACCAATGTACAGATTGACATGTTTCACTATATTGTATTGTATATATATCACATTACAATTTGTACAATTTGTGTCTAGATGTTTTATCCTTGGGGTGGACAAACTTCTGCCTTAGCGTGTTCTTGGGCTTAAAATGTACATGTATGTTGTATTAGTTGAATATTCTCCTGAGATTTTCAGATATTCCTGCAAAATATGGAATGACAACATTGCTATATTTGTTGTTCTATTCTTTGTCTGTAATGGAGGAGCTTCTGCTGGATCTTTTTCTGGATTTAGGCTTATTTTCTAATTTAGTTTTCAGCTAGTCCTGGGAAATGTTCCAAAAAGGAAACATGGATTCAGTTGTTTGCATTAAAAAAATGAAAATCACTTGAGTAGGGAACTTTCCAAATTGTATCTCAAAATTTGATGTCCATTTACCTGGATCAACAGTCCAGATTTTTCTTTAATTGATTCAATGGCTGAATCACTCAGAATGAGCTCCCATCCTCCCTCATTATTACAATTATTATCACATTTATAGGGAAGAATACTTTCCATCATCATTGCAGATATGGCTATATACATTGTCTAATTTCTGAAATGTATAAACGAGAAATTAGCTGAGTTTTCAGTTATAGTTACAGTTTTGCTAGAGAAAGTTGGCAGACCTCTGAAGGAATATATGTATGTACTATATCTTCAATGTTAAAAAGAATAACTGCTTATAGTGTAAATTGAATTTCTATCCATCATATCATGAATGAATGACTGTACCTGGTTGTGTGTTTAATCTACATGTGTTCAGGAATTCTGTTGTGAAATATATATCCACGTCACAGAAAAAAAGAACAACATTGGTTCCTTTCCAAAATCTTGCACCCACATCCAGACCTTTCCCCCTGGAAAACACTTCATCCAGCTGAATAAATGTGTAATTTCTGAAATTGGATGATCTGTAAAGAAAAATTATATTTAAGTTTTATCTACCTTTCACGTTATCATTTGTAGACAATTTTTTATTCTAAGAAAAACAGAGTCTGAGTGATTAATACATTTATCATGACCGACTCGTATATGCAAGAAAGGAAATACTCCATCTAAATGGCTTGGGCCATCATTTGGTTCTATTGTATGCTGTTTATTTGTGAGAGATGTGGTTATATAAATTGGTTAATAAATAAATACAATAAAAATAAATACTTCATCATGATATATTAGTTGGTTTTTAATGCCACATTTTAATTTATAGTAAGCAACAAGTTCTGTTAGTTTCCAAAGTTTTCGTTTGAAATGCCTCAGTAGCATTCTGTTGACTTTTGAAAGGAAAATATGATGTAAATCAACTGACTGTTGAAATATGGGATTGGATCCAGACTTCTTAGAGCAATCAAGTGAAATCTGTAGAGGTTATTTGCTCCTGTTGATTGCAATAGATCTAATCTAACAATAGTATAGTGTGGACATTCCATTATTACTGGAAAAGGTAGACGGGTATAAGAATTTATTCAAAAATCTGTTGTATAATCTGCAGTGTAATGGAAGCTATATAATACAGAGAGAAATCAACAGGGCAGCTTGCCTCCTTGTGGCTGTTCCATCGCTGGAGGTTTCCAAGACAAAGAAAAAATAGGTAATGCCTTTTGAATTGAAAACTTTAGTTGGATAATGTATTTTGCTAAAAACAGAGGGTATGATTCTTCCCAGATTTTAATTAATGTTAGAGGGGAAAAAAGCTAATTAAAATTTTACTTTTCTCAGTACAGGACAAATTATCTGAAAGATGATTTGTCAATAACAGTTTTGAAAAGAATTTTGCTTATAGCATTTCCAATATTGTTTAAGGATTGTCTAAGCACACCCAGATTGCTCAGTGGTTCTTTTCTGTTTAGAGGAGATTAGAATTATAAGGCAAAGATTTCAGCCAAACAACAATAAGACTTCCAGATTATCCTAAGACTTGCCACTTCTTTTTTAAAAATATTAACCATTAATGAGAAGAGTAGAATTAGGAAATCCACCTTTTCTTTTTCTTTTGGTTTCTAAATTAAAAATGACATTAAATCAAATGCTTTGCTCACTTGGACATGTTTTCTAGGATTCCTTTGACTTTGCTCATTTGTTCACTTCCAAAGTACACTACAGTCAGGTGAATCCTTCCATCTTGCTGCATAGCCACCTCCCTAAAATAGACATAAAGTGGAGGATAATAAGCATAATTTCTTACAATTTTAATTTGTAATGCCTTATTTATTCACACTGCACCTCACCTTCATTCATTGACTTATCTTTATATATATCTGTACCCACAACGCAGATATGTAAAACATTTTGAGGTTGACTGTTCTGATCCCAAAATGGTATACTAGGAACCTGGAACACCTGTTCTCACCAAAATGTTCCAACATTGATATTGATAATTTCAAACTTATAGAAATTTTTTGTTTGTGCCTTTGAATCTATGTTGAATCCTGGCAAGTGCCTGAATAATGCCCTGCCGTTTCTTGGCAAGATTGCAGAAGTTGCCAGCTTGAAACAGGGTAACTACCCAAGTTCACCCAGCTGGCTTTGTGCTGAAGAAAGGACAAAATTCAGTGTCTCCTAGTTTCTATTTCTACCTTAACCACTGCACCAAATTCACTTTCTATAAAAAGTAGCCCAACCTAAAAATCAATGTTTTAACTTTCATTTTTAATAAAATGTTTATTAGGCAGATTTTTTTCAATCTTTAAAGCAAGACACACCATCTATTTGTTTAAACATTTCATGAAATATTAACAGGACTTTTAAAATCTCATAGTGAATAGATCACTGAGTAGCTGCAGACCCACTATTTTCAGCATTTGAACCCATAGGTAAGTGATTTACTCTGATATTTATGTTTTCCCTTACAAATCTGCCTTGTATGCATGCAGTCTTAATGCAAATTGTTAAAGAGATTCTTGAAGTCTGTTACAGCAAATGGAGAAAGCCAATATAGTGGCAGCCAAATGATGAGAGGCCAAACCTATTTCTCCTTTATATTTCCAAACCATAATTAGATATATGTGCTCCATTTTCACATCATACTGTATTAAGCTATGGTATGTTTAAATATAACTGGTTCAATAAGGCACTAGTGGTTTGTCACATTGTACTAAGCCATATATCATGGCAACCAAATTACAATGAGCTGAGGTCACATAACATGTTAAGTCAAACCAAACAAATAATATTACATGAATCAGACAAAGAACTGGATAACAGCATTTTGGAATGCACAGTGTCTTTTCTTGAAGGTTAATTTATCTCCAATTAGACACTGTCTAGTTTCAATTGATTCTGGGAGACAGAGAGCATAAACAATAGAACAACATAACATAACAAATATACAATTCAGAAAAAAGCATAGCAATATAGAGATGACAGTTCCAGTCAACACAACATATCCAATATGTAGCAAAGGTATCAAACATCTAGCTCAAAGCCCAGGAGAAGACCCAGATTTTAAAAGCCATCTAGAATGTCATCATGGTGGGAGCCACATATATCTCAGGCAGAATCTCATTCTAAAGGACAGACTATATGATTGAGAAAGCAGGATTCTGGGTCCTGACAGATGGCATAGCTTGATTAAAGAAATCTGGAGTGTTACTGTCCTGTTTGAATGAACCTTCCAGGCCAATACCACAGGATATGGGTGATTCCCTGAAGTAACCAAATAGGGCTTTATAGAATAAATCAGCACCTTGAATTACACTCAGAAGCAAACTGGCACCCAATGCCTGGTATGTGGGAAAAACTTTGGGAGACAGGGTGAAGAGATGCTGCCTAAGGAATGGTCAGGTAAGAAACAATATAGCCTGTAGCTGGATAGCGGGTGGAGCTTCTTTGGCTGTTAAGGAGACTGCAGGAACATTACAGTGGATGTTAACTTTACCAGGCAGATGAGACAGGAAACACAACCAGATAAGTTAATTATACCTATTAACCATTAACCAGATCTTGCAAGTCAGGAAATACAGTTTCTCCATCATCTCCTGAATAAGTAGTACATGGGTAAATGTGCCACCTCTATCCTGACTCTGTCACAAATTCTCCACGAGTACAATTAATGGTATCTCTGTATTGAATCTCTGCTTGAATATGATCAGAATGGGTCTAATAATCTGCTTTTTCCAGGGTTTTTATTAACTGCAGACTATCTTCTCAACAATGATCCCTCAAAAAAGTGAAAAGTTGGAGACAGGGCAATAATTATTCAAAACGATTGGATCCAAGGATGGCCACCTCCTTGCTCAAAGAGGCCAATACCAAGCACAGACTCAACCATAGGTCAACTTCCTGGCTACTTTCAAGAGGGAGTCTGGTCCAGATGAGCAGAGAACCTTGTCTACTTCCTCAAGAATCACTCCCATCTCAGTTCATACCACAATCAGACTACAGCCATCTTGGAAAGATTGCCTAACCAGAGTTCAAATCAGAGCATGTCTGAGGAACTTTCACCAGAAGCCTGAGTATTTCTCACTGATTTGATATGAATAGTAGTTCTACTGACTCAGACATTTTGTTTTCACAAATCTTCCTAATCATGGCTAACTTAGCCATAACAAATAATTCTGGGTGATAAAAGTTTGAGATCATGCTTTACATGCTTAGTCTCACATTAAAGACTAAGTCCAATATGTTAACCAATAATGTAGTTTGCTACAAGAAAAAATATTGGCTAATTATGTACTATCATGTTGTTGTCTATGCTTACCTACATCATAGATAAATATTTCAAATTAATATTCTTTTTTTAATCTAACATTACAAATAAATCTTCAAAACACAAACTCTAGCTACACTGCCCTACAACTTCTCATCTGCCATAAGAGTGCACAGTAGCAATGATACCAACCTGAAATTATGCATAAATTGCTGAAACTTGCTGACCCTTTTTGTCAGTGGCACGATGATGTTAATAAGAGTGTGGGCCATATTGAGATTTTCATTTGCAACATTCATGATGGGGCCAAATGGTCTGAACAGAACAATGCGCTTGAATTCATATTCTTTGTCTCCTTTGAATATCAACTCATATAGGGTGCCTTTATCTCTTTCAGTCCGGCGAATGCCTATTAGAAAAGAGAAGGCAATCATTAGCTAGAATTTCTAAAGAGATAAAAATATTTTTATATATAATTCCCCTGATGTTATTTCTGCAATTTTAGCAGTAGGCATTTATAATTTTATGTTTACAAATTATCTATTGCTCTCAGTGGTTTATTAGAACATAACAATAGGAAAAAAATTATGAACAGTCTTTTGAGGACAGAAATACATGCAGAAACCTTATCTTCATTTAAGATATCTGCACCTGTTTCTTCATTCATTCTTAAGTGACTTCCTAGAAAACACACCTTCTATGAAATCAGAGATAGAGTATATTTGATGATTTATGCTGCTGTTACTCTTTGGCCTATTTAAAATCTCCAGCCCTGACTCAATAGCTTCTGCCAATTCATCCTTCTTGTCCTTGCGCACAGGCTTTTCCTCAGGATGATGTAAAAGTCCCATCTCCAGCTGATAAACTTTTTGTTGGGTGAAACTCTCAAAGGGCAATGCAGCATATTCATTTGGTAGCTTGATGCCAGTATGTATTTCTGCTTTGTCAATCTGGGAATGGAGGAACTGCAGTAGGGTTTTTTGGGACTTCTCAGAGCTTCCTAGGTCTAGTCTAACCCCCAGTATGTCAGTATCTTGACCTTGCATGTTCTTCAGTGGTTCACTCTTTTCCTGAAGCTTATCTTTCAGCTCAGCAATTTGTCTTTTCAGGCTGTTGATATGGTCCCAATAATATTCTTCACCTTTTTGTAGGATTGCTTGAGATTTTTCTTTTCCTGTTGGGCTGATAATTCTGAGGAATGCAGTTTGCTGAAGGTTACCTTTTGGAGTACAGGTCAACATGTAGAACACAGATGCTGCACAGCAGAGAAACACAAGTACAACTACTATTCGAGACAGCCCTATTATCCCACGACGAACCATCATCTGCTAAGCAGCTGGTGATACCCACATTCCTGTAACAGACTGAAATTTTCTGCAACCTTTTTAGAACTCAGTTCAGAAGTTACACACATTGATACAACAATTTTTGACTAATTAATTTAAATGTAGCATGCATACAACATGTGACAATGGGGCAATGTTGCAAGGTCATTTAGCAGTACTAAAAGCTTCATTGAAGGACCAATGTTGGCATTTGAAGGATATCTGTTGATCCTGGATAAAAATTGATAGTTGCCCACAGCAGAGAGAGAGGATGATCTGGAAGGCAAAGCAAAGACGTACTGGATTAATTCCTGTGTGAAGAAATTTCATCTTCAGAAGAAGCAGTCATTGAATGGTTACAACATACAGATCTGAAAATCAAAAGATTCTTATTTACCTAGATTTTAAGATAGCTGGCTTCATGTCTAAGGGACTACTGGAGGAATTTATAATCTTCTGCTTTCTAGCTACCTTGAGTACAACAAATTGGTTGTCCAGTTTACAATTAATAATGATAATAGTGAGGATATCCTTTCCTTTCAGTTTTTTCCCAAATGCCATCACTCTGCTAAACAAATAATTCCCTCAACACTGTCAAACTATTTACTAAGTCTGTATTACTATTATTGTTAATCCTCCCATCTTTCCTTTCACCCATCTTCTCCCGCTTATGACTGTATGACTATAACTTTGTTGCTTGTATCCTAACTATTTTTATTGACTGTTTCCTAGTATGATTTGATTGCTTATTGTACCCTATGACTATTATTAAGTATTGTACCTTACGATTCTTGACTCTTGACGAATATATCTTTTCTTTTATGTATACTGAGAGTATATGCACCAATACAAATTCCTTGTGTGTCCAATCACACTTGGCCAATAAAGAATTCTATTCTGTTCTGTTCTATTCTATTCCTTTTTTAAATAAAACCCACTGATGTAATTATAAAAGAACAAATGGCTTCTGTGTTTAATTAATTATTTTTTATTTCTCCCTCTTCTCAGGCTCTTATTTACTCTATCTTTTAAGTAAAACCCTTGTACAAAGCTCCATGACATGACAGATGTGCTAAGACTGATTTCTCATTTTTCTCTTATTTGATTTGTTACTCATCTTTGAAAAGTAATGAAAACCATTGTTTTAACACTCAAAATCATGCCTTGAATAATAAGTATTTGATCTCTGACACGTCTACTTAAAAGGACCTGGTAGCAGGCATTTGGAAGACTTGTGCCAGTCAAAAAGGAGAAAGTGTTCTAATTAAGTTGAAATCACTTTTATGTTATCCTCTCCAATTTTTCAGCCCTTTGCATGCTAATTATAGTATTTTGTAATAAATAGTGACCTGTACTTTTATCAGTTTTAGCAATAATCTATGATTTATATTTTCTAGGATATTTGGAACAACTTTTAGTATTATCAGAAGTATACATTTTATTCAAAAAAATTCAAGAATGTGTAATCTTGTATAATAATGTTGAATAGGTCCTATGTCAAAACTTACTGCACATCTCTTATAAAATGAAATACAGTTGGAAAAAACTGTTCACTTTTCTTTTCTCCATCCTCTATGAGTGCCAATAGCATGCTAACTTTTCAAGTTCTATATATCAACCATATGCCCATACTTTTAGTCTCCCTAGAGTGCAATAGCTCTTGGTGGGTATCTATTTAGTGAATAACTATCAACATGGACATCTGCATTTACATACTTCATTTTGCAAATTATGCCTTTGATACCATCAATAAAACTAGGATGCCTATAAAAGGAGTATTATGTATAAACTAAACTAAACTAACCTGATTTATTTGATACTGTATTTGTTTTTGAAAGCAAAAGCATTCAACGGCTAGCAAATTTCTCAAACATAAATTGCCAAAAGTTACCAAAAATTACACTTTCATATATTCAAGTTCTTATTCAGATTACCTTTCAGATAAAGTCTTCAAATCTATATGCATCCACAAACTTATTATCATCCACTTTCTTTACATAAACAAATGTTCAATATTTTGATCTGCTGAAAATCAAAAATCTAGTCTATACAAATTTTGATCATTTTCATCCTTTTATAACCTTACAATCAGAATTTTGCCCAACATTTTCCAATGCATACTTAACAAAATAACCTCCATCTAATTTTTGCAGTGATTGTTGCTACCTTTCCTTTATACTTCCAATGGCAATCTTTATGATAAACAATCCATAATATAAACATATGTATATATTAACACTTCCATAGATTAATCATTTAGATCTACAGTATTTTCAAACAATTTGTAGTATTTATGATGATCTTTTTATCATTTTTATTTTTACGGAACATTTATAACACTGATTATATTTCCATTTGAAATACAATACTTGTCGGGCTCTACATCTTACCAGTTTTCCGGAGCACGACATTACAGCTTGGCAGCCGCTCTGGACTCACAGAGACGACTGCCGATGATGTTTTACAGCCTTGGAGCTGTAAATCTCCGATCCTCATGTCAGGCTCACGGCGTCAGCTGCGGAGTGAGGGAGGGCTGCGGGTGACATTTCACAGCTTCATGGTTGTGTATCTCAGAGCTCACTCGCAGCATCAGCTTAGAGCCCGCAATGTCAGTTTCGGAGTGGGGGACAGCTGCAGCCTCCTGAAAATTAAGCTCAACAGGAAGAAATTGGGCCATATGGGAGAAGGAGGCGTTTGCAGTTCAATGGGCACTACTTACATGGAGACATTTGCTAGAGGGTAGTTCACATCTTTTTGAGGTGTGGACAGATCTCAATTGAATTTGGAAGCCTTACAAAATCCAAGAAGATTGTCTCCAAAGCCGGTTTGATGGGCGTTGTATTTCAGACATTTTAATTTTGTTTTGAAATACATTCCTGCTAGAGAAAACTTTATGGCAGATGCCCTATCAAGGCTACATCAATTTAAAAGTTGTCATGAAGAGGTGATACAACCACTTATGCCCTGTAATGATCATATAAACTCGTTACGAACGATTCTCGCAACGGACCTTCCAGCAGTACTAGCGAAAGATCCATGGTTGTCTGTAAGTAATGCTCAGGTTACAATGAAAAATGGAATAGCCTGGCAATTTACCGCTCGATTCTGGAAGGAATTTATTCAACTTATTGGCTCGTCACAAGGACTAAGTACTTCGTACCATCCATGTACTAATGGAGCGGCAGAAAAAACTAATGCCGCTATTGAGCAATATTTACAATGCTATATAACTTATCAGCAAACAAATTGGGTTGAGATGTTATCATTTGCTGAAGTAGCGTATAATAATACATACCGGATATACTCCTTTCATATAGTGAATGGGATGGAATTTATTCCTATTCCAGAATGGCCACATGTGGCTAACAAACCAACCACTGCCACTAAATGGATTGGAGATATACAAACTCAATGGACAACAATTAAAAGTGCATTGACCAAGGCAACAGAAACGTATAAAAATATGCAGACAAGAAACGGTCTGAACAGACCTTATTAGAAGTAGGAAAATGGGTATATCTATCTACAAAATATTTTAACTTGGGGTTACCATGTAAAAAACTAGGCCCGATATATATTGGTCCCTTTTGGATATGTCAAGTGATTAATCCAATTACAGTTTGTTTAAGTTATCTTTTAAGGTTTAAAAGATTACATCCAATTTTTCACTGTTGCCTGCTTAAGCCTGCTGACATGACATGGCTTGAACCTCAGTTAAAACACCCAGGACCTATTAGAGATGATTACTATGAAGTAGAGGACATCCTTGATTTCCAATGATGACAAGAGGTTCTACAATACTTGGTGAAATTGAAAGGATATCCAGTAGTAGATGCTTCCTGGGTGGTCTCTGCAGACGTGTCAGCCCCACAATTGCAAAGACTATTTCATCAGCAACATCCTACTAAGATGGGGGGAGGGACAAAAACTATTGTAAGAAAGTTATTAAGTCTGTTAGTTGCCTTCCAGGAGGAACCATGGTAGAGGGGGTGGCATGTCAGGCTCTACATCTTACCAGTGTTCCAGAGCCCAATATTACAGCTTGGTAGCTGCTCCGGACTCACAGCAACGGCTGCCAATGATGTTTTACAGCCCTGGGACTGTGAATCCCTGATCTGTAGTTTGAGCCCAACATTACAGTTTGGTAGCCACTCCGGACTCACAGGGATGACTGCCAATGACCATTTTACAGCCTTGGAGCTGTAAACCTCCGATCCTCATGTCAGGCTCACAGAGTCAGCTGCGGAGTGAGGGAGGGCTGTGGGTGACATTTCACAGCTTTGGGGTTGTGCATCTCAGAACTCACTCGCAACGTCAGTGTAGAGCCTGCAATGTCAGTTTTAGAGTGGGGAAGGGCTGCAGCCTCCTTGACAGCTTCGAGGCTCTGAATCTACAGACGGATGCTATTTTGAACTGTGAAGCTATGGGAGATTTCAGCTTTAACAGTGCCGGGTATAAGGCAGATTGATAATTGTTTGGGATACTACTGGGAGGCATGGTGGAGGGAGGAAAGTAATATTTAATTAGTGGTTTAATTGGGCACGGAGTGATGCTGTGGATAATTAGGTAATGGGTGGATTAGGGTGGAGCGGATGCTAGATAATTAGGCAAGGGTGTATAAAACAGTATTGAGAGTTAACTATTTTCAACGCTAACTTTTCACGGTTATCCATTGTTGAAGCTCTTAGCCACGATTGTGGATACAGCAATAAATTCTACAACTGCAACACTACAAGTGTGAGTAGCCTGATTTATTGATTAAAAGATCCAGTTCTTGGCAGAGACCGACAATACTGTTCCCATACAAATCTCTGAAATGCTTCTGACAACATTTTTTTCACTTCAGAGTCATTTTATCTTTTATACTGAATTCATTTCATTACCACTAAGTCATGTTGTGAGTGCTGGAGGTCCTTTATTTTATCATATAGTTTACAAAATAATTTTTATTTCTATCAAAATTACTTTACATTTTCTCTGCCTCTTTTATTTTATAATTTGTAATTATTCCTCAACTTCTTTCATTATATTATTTAACTAGCTTTTTCTACCTCTTTTTCCTGTTTAACTTCTTCTCATTTTTACTCATCCACAGTCTTTCATTTTGACATGTCAACAAGCATCTTTCTTCATATTTTCTGTGGTACCTAATAACATAATAATATTTACCGTGTTGTAAGAAGTTGCTATACCCTCTTTCCTTATATCTACTTTTCATTCTCTTGGGAGATTAACTCATTGTTCAATAAGTTTTCACATAGATCTTATATTTTCTTTTTTTGTAGACATTCTACATTCACTCTAGTTCTTTTCACTCTTCAGCTTTTCTTTCATGTCCATTCAATCTCAAGATCATGTCCATGGGTATTTTTCCCCACTCTTGACATTATAAAACAATGGCCGCTTTTCATATTCAGAATCTTAAATTGTGTATCGAAATAAACAGCTTATTCTGATGCTCACCAATTACCATTTTAATTCATTTTTGGATCTCCAAATGACCTTTGTTATTAGGTAAAGGTTCCTTGCACACATACGTGCTAGTCATTTCCGGCTTGGGGGCAGTGCGCATCTCTGTTACAAAGCCGAAGAGCCAGTGCTGTCCAAAGACATCTCCGTGGTCAGTGGCCGGCATGAGTAAATGCCAAAGGCGCACAGAATGCTATAACCTTCTCACCAAAGTGGTTCCTATTTTTCTACTGCATTTTTACATGCTTTCGAACTGCTAGGTTGGCAGAAGCTGGGACAAGTAACTGTTTTGCAGTGCTAGGGATTCGAACCACCAAACTGATCAACAAGCTCAGCATCTTAGCTACTGAGTTGCAGTTAAATTTAAGATGGTGATGACTATCAGTATGCAAACCTTTATTATTTATTCATTTATTAAAAACATTTATATGGCTGCCCAAGTCACTCTTGGTGACTTTGGGCAGCTCACAGGGATAAAACCCCAATACAAAAACTATAACCCCTTCACTTTTCCTGTTTCAGGTCTGTGCAAAAAGGTGTCAGAATAGGGGCTGTTGAGAGTGATTAGCTCTTTCACCTCGTTACTCGGGCCTCGTTGAGGCCCGACCATATGGTGGCAGAGAGACGAAGATGAGCATAAGGAGGGGACTCCTCTCCTTTCCCCGTCGGGGTCTTGGAAGAGAGGCTTCTGCAGAGTGAGGAGGTTGGAGGTGAGTAGCTGAAACGGCCTCAGAACAGCAATTATCTGTTGCATGGGATGCCAAGAAGGATCATCTCAGACCGGGGTTCAGTTTACTGCGAAGTTCTGGATGGAGCTCATTAAGTTAATTGCGTCATCTCGATCAGCTTAGTTCCTCATTCCAGCCACAGAATGAATTAACACAATGATAGAACAATACCTGAGGTGCTATGTTAACTATTAGCAATCTAACTGGGCAGATCTCCTGCCACGTGCTGAAGTTGTCTTCAATAATGCAATGCCTAGTAACAAGGGACTCACCCCCTTTAAAATAGCGGGGTGGAATTTGTCCTCATGCCAGAATACTCACGGGAACCCCCATCTTCAGTGAGCCTAACAGAATGGGTGGGTTCCTTACAAAGTGCATGGGGGGAATGTAAAATGGATACTGGCTAATGCAACAGAAATGCAGAAGGCGCTGGCAGATAAGAGATGGCCACCCCATTGGGGAGGTCTACCTCTACACAAAATATCTGAAATTGAAACTACCCTGTAAGAAGCTGGGTCCGAAATTCATAGGACCTTTCCCAATAGTAAAAATAATAAACCCAGTGACAGTAGAATTGAAATTGCCACATTTGTTAGAAAAAGTGCACCCAGTGTTTCACTGTAGTCCACTCAAGGCCACTAGCAAAGTTACCTGCAACTCCAATAGTGGTGGAGGAGGAAACCCACTACGAAGTTAAGAAGGTCCTGGATTCCAAGGTAAACTTCAATTCCTACTCCAGTTGAAAGGGTATCCACTAGCAGAGGCTAGATGGGTGAAGGCAAGGGATATGAAAGCAGACCGTTAATAAAAAAAGTTCCACAAGAAGTACCCCCAGAAACCAGGAAGCTTTCCCCTAAGTCAGGGGGAACCCACCACCACTAATGTGTGTTTATGCTTGATGTTTTGCAGGTGCTTCTCATTCTTTAAGGGGATCTGACAGTCAACTTAGAAACAGATCGGACCTGTCACAGCCAATTTTCTCCATTTCTCAGCTTGACACAGTTTGGGGGGCAGGAGGGAGCTTTGGAATTTCAGACCAGACATCAATAACTTCTTATCTCATGGGAACCAAGGTCATTCCAACAGGTGCTGGCCAGGGACTGGAAGAGGTTACCAAGGAAACTCCAGAACACCTAATTGGATAACGTGATCTGTGACAAGGTGGGAGGGAGCTGTCTAATTTTAATTATAGTGAAAGTGCAGGAAATAGCCAGGGCTGATTTTAAGATCATCCGTGCCAAAATGATGTTCTCAATAAAACAGTTCTTTGTAGAAATTTAAAGACTCAGAGAGCTGACTCATTTGGGTTTGTCAGTCAGAACTTTGACAGGTCATACATGTGCAAATCTACGCTTGCAAAAACCATACTGTCTGCTGCATTTTGCACCAGTTGAAGCTTTCAGATACATTTCAAGTTCCATGTATAGTGCATGGTATAGCTATTATTTTAGCCAAAAGATGTATATTTTCTATAAAGAAATATTTGTATATAAATGTTTGCTTCAAGTAGTGTTTCAATATTATTTATCAGAAAGTTGGGGTTTTTAGAAAATTGTTCACTTAAATTTAGAAAATTTTAGAAAATTATGTTCACTTTCTTATTCTCTATAATTATACTCATAACTGAAGATCTGAACACTAGAACATAGAACAATGATCCATTACTTTCCATAAGTCTGGAGGTCTGTTTGTTATGTTTCTCATAATATGGTTAATTTTGCAGGCAATGTTCATTTTTCAGCCAAATAAAACATCATGGATAAAAGATAATCTCCTTCATAAATAAGTACAATTCTGTTAATGTATCTTTACAATAAAATAAAATTAGCTTGCCTAGCTGTGTTTTCTGTTCAGTTCATCTGACAGAGCTGACATCAATCTTGCAAATCTGAAGATACAAATTCCTGGTATTACTTTTAAGTGTTTGAACCAATTAGGGCAAATCCTTCCCAAAGGAGCTTGCCTGATTGTTTCCTAGGTGGCAGATTTCCCCCTTGTCCTACCAAGGTGATGCATACATATCATCACATCATCTTTACATTCTGTAGTATTCTCTGACTACAGATAATTATAAAAGAGCATTCCCCTTAGTATTCCCTCTATAATATTTTTACATTTAATTATTAGAGTTAAAAACTAACTTTGTTCCTAGGACATGGAGAACAATAAAATTCAATGGAAATATTTTCTTCTTAGAGTCTTAGACCCTTATTTTAAAAAACCTCTAACTCTAAAAACTCTGGGAAGTTTACCAGTTCAAAATAAAATAAATATGTGGGTCAACATCAAGAGAATAAAAGAAGTGAGCCCAGTATCAAATAGTCAAATATACAACTAAATTAGTCACCACTGAAATAAAGGTAAAGGTTTGTCCTTTTGTGCATGACTCCAGAGGGCTGTGCTCATCTCTATTTCTTAGCCAAGGGAGCCGAAGACATTTCCGTGGTCATACCAAGGTGCACAGAATGCTTTATCTTTCCACTCAAGTGGTACCTATTTATCCACTCAATTGGCATGCTTTCAAACTGTCAGGACCAGGAGCAAATAATGGGAGCTCACCCCATCACGCGGCGCTCAGGTTTTGAACCCAGTTTGTCAGCTTTCCAGATGACAAGCTTAGTGTCTATAACTGCTGAGCAATCCCACCACTGCAATAGGATTTTTAAAATGATTTTTATGATACCTGATACAAATCTGGAAACAAAGTATTTCAAAACAAGGTGCTTCTATGGAGAGAGGTCGCTTTTGGGCCAATGGTTCCTATTATGGGACAGGTCCTTCAGCAATTTCTCTGCTTGAATTTATGCTCTGGACCAGGGGTTGTCAACCTTTTGGACCTCAGGAACCACCAAACTCATAATTTTAAATCCTGCGGACCACTAATATGAATTTTGACTGATGGTGGCTTGCAGACATTGGCAGGAGAGAGAGATCGAGATCCAATCTAACCTTGGAGGGCTGGTGGTGATGTTCTCTCTCTGTCTCTGTCTCTCTCTGTCTCTCTCTCTCACACACACACACAGGTCCCTCACACACCCCCTCCAAAGCAGCCACATTCCTAACCTGCTTTTCAGTCCTGTTCTCAGGGAGGAGAGAAAGGTGGGGAGGGGAGGAGAGACCTTGCAGGGTCCCAAGACTTATTTCTGGCGGAGTTTGGGGGAGAGAAAGAAAGACTTTTCTTGCTTTCTTTCCATGCAGCCAAAAGCAGAAGCGGAAAGAAGCAGCCCGTTGGCCAGGCAAGGCACATGGAGGCGCAAGGAGCAAATGGGGCAAGTCCTCCTCCTGCGTCCTTTCCTCCCTCCCCTCATTACCTCATGTTGTTTGCAATGCAGGTGACACAAGCCCTTGTGTTCCCGCAGGCCATGTGGGTGGTGCAGTCTTGTGTTCCCATGCAGCCTGGATTAATTGCTTTGGGGGTAACATTTCTCTGCGGACTGTCAAAATTTTCTTGTGGATCACTAGTGGGTCGCAGCTCATTGGGTGGTAACCACTGCTCTGGACACATTCCATTCAAGCTTTTAACAAACACTTTGAGTTGGGTTCAGAAGCTAATTGGGAGCCAACGCATCAAATAAATGGTTGAGTTTTCTTTTATTACAGTGTTTGTCATATCTTGACTACACCAGTTTTATAATTACTGGATTATGTAGTAAACCTCGAGAGTCCTCTTGACCTAAGGCCCTAAGAATGACCTTCTCAAGTTAGGAATTGCATGATAAACTCAGCTTGGCACGACACGTAGGCAAATAGTTACAGAAACTAGCTGACTACAAAAATCTTGTTAATAGATAATCACGTTATCTTAGCACACAACAGTGATCGCATCCTGCCATGGCGCCATTAGAATTATACTTCCTTGCTCCTCTTCACATATGTCTCGCTCCCCCCGCCCTGATAAAACTGCAAAATAAAAGAGGGTGGTGCGTTGCAATCGGGGGATTTTTTCATCTACCCCGGGCACAACGTGCTCTCTCACCTTGAGAAACTATGGTGTCTGTGTCAATTATTGATTCTAGTACTTAAGTACTCACCCTCGCAAGGGTCCCTCTAAATTTCACCCCTGCGGGGGCTCTACGGGCTGATCAGAGAACCTAAGGACAACGAGCAAATCGCGACAACGCGACAACTGGGGGCTCGTCCGGGATCTCTCCCTTCTTCAGCTCCACGGCGTGACTTCTGTCTAGAGGTGCGCTGCCTTCACTCCCGTTGCTACGCACCTGGCAAAGGCTCTGTACAATCGTAAGTAATGGGCTCTTCACTCTCCAAAGTTTCGTCAGTTCATAGGGACGAACTTTACCACTTAGTGAAGAAGGCTAATTGTTTGCAGAAAATTAACGGCACCACTGTATATACCTTGTCTAGAAAATCTATCACCTCCTTCTTGCTTTATGTGGACCAGCACTGTCCTGCTTATCCGGCTGAGGGCACGCTGCATCGCACTTCGTGGGAACGCTTGGGAAAATATCTGTATGATGTCCCCAGAGCTCCACCGGACATTCTTATGTCCTGGCGTGCGATAATGGCTGCGCTCAATACTATTTACCCCTCCACCACTCTCCCCGAGTCTTTATCTCTTGCCTCTAAAACTGCTAAGTCTCCTGCTGTTCACTTTGATTCTTCTCCCCCACCTTACCAATCTGTTGCCTCTTCGGATGATATTCCTCAGCTTGCCTCTGCCCCTCCTTTTCACTCTGACACTCCGCACAATCGTCTGCAGCCTTCCTCTCCTTCTGTCTCTCCCATTCCTACTGATTCTCCGTCCCCACATCCATTGGGGGGAAATATTACTGCTATCCTGGCTTCTCCTTCCTTCACCTTAGAATCTTGTGATATACCTTCTGCTTACCCTATGACTCTTGTTCCGGGAGCCCCTGGCGCTTCTGTTCATACCAACATAGAGTTAAGAGTGTTGAAAAATTTAAAAGAGGCTGTAAATATGTATGGACTGCAATCCACTTACACTCGTGGCATGCTTGATTCTCTCGTGTCTGCTAACACTGTAATGCTGTTATATGATTGGAAGATGTTGTTTACTATGCTTATGACTCCTGCCCAGTATGTTGTTTGGCAGTCTGAATATGAAAAATTAGTAGATGCTGAAATAAGACGAGGCCTCCCTAATCTGGTCATTGCTGATCACTTAAAGGGAACCGGATTATACTCCACCCTGATTCAGCAACAAACTTGCCCTCGCCGTGCCTTTGCAATCATTCATCTTTGTGCAATGAATGCCCTGAAACGTGTGGATGACTCAGACTCTAAATCCACACACACCTTTTTGAAGGTAGTGCAGGAGGTTGACGAGTCTTACTCTTCATTCGTTAACCGTTTGCAAACCGCTCTGGAACGCCTCGTGGCCAGTCTCGGGGTAATGCACCCTATGCTGCCAAGCCAAAAACTGTTTGCCCTCGTTGCAGAAAAGGTTTTCATTGGGCTTCCCAATGTCGCTCTAACCCTCCTCCTGCTCAGCAATCGGAAAACTAGGCATGGGGTCTTCAGCTAACCCCGCTACAAAGGCTGAAGCTCCTCTTTCCTCTTCTCTTTCCTTTTTACAACCTACTTCTTTCCCTGTACAGCTGACAGAGGACATCGTTTATGATGATCCTGGTTCGGTCTTCACTCTCCCTCTTTCTATCACTGTTCTGAAGCCACTTCCGCCTTCCTTGCCTGTTTTGCTCATACCTAACTCCTCCCTTATCATTGAAGGCGTAGTCGCTGCATCCTTTTTGTACGACTCCTCTTCTCTGAAAAATCTCTCTCTCGCTGCCATTGGCGACCGGTGCTTTTCCCTGAAAGCGGGAACGATTGTGGCTACTCTCATTCTTTTTCCCTCTCCTGAACCCCTTCTTTGTTTGCTCTACAGCAATCTGTTCAAGCCTCCAAACCTATGTTAACCATATTGCTGAATGGCCAATCTTTTGCTGGCCTGATTGACACCGGAGCTGACGTCTCTGTCATTCGGTCCTCTGAGTGGCCATCCTCTTGGCCCCTTGCTGAAACAACTTCAGTACAAGGCGTCGGTGGAGCGCAGGCAGCAAAGGTTAGCTCACTTTGGCTTACTGTCTCTACGCCTCATTCCTCTGTGACTGCTTATCTTAAACCCTTTGTCCTTCCATTACATTGCAATTTGTGGGGCCGTGACCTGCTATCTCAACTCCACACTTCTCTCTACATACCTTGAATTATGGCTATTTCTCCTCTTTCTCTCACTCTTAAATCAAATATTCCTGTTTGGATTGATCAATGGCCTCTTACAAAAGAAAAATTAAACGCACTTCACACTCTCGTTCAACAACAATTGGCAGAAGGTCATATTGAACCATCTACCAGCCCATATAACACACCAGTGTTTGTAATTAAAAAGAAAAGTGGCAAATGGCGCCTCCTACAGGATCTCCGTGTTCTGAACGCTATATTGCAACCTATGGGCCCATTGCAATGCGGCCTTCCAAATCCAAATTTAATTCCTGTAACATTTGATCTCATAATCATTGACCTCAAAGATTGTTTTTTCTCCATCCCGCTGATACCAGAGGACAGGATACTATTTGCCTTCACCGTTCCTGAGTTTAATAATTCTAAACCTACAGCTAGATATCAATGGAAAGTTCTTCCCCAAGGAATGCTCAATTCTCCTACGATGTGTCAATATTTTGTAAATAAAGCTTTACAACCCTATCGGGACAAATTTCCTGAATTTTTAGTGTATCATTACATGGATGACATCCTGATTGCAGCTGATGGTCCTAAAGGTACAGTATGTAAAACTTTTCCATGTCTTCTCTCTCTCCTTGCTCTTGCAGGACTGCATGTAGCACCAGAAAAGGTGCAGTCTCATTATCCGTTACAATATTTAGGACACAAGGTTTTAGCCTCCACAGCTTCACCTCACCTTCCTGTTCTCACACTCCCTCAACCTGCAACCTTGGTTCAGTTACAGCAATGCCTGGGCACGCTCAATTGGGCACGCCCATATCTTTCCATTTCAACTCATACTCTCTCGCCATTATTTCAAGCATTGGTCGGCCTTAAGCATCCAGCAGATCTCATTTGGCTGAATGAGCAACAGCTTAATGCTCTTAAAGAAATCAACAGCGCCTTGCATACCCATTGGGTGGACCGCTCATTACACAATCATGCACTCTCATTGGCGCTTCTTCCCACACCCACACTCCTTACAGCAATCATCGTTCAAATCTCGACTTCAAAGAAGCTACACATTTTAGAGTGGATTCACCTTCCTCATACCCCAAAAGCATCAATCATCACAAGAGCTGCACAAATGGCTCTTCTTATGGAACGGGGGAGGAAAAGAGCTAGAGCCTTGATGGGTGTGGATATCTGCACGCTTTACACTCCCTGCAGACTAACACAATGGGAACCACTCTTCCAAAATTCTGATGCGTTACAAGATGCGTTGGAAGGGTGGCAAGGGAATGTCTCCTGCCATCTACCACCAGACCCACGCATACAAGTGCTGAAAACAATTCCGCTCACTCTAGAGACTCCTTTAGTACAACAACCAGTGAAAGATTGTCTTACTGTATTCACTGATGGTTCTAAAACCATCGGGGCTTGTGTGTGGCAAACTGACAATCAATGGCATAAAAAACTTACCACACCACAACCTTCTGCTCAACAGGCTGAACTGTCTGCCTTCAATATGGCACTCACACTTTTTCCCAACCAGCCAATTAATGTAATATCTGATAGTCTGTATGTGGCACAATTGGCCTTGAATATATTTGATGCCTACATTTCTCCTGCAACCCCTTCTCCTTTAATGACGCTTTTTTTACAGTTACAAGACCTATTGAAGGAAAGGAAAGAATCTCTGTTTGTGGCCCACATCAGAAGCCATCAGCATCTGCCCAGATTTCTTTCAGAAGGCAATCACATGGCAGATGAGGCCTGCAAGTTGCATTTGTTACCAATCCTGCAGAATAACACCTTAACAGCAGGAGAAAGTCATGATTATTTTCATCAAAATAGAAAGGCTCTGGTGAGACAATTTGGAATTACTCATCAAGAAGCCGCGGCAATTGTTCAACAATGTCCTACATGTAGTCTGCAGGCACGAAGTGTCCCAGAAGGAGTAAATCCTAGAGGCACCGAGGCCTGTGACACATGGCAAATGGACGTTACTCAGTATCCATCCTTTGCGCCCTGGAAGTATATTCACGTGTCTGTAGACACTTACTCTGGGTTCATCATGGCCACACTGCAAAGGGGGGAGACTACTAAAAACACTATCAATCATTGCATTCGGACCTTTGTAACACTGGGATGTCCAAAAATTTTAAAAACAGACAATGGTCCTGCATACACGAGCTCCTCCTTCTCGGAGTTCTGTCATCATTGGTCCATTGTACACAAATTTGGAATTCCATTCAATAGCCAAGGCCAAGCTATTGTGGAAAGAGCAAATTTAACACTCAAAACGGCCCTTGATCGATACATGGGGAAAAAAGGCGTACGCCCCCCGAACCTCCCAGCGTTACAGAATGTGTTAAATGTATGTTTATATACCTTGAACTTTCTGAATCTTACTGGCTCTCCTTCTTCTACGGCTGCTTCTCGTCACTTTACCACACCTCCTGTCCCTACCTCCAGACCTCTTGTTTATTTCAGGCAACTTCCAGATCCGAAGTGGAAGGGACCTGTGCAACTGATCACTTGGGGCAAAGGATACGCTGCTGTTCAACTTCCTGATCGTGTTCTTTGGGTGCCTGCGCGCTGTGTTCGACCTTATCATGGGGAGGCTAAGGACAAGTGTTCCTCTCCTAGCCCTTCTGATTCTGATATCTCCTGTCTTTTCTCAGTTTCGGGCTGATCCTGCTGTTATCTTCGCCCCTCCGTTCACACGCGTTACCTTTACCTTTGAAGACATATCTCTTTCCGCCTGTAATTATGCCTTTCAACA
Organism: Bungarus multicinctus; assembly: GCA_023653725.1. NCBI lineage: Eukaryota > Metazoa > Chordata > Lepidosauria > Squamata > Elapidae > Bungarus > Bungarus multicinctus. The sequence continues at coordinate 42,650,125 of CM042840.1, forward strand.
TCAAGGCCGTGCCTTGCGTCCCTCACCTCACGTTTCTCTTCTGTATGGCTACCAACCCTGTCGGGTCTACCTACATGTCTATGTCACCGCGGATACGGTGGGACCTTATTCCTGCTTAGGCTTTCTTGCTTCCCATCAATCCTTCAATCATACAGTTTATCTCTTTTCCATTTTCTCTGTAACTCGCCCCCCACTACCCTCTATGTTTCTTTCTTGGCTCCTTTTGTCTCAATCTTCTCCTCAATCTTTTTCCCATACCCTGGTGCGCCACTTCTCCTGCTGCCAACCTCCCTGTGATACCACCAGCTGCCTATGGGATGCACCTGGCTCCCATCTCCCTGACCGCTATCCTGGTTCCTGGTCACCGCTCCGCGGACAACGAATTCGTAGACAGCTTCTCGAGTCCTCTCCACATCCTAAATTCAACTCCTTGATTCACACGCACCGTTACAACAATGAGGGAGCACTGCATCTTCGCTCTCAGGCCCTCTCCTGTTACCAGAGGTCTCCAATCAAGAAAAAGGGAATCATCTGGCGCTGGTTTTTCAACAATACCATACATCTACAAGACTCACCCAAATATACCATCAATTATCATTTTAGAGCAACTCATCTTTCAGTAACAGATCTGACCCTCTCAGACTTTGGTCTATACCAATGTGAAATTACAAAAATGATACGAGGCTTTGCCACTTCTTCTCGGCTGACATTATCCCTACAACAAAAGTTTATCCCCTCCCAACGGAGGACACGAAATGCACTCACCTCCCAAGATGCCAAACATTGCACCCCCTGCTTGCAAAAAACTCAACAGGGGCTGACCGTCAGAACTACATTAATATATCACACTCATTTTATTTGCACCAAACCATCCACGCACACCTGTGTGTGGAATAGCACGACGTATAGTATTTGTGAAGATAACAACAAACAAACCTGTTATGACCCCACAGGCCCCACTCATCGCTACAACATCCTCATCACTGTCGGAGCCGGCTCATCGAAAAAGACACTGGTCAATCATGACTTTTATAATCCGAAGGTATCCCAATCGGTCACTTTTGATGCCTGCGAAGCCATGGACTATGGCACAAACGAATGCGGCTCACTTGTCTGGCGATGGACATATTCCAGCAACGAAAAGTACATCTGTGCCAGAACTTCAAATCAACACGACCCCTGTGGCAAAGGCACCTACTGCAATGAATGGAAATGTGTGGACTTTCAATCCAGAGGGCTCACAGTGCGACCCGACACCATACCCGAGAGGGATAACCTTAAAAAACTCTATATCACCCGTCTTAGAGTTCCCGATCCCAACTGTATGCAACATCAGTGCAATCCCATCAATCTCACGTTTCCAGTACCGGAAAATTGGCTTTCCTTCCAAACATGGAAAGGTACTGACAATGACTATGGCTTGGGTATTGATGGGACAGGAACCAACCCTTCAGTAGCCATCAAAATAATAGTAAGCAAAATTTCCATCGACTCAACCAGACACTCCTTATTTCATTCTGTTTATTCGGAATTGGCAAAATTGACTCACCTGACCGTACCACATGAGGTGCGCAACACCTTTGTACACCTTGCAGAGACTATTGCTAAATCATTGCAAGTTAAAAATTGCTTTGTGTGTGGGGGAACTACGATGGGGGAACAATGGCCGTGGCAGGCCCAGGAAATTAACATCACCCATGTCATAACTAATTGGTCCAACTTTGCTACCCTGTTTATTACCTATCTTTATTTCAATGATCAAACGTAGTTTAAATGCTATTGCCGAAGCTAAAGCTGCTGCGCAACTTAATCTCTTAATGCAAAATCATGTATATATGGCAATCCCAACTGAGGAGTGCAAGGCTCCGCTTTTGCACTTATGTTCCGATGACGACACTGATAATCTGCCCTTGAACGAGGTTGTGCAATCGGATCGGGATGTCCCGGAGGGTATGTCCTTATCCAAGCACTATGATACTCCAAAGGAGAAAGGCTTATATTTTGAATCGGATATCGCGGCACCTTAAAAACAAAGAAAAGAGGACTTGTAGTAAACCTCGAGAGTCCTCTTGACTTAAGGCCCTAAGAATGACCTTCTCAAGTTAGGAATTGCATGATAAACTCAGCTTGGCACGACACGTAGGCAAATAGTTACAGAAACTAGCTGACTACAAAAATCTTGTTAATAGATAATCACGTTATCTTAGCACACAACAGTGATCGCATCCTGCCATGGCGCCATTAGAATTATACTTCCTTGCTCCTCTTCACATATGTCTCGCTCCCCCCGCCCTGATAAAACTGCAAAATAAAAGAGGGTGGTGCGTTGCAATCGGGGGATTTTTTCATCTACCCCGGGCACAACGTGCTCTCTCACCTTGAGAAACTATGGTGTCTGTGTCAATTATTGATTCTAGTACTTAAGTACTCACCCTCGCGAGGGTCCCTCTAAATTTCACCCCTGCGGGGGCTCTACGGACTGATCAGAGAACCTAAGGACAACGAGCAAACCGCGACAACGCGACAGGATTATACTATGGTTTTTGTGTTTCACATTTTTTCTTATTGTTTTTGAGCTGATCTATAAATAAAATGTCTTGTTTTGTTGCCAATGCAATGTTAATTGTTCAAGGTAGTCCAGATTAGGAACCAGACTCCATAAGAAGGCTAGAACAAGGTTTTATTGAACTAGGCAAGAATATTAGAATCTTGCAAGACTGATTGTGTTTTTCCTCCTCCCCCTCTTATATCTCAAGTCACTCACAGAAGAGCCAGTGCAAGGCTCTCCCTAATACTTGTTTCTATCATTTGTTTCCTACCATTTGTTTCTGTAACAGTTTCTGCATATTTCCTCCAAGTTTCTGTATATGCAGAAACCAATTCCCTGATTTGCTAACCGTAATATTCTGCACCAGGGGTGGAATTCAAATTTTTTAACAACCGGTTCTGTGGGCGTGGCTTAGTTGGTGGGCATGGTTTGGTGGTCATGTGACTGAGTGAATGTGGCTTGATGGTCATGTTATTGGCTCATCACATCGAGGCACGCATCTCCTTGCCCAGCCTCTCATGACTGTGGGGATCCTGCAACAGTTTTAAGTGTGAAAAATGGTCATAAGTCACTTTTTTCAGTGCCATTGTAACTTTGAATGGTCACACTACACAAGCAAAGTACCAGCAAAGGAGGGGAAAAAAACTCCAGAGAAGTTCCTGAGACAGGAAATCTAGTACTGCCAAGAATGTAATAAGAGTTAACGGAGAGGTAGTTTCTGTAAGCAACACCATAATGTTTCTTTCCTGCCTTCCTTACAGGATTAGGACAGTAATTTCTTCTAGCGACCCATTCTCTGAACTGCTTAGAATGTTAACAACCGGTTGTAGTGAATAGGTGTGAACTGGTAGAATCCCACCCCTGTTCTGCACCAATTGTAGTTTTCTATTTTCTCCTAAAGCAGTTTGTATGAATTTTCTAACTTTTTGAAATAGTTTGGGTTTGTTGTATGATGTCTCTTGGCATATTGTTTATTATTTATCTTGTTTTGTATATTGTGAGCCACCCAGAGTCACTTAGATTCAGGCAGAATCAAATCAAATCAAATCAAATGTTAGACCTGCCATTCTGTTTCAAGTTATTTTAATGTTAAAAATCTCATTTTTTATTTTAAATGTTAAAATGCTTTTTTTCTGAGAAAATTTAGGATCATAAAATATATAGCTCTTTGTGCTTTATAAATGTTAGACAAATGTGGTTTTGGATTATAGCAAACTGCTGAAGTGGAAATAGACACAGTTGATATTGAAACTTCACAGTTAAGAGCCCATTTCTGTTTTGTATCAGAATAATCTCAGATTGTGTTTTATTAATTTTAATTGGTTTGTGTAGCTGACCATTTCAAACAAGGGAGCTTACAAGAATTAATATGGAAAAAAACTCATACCACATGGAGAGGTAGGGTGCACATACTTTAACAATCAGTTTGCCAAAAATGTAAGTGTGCGCATGCATGCCCTCTTCATTGAGAGATTGATTTCCAGGAAAGCAACAAACAAGGAACTGAGGAAGGACTAGTGCTTTGAAGTTCATTTCTGGAAATAGGGGAGTATCTGGAGGTGCCCGCAGCACTCCAATCAGGTGCTTCCCACGATGAGACTGTAAAAAGGTTTGGAATTCTGAAAGTTGGAGAATCAGCTTTACCTGGGTTTAGCAGTTCAGAACCTTCAAAGGGATCCTGGGATCACCTACTTCCTTCTCTCAGTCACTCCTGGAAATGACTTATAAACTGCTTTTTAAATATGGAGGTCAAGTTTCATTATACAGAGCGATTCTTCTACTTTATTAAGTGAAAGAAGTTTCATGCAATTTTAAGAACTTAAAAGATTGATAAGAACTTTAAAAGGTGATTAGAACATTGATATTGGAACATTATAAGCAGACTAACAGACCAGATTGACCGGAAATAAGATTTAAAAACTGCAGATTACAGAGAAAAATATGATAAGAGGAGATCTTGAAAGCTGGTTACAACAGGCAACAGGAAAAACTACAGATAATTAAAAGAGAAGAGACCTATTAATAAGGAATGGAAAGAAGTTAACTCTGGAAGAATTCAAGGATATTTGGCAACAATGTATTTAGAACTTTCTTTTAAGATTGATTACTACTGTATAATTGAATTTAAAAGGGAGATGGAAGATACAACTGAAAATTGGTCTGTTTTGTATTTAAAAAGACAGGCTACAAGAATGATAGTGACATAGATGTTACATGGGACTTACACGTGAAACTGGCTGATATTTTAGTAGTTGAAAGGGACACACAAATAATAAATCAGAAGAATGATTTAGATGTGTGGATTTCAATTCAGAAGAATGGCTTGGACAACTTTCTGGGTTTGAACTTATAAAAGAGATATATTATACTTATGAAGAGTTCCTAAGACATGATAAAAAGAGAATGAAAACAAATAAAAATTTTGACATTACTTAAAAGGAATAAACATCAATACACATTTTTATTGAATAAGTTTTAATGATGATGCAGGAAAGAAAAGAAATACTTTGAGATATTTTCATTGTATTTTTATAGAAAATGATAAATTACTATGTAAAGGAAAGAAAAAGAAAATGAAATTGACTTACTTGTTTAAGATTAATATATTGATGTACAAATTTACTGTACATCTTAATGAGGTAGAAAGTAATTTTGATATATTTCTTTATATATCTTATTTTTATCTTATTATATTTTCCCTGTCGCTCTTTCTTTTCTCTGTACTTTTCATTTTTTACATTTTCTCTTGCATTAATTTTTATCTTTGTAGTTTTAAGCTTAAATAAAAATTATTATATATAAAAAGGAAAACCATGAAAAATCAAGGAGAGCCAATGCACAGCCTCCATCCTGAATCTGCTAGAAGTCATTCAACAGGATTAATCAATGCTGTCTCAGTGCTATAAAAAGGTATAAATCTTGACTAAAAACGGTTCAGATAATTTGTTTTTCTGAGGGCCCTCTGTAGCTGTAAGGCATTTACATCTCAACAACCTTCCTTCAAAAGACAAGATTGGAAACTGGATCAAAATTGTCCACATTAATTGGATCTAGTGACGACCTCTCAAGGAAGGGTAGCTAACCATCTCCTTGAACAAGAATGCATCCACCCCCTCCTGCTGAGAAGCATTCATAAATACATGGACCTAACCACTTGCCCTATGCTAAGGATACCCTAAGGCATAAAAAGGGACAGGGATCTAAGATCCAGTTGGGCAAGCTCAAAGCTCTGAGGACCCTGTCCATTTCATCAGGTAACTGGGTATAACTATGCCACAGGTAACTTACACAGAACCTGTACAGCTGCATTCCAATTTCAAACAAAACTGAGCAACTTTATCCAACAGAACGAACTATATTAGAATAGAATAATCTTCACAGCAGCTCTACAAGATTTCTGGCAGCTTTTCCTTGGTCCAGGCTGTCATAGACTTACAAGTTAACATCACATTAGCTTTCATTTATTTTTCTAATATTTCAGATATTTTAATCACTGTTAGATTTATTTTATCCCATTTTTTCACTCAGGAGCTTAAGGTGATATAGATAGCACCCTCTTCTTTTTACTTTTCTCCACAAAAAAATCCTGTGAAGTAAGTTGGATCCAGAGAGATTGACTGCCCCAAAATTTCACCGTGAAATTCTATTAAAAGTGAACTAGAACTTGGTGCTAGTCCAACTTCTTAATCATATATACATTTAAAATCAAGGATCAAATACAAATTGTGTAAAACACTGTTAAATCCTTATGAGAACTTGTACTATCCACAGTGTTATGTTGAATCAGTCTGTAATAGTTAAGAAATATATGATTTTAACCAAAAAATCAAGAAGAGCAGTTGCATTTTGATTAAAATCAAGCATATATACCTAATCATTATCTGTGAAACCTAAATTGTTATTCATTCTATATAAAACCTCAACATATATTTTAGCCCATTATTCCTATATATTTTAGCTATATGCTCATTTCACCCAGATTTTTCCCCTTACATCAAACAAGCAATAAAATGAAGAAAACTTGTTTTTATTCTGCAAAATCAGAATATAGTTATCTAAATATATTTCTCTCATAACTATAAAATCAATCATATTATAAACACCTGAAATGCAAAACCATGTACATAATTATGGAAACTGGATGTGGTATAATGAGCCAATTCTTAACATTCTGTAAGTCATGCATTATATTCTCAATACTACTGGAAACACCTATGCATGCTTAGTAAAAATGCATTTTATACCAATGTACACATTGGTGAAAATTGAAAATATTTTTTTATTGATTATCTTCTTCAATCTCCAAATTCCATTCACCAAATAGGTATGATCAATTTGCAATGGGTTTTAAAAACCTACACAATTTGAAGTCTTTTCTGTACTGTAGACAATAACATATTAAGTTTTAATGCAACTGCTCTAAAATCACTGGATTCATGAAATCTGGTTCTGAATAAGCTTGCATATTTCTCTGAAATTAAATTAAATTAAATTAAAATACAGGTTTCTTTAAAACATTTAGTTGATTTTAACTTAATGATATTTTTAAAAGGTAATAAATACTCCTTCAGTTATAACTGAATTATCTTTTCTGCTTTGGAAATTTTGGCCTTGTTTTAATTAGGAAGCCAAAAAGGAAAAATGTTAGAAATGTTCATCTTCTGTAATATTTGTTAACAAAATACATACCAGCACAAATGCAAAATACTAAATTTTCTAGAAGAATTAAAATTAACTTTAATTTAAATTCTAAGTTACTTACATAATTGTGAGCAGATACCATGAATACAATCATTGGTATCAGCCCATGCTATTTTCCAGAATTCACAAGCTGTGGCTTTGTTCCATGTTGTTTCAAAATAAGGATAATTTATTATCTTCCATAAGTCACAATGAAAATTATGGAAATCTTTCTTTTTAAACCACACTAAAGATAACTTCTCACCAACTGTACTATCTGAGTACTGCTAAATTGTCACTAGTTTGCAAAGTGTCACATCTGTTAAGGCATAAGACTGTTAGTGATCTGAATCTGCAGTGAAAAAAGTCTATTTCCAATTTGTAACGGGGAAAACAGGAAAAAGAAAAAAAAAGCTTCTGCTACTGATGGAGAGAAGGAGGAGCAAAATCCCACAAGTTTCAAATGCCCCAGGCAAGTTTCAAAGGAAATGAGAAGGGGGAGGGAGAGGGATTTCTCTGTACTGTCAAAGAGTTCAGTGTGCAAATCAGAACAGGGAATTGAGTTGTTAAACTGTCCAGCCCTGGCTGAAGATATTTTTCCAATATGAATTTGACATATTCTTTCCACTGACTGGAAGGAAGCTTGCTCCCTCCTTGCTTTTTCTTTTCACAGATTAATGGTGCTCTTTTCAGCAGTAGCTCTAGAAATTTCTGAATTTCTAGGCATGCTTCTCAGGGCAATCAGCAATACTAAGTAAAGCTAAGTAATACAGAAATTTGCTTTTTGCACTGTAAAAAAGCGCTTAGTTAATTTTAAAATTACAATAAAAAGAGGTCCCAAATATATTTGCTTCCAAATAAAAAGGACATCAAATATCTTATGTAAAATTAGGCAGAACAAAGCACATTGATAATTTATTTCTTTCAAAACTACAGCTTATTTTTGAGCTAGTATACCATAGCTATCTCCAAACAGAGTTAGAACAGGGGTGTCAAACTCAATTTCATTGAGGGCTGCATTAGGGTTGTGATTGATCTTGGTGGGCGTGGCCAGAATGGGCATGGCCAGCCTGACATCATTTATGTCAGGGCCATCTGTGATGGTCTGGATGGGGCTGGGGGGATCCATTGTCTTCAATGGAGGAAGGTGAGATCAGGGAGAACGTCAAACCCTTATCCTCCAGAGCAGTGGTTCCCAAACTTTTTCAGTCCACCGCCCCCTTGGTGCTACAAACTCATCCTTGGTGCCCCCCCACCCAGGGATGAGACTCAATTTTCTGTGGGTGTGGCCTAATTTGAGAGTATGGCTTGCTGGTCACATGACTGGCTGGCGTGGCTTGCTGGTCACATGACCGGGTAGGTATGGTTTGGTGGTCATGTGACTGGGTGGGCGTGGCCAGGTGACTGACAAACCAAATACAAGTGGTTCTCACTTAATGTCCAGTTGTTTAGCAAGTGTTCTAATTTATGACTGGCCTCCCCAGAGCTACTTGACCTATTTTTGGAGTTTTGACAGCCATGCACACACATATACACACACACATACTCCCTTCTAACCCTGCTGGAGCAGGTCATTGGACTAGAATTGGCAAACCATCTCTGATTCGATTCTAGTAGTGAATAGAATCTAATCAGAGATGCTTTGCCGATTCTTGTTGATTTGTTTTATTTGTTTTTCTTTATTTTATATTGCTGAATTGCATTGACGTGTGTGTCCCTTCTTGTGCACAACCCAAAAGCTTTTGTGATTCTTTGCAGCAAAAATTACCGACCTCTGGCTTTGCTCTACTTTTCAAACCTGCCGGCACTGCCGCGTTCTAGGTGCCAGCCCTGCAGGTTCACCCCATTGAGCCCGCTACACCAGAGGGACCTGCCCAAGCAAGTCTGAGCAGAGTAATGCACCAAATCAATGGGCTGAGCTTGAGAGAGGGAAAGAGAGAGAGAGAAATGAGAGAGAAAGAAAGAGAGAAGGAAGAAAAGAAAGAGAAAAGGGAAAGAAAGAAAAAGGGACAAAGAAAGGGTGGATGGAAGGGACACAAAAAAAATAAAGGAGGGAGGGAGGGAGAAAGAAGATAATGAGTTATCTATTCTAGTCCAATCTAACCTTGCTCCAGCAGGGTTAGAAGGGAGTCTATGTGTGTGTGTTCTCCTTGTAATTTATCAGTACATTTCGGTTTTGCCTTCTTCAGAATTGGCACTGTAATACATTGGGGAAAAGTAATTTTTAGGGTGCTGATCTGGTCCAATAGATCCTGTTTAAAGTCCACAAAATGTGAGAGCTTCCTGAGAGTCTTGACCATGTTTCGTCCGCAAAACCTTTAATAGAAGCCAAAGATGTTTCAATATGGAAAAGGGCATCAGTCTAAACTAGGCCTCATTTCAATCTGATGCATCAGGTCTCTCTCTCTCTCTCTCTCTCCCCCTCTGTCCCTCCCTCCCTCCCAGACTGGCTTTGATCTACTGATGTGCCTGCGGGGCCGACGCTTCGAACATGGATGGATGGAGAGAGACACAGAGAGAGAGAGACAGAGAGAGACAAGTAGGTAAGTAGGTAGATATAGTGGTAGATAGATAGATGGATGGATAGATAGATAGAAAGATAGATAGGCAGGCAGGCAAGCAGGCAGGCAAGCAGGCAAACATTTTGGATGAATGTATGGATAGGTAGGTAGGTAGGCAGGCAGGCAAGCAGGCAGGAAGACAGACAGACTTTTTGGATGGATGAATGGATGGATAGATAGGTAAGTAGGTAAGTAGGTAGGTAGGTAGATTGAAAAAGTTCGGTAGGTAGGCAGATTGATCGATTAATATTGGTAGGTATGTAGACAGAAAGACTGGCAGGCAGGTAGGTAGGTAGGCAGGAAGGCAGGCAGGCAGACAGATAGACAGACAGAAAGACCTTTTGGATGGATGTTTGGATAGATAGACAGACAGACAGACAGACAGACAGTGACAGCGGCGGCATTTTGGGAAAGTAGAGCAAAGCCAGAGTGGGAATTGAAGTCCACAAAAGTTGGCAAGGTTGAGAAACACGGGCTGAATATATCAACCCAGCCATTCTGGTTTAGAGTTTAGCATGCTGTTTGATTCCAGCTTAGTCAATAAACTATGGCTAAGATCTTCCTACTCCTTAATGCAGCTGCCCCTCTGCCCCTGTCCCAGTTCTTTCTTTGACATCCAATTTTGCAATGCCAACCTCCCCGGGGCAGCGATGTGGCCAACTTCACCCTCTTTGCTTCGACCCAAGATCTACTTCCATCGGGCCAAACAAGGGGAGGCGCTCTGCACACGCTCAGAGACTCCCAACTTCAAGGAAGTGCTCCATCCATCTTTACACTCTGCCTGGAAGAAGAAAGTCATGCAGAAGCAGCTCAGACCAGTGGAGGGGAGGCGGAGGGAAAGAACGCTTGGAAAGCAAGCAAGCAAGCCCAGGGCTTGGTCAGAAGAACCGGGATGCAGAGGGAGGCTAGGTTCTAGGTCCGGCCTGGCCATGTAGAGCCGAACTGAACTGAGCCACGCACCTTGGAGAGCCGCAGCTGCACCCACCCGCATCCTGCACGCAAGCCCTGCTGGCTGGAGAGGCGGAGGCTGGGCGGGCATTGTGTGCTCCCTTGTTTTCCTCCGGGGAAGGGGGCCCTAATGCCGGACCATCCACCCCTTCCACTGCATGCCTTGGGAGGGTTTTGCTTTTGGGCCTTCTGGCGTGCCGCTGCCACTTCCACCAGAGAGGGCAGCCTGCAAACTAAGGTACCCCTTTTCCGCCACCTCCCTCCTCCCCCCCAGCTTGGCAAGGCTCACCACACATAGGTTCCGCATTCAAGGTGTTGCACACGGGTTCCGCATTCGAGCAGTGCAACAGTCAATGGAGTGACCCTGCGGGGCCGGCACCCCGAATGCCCACTGCCACCTCTTAGCACCCCCCTGCTGGCCCTCTTGCCTCTTAGCACCCCCCTAAGGCTTCCCCCCCCAGGGAGTGGTACCGCCCACTTTGGGAACCACTGCTCCAGAGGAACTTCGCTGTTCCTCTCAGGCCACACTGAGGACCCCTAGATGGCGGCGCAGACCCCCAGGGCACCAGGATAGTCCAGCCCAGTCCAACCCGCTTCCCCAAGGGGCTGCCCGGCTGTGCTTACCTCCTCCTTGAAGCTGCTGCTGCTGTTCTCGCTCTCCTTGGCCAGGTTGCTCATGATGTATGTGGGAGGGCAAAGTGTATGGGTCAGAGGAAGGCCCATTCCCTTTCCACACAAGGAGACCTGGCTTTGTAACTGTGGGAAGTATACTCCAAAAGGACAGTGTCAGAAACCTCACAGCACCAGAAACCTCAGAAAACAGTGTCAAGAAACTCAAACCAGCCCTTCCCCCTTTCAGAAAACCAAGTATCACCAGCTAAAAGAGAAAACTCAGAGCAGCCTGCTAACAGAGTTGACAATAGAAAGCCTTCTTTCATTAAAGAATCCCACTTTCTGGTAGCTGCTTCGGAATTCTTTTTTTTTCAGCATCTGTGGTTTTTTCCAGCTGGGAATGAACTCAGGAAATTTCTTCCAACATAACCAAAGCATCCTCGGCGATACGATGAGAGAACACCAGGAAAGATCAGGAGGAGGGGATGGCAATAGGGCAGAAGGGCTGCTGGTGGCCAAGTGCTAAGGCAGGAGTTCCCTCAGATCCTCCCTCCCTCTCATTATAATCTCCTTCCTTCCTTCCTTCCTTCCTTCCTTCCTTCCTTCCTTCCTTCCTTCCTTCCTTCCTTCTTCTTTTTCCTTTCCTCTTCATTCTTTCTTCCTTCCCTTTCCTTTTCCTTCCTTGCTATCTTCCCTTCTTCCTTTTCTTTCTCTTTCTCCTTTCCTATCCCTTCTTGGATACTCAAATGTAAAAGGAAAAACATATCTCGATGCCTCCTTGCCTTGTGATCAAATGCCACTTTTGTTAACAGTTTGTTGTGCTAGAACTCTCCCAGTGAAACCGGAGCGTGTGGCTCTCCAAGACTCTGTTTTCAACTGAGATAGCCTCTTGCAGCCCTCTGCCAGTGAAAATGGAGTGTGTGGCCCTCCCTCGCTCCGTTTTCAGCTGCGAAAGCCTCATATAGCCCTCTGCCAGCCAAAATGGAGTGTATGTCCCACCCAAACTCAGTTTTCCATTGAGATGGCCTCCTGTAGCCCTCTGCCAGCAAAAATGGAGCACAGGACCATCCTGGATTCCGTTTTTGGCTGCAATTGCCTCCTCCAGTATTCTGCCAGTGAAAACAGAGGGTGCGGCCCTCACAGGTTCTGTTTTCGGCTGTGACAGCCTTCTGCAGCCTTCTGCCAATGAAAATAGAGCTCTATTTTTGCTGGCAGAGGTTCTTCAGGCCGGTTCTTTGTTGTTTCCAGGGTGGCCTTGCGGGCCAGATCTATGCACCCTGCAGGCCACATCGATCCCACTGGCCTTGTTAGCTTGATACCTCTGGTCTAGAACAATACACCACAGAGAATTGTCCATCCAAATATACATTAGCAGGCAATAAGGGGAAGCAGAGCAAATTGAGGCAAGATAATCTCTGGCTAAATTAGAGTCAAGACTGCTGTTGTTGATCCAAAATAAATCAAATAATGAGATAAGTAGCAATGTGAAGGAAGATAAATTCAAACACCAAATAGGAAATATAGGAAGCATACCTAGAGTCAGAGATCTCAAATGTTTATATACAAATGCTCAAAGTTTGGGGACAAACAGAGTGAAATTATTAATACATAACAGTAGTTATGATATAGTTGGAATTACTGATACTTGGGATGAAACCCATGATTGGAACATACTGATAGAAGGATAAACTGTTTAAAAAAAACCCAGACCCCATAAAAGAGGAGGTAGAATTGTACTATATGTAAAAAACCCCACTATATATATATATATATTTTAATTACATTTATATGCCGCCCTTCTCCGGAGACTCAGGGCGGCTTACAGTCTAAGGAGCACCATACTAAGTGCTCGGCAATAGCCTTCATTTCATTGTATATGCCTGCTTATTACTAGGGCTTTTGGCCCCCCCACGCAGCATTTTTTACAAAGTCAGCTTATTGCCCCCAACAATCTTGGGTTCTCAATTTACCTACCCCGAGAGGATGGAAGGCTGAGTCAACCTTGAGCCTGGTGGGATTCGAACCTGCACTAATTGCAGGCAGCTTGCACTAAGTGCTAGATGATTAACAGCCTGCACCACCAAGGTCCTTTGCTATAGAAATGCATGAAACCAAAGATGAAAACCTTCCAGAATGCATATAGCTTTATATAAGAAAAAAAAAAAGAATGACATTGCCATAGGTGTATACCACAGCCACACAACCAAACAGAAAATATAGATGTATTGTTTGCTAATCATTTAACAAGTATATATATAGGAGACACACTACAATAGTAATCGGGGGGCTTCAATTACCCTGACATCAACTGGAAGACTAATTCTGTACCAAGTGACAAATCAAACAGGTTTCTGACCAACTTACCTGATCACTTTGTTGTCCAAAGGTAAAAGAGGAAAATAGAGAGACAGCCATAATGGACTAAATTCTCACAGAGAAGAAGTGAAATTGCAGGAATCTTGGGTGAGAGTGACTATGTCATATTGGAATTCAATATAATGCAAATACAAGCAATGGAACATAACAATACCAGTCTTAGATTTTAAAAGAGCTGATTTTAACAATCTCAGAGAGAGCTTGGGAAAGATTCATTGGAAGAAAATCCTTAAGGGGAAAACAATTCAAGAAGCTTGGGAAACTATGAAAAATATGATGACATGATTTTAAACCATATCTTTTTCAATAAGAAATACTTCAAAAATAACTTCACCGCATTTATATAGAAAAGTCCTAGATTGCTGTTAAATCAGTTATATTATACTAGAGATGCATTGAAATTAATGCTTTATTTAAATACATATCTCCGCAGTGTCCAACAATTATTCTACTTGAGAAAGAAGTTATTACATGTATTAACTTAACTTTGAGATTCACAATTTTTAGATATTCATATTATTTTGAAGTCTATCTTTATTACATGGAAATGATATCTGGGCAAGAAAGATTTTATCTATACTTAAAAGATTTGATGTTCAGCATTGGAAAAACAACCTGGGTTTCAACTATTGAGTTTGTTGTTCAGAATTCAACTATTCCATGATTTACAGAATTGTTTATCAGCAATTTATGAATCAATAATTTATCAATATAGATAAGCTGTGGTTGATTATAATGAATTATGACTTCCACCCACTGAAATATTCATAGTGCAATCTTTGAGAATATATGTTCTTTCTGTTTCTTCTTTAACATATTTGTCTTCTTTGTAGTGTGTAGTGTTTTTATTGTTTTTGAATTTAGTTAATACAAAATGGAAGGAAAAAAGATGCATAAAATAAAATACATATTGTAAATGTGGATTTATATTACAAAGATTGAAATAGAAAACTGAAACACAATTATAAAAAGTTTTAAATTACAAGTATATAATATAGTGATTACATAAACTTCATCAACTCATTAGACCAACAATGGTAATAATCTTTTTAGTATAAGATAATTCTAATTAGTGAAATTTATTAAGGTTAACAAACATTTTTGGAGTCTAGAGATCATACATTATTTCACTGTGTAGGAAGTTAGCATCCACCCCTCTCCTAGAAAAATTGAAATAGCCTAAAAAGAATAGTCACTCAAGAAGCAGAAACTCATCTCAGAAGCAGAATCTCACCCCCACCTTTGTTAATGGGTGGGCCATTAAGGCCTGGGCCAGAATACTTTACATAAGAAGGAACTCCATGTAAAAGCTATAGCAATTACCAAAGGCCCTTTTAAGGGCATAATCACCCAGCAAGGCTAGACCAAGCCTGGAACTCAGGACAGCTTACAGAGTTGCCCCTGGGAGTCTGACAACCAATTAGAATACAAGCTCCAATTCAAATCCCAACAGAGGGTATAAAACCCAGGCACTCTCAGCACCTCAGCTCTTTTTTCCCTTCTCTTCTCACCTTGAAGCATGTGATCATTCTTCACTGGAGCTTCAGACCATGTGGCCCTGTAACCACTAAACCTTCCAAGCAGCCTCCATGTTTCCAGTATCTTTTTCCCCACTTGGAACTGAACCAGAAGGATATTTCTTTCAACAATTGGCACCCAAGCAGATGGGACTCCAAGCTAACCTAACCAATGGACCAGGCCCAGGTAAGATTCCCTTACTAGCAAACATACCCATTGAGTCTGTGGGTGAGTTTTTCCTGGACCTTGGCCATTTGGAAAAAATGGTTTTAAATGGTTTTGAGTGTTGAGCTCAAAGGCTGCTTGGAAAGAAGGTGAGTATCTCTAAATTTTAATTTTAAAGCATGGAAAAACATGGGAAATATGTGTATGCTTGCATGTGTGTGAGAGGGTCCTTCTCCCAAACACAACTGGATCTTGCTTCCTCTGTGCATTTCCTAACCGCAGAAAGACCAAGAGTCTGGAGAGCATGGGGGTTTTGCCAGAGCACAGGACCTTTTGTTAGGGAAAAAGGAAGAGCATGTGTATGAGTGGCTTCACCCATGGACAGCAGCTGGATCTCATTTCTTTGTTTGGCCTCTAGCCGCCCTCTTGCCTGTTGTTAGCTCTAAAGAGCCATGACCATCAGGACAAGAAAAGCAGGGGGTGGGCATCAGGGTGAGGGACCTTCTGTATATAAGAGGAAAAGCCAAGCAGGTTATGATTGAAGGGAGGGAAGAAAAATTTGTCATTTTTTGTCCAGTGTATCCCAAAAGCAAACCCCAGGATTTTAGGTAATTTGGACACTAAATTAGGAGTGCCAGTACTTACCTGCATAAGAGCAGCGAGTTTTCCTCGGATCTGAGCTCTTCCAGATCTGTAAATGAGGGCTAGGAAGAAAAGAATAGAATAGAGAAAAGTGGAGTACTCGTACTTGTCTGAGGGGGGCAGAGAGTCTCACGGGCTGTTTTTTTTGGGGGGAAAGGAAAGTAGGCTGCATTGACAGCAACACCCCCAGTCCGAAAACCGTGGTGAAGTGTGTGTGTGTGAGAGAGAAAAGTCTCTCAGGAATTTTTTTTTTTACTAAAAAGGGGGAGCGCACATACTTTAGGAAATACCTAGTTTTTTTATATTTTTATTCTGAGGTTAAAGAAAAGTGTTTGATTCCGTTGCGCCAGGAGCAAAGACCAAAGTCTCCCCCAGACACCCTCCTTTTTTTTTTTTTTTTTAACTTCTTGCTCGGATATTGCTTGTGTCTGAAACTGGTTTGCCTAGTTGACTGACCCGACTAAGCCAAAGTGTGAAACCCCACATCTAAGGGGAACATGGGAAACAGTAGTTTGAGGGTGCTGGATGGAACCCACTAGGGAGAGCTGTTGGAAGATTGGGATGAGCAGCAGATGCTGACCCTAGCCGGCATGAGCAAGAAAAAGGCAAAATGTATAGGTAGAGAATGGGCTTTGCTGAGGGATACAGGAAGACCAATGTGGTAAATAAAGGTACTTAAAAGGGCAATGTATAAACAGGATCACATGAAATTTTTCTTAATTCTTTCTGTCTTTCTTTCTTTGTCTTCTATGCAACCACGTGGTTTATTCCTTAAAATTTGTGCCTTCCCCAATTTAACAGAGATTTATTGTGGGAATGATCAATGTGTGTACACCTCAGAGTTTTGTTTTCCTGTGTCCTTGTTTCTGTGTGTGTGCGCGCGCACATGTATGTGTCTAAGTCTTTGTGTGTCCTCGAGGTAACTGTTGCAACTGTTAAGTCTCTGACCCCTTCAGATATTAATTTTAAATTGTTAAGATTTAAAAATACTGAAAGAAATTGTCTTCTCCCAGTCTGGCCAACCAAGACTTGATGAGGAACAGAGTAAATTTTCATTCCTCTCTGTGCTTTTAAGAAAAACCCAAGGTTATTAGTGAATGTTTTAAGTTCATTTGCAAGAAAAAGTTTCATCCTTGCATTTACTGTGTGTTTAAATGATTTTACCTGTTCATCCTTTTCCTGAAGCTTGTGAATCCAGTTTTTCCTTTCTCATCTGCTGTGTCTCCATTTTGTTGAAACTGATTTATCTTTTTAGTAACTGCAATACTAATGTATTATTCTTTTTCATCCTCAAACCATGCCTGCAAGTATCTACCCCCACCACCACCACCAAAATCTCTAATCCTTTTACAACGCCTTTCCTGGTAGAATTACCAGCGAAGGGGGAGGGGATCCTTGTTCTGTGTCTTCCAGGCCTGCCACATGTGGAAGCAGATGCTGCCCCCTAGAGACATTCCATCCATTGGAGCCAGGAATTGGGTTTGGATCCAGCCTCCACTGAAAGTCATTACAGCAAACCAGAGTGAGCAGACTTTCCCAAGCCTGATAGACGACCCATACCACCAGGCCAAACCTATGCCACCCAGAGATGTGAAGGAAAGGACCCTGAGATGGACCAGTAAAAGACTAAAATACTCTTTTCAATTCCCAGAAGACAGAAAGATTATGGGGGGAGGGTGGAAATTCATTGTAACTGAAAATTCATTGTAATGTGAAATCCATTATAATGTTTTCTTTCTTGTATCATTTATATTGTAACCAGTTTGATGTACTTATGTAAGGATTGTATTTGAGAGTGGCTGGCCCAGCAAGTTCTGAGCACCTTGTACTTCTGTCTGGTGGGAGGGAAAATTGTCCACGTTTGTATTATCTGTATTGTAAAACTAGCTGCATACACAGGCACATATACAGAGACACACATTTAGAATTAGATAGAGGCTAACCTCTTTCACCTACCTCTACAAAAAGCTGCTCCTAGCTTTGTTTTAATGTGTTTTTTTTAATTTGTTTTGTTTTTGTTTGCTGCTGTGAGGCACTAAGGCCCAAGCAGTCATATTGCCCTGCTAATTTCATGGGGGAGATGGCATCTCTCTCAGGCAATTCCTGAAGAGATAGCAGAAAAGAGATCTCCAAACCCCAAGTCCTGACAAATGATGCTGCCCAGTTGCCCAGTAAAGCAGGATATGTTGCACTGGTGGTCTCATGAGTAGAAGTCCCAGGGCTCATTGTGTGCAACTTTAAAAATACTAAATAGCCTGGGTTGCACACTGGCTAACCTCAATTTGGCCTCACAAACCCTGGAAGCTAAGAGCTAGGCAGATAGTAACCATAACCTTGGATATGGGCAGCCTGTAATTTAAAGGTTGTAAAGACTGTATAGAGGCTTGTGCTTACAACCTGACTGTAAGCTCACAAAAAATATATCAAACATCTGAAAATTATTTGGCATGAAAATTGGATACTGTTTAAAAAAAAAAAAGTTTTCCCAGACCTTTATGGTTGAAAGCTTTTGGGAGCCACTGAAGGAATCCTTTCCTGTTGCCTCTTTTTCAATGCCTTTCCTTTTCATCAGAAAAAAAATTTAAAAGCACCCATCAAGTCTCCCTGATCTGATCACGTTTTAATTTTTTGTCAAAACTCATGTGTTTTCAAAATAAAAATAAAAATGAGGGATTGTAGGAAGTTAGCATCCACCCCTTTCCTAGAAAAATTGAAATAGCCTAGGAAATATTAAAAGGCAGAATATTTCTCCTAAAAAGAATAGTCACTCAAGAAGCAGAAACTCACCTCAGAAGCAGAATCTCACCCCCACCTTTGTTAATGGGTGGGCCATTAAGGCCTAGGCCAGAATACTTTACATAAGAAGGAACTCCATGAAAAAGCTATAGCAATTACTAAAGGCCCTTTTAAGGGCATAATCACCCAGCAAGGCTAGACCAAGCCTGGATCTCAGGACAGTTGAAGAGTTGCCCCTGGGAGTCTGACAACCAATTAGAATACAAGCTCCAATTCAAATCCCAACAGAGGGTATAAAACCCAGGCACTCTCAGCACCTCAGCCCTTTTTTCCCTTCTCTTCTCACCTTGAAGCATGTGATCATTCTTCTCTGGAGCTTCAGGCCATGTGGCCCTGTAACCATTAAACTTTCCAAGCAGCCTCCATGTTTCCAGTGTCTTTTTCCCCACTTGGAACTGAACCCAGAAGGATATTTCTTTCAACAACTGTCTATAGGATCACTCGACAGGCTGCTGCTGGAATGACTCAGCAGGCTCTTCACCCTGGCCTTTGTCAAGGATTGATGTAACTTTTTTCCATGTTACATCTGGATTTGTTTTCTCTGTCTTTTTTTCTTTCTTTGGTTATATTGTTTTTGTGTTAGTTCTGTCGCCTGGGAAAGGAGCCTGACTTTACTTTCGTGGAGCTTGCTAAAACTATTAACTAGGCCTTCTTTTGATTGTGATTGCTGAGGAGAGGACAGTTCTTGAGTAGCTTAGTTTACGCTGAGAGGTATTATTTACCAAAATGGTAAAGAAAGGTAAGTGGCAGAGATCTCAGTCTCTCTCCCCTAAGCTCTGACAGAGCTTAATCATCCCAAGCCTCTTAAACAGCTTAAATTGGATGACTTCACGGAGAGGCTTAATCTAGAATCTCAATTCAAATGTCGAACTTTGTCTCCGTTGTCTTTACTATTGGAAGAGGAGGCCTCTGAAAGGGAGCTTTTTCCCCAGACTCCAAATTCTATGCCCTCTCCTACTTCCAGCTGTTTAAGAGAGGCCCTGACTTACTCAGAGAGATGATCTGCACCCAGAGCATGTTAACAGTGCATACAGTAGATTCAATATACGACTTACTGACATCGATCACAAGAGACATCGAGAGGATTTTTCAATTTCTAAACAACTCTCACTCTGTAGATAAGGAAAGTAAGATTGCACACCTCCCTGAAGCACAGAGAGAGTGGAAGGGCTTACGACCTCAATTTAAACAACAAAGTACTACAAGCTCTGATGCGAATTCTCACCAAGAAAGAAGGTTGTTAAGGAAACAAATTGCTTTAAGGATAAGGAAAATTCCATGCAACAGAGGACGATGGACTTCAAAGGAAAGGATAGCTCTCTCACTTGCACAGCTATTGAAATCTGACCCCTTATTAATAGATCAGATATGAAAAACTTCCCCAGCAAAGTAATTGCGTCCGATTAATTCTGCACTTTGACTGCAACATTATTCCAAATGCTGTAATGAAAAGGAAAGGATCCCTCTTAGATTTGAAGTTATTCCTACAGGAGTCTTTTGGAGTGGGTCTATTAAACCGCTTCTACAAGGACTCAAAAAAACACCAAAATGGTATTGGAGGAATCACTCTGCTACCCCTAAGGTCTTTCTCCCGGAGTGTGGAGAGACTATGGAGGTATAACAGAGTAGGGAGGTTCCACACATGAACATCAGCATTGATAAGCTTGAGGATGCTGTAATTAGTGAATTTGCTTCTTTGTCTCCAAAGGAGCAAAGGATAATGTTAATTGAATTTGACTCTTTAACATCCTCGCAGGTGGAAGCTTGCAGATCGACGGAAATGCTGCCTGAGTTGGGAGAACGGGGCGAGCATGTCCAGACAAGGCCTAAGGCCGTCAATTTTGTTCAGTGGGACAGGAAGGAAGGAAAACGACTCTTCAAAGAAACAAAGATTATAAATGTAGCAGCAGAAGTTCACCCACCCTCAAGTGTACTATTGCCCTCACCTGTTTCGTCTTTCTCAAAGACGTTGAGGCAGTCCAGCAACCACCAGAATCCATTTCTGTCTCCCTTGGCACACCAGAGAAGGTGACAGCAGAAACTCTGGGCCCCTCTACCCGAAAGGAAGAGGGGATGGCACAAGGAGAGGCACTTCGGGGTGAATTACTAGATAACAAATGGCCAGCAAATGAAGTCTCTTATAGCCCTAGTCTTTCCCTTCTGTCTTGGAATATAGCTGGCTGGAAAGATATAGAAAATCGGATAGACTTTATAAAGTTGATTTCAACATATCATCTTATCCTCCTTCAAGAAACTTGGCTGACCATTAATGATCCACAGATCAGCTTACCGGGCTTTGCCTCATGGCACAAACCGGCAGGCAAAGTCAAGTTAAGAGGGAGGGCAACTGGGGGTCTAATTACATTGGTTAAAAGGGATACAGGACGGAAGGGTGAAGAAATTTGTTTAGATCCTCAATCCCAATATATTTTGCTTATTAGGTTTTTGATCAGGGGGATGGATCTAATTTTAATTAATGTATATATCGCTCCTTTTTCATCACATCTCCTGGGAAGAGATTTGTGGGATGAATTAGATCTAGTATTAGCTACTTTAAAGGGACATTTCCCCCAAGCAAAAATCATACTAGCTGGAAATACTAATGCAAGATTAGGCTCTTCATTGAAGAATTATATCGAGCGAGGCTTAGTACCAACTTGATATCTTTATAATGAGTTCACCTGGGCCTCAATGAACAAGAGAGTTAATAAATATGCCCAGAGGTTTATTTCTTTATTGTTTGTAAAAGATATGCAAGTCCTCAGTGGCTCAAGTGATGGATATATATACCCCTATACTTTCCTGTCCAACAAAACATCAACTTCTATAGATTATATTTGTACCTCCTCTAGTTTAGTACATTACTTTTCAGATGTGTGATTTATATTCAGAGAGGAAAGTGACCACTTTCCCATTACGACATCGGTCTCACTCCCTTCAGAAGTTAGGCCTTACTCTAGAGAGGCAACTAACACCTTAGTAAATGTCCAGGTTTATAATTACAAAATGATATATTGGCATAGACTGGATGTTGAACCTGTGAACAATTATCTGGGCACAGAAGAAGCTAGACAGCTAGCAGACGAAATCTCCCAAAGTAAGGTGGGGGATAATACCCCAATATCAGCTTATACAAAGCTAACCTCTACTCTTAAGAACTTAATGATTCAAAATGATAGAAAAGTAAGTGAGATGTCTAGAAAGTGGTATGATGATGATTGTTACAGGGTGAGAGCAAATCTAAGAACCGCAGTTAGGAAAGTTAACTGGTCTAGAATGGATGGTGATTATTTAAATATGGTTCAAATCGGGAGAGCTTATAAATCCCTCTTGAAGAATAAGAAAAGCTGCTATAACTCCAGGATATGGAAAGAGATAGAAATAGCAGCGAAATCCCAATTTCCTACGATCTTTTGGCATAAGATAGCAGGCATATTAAACAGTGTTCCCCATTCACAGATACTGATATTTCAGCAGTGAAATGGGAGAAGCACTATCTCACTTTATTTGATGGTAATAATATAATGAACGGTCCACAACTGGAAATTCTCCATCTGGAACTAAGGAGCTGTCCTGAATGGACACCTGTTACTTTACCGAAGTTAAACATATAATTCAATCTTTAAAAGCTGGGAAGGCTCCTGAAGAGGACCTGTTGCCCCCAGAACTCTTTAAGTCCAACATTGACTTTTGGGTGCCGGTGGTGGCGGCACTGTTCACTTATATCGATAAAGTAGGGATAATCCCTGAAGGGTGGAGATTAGCCATAGTTTTTCCAATTTTCAAGAAAGGTGACAGAGCTGCTCCAACTAATTATTGACCCATCAGTCTTCTTAACATAATATCAAAAACGTATACAAAGCACCTGTTAAATAAAATAGAGGACTGGTGCCTGGATAAGGAAATCCTGGCAAATGAGCAGGCAGGCTTTAGATTTGGTAGATCTCCAATTGATAATTGTTTTGTCCTTTTTCATCTAATTAATAAATATAAGTCCCGGGGGGAAAGTTGTATACCGCCTTCATTGACCTTACTGCCGCCTTTGACTCTATCGATAGGAACCATTTGTGGAGGAAATTACAAGTCATGGGGATGGATCCCAGACTTATTTTGTTGATTAGAATTCTTTATACAAATACGGCAATTAGAATCAGATATGCAGCAAATGAGCTTCAACAAACAGCATACTGACAGCCAGAGGAGTGAGGCAGGGTTGTCTGTTGGGCCCCACTCTTTTTAATCTTTATATAAATGATATTCCAGCTGAGCTGGAAGACCCTTCAATGCACAGCCCACAAATAGGTTCAAGACATATTAATGTATTAATGTATGCCAATGATTTAGGTATGAGGAGACTCCTCGCCAAACTCTCGCGTTATTGTATTATAAATTTCTTGACTATAAACATAGCTAAATCAAAAGTTATAGTTTTTGCCAACAAGTATAAAAAGCACAGTTGGCACATCAATGATGTAAGGATTGAGCAACTTACCCAATATACCTATCTTGGAATTGTTTTTTCTAGTGCAGGTGGTTGGATCCCTCATCATCAATTTCTTTCTCAAAAGGTCAGAACAGGAGCAAGCCTCGTATACAAATTAAGTAAACGTATCCGACCAACTTCAATTTTGCCAATTCGTAAAGTCTATCAGGCCAAACTTGTTCCGACTATGCTCTATGGTGCCGAAATCTGGGGTCTTACAGAGGCCCCCACATTAGAGAGAACCCAAAACAATTTGTTAAGGAGGATGTTGGGGGTAAACAATTCCACCTCGGCGGCAGCCGTTAGAGCTGAATTAGGATGTTTTTCACTGTACACCTACATGATTACTAGGGCAGCAGCCTACTGGCTAAAAGTGACCCAGATGGAAGCCAGTAGACTTCCTAAAATCTGCCTAGAGGAACAGCAGACCTTAAACTTTCAAAGATATTCCTGGCTAACCCGGTTGTCAGAAACTTTGAATCGATATGGCTTAGGGTTTCCAGTGTGTGATACATTGAAACAAGTTAAACAATGGATTAAAGATGTCCATGGGCAAATAGACATGGCAATTTTATCAACTAATGATTCCCTCAAGCTACTCAACAGTAGTCAAAACAACTTTTACTCTGGAAAAATACTTATATCTAGAAATGCCACCATTGGAGAGAGAACTATTTGTTAAATTTAGATTTGAACTCCTAGACACTAATGTTAAATTTGGCCGCTATCGGAAAATCCCGTATAATGATAGAACATGTGTATGTGGGGCAAACGCAATAGAGGACACACTGCATATAATATTTGATTGTAGTTTGTACAGGGAAGTAAGGAAAAAATATCTCGACCCAATTGTAGATAAATTTCCCCACTGGGATGTAAGGCATAAGTTAACATTCCTATTGAAGGCAGACTCTTCTTCTCTGATAAGGGCAATCACTGGCTATCTCAAAAGAATGACAGTAATACGAGCCAGTCATATTGAAAAGAATTTTATCAATTGTAAGAAAGATGAGCTGAGCTAGAAAGGAGCTACGTTATTTAGTATTTTAATCTTTGTAAATATAGTTATCGAATACTGATATTGCCAATTTAATGTATATATTAAATTGGAATGGAATGAAGGCAATGGAATGAAGGCTATTGCTGAGCACTTAGCATGGTGCTCCATAGACTGTAAGCCGCCCTGAGTCTCCGGAGAAGGGCGGCATATAAATGTAATAATAAATAAAATAAATAAATATATGTATATATTCTTTTTAAATTGTCACTTTTGTAACCGTAAGGTTTTCTTTTAACCATGTGATCTTTGAAAAGGCCTTCGGGCTATTCAATATTCAATAAACAAAACACTGTCTACATCATTAATGAATGAAAAGTTACATTTTAATTATTAGAGGTTAGTAAAAATATTTTTTTCCATTCCAGTTCATGAAGCCCTGTACTAGATCTTCACAGGCATCTTCAACCCTGTTTTGGATCATCGTACATCACAAATGAACAGAAGAAAACATAACTACTGTAATGTCTTGCTTTAATGGTCTGATTTTTTCTGAAGCAAGATAGATACTTTAGATACTTTGACTGAATGTACTTACCTCATTTAAAACATAGAAATTGCCTGTAAATTGTCACCTACATAGTATGATCACAAATAGTACGAATGCGTTTACTTTAAAGTTATCGTCGTGTTTTGGAAACATATTCTAAGTAGCAAATGAGTACATAAGAATGAAAAGTTTTAGAATGCCAATGTAAGTTATGATTAGGTAGCAGATTATCTGTGTTGCCAAAAACTAGTGGAAAATTAACAAACTCAACTTTTTAATCTTTCCTTATTTTAATAAATAGTTTACTTTTTAAAAGTCCTCCGAAAACTTCATATAGTTTAACCAAGCGCATGGTGCTCGATGGAGAGGTTACAATTTAGCAACAAATATTCAAGGAATACCTTCAGAGCTAACAGCAGTAAATAGTATTAGTCTGCCTGCGAAATATATTACAAGAAAACACAGTACAGTGCAGTAACCTGAAACGGTTATGATACGAAAATCCAATATTCAATCCAAATGACATTTACTTCGTCCATAAAAAAAGATCGCTTAACTTCATATATTGAGCATGCGTAGAATTGTTCTTCGACTTCATTCATCTAGGAAGAAATAGACTCGATTTTTACTGGGCCATATATACGCATGCGCACAGTTTTAAAGGCCTGCAAGATGTCGGCGTTGGGGGATTGTGAATTTTTGGTGAAGCGAGCCCGGGAATTAGTCCAAGGAGACTTGTGGGCCGCCAAGGCTTGGCTTATCACCGCGCGGAGCCTCTATCCTGCCGACTTCAACATTCAGGTTGGTTGGTTGTGAGTTTGGTGTTCGGAATGCCGCCTTTTTACTTGTTTTCTGGTGCTTCGCTTCAGCCGAGCTGCACCTCCGCTTTGCAGAGAACTTTATCCTTTACCATATGGCGGGAAGCATCATTGTTGCCTTTGACGAGAGGTACTATTCCTTGTGCGAAGGGATAATGTTGAAAAAAAAAAGCTTCCTTTAAAAGACTTCAGTAGAGAAATCCAAGATTGTATTTTTTTTAAATATTATTTGGTATTTTTTCTTCTACCTCTCGTAGAAATAAAAACAATTCATACCCTTTCAGATTTGAATCTTTGCGGAAAAAGGATTGTCAGATTATTGCTTTCATTATTTAAACATTCGTGTTTCCTGCACTAGAAAGAGCAACTGGTTGACCCCTCTCCTTTTCTTCTGTAGTGCAGGATTAAAAGACACTGAAGGTAGATCTTAAACTCTTGTAAAATAATTCATTTGTATTATTATTAAAATGTAAACTGGAAGATGTAGTCATCCTGATGACCCTTTAATATTTTGTCTCCTTTCTTTCACTCTGCATGGACTAATCTAATGTACCTCCTCTCTCTCCCTTTTAGATATCCATATTCATAAGGAATAGCCTGCACTCCCTTTCAATGATAAAGTCTCCTAATTAATATTATAATAATATAAATAATATATCGTTTTTGAGATTATTTTCCTGCTGAAATGTATTCCCTCAGGAAGAATAGATTAAAAAAAAAATCAAATGAGAACAGGTTAAACTCTTTTGGATTGTGATCTAAACAAGAGCTAATGATTTTCATCTTTGCCAGAAAAGGATTGAGTTCCAGAAGAATACAACATCATTCCTGACAACTAATACTAATACTAACTAAACCTAAATTAGGGAATCAAGAATCATATAAAAATGAAGATATTTACAGCCATGACCTGAATTTAATACATAAAGATTGTGGTGAAATAAGGCTTGCCTTTCATAAACTTATTTTGAAAGAAAAAAGTATTATAAAGGAGGTAGGCTTTCATAATAAAATTTGCAAGCATCAACTTTTGACCACCCTATTTTATTCAATTAATGTTTTCTAGTAATCTCATAAAACGGGTTAGATCCGATTCATAGTAATTGAGAAACATTGGGAAATGAAGAAAACTTTAGAGTGAACTTGTAGAATACCATAATTTTAATATGATGGAATTGATGGCTGTATTGGTATTAATGGTTCTGTTCTTCATTTTTTCTCATTTTAGTTATGGAAAGATAGAAAAGTATGCAATACCAAGATGCTCAGTGTAGAAATGTTTTTGTCTTTTCACACTTTTGTTTCTTGTTTCATAGTATGAGATGTACTCCATTGAGAAGAATGCAGAACGAACAGCATCAGCAGGCAGATTGTTATATGACATGTAAGATGTATTTTACTGGATTTTTTCCAAATAAGGATTGAATGGATGGGATAAACTATTTCATTTGTAATTGACCAATTTTATAAGATGTGATACATTGTATTCCCTGCAGATGACCAAGTCCTCCTCCCTGAAATTTAAATCAATATGAGAATAGCTTTATGTACAATTGCTTTTTATGGTACATGTAGTCCTTGACGTATGACCACAATTGAGCCCAAAATTTATGTTGCTAAATGAGACATTTATTAAGTGAGTTTTGCCCTATTTTATAACCTTCTTGCTACAGTTGTTAAGTAATCACTGTGTAGGAATCAAGACTCAGGACCACATGGAGATGAGACAAGCTGCTTTCTTTATTGTCAGGTTGAGAATAAGAAGAGCTGTCTGCTCTCTTGCCAGAGTTCGTTCTATCTCTCTATCTTCATGGTAGCATACCAGTGGTTAATTTATACACTATACATCTATTTAGACAACCTTTGTTACTGTCTGCTTAAGCAGTTTATACATTCATTTCTAGTTAGGATTAACTTTTAATTAAGATTAACATAAGTTTCAGTTCCTGCCTTTGTTCCGTCCTATCTAGGTGTTAAGGTCTTGTTTCCTCCAGGTAAACATGCAAATGTTTCCCCCAAGTAAACATGCAAACGTTGCACTTTGCACGGAATGTTCTTTATCTGAGGTTTGCCATCCAAGACAAGAATATCCTGAAAGCACAATGTCTACATATCCCCATTTTTTACTTTATTGTGAGGAAGTAAGGATTTTTGAATATAACGTAATTGAATTGGATTGAGAGAAGCCGGAATAGGGCAGAACAAAGTCAAGAGTGAAGGAATACATTGAATAAAACAACAAGATATTATTAATATCACTATAAGAATTATTCCATAAAAGAACAGTTGTTTTAACCAAACCCAATCTGGCAGCCAATTAGTCAACCATTCAAAAGGAGAGGGAATAGCATGAATATTATTCTGAAAATAGGATTGTAAGTTAGCAAGCTCATCTTCAATAGTTTTATTTAGAGAGTGAAAATGAACAGCACAGCCACGCTGTCCTACTATTTTACAAAAACCTCCTTGCCTAGCCAGGAGGTAATCAATAGCAAATCGTTGTTGAAGCATAACTTGATTCAAATCTTCAATTTCATGTTGCAAATCACGGACTATGGCAGCTGTAGCATTAATTGATTTTTCCATGCGACAGGCTAGTCCAAGAATAGATCGGCGATTCTCCTGAGCAATTATACCAGGATAAGCGCCCAAAGTAATGATTCCTGTCACTGCGCTTGCTACTGCGCGCCCAAAAGTAGATCCAGAAGAAAGCTGAGTATCTATAATGACTTCATCATTACATGAAGGCCCCAAAGGGGATCGACGGGACCTAGAAGAAGTGGAAATTCCTACTTGTACTGGTAAAGATAGATATCCAATAGCTGCACATTGATAATTTTGAGGGTGTATGTTGGTGGCATATTTGTCAAAGAAAAACCACATAGAGGGATCTTTTAGTTGCCAGCCAGCACATATTGATCCAACATTAGATTGATTAGTTACATTAAAAATAGGAAAATCATCAGGGTACATTTCAGGAATTACATTAGGTCCATACAATGAAGAATTAAAGGTACCCCATAGCCAATAATAATTAGAGCAATAACTATAATTCCCAATTTTATTTAAAATTCGTTGTGCTCTGGGATAGTCATCCCAATTAGCCAACCAAGTATGTTGGGCATGACAACAAAAACATAATCCTTTAGTGAAGTGAGTAAGTTTCAAATAACGCCAACGAATATTGTTTAATTGAGTAGGAAGTTGTGAAAATAACCAAGACTGTTGAAGATTCTGTAACTGTGAGACAACAAAAGAAGAAGAGGCGATAAGGTTAGGAATAAAAGCTATTTAGCCAAAAGTCATGGGAGGTTCATAATACAAGGTTACATTAGTACCATGGGTCATAAACATATACTGAGCATGACGAACCCACATATTAGGATTAAGAGGCATAGTATCAATAACATCCTGTGCCCCTACTCTACTGACACTTAACAGTAAAAAGCACATAATAATCATTACAGAATTAGCAGTTATAATAGAAAATACAACAGCAACCAAATTTTCAGGAGTTTGTGGCAATGCCGTCTTTTGTAATTGTTGCTGTGCTTGATAGGTGGTAGCTTTCACTTGGCCCCAAGTAATTGGCAGAGGGCGTTCAGCTTTGGGCTTCGGAAGACGGACTTCTGTTTCCAGGTGCAGGTTGAAGTTTGGAATTGGATTGTGTAGGCCCTGGCGCCACGCCATGATAAGGTCGTATGCAACGAGCAGGGATCCAAATAGCTTGGCGAGTCTGTGGAGCTTCTACAGCAGCATAACCCCGGCCCCAAGTAATTAACCGGGCTGGACCTTTCCACTCAGGGTCTGGTGCTTGACGATATTTAACCAAAGGTTTGTCTAAAGGTTCTGCTGTGCGGAAATGCAAAATAACAGGTGGTTCTGAAAAGGAATCTGAGACAATTAAGTAATTCCAAGTGAACAATATAATGGAAATTATATTCTGTATTTTTCGGAGATGATAGGGCCCAGATTCAGTTTTTAACTGCTTTTGAAGTAATACTTTAAAGGTACGGTGGGCCCGTTCAACAATAGCCTGTCCTTGAGAATTATAAGGGATACCATGTACCAATGTTATGTTCCATTGTTGACAGAACTGATTAAAGTCCTTACTAATATAAGCAGGACCATTATCAGTTTTCAATTGTAAAGGATGACCCATAACAGCAAAGGAAGAAAGACAATGAGCAATAACATCTTGTGCACGCTCATGTCGAGAAACAGTTACCCATAAATAATGAGAGTAAGTGTCTATGGAAACATGCAAATTACTATAGGGCTTAAAGGCTACAAATTGTGTGACATCCATTTGCCATATCTGATTAGCATGAGTGCCACGGGGATTAACCCCAACTGGAAATGGGACGGCCACTTGTTGACAGGCAGGACAGGTTCGTACAATATCACGTGCCTGTGACAGAGGAATATGAAATTGCTTAACCAGTGATTTTGCAGTTTGATGAAAATAGGAATGACTTGCAATAGGGTCAGAAAACAAAGAAGTAACTGCTTTTAAAGATTCATCTGCTTTCCGATTTCCTTCTGTAAGGGCATTAGTAAAAGGAGTATGACTTCTTATATGTTCAACATATAAAGGATAGGAACGAGTTTCCAAGACATTTTTTAAAGATAAAAACAGGGCCAACAAATTTACATCCAAATTTAAGGCACAATACGAGTACGGTAAGGACTGCATGGCCAGATACACGTATTGAGTATCAACTATAAGGTTAATAGGTTGATCAGAAAATAAGTGTAATGCCAGAATTACAGCTGCCAATTCAGCACGTTGAGCTGAAGTTTGTACAGAGGTGTATTTGGAATGCCAGAGCTGCTGCTCCTGCCATACAACAACTCCTCTAGTTGGGGACCCATCAGTAAAAACTGTGATAGCAGAAGACAAAGGAGTTCGAGCAAAAATGGAAGAGAAGGCAGGATTTAAAGTAGAGGTGATTACTATCTGGGGGTCTTTAGGTAAAGAATAAAGAAGTTTCCCCATATATTGGGAAAAGGCTATTTGATAAGAGTCAGAAACAGTCATTAGATGTTCATGTTCAGCTTTTGTACGAGTAAAGGCTATACTACTTAGATCACATCCAGTAAGAACTAAAGCTCGTTTTCTTGCTTTAATTATTAAGTCTTCTAAAGCGGACTGATAAGGGTAGATATTACGAGGTGGAGTAGCAGATAAATTAAGCCATTCATGTATGTGGACCTGCTTATCAGAAACTGGTGTATATAGACAGCCAGTGGGAAGGGGAGAAGTGGGGAGTATAGCCAGATTAAGATTTAATGATAAAGAAGCTATCCTATCCACATAGCGTTCCTTAAATTTTTGTAGAATAGCTTGAAGACAATCCTTCTGAAGATTGGTAAGGGCTACCACATCCCCAGGGTGCTGTGAACCTTTCAGAGAAGTGAACAATGGCAACATATCCCCTGTAGTGGTACAGAAGAATGGTCGCGCCCAATTAATAATTCCAAGCAGTTTTTGCCATTGTACCAATGTATATTTAGGTTGTACCTGCAAAGTAGGTAAAACTGGAATAGAAGAGCTTTTCAATAGTTTATGACCTAAATATAAATAGGGCTCTATTCTTTGTATTTTTTCAGGTGCTATATACAAGCCATGTTGTGCAACAATATCCTGTAATTCCTTCAATAGAGAGGATTCATCAAAATCTGGGGCAGCAATTAAAATATCATCCATATAATGATAAACAAGATAAGTAAGGAATTTATCTCTAAAAGGCTGAAGAGCATTATCCACAAAGTGTTGACACAAGGTGGGAGAATTAAGCATGCCTTGTGGCAATACACGCCATTGATATCGTTTAGTAGGCATACTATTATTCAGCACAGGAACTGTAAAAGCAAATTTTTCCTTATCTTGAGGCTGCAACGGAATAGTAAAAAAACAATCCTTTAAATCAACTATCAATAGCTTATAAGAATTGGGAATTAAATTTGGATTTGGAAGTCCACATTGTAATGGACCCATGGGTTGAATACATTTATTAATTTTCCTTAAATCCTGTAAGAATCTCCAGTTCCCACTTTTCTTTTTTATTACAAAAACAGGAGTATTCCATGGACTGGTAGAAGATTCAATATGTCCTGCTAAAAGTTGTTCATGAACTAAATGCTGTAAAGCTGAAAGTTTATCAGCAGGAAGAGGCCATTGTTCCACCCATACAGGAGTAGAACAGAGCCACTTAAGTGGGAGAGCCATCATCCAAAATTAAATGAGCATTTAAAAAGACAAGAACATCATGACCCCATATATTAGTATGAATATCCAAAATATATGGTTTTAAAGAAAAGAACTTACCAGCAGTAGTGGAAATGTAAATATCCTGAACACTTTGCCAAGCTGAAGTAGAGCCACCCACGCCCCACAAGGAAGAAACAGCTTTCTTAGGCCATTGAACAGGCCACTGTAAAGAGGAGATGACAGTAACATCGGCCCCTGTATCCAATAGCCCTTGAAAAGGTTGCTTATTAAGGTAAAGTGTTAGCAAAGGTCGATGTAATGTCAATGGCTGCAGTAAACCCACCGAAGGAGAGGTGGAGCCAAAGCCTGCATTTCCACGTATTCCAGACCCAGGAGAAGGAACTTCATAAGGAAGAAGAAGCAATTGAGCAATAGAAGAATAAGAAGGGATACGTTGTGGGAGGTTAACCCAAATTTGTATCATAAGGGTGCCAGTATAGTCAGAATCAATAACACCAGGCACCACAAAGCGTCCTAGCTTATGAGCAGAGGAACGAGGTAATATTAAACCAACAAGACCTGAAGGAAGAGGACCTTTGTATTGAGAGGGAACCAATTTAACTTCCATTGGAAATTTAAATTCAACTTCTAATTGTGTAATCAAATCGATCCCAGCACTACCGGCTGTGGCAGGGGTGGCGTGGGAGAGAGTGACTGTGGTGGAGTCAGGTTTATGGGGTAGGCACGCTTTGGATTCTGGGTGGGTGCCACACCCATGGGCAAGTTTCCCGAATGGAATCTACATTGATTAGCCCAATGAAAACCCTTTTTACAAATTGGGCATTTTTTAGATGGTCGGTTTTTAGCAATATTAGGAACAGAACGGCATTCTTTTTGAAAATGCCCTGGTTTACCACATTTAAAACAATTTCCTGAGGGCTTTTGACCTTTTTGAATTGCTGCAGCTAATAAATGCATTTTATAGGTTTGTGACCCAATATCCTGACAGACACGTAGCATATCTGCCAGGGTATAATGATCTGCTGCCTTTAATGGTTGTAAAGCTCTTTTACAATCAGAATTAGCATTTTCAATAGCTAATTGACGTAGAAGTTCCCCAGCAGCTTCTTGATGATCAAATTGTTGCCGAATGGCCTTCCACAAAATCAGCATAAGGCTCATTAACTCCCTGTCTGATGTTAGAAAAATTTGCTCTAGGTTCCCCAGTCTGAGGAACTTTCAGAAATGCTCGATACGCACATTCTGACACAACAGATAAAGTTGCAGGAGGGAGGATTATTTGTGCAGGGATAGCTGTAAATTGTCCAGAGCCAAACAATTGTTCTACAGTGTAAGCTCCTCCTCCCCCCATTGCAGCTGCTTGAGCATGTCTCATATACTCACTTTCCCAAACTACATATTGCATTGAAGTTAAAATCATACGAAAAATTTGTTTCCAATCTTCAGGAACCATGGTATATCCATTTTTAATACCTTCCATAAGTCCTCTAGTAAAATTACTACTAATACCATAGTCTGTAACAGCTTTTTTCAATTCCCTTAGTATCTGATAAGGTAAACCTTCCCATTCCGCTATCTGCTGACCCAGCTGTTGGCCTTGACCTGGATGATACTGCACAGGACAGACAGACAATAATTCAGCTAACTCTGCCCCTGGCATGGAGACATCCCTTTTACATGTCTCCACCATTTTTTGAAAAGATGTTTGAATAACTGGATCAGGAGGTTTTTGTCCTGTGTCTAAGGGAGCAGAGGGAGAGATAGTCAGATATTCTGATGAAGAAGGAGGACAAACAATAGGAGCTGTATTTTGTGAAGGGGGGGGTGCTAAAAGAGAAACCTCATTAGTGCCAAATATCTCAGCTGCATGCCGACATAAATGCCAAGCATGTAAAATCTCCATGCTAGCCCTTGGCTCTGTATGTAAAGTAATTCCAATTTTTTCCCAATCTACTAACCTAAGAGACCCTTTTTCTGGATACCATAAACATTGAGCTGCAATCTCCTGGACCAGCCTTGTGAGACTGCGCTGAGAAAAATCTATATGATTTTTCTTTAAAAGGTATCCTAATTCCTCCACATGCTTTCTCTGCTCCTCAGAAAGCGAAGACCCCATACTTACAGAAACCTTTGAAAGGTTGAAGGTGCACTAAATCCTTGCCGGACGAAGTAAGGAGTCCCTGTTCAAGGCGCCACTTGTAGGAATCAAGACTCAGGACCACATGGAGATGAGACAAGCTGCTTTCTTTATTGTCAGGTTGAGAATAAGAAGAGCTGTCTGCTCTCTTGCCAGAGTTCGTTCTATCTCTCTATCTTCATGGTAGCATACCAGTGGTTAATTTATACACTATACATCTATTTAGACAACCTTTGTTACTGTCTGCTTAAGCAGTTTATACATTCATTTCCAGTTAGGATTAACTTTTAATTAAGATTAACATAAGCTTCAGTTCCTGCCTTTGTTCCGTCCTATCTAGGTGTTAAGGTCTTGTTTCCTCCAGGTAAACATGCAAATGTTTCCCCCAAGTAAACATGCAAACGTTGCACTTTGCACGGAATGTTCTTTGTCTGAGGTTTGCCATCCAAGACAAGAATATCCTGAAAGCACAATGTCTACATCACTGCAGTTGTTAAGTTAATAACTTGCTTGTTAAGAGAATCTGGCTTCTCCATTGACTTTGTTTGTCAGAAGGTCACAAAAAAGGATCACATGATTCTGGCAGATTGCAACTGTTATAAATATGAGTCAGTTGCCAACTGTCTGTATTTTGACCACATGATCGTAAGCGTGAAAAATGATCATAAGTCACTTTTTTCAGTGCCTTTGTAATTTTGAATTGTCTCTAAATGAGCTGTTGTAGGTTGATTACCTGTAATTACAATCAAGTTATGGTTTTTGAAGAAAAATACTTTATGGATGCCAATAAACAGGAATCTAGTGAGGTGAATAAAACATTTTAAATATCTGTATGAGTTATATTTCAACCTTTGAAACCTGAGGTACATAATCAAATATTCCATACTGCAGGGATCTCCAACCTTGGCAACTTTACGAATTGTGCACTTCAACTCCCAGAATTCCTCAGCATGGCTGGTTGAGGAATTCTGGGAGTTGAAGTTCACAAGTCTTAGAGTTGCCAAGGCTGGAGATCCCTGCAATTAGGTTCTTGGAGACATGTGCCTAATATGTCCCAGTTCTTTGAAAGAGGAATAGTAAAAAAATTAACACAGTTTTCCCAGAGAATACAGATCTTCCCATAAAGAATATATTATTTATTTGCATCTAGAGTCACAATGGGCAAAAAATATTGATATACAAAATAAAAATAAATATTCTGTGAAAGTAATAGAGACCAAATATACCAGGGAGGCAATGTGGCATAAAGAGGCTGTGGGAGGATGCATGGATAGCCAGAAAGAAAGAAACCACCAAGCCTTAGGGGAGATGATGAAGATCAATGGTGGGGGGAAATGATTGTAAATATAGGCTAGCATGAATTTTTATTATGTGACCACAAGAGTGCATTGGTTGTAAGTTCAAGGACTAGTTATAAGTCCAATATTTCAATGCCACCATAACTTCAAATGGTCACAATGATTTGATGTTAAATAAAGACTACATGTAATAAATTAATCTGGTAAGATGGACAATCAAGGTAATGAAAGATTTATTTTTGAAGAAAGACATCTAAGTTTATGGAGGTGTGGAAATGAAAGATGTGCACATAGATTCAAAATGGGAAAAGTGCTTTGGATTCAGCATGTGCTTATTAGTATCTGTTGGAAGTCTTGTTTTATCCATGTTTCTCACAGCACCCATACAATACCAGGTTCCTAGGACCACTCAGTAGCCACCAGAATCTGGCAAATTTTCTTTTAGCTATCTCTGATAGGTATAACAAGTGCACCCACATTGGATCCAAAGTACATTTCCTGCTTTGGATTCAAATACTGATACTTGGGAAAAATAATTAACATATATATGGCATGGATAGAACTAATCACAATATCTATGAACCATAAATTCAGAATGGATAAAATATTTTTTTTCATAGTGTATAATATATGGAATTTATTAATATATTTTGATGCTTAGATGGCTCTGAAAAAAATGGTAATAGAATTGTTAACTAGATGGCTAAATGGAACTAGCTTTAAAGACAAAAGAAGAGTGTTATAAAGGAATACTGAATAGTTTCTTAGAATCCTTTTAGTAGTCATAGAAGCTTCTGGGCTGACCTCTTTGAAAGAGAACTTTCATAGAAAAAAAACTTCACGTCTCAGCTTGTTTATTATGATTTTTCAATATAAAAAATTGTGCTAGCAAAGTAGTGTCTTGTTCCATTTTATGGCTGTAAGCTGAAATTGTATACATTCAGCAAAAAAATTCTTAGAAGAAATTGTTTAAATGATTATATCATGCTATAGGTCAGTGTTGGCAAACATTTTTGGCACCATGTGCCGGAAACCAGAAAAGCACTCAGTTTCTGGCATGTGCCCTGCCCAACTGGTCTTCTGGTATCTGGTGCACATGCACGCACAAAGACCAACTGGCCAGTGTGCATGTACGCGCTGGAAACCAGAAGAGTGCCGATGAAGCGCCCCCCCCCCCAGCCTGCCACAGAGGACAAGCCAATGCAGCCTTCTGCCAAAGGTGTGTGACTGCTTCCTAGGCGGTGCACCTCTTTCCCTGGTGCCTGACAAAAGTTCCTCCTGAAACAGGTGCGTAAAAAGGATAAAAAGGAAATCAACGCCCCCCTGTCATCTCAGCCATATGCACAGCGGGAATGCCAAGGAGGCGGCGCACGCCTCCCGTTCTGAGCCACCAAAGGCTTGGTCAGGGCCAGGAAGAATGCAGCCCCCCGATTACACCATTTCTGCAGGGCGAGGAGCAGGAGCAACCAACCGGCCACCGCAGCCACTCCCCCACTAGGGAGCCAGGCCCTCGGAGGTGTTTCCATGCATGAGGAGCTGCACTCTCCTCCGGCCCTCCTGGGGCAGTGTGAGAACCACCACCGTCCCTCCCCCCAGCTGTGGCAGGAGCTGATCAGGCGTTCCAGACTGCGGACAAACCTCACTTTGCAACCCACAGTTCAGGCATCCCTCGCTTGGCAACCCAGAGTTGGAGCGCTCTGCAGCCTGCCGGCCAAGAGTTCCCCAAAGTCCTGGCTCTGGTGGAGAGGCAAGGTCCCGACAAGCCCAAATGCAAACCCAAAGCCCCGCAGGGAACACGGTGCCATGGGAACTTCACTGCTCACCAAGCCCAGCTGCTAAGCACGCTGTGGAGTTCCCGGTTTAGCAGCGGCTGGCAGGGCCCTGGTTCAGCAGGCTGGGTTGGCGCTCACCCCAAGCTGGGCAGCTCGTTCTTTCCCCAGTGCTGGAATGGTCCATTGGCCGCCTGGCTCACACAGACATGCCCGCACCAACTTCCTGGGGTTGTCAGGCAGTGCGGAGAGAGCATAAGGATCTTGGGAGGGGGTGGAGGACACATGGATTAATCCATGAGGCACCAACAGTATTAAAAAAGTAAAAAGCTATTTTGTTTCTGTCAGTATAGTTCATGAATTGGAATAGACATGGCAACAGTTGAGCCAATGGGGACTGTTTGGAAACTGAAACATAGTATTTGTTTATATGGGGCCATAAGAGACAGTTTGAAGTCTGGGTGTGGCTTTGACTTGCTGAACTATAAGAATTGGTTTATCCTCTATAACTTGGACCTCTGCATCTCTCAATTCTGTAATGATTTGCTTCTATGAATATTGCTTCTGTGTTCCTGATTTTGTATGCTGATTTCTGCTGTATGGTATTGTATATAAAGAATTCTTTCTTATATGGATGAATTCTGCAGAATTATTTACTTGTGTGCTGGTCGGATGTGTTGCAAACCCTCCCACCTTTTATCCTTAACCAATGAATTGTGTCATCTTCATATTGTCCTTTTACTTGTCAGTTTTTGAGCATTGATTCTTTGAATAATTTTTTTTGCTGTTCCTTAATATAGTTTATATGCTGTTAATATATGTACAGTTTGGCAAAACCTTTTCACTTTAATAGCATATTTTTCATAATGAAATTTCAGTTGTTCTTAGTGATTTCAAATAGAAATTTCTCTCCTTCCCTATTCTTTATTTCAGGTTTGTAAATTTTCCAGAGCAACCAGTGGTATGGCGGGAGATTAGTATTATCACATCAGCACTTCGTAATGATGCACAGGATAAGCAAACAGAATTTTTAAAAGGTATAAATTTCTTCTAAATTCCTTGGAGAATAGTGTTTACTGGTGTTTTAATGATTAGTAGGAAGTTTTGAGGAACAAGGTGATGGTAGCTTTCCTTCTAAATTGCACTACCCATATGATGGGAAGGGATGGGATGGAATGGAATAGAATAACAGAGTTGGAAGGGAACTTTGGAGGTCTTCTAGTCTAACCTTCTGCTCAGGCAGAAAACCCTATACTATTTCAAACAAATGATTATCCAATCTCTTCTTTAAAATTTCCACTGTTGGAGCATTCACAACTTTTGGAGGCAAGTTGTTCCACTGATTAATTGTTCTGTCAGGAAATTTCTTCTGTGTTGCTTCTTTCCTTGTTTAGTTTCCATCCCTGGGTACTTTGGAGAATACTTTGACTCCGTCTTCTTTGTGGCAACTCCTGAGATATTGGAACACAGCTACCATGTAACCCCTAGTCCTTCATTTCATTAAACTGGCCATACTCAGTTCCAGCAACCGTATTTTATATTAGGGACCTTCAGTCCCTTAATCATCTTTGAGGCTCTTCTCTGCACTCTTTCTAAAAAGTCTCAACATTTTTTTTATATCACAGCGACCAAAATTGGATGCAGTATTCCAAGTGTGGCCTGACTATGGTATTAATACTTCACACGTTCTTGAGTCAATCCCTCTGTTAATGCAGCCTAGAACTGTGTTGGCTTTTTTGGCAGCTGCAACACACTGCTGGCTCATATTTAAATGGTTGTTCATTAGGACTCCAAGATCCCTCTCATAGTAGTTATTACTGTTGAGCAAGGTACCACCTATACTGTACCTGTGCATTTGGTGTTTCTTGCCTAAATGTAGAGCCTTACTTTTTTTACCATTGAATTTCATTTTGTTAGATGGTGCTCAATGTTCAAGTCTGTCAAGATCCTGTTAAGTCTATCTTATGCAGTGTTGGCTATTCCTGCCAGCTTAGTGTCGTCTGTAAATTTGATGAGTTCTCCTCTATCCACTCATCCAAATCATTGGATGAAGAGTACTGGGCCTAAAATAGAGCCTTGGAGTACGCCACTACATACTCCCCTCCATGTAAATGTGGTTCCATTGAGGATTACATGTTGAGTGCAGTTGGTCAGCCATTGTTGGTTGGTTACAAATCCATCTGGTGGTGATACTGTGTAACCCAGCGGTCACCAACTGTTGGTCAGTAGACCACTGGTGGTCTGTGAGAAAATTCTGATGGTCCACAGAAAAGTTATTTGCATTTTTTATATTATACTAAATCGGGGTCCTCAAACTACAGCCTCTGGGCCAGATACGTGCAATGGACGTTTGTGTTGCTGCAGAGAGTCTCCCCCTTATGTGAGGGTCGGAGGAGGGCAGAAATTCCAACATGAAGTCTGCTTCAGCCTCCTGGTGTAGGGTTTGGGGCGAAGGCTGTAAGTAAGTGCTGCTGGTGGTGAAGAGCTGGAGGGCCTTGTCCTAGTGGGACTACATCATGGTCTGAAAATGGCTGCCTATCTCAGTCTGCTGAGCCTCCAGGCCCCGGTACCTGGCCTTGCACTCCCACAGGTCTTCTCTCTGCTTGCAAAGCTTATGTAGAGGCTGGCAAGATACCCCTCGATCTAAGTGACATCAAGTTGGCCACGTCCACCCAGTCACATGACCACCTAGCCACGCCTACCCAGCCAGTCATTAGGCAGATCATATTAGTGGTCTGCGGGATTGAAAATTATGAATTTAGTAAAACTCAATTTCATTGAGGGCCACATCAGGGTTGTGTTTGACCTTGAGGACCTGGATTGGATGTGGCCAGCTTGACGTCACTCATTTTGGGGCATCTGTGGTAGCCCGAGTGCTCTGCCA
This sequence comes from Bungarus multicinctus, assembly GCA_023653725.1. Taxonomy (NCBI): domain Eukaryota; kingdom Metazoa; phylum Chordata; class Lepidosauria; order Squamata; family Elapidae; genus Bungarus; species Bungarus multicinctus. Next base: position 42,690,142 of record CM042840.1, read on the forward strand.
GAGAAAATGGACTCCCGAGCTCCATTTTTGGCTGTGACAGCCTCCTGCAATCCTTCCATTTTTACTAGCAGAGGCACTGCAGGCCAGTCCTTTGTTGTTTTTAGGATCTAAGCACTCAGCGGGCCAGATCCAGCCCCCAGGCCTTGAGGTTGACCCCCTGCTCTACATTCATTCATGCTTTGGTTACCTCTTGAGTAAACTGATGTGGATATATTGTGTAGTAGGAATGGCTTTTGAAGATTATCCAGAAGATTCAACTGGTGCAAAATGCTGCAGTGAATGGCATACATTGCACTTCTACTCTGCAAGCTATATTAGTTGCCAATTTGCTTCTGGATCTAATTTGAGGTGCTGTTTTTGACTTTGAAATCCCTTCCTATTATGATTTGAGGGATTTTCTCTACCCGATTACATTTGCCCATTCCATCAAGTTGGTCAGAAGAGGTGTGCTGTGAATTTCATCTAGAAAAGAGTTTCATCTGGTGGTACCCAGGAGACTGGCTTTTTCTGCCCTGGTGCCTGCCCTATGGAATATTATTCCCCTCCCACCAGGTGAGATTAACTCTATCCTTGATAATCTTATGAAGGTCCCTGAAAACATGGCTCTCTCAGGAGCTTAGGTATCAAAAAGAAATGGTGATCTAATTAGATGGCTGCATTACATATTTTTTTCTACTACCTTACTCTATAATGTTGCTGATATATTTTAAATTTTATGTGTTTTAATATTTTAATTTTACAATTTTTATTATTTGCCATTTTTTCTGCAAAATGGGCAGCTATAAATATGATAAATACATAAATAAATCTGGAAACTTCTTAGAACAGAGGTAGGGAAACTTGGCTCTTTTATTGCTTATGGACTTCAACTTCCAGAATTCCTGAGTGAGCCATAAAAGGTTCCCCAACCCTGGCCTGCTGGTTTTTCAGTTGTGAGGGAAATCAGTTTTTGATTTGAATGGGACTGTTTAATATACAAATGTAGGACATATGTATATAGATCCTTGTTGTCCTACATTTGTATATTAAACAGTCCCATTCAAGCCAAAAATTGATTTCTCCCACAACTGAAAAACCAATATACCAGGGATGGGGAATCTTTTATGGCTTACTCAGGAATTCTGGGAGTTGAAGTCCATAAGTGATAAAAGAGCCAAGTTTCCCTATCCCTGTCTTAGAAGAAACAAAATACTTGAGCTGATGTATTTAAGCTGTTCCTCAAATTTTTATGTCTTTTTTTCTCCTGTGTTTACACCATACTTTCAGTTTCAATTTTTATCTGTATACTATCTTTTAAAAACATTAGTTCAATATTGTTCTCGTTTAGGTTTATTTGAAACTCTTCCTGGCCGAGTTCAATGTGAAATGCTATTAAAAGCTACAGACCAGTGCTTCAATACTTTAGAACGGGCAGAAATGTTACTTTTGCTTTTACGGCGTTTTCCTGAGACTGTGGTTCAGCATGGGGTAAGAGGATGAAGATTATATGCTAAATACTTACATATTCTTTAAAATATTGTAAAGCTACACAAAGCAAATGTATGTATTTAAATCAACTTGATAGATAAAAGTACAGATTGATAGGATGGAGAAAAGAGGCAATTTCTAGCAGCAATAACCAATATTGGGAGCATGAAGTTTGGCCTATTTCCTAATAAAATATTATTGTCCAAAAGCTTAATTGAGATGATAATGTAGTTTTGTGTGCATATTCCTTCCTTTTTACTTTGAAAGTAAGAAGTCCTCAATTTATTTAAACAGATATAGGTGGTCCTTGGCTTATAAACATTGAAAGTCACAATAGCACTGAAAAAAGTGATTTAATAGTTTTTGCAGCATTTCCAAGGACACACGATATCCAATTGCTTGGCAACTGGCATGAATTTGTGATGGCTGTGGTGGCCTGAGGCCATGTGATCACCATCTGTGATTTTCCTGGATAATCTCAGACAAGCAAAGTCAATAGAGGAAACTGGATTCACTTAACAATTACAGAATTCACTTAACTAAGGCGATTCTCTTAACAACCATGGCAAAACTCATATAATTAGGCATAACTTATTTAACAATTGCCTTTCTTTGCAACCAAAATTCTGATCCCAATTGTCATAATTGAAAACTACTTGTATTTTTGATTGCGCTGGCATAGCATGTTAAATAGCTATAGGTTTTGAAGTATTGAGGAAAGAATCATCAGCTTTATTTATGCAATATGTTACAAGGAATCTGAAAAAATGTATAAGGAAGAAGAAACAAATTTGATTTTCTTTAAATTTTGCAAAGGTGGGCCTTGGGGAAACATTGTTAGAAGCAGAAAATATTGAAGATCAAGAATCACCTGTTAATTGTTTTAGAAAATTATTTGGTAAGAATACTATTTTGTTCCAAAACTACAAGATATTGCACTGTTTTATATATTGAAGGTTGTGATAATCATAGTTGTGAAACCTTTAAAATATTTGCTTGTATATGAGTTGTATGAGTAAATTAACAATCATGGATGTCATCTTTTTGCTTTGGTTTATCAACTGACAGTGCAGTTGGAATAAAAAGTAAATGGGCGTGATGAATATTATTTAAATATTTAGAATTACATTTGGGAAATGGGGAATAATAAGGGCACTTTTAATTTACTTTTTATATTTGAAGCTCCTCTACTCTTTTTTGTGTTATGATCTCTTTGGGAAGAGGGAATAATCATCCCAAAATATTTGTAGTTAAAAAAAAAGTTGAACAAAATTCTACAGGTAATCCTTAATTTATAATGTTTATTCAGCAACTGACATTATGACAGCACTGAACAAATGGTGGTAATGACTGGTCATTGGCATTCTGGCTGTCCCAGCATTTCTAATGGTCACATGATTGTGCTCTGAGAGTTTGGCAACCCATTTGCACTTATTAGAAAATCAGTGAGGAAGCCAGCAAGGAAGATCACAAATTGTTGGAGTAAATCTTCTCCACCCACACAACCTACCCTTCTGTGCTTTCACTCACCTCACATACCTGACCTGGGGCATGCCTTTTGCATACTCTCCCCAACCCATGTTGTGCCTATTGTGCACTCCCTTGCACCTTCACATATCCTCATGCTGCACTTCTCACAACCAATCATATGCTTTCTGACTAACATTGTGCCTTTTGCATACTTTCCCTCTAACCTGTGCTTTCATACACCCCCTCGCATCCTCCCTGATCTGCACCATGCTTCTTGTACATCCTTACACACCTTGATTCTCCCTTGCTCTTACGTGCCCCCCCCAATCCATTCCTGCCCAATCTTTCTCCCCTTCTTCCACTTGCCTGCAGGCCTGGGGGTTGCAATTTCCTTCTGGCTTCTTCAGTAACTTTGTTTATGAGGAGCCAGTAGCCTCACCTAATGATCATGGGGTTTGGTTATTATATAATATGATAATGATATATAATATTGGGATTTTAGGGATTGCTGTTGCTAAGCAATGTGATTTTGCTGTATGACCTCATTATTTAACAACAGAAATTCCAGGCCCAATTGCTGTTGTAAGTTTAAGACTATCAGTAATGTTAAAAATGTAATTGATCGATTTATTGACATTGTAAACCACTCCACTCCCAATGATTCTGGATGGCTAATTTCAAACATAAATGAACATTTCAGAAGGAGAACATCTGAAATATCATTTTCTTCTTCCCAAGGAAGAGAGTGTCCATTTGTTGCTTAATTTAAGTAAACTATTTGTTTTAACTATTGTTAGTAAGACTTTATTTTAAATGATTTGCAAATACCTTGCTTAAAGAATATAGATATCACTTCGTTAAATAATAACATGATGCAGGAAACTGACAAATTTAATTTGATTTCATTATCATTTTTAGTTTGTGATGTTCTGCCCTTAATAATTAACAACCCTGATGTACGACTTCCTTCCACCCTGTTATACAAGTATCTGAATAAAGCTACAGAATTTTATATTAATTATGTGACTAGATCATCACCAGCAGAAAACCAATATCCAGGTAAAAATACTAGAGCAAAATGCACTAATAAAGTAGAATTGGAAAAGTGGAGAAATTAATATATATCAAAACAGTAGCTTGGTTGATACATCATATGAATATTATTCAAGAATCTTAAAGTCTTTAATGAAGCAGTATTGCCATGTTTACATAATCCAGGAAGGACTGATAGAGCGCAAGATGGTTGCAGCAGAGGGGCCTTTACACTGTGGTAATGGAGTGGCTAGCAGCAGTGACAGTCCTTGAGCTGAGGTAGATCCTGAGGGCAGTGGCAGCTAGCTGAGACTACTGGGCATTTACTGGCATGTACTGCTGTGTAGGATGACCAAAAGGGTAGAGATTTTTTTTTTTGGGGGGGGGGGGGGCGGAAATAAAAGCAGGTGAAGAGAATTGAAACTGCTCTGTGGTTGTAACTGCAGTCAGACTACCAAGATCCCAAATTTTGATCACATGACTGGTGGTGGTGGCTGCAATGGCTGTAACTTCAGGACCAATGGCAAGTATCATTTGTTTAGCATTACCATAATTTTAAGCAGTCACTGAATGAATTGTTCTTAACCAAGGATTGCTTATATGTTACTCTCAAAGAAACAAATGATATTGTGGCTTATATGATGATATTGTTTCCACAGCAGGCTAAAATAATATATAGGATTCTACAGTATCTGAATTTCAAGTTAAGTTCCCTTCTTGTTGATTCATGGCAGCAATGAAAATTATTTATATTGTCTTCTTCCTATTTGCTTTTTCTTTTTTCCATATCCTGATATTCCTTTCACAATTTCCATCCAAATCCAAGTCCTGTTCAGCTTCCAAACCAAATCAAGTCTAAACAAACACTCAGTTATAACATTACACTAATTTTAACCTTAATGTCCATGTTATGTGATCCTCCCTCCTAGTAAGGGAGAATGTAGATTTAGGAATTGTGATTTATTCTTTTATATACTTTATTTTGTATTTTTTTTTTAATTTATATTGTTGCCCAATCCAATCTTGGTGAATCTGAGCGACTTACAAATATTAAAATCCAGTTTAAAAACAATAAAAAGCAATAAACCCAGTCCTCTGGCAACAACATCAATCAAGCCATTTGATGGGCTCCATCCCACTCTAGGGTCCCCAGGCCTGTTGGTAAAACCAGTTCTTTAGGGTCTTATGAAAGAGTTTCAAAGTGGGGACCAGTCCTATCTCCTTGGGGATGATCTACAGAGTGGGAGTCATCATAGGATAGGAAAATTTATTTTCACTTTAAATGTACGCTAATCAGCAAACATTAAAATGAAATTTCATTGCATTCAGCTCTCAAAAGAACTATTATGCATATACCCACATACACACACACATATGACACACAGAAACATCACAGTCTAGTTCGAATGTATACATATACATGATGAAAAAAAAGAATCCTGCGAATTTACAAGATGGATGGCATAAGGGAAAAAAGCTGTTACAGAATTTAGTAGTCCTACTATAGATGTTTTGAAACCTCTTCCCAGAGGGGAGCGACAAACAGACCGTGAAGTGCGTGTGTGGGGTTTCTGACAATGCTTCAAGCTCTAAGCATATAGTGCTTATAAGCAGTATCCTGAATAACAGGAAACGAGTTTTCTATCATCTTCTCAGCTGTCCTGTAAAAAGTGGCCAGGACAGAAGGACAAAGATGTGCTCTCCTCATCCAATGCAGGAAATGCAACACAGGCTTGCACGCTTCACTGAAGATAATGTATGAGGAGACCAAGTCAGATTGTTAATTATCTGCCCCCTGAGATATTTAATAACTACTGACCACTTCCACAGCTGCAGCCTTCTTGGTCCTACTAGATGAACCCACTTAGGAGAGAGGACTCATGGCATTTATTGCCTGCCCAGTCAGGTAGATGTGACGCGAAAAAGATGGCCCTTCAAATAACATGGTCCCAAGCCATCTCTGGCTTTAAAAGTGATAACCAACACCTTGAATTGGTCCTGGAAGCAAATGCACAGCCAATGCAGCTCCTGCAGATTGATGACACGTGCACATCTAGACCTGTATAAAATCATGTGGGCTGTTGCATTTTGAACCTGTTGAAGCTTCCAGATACTGTTCAAAGGCTGTCACGTGTAGAGTAAGTTTCAGTAGTCAAATGGGAAGTGATTAGGGCATGAGCGTAACTACCATTTCATTTCTCTCATCTCTGCCTACTTTATCATCTTCAAATATTGTGATAAAGTGGAAATTTGGATGATGTCAAGTCTTAGTGTTCGTTGCATTTAAACTCTTCAGTAGCCTAGATAGTTTATTTTTAATGTTTAATATCTTTTAATTTCTCCTTCCCACCCCCATATAATTGTTATTTCTAGTATTAAAACTAGAAACTAAAACTAAAAATTAAAAAATCTGCATTCTTTTGAAAAATTATCACTGTTGTCTAAAAAGCAAAATAATATATTACATTTAATATAGTCAAGTAGTGTAAAAAGAAACTAGGTCATTTTTGAGATACTTTCAGAATAAACTTGGTCTAAACTCCCTATATTTTATTATTTCGTTATATTTATATATAAAGAATTGAATTTCTGCTCCAAGAGAATTGTAATTTAAACATAACAGAGAAGATGGCAAAGGAAAGGAAGAGGAATTGAGGAAATAAAGAGATGAAAAATAAAATCGAAGACTCAAGATTGTTGGGGACAATATGTTGACTCTGTAAATCCCTTAGAGAGGGCTCTAAAATACTGTGAAATGATATACGTATAAGTCTAAGTGCTATTGCTAATTGTAATATGTAGATTGTTTTGCCTTTTCAGTAAGGGGTTTTATAATGGATAATTCAAATAATGATTGACAGAAAAAACACTATGCCTTTAAGAACAGATTTCTTAGGGGCACAAAGAATAACACAGCTAAATTAATGAAAATCACAATTAATGCACATAGAGAAATGAATTCTTCTTTGGATATCAACAATTAAATATAAAAATGTTTATAGAATTTAGTGGTTCTCCCCCCCCCATATTTGTCTTGATATTGGATTTATTTATCAAATTTATGAAGCTATTCTTCTCACTAGAAGTGACTCTGGGCGGCATATGACAATCAAATGAAACCAAAATATAAAACTAATAATTAAAACAATTATTTTTAAAATATAGGCAATTATTTTGTCTTAAACATTGGAGCACATCATTAGTATTTCATATAAATACACATTACTGGAGTAGAAACAAAAAATTGTTTTTGATTTTAGGCTAATTTTTAATAATTAACTGATTTTGTTCATTTCTAGGTACACAGGACACGTCTGATCTTGTGTCTCCTAATAAACGAAGTGCTCAGAAATATATCATTGAAGGTCTCACTGAGAAATCATGCCAGATTACAGATCCTTGGGAAAGGATATTCAAAATACTGTCCATAGTAGGTGTGAGGTGTGAATGGCAGATGGATGTGGCAAGAAGGTTTGATAATTTCTTAAAATATATCTAATTAACTGATTTGATGAACTTTGGCCTGATTCTTCTTGGCAGAACAGTACAGCTGGCCCTCAATTTGTAATGTTTTATTTAGTGAACATTCTAAGTTACAACAACTCTGAAAAAAAAGTGACTTAGAGCCGTTTTTCACACTTAGGAGCATGGCAGCCTCCCCATGATCACAGGGTCAAAATTCAAACTTTGTCACCTTATTCATGTTTATGTTGCAGTGTCCCAAGGTCATATGATCGCTAAAGCTGTTATTACAAAGTTAATGGGAAAGCCAGATTCGCTTAACAATCATATTACTAATTTAATAATTCCAGTGATTCACTTAACATTCATTCTCATTCTTAGCAACAGAAATTTTGGGCTCAGTTGTCATAAGTTGAAGACTATCTGTATATAAAAATAATAGCCCATTTTTTTAACCTTTGCAGTATTTCTCAATGACGTGATATTCATTACAGTCAGTACACGTCAGACTGAAGCCCAAAGATGACACACTAAAATCAAATCAAACCGAGTTCTTTCTTTATACATAGTAGATAGATATTTCAGCAAACTAAGGCTATAATCTAAGAGATATACCCTGGAGATTAAGAATAAGGAAGCCCACAATGATGAATATGCCAAGATTCTTCATGGCATGCTCCCAGCTGCTTGTACATTGGTTTTGATGTGTGTTCCCCATTGTATGCCTGATTACTGCTTTGTAATCCCTTCTATTTCAATGAATATGAATACAAACACTAATTCCATTCTTGTTAATTATCTCAATGTCAAGGTGATCATTCCAAAGGGTGGAGGAGTTATTAGGAGGCATATAAAAGTAAAAGAATGAAATGATTAGTCTTATCAGTTTTGAGAAGGAAAACACAGTCAAATAATTTCCCACTTAGTGATTGTTTCGCTTAGTGATGGAATTGCCAATCCCAATTATGTTTGCTAAAGAGGGGCTACCTATATTGGAAGTGTAAGTAGTCCTCGATTTACAACAGTTAATTTAGTGACTGTTCAAAGTTACAATGGCACTGAAGAAAGTGATTTACAACCATTTTTTGCACTTACAATCATTACAGTATCCCCATGGTCACATGATCAAAATTCAGACACTTGGCATCTGACTCATATTTATGATGGTTACAGTATCCTGGAATCATGTGATCACTTTTTGAGGCCTTCTGACAAAGTCAATGGGGAAGCCACATTCACTTAACAACTGTGTTACTAACATAACACTTAATGCAGTGATTCACTTAACAACTGTGGCAAGAAAGATTGTAAAATGGGGCAAAACTCACTTAATAAATGTCTCACTTAACACAGAAATTTTGGACTCAGTTGTGGTCATAAGTCGAGGACTACCTGTAGTTTGGAAGTTTGATTAATAACATGTTGTACATACCTTCAAAACTATCTGTTCTAATGCTTAGATTTTTCTTGAGGGAACAAGAAAGCTGATTTGTAATTACAATTTGTATCAATACTAGAACCTTAGCAATGTTCTTTCTAAATTTAGAGAAAGAATGATCTAAAGCTGTTCTATAATTGTTTTTATTGGGCTGATTTATTTATTTATTTTTCCAAATCATAGCTATAATCTCCATACTGTACAATTTTCTGCATATCTGTTTGGAAGCTATCTCTGTGGCATTTTGCTACAATGAAACATATTCCAAAATTAGAGTATTTCATTTATAATAAGTGCAGAGTTTTAAAGTGCAATGTTTTAAGTGCAATGTTTTAAGATAATAAATGTAAACAGATCTTGGAAATACCAGAAACACCAGAAATGTCTCTGAAGATTCTCAGTCATAGAATAGAATAGAAGAACTTTATTGTCATTGTAAAAGTACAACGAAACTATGGATGCACCTCAGCAACTGTTTGCAATACAATAAAACCAAAGGATTTAAAAATAAAGATAAAAAAAATAGAGTACCCACGTTTCCATTTGCAATTTGAAAGTGCAATATCTACGAACATACACAAAATATACATTCAACACTGACTGTGACGCTTTGCCAAGTGTAATACATAAGAGATAGATTGTACTGTAATAAGTTATTATACACCTGTACAAGGTATTGCAGTTTCACATCTTTTCACATCTTAATATGGTAGTAACTTATATTTATTTGCAGTTTGGATGGTTCAGGGAAAGAACTATTTGTTAATCTAGTGATGTGGGATTTTATTGACCTAAAGCGCTGTCCAGACGGCAGCAGGTCAAAAAGATAATTGCCAGGATGTGAGGTATCTTCTATGATGGCCTTGATTCTGCTTTGGCAGTGGGACCTGGCTAAGTCTTCCAGGGAGAATATCATGGTTATCCTAAAGGTGCTTTTTCAAAAGACAAGTGGACTTTCTATGTTTTTTTTTTCTCTTGAAGTCAATTCAGAACTCAAAAGTTCATTTGACTTTTGAAAAAGCACCTTTCCTTTCTTGGCTACTTTACTTTTTTTCCTAAAAGATTGGGGGTACTGGGGAAAATGTAATGGTGCAAAGGAGAATGAAATAACCTCAAACCAAACAGGTCTCCGCTGAAATCTAGTTGATTCTCCTCTAGCAATCTTATTAGAAATGGACAGTCTTTTGATGGGCAGGAGATATATTAAACATTTTGAAAAGTTGAAAGCCACAATAGATAATAATGCATAGTGAACAATGCTATGTCAGGCATATAAGTCGAAATAAGACTTGAAGGAATTTCTTAAGGCTCTGTTATTGTTTTTCTTTTAATTTGAATGATGTGTTTATATTAATTTTTTGTGTGCTTCTGGACTCCAAATGATGGGAAATATGTCATCGACTTCCAATGCTTGTGTCATAAAAAGCCTTCAGGAATTTATTTTGCAAAATTTATTTTAGGACAATACAGGTATTTCTCAAACTACAACTCTAATATAGCTTGCTCATTAGGGTCTCAAGTGGTGACTGCTGCTGAGACAATCTCACTTAATGACGCCACCAACTGCTCTTCCTGAGGCCATCATTAAATGAATGCACAGTTGTTAAGGGAGCATGAGACACCTTCTGGGACAGTGAGGACCTAGGAGACAGACCCACAGCAAAAGGCTTTGCAAACCAAAACCAACTGGGAGGAGCGGGTTTGGGGACACAGACAGACTCAGCTAGATTAGGGCCTAGGACTGCATTCCAAAGCCCCAGAAGCTTCCACATAAGCCTCTTGGCTGATGAAGCTGAACATGTAAGCTCGGCCTCTGTCCTGATCAGCTGGCTGTGGAGAGACTGCAATCTTTTCTTGGCTCTTGGTAGCCTTCGCTGCAAGACAAGAGCTTCACGATGAAAATCCTCAAACCTTTCTCTTACTTAATCCCCCTCCCCCTTTGAGCTGAAGAAAAAATTCAATCCAACAGCAAAACCAATTACAGCCCAAGTCTGCACCAAAGAGCATGGCAGAAGCTGGGTCCTAAAGACAGTCATAAGGGCAGCACAAAGGTTTCCAAACTTTTTGCTGCCTCTCTAATTCCCTTTAGGATCCAGTAGTAGCTTTTTCTTTAGACCTGAAAATTTTTTTCAGTAACTCAACTACAAACAAGCTACAGAAAGATTTTCTTTCTTGCCTCCTTTCTTTCCTCTATACTGTTCAGCCTCGAGTCACTCATCAAGGTTAGTATCTTATGGATTGTCACCTTCTTTCCAGGCATGTGGTAAATTTAGCAAATGAAGCTTTTAAAAGGGATAGAGATTGGAGGGCAGAGGTGGAGAATTTAGTTTCAGTACCTATTGGCTGGGGGAGAAAGACCAATGAGTCCGTCCTAACAGCTTTTTTTCTTTTCTTTATTGAAGAAATGTGGGTTTCTGGAAGAGGGTGGGGGTTAAGCAGTGGAAAAGCTTTAGGAAGCCAGTTATGAAGCTGCTGCCTTTATCAAAGGCTAGCAAGAAGCAGGAAAGGTTTTCAGCCTTTTAGTGGCCAGCTGATTGGAGTGGAAAGCTTCAAAAGCACCATCGCAATAAATTGTTAGAGTCTAAAAATGGTGACTGCTTCCGGTGGCATGGGAAGCAGGGTCATGCATTATGAGGTCTTCTCAGAGTGAGATGAGGAGACAGAGGTCAAGAGTACTGTAACATTCCTATGGTAGGTAATTAAGGGCAAATGAAAGCTGGGGCTTTGGAAACAACATACATTTGAAATGGGGTTGTATGTGATGGTGGGGGGAGTGAGTCTGTTTTAACTTTGAATAGCCATTAAGTGCCATTATTTTAACTTTGAATATCCATTGACTTGTTGCATCTCAAGGACTACTTTTACACACATTTAGCTGGCATATGTGTGCCTCCCTTATTTTGTATTGTTCAAAAGATCCCCTAACTTGAAAATAGGATTTTGGGGGGATAAAGTAAGAGGAAAATACTTAGGAATTGGTTTCTGTTTTTCTGTTATATTAATTTTTAGAATCTGCTTTATTTTACTGTATTTTATAAATTCCAATATAACTGAATGTTCTTTTATCCTCAGAAGCTTTGGTGACATATTACTAAAAATGAAAGATGTCTGCAGATATATAAGTAATTATGATAATGAATCTCATGCAAAGTACAAGACCCAAGTAGTGTATTCCACAATGCTGGTCTTCTTCAAGAATGCATTCCAATATACCAGCAGCATCCAGCCTTCTCTTTTTCAGGGTGGGTTGAAATGATGCTCTTCCTATATCCCTTTGGGCAAGTTTGCCAGAATTATTTTTGTGTGAAGACTTTTGGCATTTTGAAATGAAGCATTTGCATTGAAATAACATTCTGTTTCCCACTGTATTGTGTACATACACACTACACTCAAAATCTAATTCTGACATGTGAAATTATTGGGCTGTTCTAACAAGTGATAACTGTACTGTGTATTATCTTTTCTTCCTATGAGTCTTGGACATAAGGTCATAATCTGTGTGCATGTTTTAATAATGTTTAATATCTTTTAATTTCTCCTTCCCACCCCCATATAATTGTAATTTCTAGTATTAAAACTATAACTACAAAAATAAGAAAATCTGCATTCTTTTGAAAAATTATCACTGTTGTCTAAAAAGCAAACTAATATATTACATTTAATGTAGTCAAGTAGTGTAAAAAGAAACTAGATCTTTTTTGAGATATTTTCAGAACAAAATTGGACTAAAATCCCTATATTTTTACTATTCAGTATATATGTATAAAGAATTAAATTTCTGCTTCAAGAGGATTGTAATTTAAACATAACAGAGAAGATAGCAAAGGAAAGGAAAAGAAATTGAGGAAACAAAAAGATGAAAAATGAAATTGAGGACCCTGATTGTTGGGGACAATATGCTGACTCTGTAAACCATTTAGAGAGGGCTGTAAAATACTGTGAAATGATATACAGTGTATCACAGAAGGGAGTACACACACCTCACATTTTGTAAATATTTAAGTGTATCTTTTCATGTGACAACACTGAACGTAACAGAGAAGATAGCAAAGAAAAGGAAGGGGAATTTAGGAAATAAAGAGATGTTTTCCACTGTAGTGTGTACATACATTCAAAATCTAATAATGACATGAAATTATTGGACTGTTCTAAATAGTGATAACTGCACTATGTATTACCATAATCCATCTTTTCTTCCTATATGAGCCTTGGATATAAGGTCATAATCTGTGTGCATGTGCAAGTTTTCCTAGTTCTTTTCATCTTTTGAAGAAAGCAGAAAATATTTGGTGCCAGAACTTTAGAAGCTATCCTTTGCTATTATCAGAACTAAGTGGGATTTGGAATTTTTTAAAGGCAGCGTTCCCCAAACATGGAGCCTTTTAAGTATGCTTAAATAGTTAATCGAAGAAACATATAGTATTACTTGCATTTTGATCATAAACATTCTTGACATTAATAACTAGACTTATGGGGAAGTATATATTTGATAAACCAATTTATAACAGGAAAATAAAAGTATTTTTTTCATTTTATACCCAGGATCAAATGCTTCAAACCAGGTTCCATTGATTCTCATTGAGGATGTGTCCAATGTTTTTGGTGATACAGATATTGAACGTAGCAAACATGTTCACAAGAAACGGAAACTTGCTGAAGGGAGAGAGAAAACAATGGTGATTTTCTCCCCTATTTTTTTATTGAAATATTATGTAATTTGTTGTAGGATTTGAAGCATTGTCCAAATATTTTCTTTCCAAAATATTGATATAGATTGATACACAAAATAAACTTGTCAAAGAGAAATATTAAACTTTCAAGATACATTTTTTAGTATCTGTTTTCCCATCTTTAAAAAATCTTACTCCGAGGCAAAAAAAATCCCAACTATTAACAGCAGTCTGGAGAATAGTTAAAACATTGCTTTTCTGGAAGGCCATTGGTGATTATTGTATGTATTTTCAAATAAGCCATGAATTTTAGGTGCCAGAAATAAAATGTGTTCAACTCATTTGTGAATAGGTATATCTGTGAATATATATTGTAATACCATACCTGTATATCCCCTACTTATTTGTAAGGCCATCTGCAGAAAAGCTGACTCTCAATTTTTTACCAAAATAATGAAAAATCAACAATACATGGGATTGGGTAAGCCAATTATGAAAAACAAACATACAAAAATTTTGAGTGTTATCTTATTCAAGAGTGACACATTTTTATGGTATTAAAATTTTGAGGAATGGCTTATCTGAAGATGGACCAATATGTGTAAAGCAGCTAAAGGAAAATCCATACCATTAATTTTTGTTATTAAATTTTTATTATGGGTTACTTTTGTCTCAAAGAAATGCATGCTTTTATAGTTTGGTTTGATCTAGTTGACTATTTGGATTTTTGTGTTTTGTCTTTGGAGTAGAGCTCTGATGATGAAGATCCTTCTGGGAAGGGCAAAAATAGGCTCATTACAATAAATGTGACAGATCTCCCAAATTCTGTTGAAGTACAGGAGAGCTTTAGATTGGCTAGAGAGAGTTGGGATCTTCTACATTCATTGGAATCATTGGATAAAGGTACTTTACTATCATATGAAAAAAATATTTAGAGAATTAGTTGTAATTGCCAATTCTTTATCTTGAATCTAGGTCTTAGATTTCTGACAGGAAAGGAGGCATCATCAATATTTCCTTGAATGAGGCTTGCTGAAAATCTTAAAAATGAATACTTATTTTAATTATTATGAGCACTAACATCATTACATTTTTACTGGGCTGATGATTCACTGAACTTCAAAATAAATCTATTGCTGTTGATTTCAATAGCAGCTGTTCCCTTTTTAATTATGAAATACTTGAAAATCAAATATTTTGATCTTTCAAAGGAGCTAATGTGGGACAGTTGTTTACATTATCAGAATGTAAAAGTTAGTTTATAATCAAATTTAAATTGGTGAATCTTATGTCATTTTCCCTGACAACCCAGGAAGAACTGTTTCAAAGACATAATATATTTTCATCAACTTCATTTTACAGAATTTACAAGAATTTGTGTGTCTTGGAACACAGATACCTGGCTTTGGTTGAGAATCTTCCTCACGGATATGATTATCTATCAGGTAAAAAGCAGGAATGAACAGACCTTCCTACAGTCTATTCCTTAAATTCCTTAATTTAGATCAAGGGTCCCAAATTCATTAGCTCCTGTGCCATCTTAGCCCCAACCCAGCTTAGCTGGGCGTTCCCCCTTGTTGCATGGATAGGAGGCGGTAAACACACAGGGGCTGGCATCCTGGGTGAAAGAGAAGCACTTAGAATGCAGCCAGTCTGTGAGGCAAGAAGATCATTGGGGATGCCAGGCCCTGCATGCTTGCTGCCACCTGTGTGCGTGCCCAGAGGGCAGGGCCGAGACAGTGGAGGCAGTCCCTTGCCATCTCCAGGGCAGCTCCTCAGGCCAGGCTGCCCACATTCAAAGCCGGATGACCAGCGCCTTGCCGGCCACCAGCATCTCCATGGTCCACTTGCTGGCCCAGCCTCACAACCAGTGAGCACTTCTCTTTCACTGGGACTGCCCTCTGTGTAGGAAAGCCATGGCCACCAGCAGCGCTGTCAATCTCTCCTCCTCCCTTTGTCCCTTCCTGGGCAAGGAGGGAGGGAGGAAGGAAAGAAGGAGATGGGAATGGGAAGGAAGGAGAAAGGAAAGAACAAAGGAGGGAGGAAGATTGGAACGAGAGAGAGAGAGGGTCTGAGGGAAGTCTTGCCTTAGACTTCGCCACCAGCAGTCCTGCTGCACTTTCACCATTCCCTTGCCACCTCATCTTGGCCTCTCCTGGTGGTTTCCCATCCTATCGCTGAGGATGTTTTGGTTACAAAGCCAGGTCTCCTCTCATGGAGAGGGAATGGGCCTCCCTCTGACCCAAGAACTTTGTCCTCCTGCACCTACCATGAGCACCCTCGCTAAGGAGAGTGAATGCAGCAGCAGCCTCAAGGGGGAGGTAAGTGGAGCTGGGTCCCCCCTCAGGGAAGCGGGGCTGGGCCAGGCTGGGCTGCAGGTTCCTGGTGTCCCAGGAGTTCAAAGGTCAGGCTGCGCGCTTGCTCTCTGCTGCCCAGGTTTCTCGGAAGCCTGTGCTGTCCGGGGTTTCTGTACATGGCCTGAAAGGGACGGTAAGGCTCCTCTGGTGGACTAGGCTTTGGTGTTTGCTCTGGTGTCATCTTTCTCCACTGGAGGTGGAGCACAATGCTGCTGCTTGTGGAAATGTGGAGGTTTTCTGGAAACAGTTTTCTCTGAGTTTGATTTCTGCCTTGACATAACTCTGGAGAGAAGTGGGTGGCAAGGGAGCTGTGTGAGGGAAGGCTGCCCCAACAAGCCAGAACCATACACAATTGGAAACAGGAATTCTCTTTCGAGAAGAGACAGCCTCCCTCATGAAGTATCAGGGAGTTCTGCTCCCCTGCCACCTCCTCTTGCTCTCCAGAGATCTGTTAAGGCAGAAGATGGACTCGGAGGAAACTGCTTCTTGCAACTTTCTCCTCTGCACTTCCATACGTAGCATCCTCCTCCATCTTTGCTGGGAGGGGGCACTGGACAGGGAAATGCCAACAATGCCTGGGATTGGGAGAAGAATGTCTCTTTGGTATGCTGTGCACACACATGTGCACAAACACGCCATTTCAGGTTTGGAGACTTAAAACTGCCAATCTGGACTTGGGGAGAAGGCCCTGTTCTTCCTCTGTGGATAAAAGCCCCCAAATTTGGAATGTATTGTGTGTGTGTGCTGTGTGTGTGTACATGAGTGCACGCATGCATTTGGCTGCCAGCAGTTTGAGGAGCAGCTTATGGGGCACTGAATTGTTCCCATGTTGAGTTAGCCAGTGTGACTTGTTCCATCCCAACTCAACTGTCCCGAGTTAGCTGTTCCCAATGAATGGCATTGAGATAGCCATGCCCATCTAGTCACGATGACCCAGCTATTGACCCATTGAGGGTAAACATAATGCTGATGCGGCCCTCAATGAAATTGAATTTGACATCCCAGCTCTAGATAATTGTTTAACAATTGTCAGTAAGCAAGGCAAAAAAGCCTGGATGTGGCGATCACTGGAGGCCGCAAAATAGCAATGAGATAATTAGAGAAAGTCACAAAAACTTATAAATAGAAATTGAATGACTCTGAAGAAAGCAAATGTACTACCAATAGTAATAGGCACCTTGGATGTAATCCCAAAACAATTGAAGCAATATTTGAACACCATTGGCCTTGACAAAATCACCATCTGTCAATTGCATTCTATATTGATTTACATTCACAATTTACATTCTATATTGATACTTTTAATACCAGCATCATCAAACAATGTCTGCCTATCTGAGGTCCTTGGGAAAGAATTGATAAGTGGGTAAAAATGCCAGATCTAATCTAAACAACTGGCTGATTGTCCAGTGAGCAATAACAATTTATTAAACTTTGTAGCTGACCATACAGCCCTGAGTAACAGTCTCACCAAAACCTACCATCTCACCTTCAGGATTAGGAATGGGTATGCAGCTCTCTGGAGATTCCAAAAGATTAATTGACACCAAACAACCTGTCGTTTATCAGCCATCTATTGATCTCCAGACATTTTTTGATCTCCAGATATTTATCAATATTGATCATTTTGTGGAAACTTGATTTAAAAGAATGATGACATGTTTTAACTAAACCTTTTAAGTAACCTTATAATCTTCCTAGCTCTTCAGGAAAATCCCAAAGAAGAATGGAACAATACTTTATTAAGATAGACTAAAAACAGAATCTTGTAAATCTGCCTGTGTTTGCCCTTCCCTCCTATTATATTCCAGGGAATTAGAGATGCGGGGGAGAGCCAATCTGAGTTTCTTTCTAATACTGTCCAGTCTTCCTGGACTTAATCCCTGCTTTAGCACCAGTTATTGTCTTAAATGCTGCTGGAAGTTTTGATTTCCTATAATTGGATGGATTATAGGTAGAACAAAATGTTCCATTTTGCAATGCAAATAATTTACAAAAGTTCCAATATTTCCAGATATTAATTTTTGTACAGAAATAAACATATTAATACTGACAGGTATAAGACACTGCTCAATTAATTAGCCTCATTACAAGAGCCTTATAAAGTTGAGGGTATTGTCCTTTTTTTACTCCAGTTTTTTTTAAATGTCCAAAGCTCTGAATTTAGCAAATTAAATTTATGAATTTATGAAAGAGAAAACTTTGAATTAGTAGTTCTATAATTTACCAGCACTTTATATTTATTTAATGTAAAACATTAAAATGCTTTAGATATTTGTTCATTAAATCTTTTAAGAAGGGAATGCTACTTATTATTTTTTAGTGATCTGATTTTTATTCTTTTTTATTCTTTTAAAAGGGTCAATATAAAAAAGCAATTGCCAGTTTACATCACTTAGCAGTTCTGCAAGGATCTCATTCTCCACAACAAATTATGGGGCAAGGATCACTAGAAAATCAACGACCTCTAATCCAGTTAGCGACTTGTCATTTTGCCCTTGGAGAATACCATGTAAGCCCTGCCTGCCTGCCTGCTTTTTACTGTTAAATTGGGGATTTATGAGAAATGCAGGTTGCTGAGATCGAATAAAATCTTTACAACTACTTTAGCATATGAATTTTACTTTGAATTTGATTAAGATGAGTGAATACTATATTCATTTATATATAGTTTATCTTATATATATGTTTTCATTTCATGCGGGGTTGAAATGAGGGATTCTTAGTAATCTCTGAGCTTGCTTGTTTTCTTGCAGACATTTCATTATCCTAACTAGGTAACATC
Source organism: Bungarus multicinctus (assembly GCA_023653725.1). Taxonomy (NCBI): domain Eukaryota; kingdom Metazoa; phylum Chordata; class Lepidosauria; order Squamata; family Elapidae; genus Bungarus; species Bungarus multicinctus. The sequence continues at coordinate 42,708,823 of CM042840.1, forward strand.
ATCAGTGCTAGTAAGGAGTGCTGTTCGCTGTCAGTTTATATTCTGGTGACTTGCTTGTCTGTGTTGGTGGGAGAGATTCTTTGGTTGGACTGTTTACTGATGGCTCTTTGGCAGTTTCTTGATTGGAGTATTGCTTTCTTGATTGTTGATCTGAACTTAATCTATGCTGATTGCTGAGACTTTTTCTCTTTGGGGCTTTTGATTGTCTCAACATAGCACACAATTGAATCAACATAGCACACAAGTCTATTAAAGCCCTTCAAAACATCCTAAGCAAACTCCAGAAGAAAAAACAGGAGTTATTTACAGCATACAGTGTAAGAATTGCAACAACCAACTATGTAGGACAAACAGGCAGAAGACCGGCAGAATACATCCATGAACAGCAACTGGCAGTCAGAAGGCATGACAAAAATTCTTTTAATTTCACAACATATTGACAAATTTAATCATAATTTCAATTGGAAAAATGTGACAATCCTAGACCAGGCCAGGTCCAAAAATGCCAGGGAATTTCTAGAAGCCTGGCATTCTGACAAATCAGCCATCAATAGAGACACAGACATTAACAACAACTGCAGATTACGAAGAGACAATCAAACAGGCCAAAAGAGAAAAACACCCCAGCACCTCTCACCAGTAATCAGCATTCAGATCAATATAGATTAACTTCAGATCAACAATCAAGAAAACAATACCCCAATCAAGAAAGAGTCAGCAGTAAACAGCCCACCAAAAAATCTCTTAGATCACCCTTATCCATATAGACAGGCAACACATCAGAATATAAATTGACAGAAAACAGCACTCTTTACTAGCACTGATGATGTTATCTAGTTAGGGAAATTATATGTTCTGCAAGGAAATAAGCAAGCTCAGAGAGCACTAAAGACCCCATATATTGGGGTCGCCAACCTTTTGGATCTCAGGGACCACCAAGTTCATAAGTTTAAATCCCATTAATATGGACCATTAATATGAATTTTGACTGACGGTGGCTTGCTGATGTTGGTAGGAAAGTCAGTCTCATATTCCAGAGCTGCAGTAGTCACAAGACTTGGATGACGAGTCCTGTGACTACTGCAGCTCTACAATATGGGACTGATTTTCCCACCATGTCAGCAAGCCAGTCTGGGGTGAATTTCCCTCCCCCACTGTTGTCTTACTTTCTACCATGTTTCTTAGAAAATAAGGCAGGGTCTTATTTTCTTTTGACTCCTGAAAAAATGGCTAGGCTGTCTTTTTGAGGGATGTCCTATTTTTTTCCCCACATGCCTTGCCCAATCCCTGGGCCGCTTTTTTCAAATCCAGAAAGAGCGAGCAACGCACCTCGCCTAGGTCCCTGACGGCTAAGCACTAAAACTCCATCACTGCCGTGGGGGAGGGGGAGGGGGGAGAGAGAGAGATTTGATCTAACCTCAGAGGGCTGGCAGTGATATTCCCCCCCCTCTCACACACACACAGGTCCCTCATACACACCCCACTCCCTCCAAAGCAGCCACATTCCTTCACTAACCTGCTTTTCAGCTCTGTTCTCAAGGGGGGAGAGAGAGAGACACAGTATTCTGCGATCTCAAATAAAGAATGATCGATTGGTAGGAAAATGGGGTGGGGATTTTTCTGCAGATTTTGGGGAGGATTTTCCCAGGGTTTCTGTTGCTTCTGCTTTTGGCTGCACACAAGGAAAGCAGCAGAAGTCTTTCTTTCTCACCCCCAGAAATGAGTCTTCTCCGCCAGAAATGAGTCTTTGTGAGACTTGTCACACTGGTGCAGCCTCTTGGAGCAGGATGCTTTGCAGGGTCCCAAAGACTCATTTCTGGTGGAGTTTTGGGGAGAGAAAGAAAGATTTTTGCTGCTTTCTTTGTGTGCAGCCAAAAGCAAAAGAAGTGGAAAGAAGCAGTCCGGTGGCCAGGCCAGGCGCGTGGAGCGAGTGGAGCAAGTTCCCCACTCCACTCTTCCCTCCTCCCCTCACTACCTCATTTGTTTGCAATGCAAGCAACGCAAGCCTTGTGTTCCCCGGGTCATTTATTTATTTATTTGTTTAAACTTCTATACCGCCCCCTCTCCCAAAAAAGGGACTCGGGGCGGTGTACAGCCTACTAAAACATACGAGATATACAATAAATATAGTTAAAAATAAATTAAATAGTTTAATCCGGCTGTCTAATTCAGATTCAATTTAAAAGTTAAAAACTAAAACCCCAATTAAAATTTAATTAAAAACCTAAAACACAGTTACTGAGCCAGGCCGGCCTGGGTCATGTGGGTGGCACAGCCTTATGTTCCTGTGCAGCATGGATTAATTGCTTTGGGGATGACATTTCTCTGTGGACCACCAAAATTTTCTCACAGACCACCAGTGGTCCGCCGCCCGCCAATTGGTGACCACTGCCCTATAATGGCATATTATACAATTTATACACACACATTCAACACAAACACACAAACAAGCTGCATTAATTACATTTAGAAGCTGACTGGGTGACTTTGGACCAGTAACTCTTAGGATCATCAATAAAGAGTGGTTTGATTTGGATTAATAATTATGGTTACACCCACTCACCCACCCACCTACAAATATATGTGCACCTAGAATTGTGCACCCATTTCAAATCTTGCATTGAGATCTCTAGTTTTACCTGTAAATCCCAAGTGATAGTTAATGAGCTGTGCTCTTCAGTGCTATTTTTAAATCCTATTATTTAATCTTAAGAGAAAGACAAACAAGGCTTTGAAATGAAGATGAAGCCAGATACGATTGCATATGTTGGTTTTTCTTAGCAAATTTAATTTGCAGAAGAATCACACTCTATCTATTGCGGCATTACAATTTATAATTCACATTCTGTTGTAGTGCATTAACTGAATCTTAATAGGGAGGCTGCCTAATTCAAATACCATTTCATCCATAAATCTACTTAGTTTGCCTTACGCACCCTCAGACTCTTGCAATGTATATGTTCAGTAACACAACTTTTTAATTTAACAGTAACAATTAAAGGTGGCTAAACAGCAAATCTTGTCTTCCAAAAATGTGGCGGCTTTAAGCAGCACTTTTGTCATAAAAAATCCAAATATTTCAGTATTTGCTCCCTGCTGAAAGGATTCAAATTTATTTTGACCAAGATCAACTGGAGTTTCTTTTTGTGAACAAAACTGGAAATGAAAACTGAAAGCCATATATTGGTTGCATAACCTATAATGGTAGTCTTCAATGTTCACTCTCATATTGTTACTACTGGCTTTCCCCTTGCCCAATAGATAGAAATGGTGTCATAAAATTCTTTTATGAATGTACTTTCTCTCGTTCCTAAGAATATGGTAACATATTTGCTAATTATTATTCTTCGTTCTAATGTTTGACTTACAAACATTTCACATATAATGAAGCTCACCTTTTCTTTGTAGTTGACTTGTGAAAAAATTCTTGACCTAATGTGTTACATGACACTTCCCATACAAGAAGGAGTCAAAATACAAGAGGATCAGCCTATATTAAAGTCAAAATTCAGGAAAGGTAAATTGTTACTTTATTTCCAAATAGTAAATGAAGAAAAGAAGAGAAATAAGTAAATTGGAGTATTTAAAATTATTGATTACTGAAAACACATTGAAGATTGTAAAGTCCTGAAAGGGCTATTGATAAAAGGATATACAGAAAATATACTGCCCTTTAGGAAGAACTATAGGTAAAAGCAGCTTACAGATTTTAGATTAAAGTTGTTATGTGCTCTACTTCCTGAACTGGACAAAGGAGTGGATAATTTGGGGGAAAATAACAGACATTATAATTACCAGTGATGGTAAGAAAAGAATTATCTCTTATTAAGACCCTTCCCTGGAATCTAATAACTTTCAGTGGAGGAGATATATATTGTAGCATCTGGTCTAGGAGTAATAGCTCTCCTATCCCCACACAATATAGGTGAAAACATCCAAAAGTTGAATAGCTTATCACACTGCAGGGCAAATAAATTATTTTACTATTCTGGGATATAAAGATATGTGAATACTTGCCCATATAAAGAATCATTTATGCCAAGAAATGTAATCTATTTAGCACAGGAGTGTAAATTAAAGTATTCGTACTTGGTTTCTGCTTGAACACCACTAGGAAAAGGAAGTCAAACACTACTCTATGTAGTCAGTTCCACTATTAAACTGCTCTTATTTTTGGAAGGGCTTTTTTCCTAACAATCAATTGGAACCTGACTTTCTATAACATGAACATACTTTATAGATATTAAAATAAATAAAATTTTAAGTCTATCATACTTGCTTTTAATTCTGTTTGATTTTAATATTTGCAAAACTATTATTTGTCTAGTTTCAGAGCTGAAGCTTTGGCCATGCACCAGTAAAACCATTATGCCTTACTGCCTCCGATTACTATTAGCTTGTTTTAAGGTAATTTATTCTAGTTGTGATGAAGTAAATTGTTACTATAACTATTCATGTTGGCCTCAGTCTCTGTTAGCATATATTAATGCAGTCCTTATTAAGATACAAACAACTTGAAATCACTGCTGATATCAAATGAACTGTGAGTCAATTTTAAGAGAGTTAAACATGGTTACCCTGATTACCAGTTAATAATCAAGTCATTGTCCTAATTGAAATTTAAACAGTTTTCCACTAAAATGCTGAAAAGTAACAAACAATCTTATAGGAAAATGAATTACTAAGCAATCTCTTAAAAGGAAACACATTTCTATATATTTGGTGGGCTCAGTCTAAATAAATGTTCCTTGTAGTAAGTGCATCATTATTGAGAAGAATCTTTTCACAGCCATTTGTGATTGTAGGTTAAATTTGTAGGAGACTCATAAATGCTGATTGCTTCTTTGGGAAAGGAAAGAACTCAGTCACATAGCAAGATACTTCTATGGCCTTTCAGTTGAATGTGAATTAAGTGATTCCCTTCATTGTTAAAGAATATGGAAGGAAAAATGACCTTCCAATTCATGTTAATCCCAGGGGTGTCCCAACTCTCCTTGAAGTAAGTCCCATTCTCCTCAACATTGAAGGTATAGTTGTGTTAAAAAGTCCTACACGCTTTACGGTTTACGATTTATGACATTTTTTGGCTAGGCCATTGATTTTATGATATTTTATGCTAACTGCTGTGCAAATAATTGTTATATTTAAATAAATATTGATGGTTTTTAAGTGAAAAGCATAAGTTTTTGCAATTTGATGCTCTTTGGATGGGGATTGTGAATTTTCTTGCATGCTTACAATGCATGCTTACAATGACTATGAAAACTATGAAAACTGATGCATATCCAGTGACATACATGTTGCAATTATTAAGGCCGATGCTAGTGTTTTGTTAACATTTTTATTGTTTGTGGCCCTGAAAAGGACTATTTAGATAACCAAACATGGTTACTAATATTAAATTGGCCTTATTGCTTATCACCAGGCGGCATTGCTTTGGCATAGAGTGTAAGCCTTTGCACATGATCTTTGGTGACAATGTGGTGCCAAGGTGCAATAATGGTGTCAGATCCGTGTATCTGTCATTTCTTCAGAGGAAGAGGAAAGGGGGGGGGGGAACTGATAAAGAAATCCTTGCTTGATGTAACCTGAATATATTTAACCTTGTATCGAATATGCACACCCATACATGATACAATGGGGGGGGAAGGAAACCAGATGGCCGGAACCTATCACCTTTGGGAGGCACAGCCAGGAGATGAGGGATCCATAAAACTCCACAATGAAGTGCTCTGGGAAATCTCAAAAAACAGTCCGTTCTAAAAAGGGGGTGGGGGGGAGGAAGCTAGGTACGTCTTGGGAAAGTTACACGAGGAAAAACCTTCCAAAAAGGGAAGGATCCCCTCCCAGAGGAGCTGGGAAGGGGATTAACATATTGGCTTTTGTTTCCCTAAGTAAACATTGGGAGGAGGGGGGATTCTAAACCCCTTTATCTATCACTGTATGCCTGAGGGACCTCAGACGCTGCTTTGGACTCCTACAGGATTCTCTCACCCCAATAAAGAATTCCTTTTGATACGTTTGGTTCTCAGAAGTTCATTCTTATTGTTTAAATGAGAAGAAGTTCCGTAGCCTGACATAAAGCAGCGTCTGCAATAGAGATCAACCCGGAGAGGGAATTTTTTTTTTTAAAAACAATTCACTCTACTGAGGGGATCCTGCAAGAAAAGAAAAAAATGTCTGAATGCAGCAAGGAGCAAGGTGGAGCCGAATGCTGGGGAGAAACAGTTACCCAGTCAGATACTGACTCGATGCACCCCATCGAAAACAGCGAGGCTACCTGCGAATCCTCCACCAAGCCCCGGTGGTCTATAGGTGTAGGAAAGAGAGACACCTGGAATGGAAGGACCAGGGGAGTAACCCTCACCCGAGGGAATCGCAAACCCGTGTGGAAATTGGAGCTAGAGGCCCTATCGAATCAGGAAGAATGGGATGAGGAGCCGCCGGCCGATGACCGTATGAGACGGTACATCAATCACCTAGTGAGGGAAGCCCTGGAAAACCTCGACATGGGGGATGCACAAAGACGACAACGCAGGAGAGCGAGGGAACCAGAAAGTGAGAGAACCCGAGCCGCCACCCCGGATTCAGCGGAGATTGAGCGGGAAGAGGGACAAGCTGAAGAACCAGCAGCCACACCAGGTACCCGACCCTTAAACGCCCCGGATCAGGGAATTAACCCTGGCCAACCCAGAAACATACAATTACAGAGGAAGGTCCCACCCTTGGGGGTAAAATTCGATGGTGACCCCCAGAAATTGGGATTTTTCCTGGCACAAGTGCTCACCTACATGCAAGAATATGGACAGGATTTACCAACCCAAGGGTCCCGGGTGCGAATTGTCACCCTAGCTCTTGAAGGGGCGGCAGCCAGATGGATGGTAACGCTCCACAACGTCAATGCCCCAGAATTAAGAAACTTAGATCGCTTTATGACGGCCTTACGCCACCGTTTCGAGGACCCGCTTGCCGATAGAAAAGCCCGGGACCGCACCAGAGTCGTGAAACAAGGTCGTCGCCCGGTAGCAGAATACACCGAGGAATTTCATGACCTGGCCGGCCGGGTAGATTGGCCAGAGGATATCTTAGTCTGCTGGTTCAAAGATGGACTAAATGATGATCTTTACGCTGCCTGCCTGGCCCGTGGGGCCCCAAACCTCTTGCATGAATGGTACATGATGGCAGAGGAGGCAGAGATAGACATGACTCGGAACAGGTACCGTGCTGGTAAATTTTTCCCACCCCTGGAGAAACGGGAAGTTTTCAAACCCCGATCCACCATGACTCCAAGAACGCCTGGTTGCTTTAAGTGTGGAAAGGAGGGGCACCGTGCAGCAGAATGCCACTCGAAGACCCCTGCCAGAAGGCTAGACCACCATTCAGGGAGGAAACCCACAACATCCAGCCCTCGAGGGAAGGAGACTGGCCTGAGCGGCCGGGTAGATGTGGGATTCCGAACCTCTCCCAAACCGGAGGAAGAATGCCAAACGCTCCAAGGGAACCTGAGCCAGTCCAAAAGTGATCCGGAGGATGACCCGCTGGTAAGCAAACCAATTGAACCAATCACCCTACCCCTGAGACTGTTTATCCCCAGCCAAGGGAAGGGGGAGGAAGTTACAGCATTGCTGGACTCGGGATGCACTCGATGCCTAATCAACCCCTCCCTGGCAGATAAATTGGGAATCCGACTGAAAGAAATGGAAAATCCCATCGCTTTCTGCCAATTAGATGGAACCATAGCAGGGGGGGAGCCAGCCAGGTTTACCACAGAACCATTGAAAATAAGACTAGGAAAACACAGGGAGATGCTCACATTCATTGTAGCCCCAGGGATGGAAGAGCCACTAATTCTGGGCCTCACATGGCTACAGAAATGGAATCCAAAAATAAATTGGAGGACAGGGACCATACAATTCCAGAGAGATGTAATAATTGCAAAAAGACCTGAGGAAAGGATAAAGAATGGGAAAGAGGACAGAGAATCAGCCATGACTGGACAGTCTGTGGAACCCATTAACATCCCCAATGAGTACCAGGATCTGGCCCAAGCATTTAGTGAGGTAGCTTGTGATGAACTCCCACCCCATCGAGCCACAGACTGCGCTATCGAAATCCTACCAGGGGCTAAACTCCCAAAACCACAAATGTACAGCATGTCTCCCAGAGAACTGAAAGAACTCAGAGCATTTATCGATAAAAACTTAAAGCGGGGTTTCATCGAACCCGCCAGACCAAAAATAGCGGCCCCAGTGTTATTCCGTGAAAAGAAAGATGGCTCCTCACGTCTCTGCGTGAACTATCAAAAACTGAACTGTATTTGCATAGAAAATATGTATCCACTTCCCCTCATGAAGGACATGTTAGCCCACCTCTCGAAAGGAAAAATTTTTTCAAAGTTAGACCTACGGGAAGCATATTACCGCATCAGAATAAAGGAAGGGGATGAGTGGAAGACTGCTTTTAACACACCATTGGGATGCTACCAATTTAAAGTGCTCCCGTTTGGACTGCAAGGAGCACCTGCAGTGTTTATGCAATTGATCAATGAAACCCTTCATGAATTTTTATTTAAAGGGGTTTTAGTTTATCTTGATGATATTTTAATCTACACGGAAACGATGGAAGAACACATCAAACTACTCCGTGCAGTCCTCACAAAACTCTTAGACGCTAAACTATATGCAAAACTCTCCAAATGTGAGTTCCACCAAGAGAAAATTGACTATTTGGGGTACAGAATATCCCATGAGGGAATAGAGATGGACCCTCAGAAAGTGAAAGCTGTATTGGACTGGGATCCACCCCACACACGCAAACAATTGCAAAGTTTTCTGGGGTTTGCCAATTTTTATCGCCAATTCATTCCAGCTTTTGCAAACATCGCCCTCCCTATCACAAACTTGCTAAAAACGAAGGGGGGGGGGAAAACCCAAGCCTAGGCAACCCCTCATCTGGACAATGGAATGCCAAGCAGCATTTGAGAAACTCAAACGCCTGTTCGCAGCAGAACCGGTCCTTAAACACCCAGATCCCGAACAACCTTTTGTCATCCAAGCAGACACCAGTGATGTTGCAGTTGGGGCAGTCCTCCTCCAAAAGAATGGAAGTGGACAATTACAACCATGTGCTTATACATCTAAGAAACTAACGGAAACCGAGCAAAGATGGGCTGTATGGGAGAAAGAAGCATTTGCTATGCGGTGGGCAATGCTCACATGGAGACATTTCCTGGAAGGAAACCAAATCCCCTTTGAAGTATGGACTGATCACAAAAATCTGGAAGCTCTGAGAAATCCACGGAAACTCTCCGAAAAACAAGCAAGGTGGCTAGATATTTTGAACGTTTTAATTTCACCCTCAAATATTTTCCTGGGAGAAAGAATTTCTTAACAGATGCACTATCCAGGAAACCCCAATACAACAGCAAAAAGATTGAAGTTATAAAACCGATGATCCAACCGACCCAACTAGCAGCCAAGGTACTCACCCGGGCACAAGAGAAAAAAAAATCATCCCTGACTGAAGAGACAACGACGTCAATTTTTAAGGAGTCACTACTTAAAGATGATTGGTTCCAGGCTAACAGAAACACGTGCTCACTCAAAGACGGACTGGCTTGGGTAGAAAACAAGCTTTATGTCCCTGCAAGCCAGAGAATGGAACTCATGAAACGCTGCCACGACTCTAAAACAGCAGGACACTTTGGTTTTGTAAAAACCCTGCACCTCATCAAAAGACAATTTTGGTGGCCGTCCCTCAAAAAGGACATTGAAAACTATGTTGCGAGCTGCCCCATCTGTGCTGCTGCAAAGAGAAGACAAGGAAAATATCCTGGACTTTTACAAACAGTAGCAGACCCTTCTGCCCCATGGAAAGAGATCTCTATGGACTTTGTAGTGGAACTTCCCGAAAGTGCTGGGAATACTGTCATTTGGGTTGTAACTGACCTTTTTTCCAAACAGGTTCATTTTATTCCGTGTCAAAAGATCCCAACTGCCAGATCGTTGGCAAAGATGTTCCTAATACACATTTATCGCCTTCATGGAGCCCCCCAACGAATTATCTCAGATAGGGGTGTTCAGTTCACATCCAAATTTTGGCGGGCGTTTTTAAGCCTATTAGGCTCCACCCAGGGATTATCATCTTCGAACCATCCCCATACTGACGGGGCATCAGAGAGAGTGATTTGCGTATTAGAACAATATTTAAGATGTTTTATTAATTACCAGCAGGACAATTGGACTGACCTTCTTCCTTTCGCAGAGGTAGCATACAATAACTCAGTCCATAGTAGCACAGGGTTCACCCCATTCCACGTAGCAACGGGCCAAGAATTCAACCCCATGCCGGAACTACCCACCAAAGAACCTGAAATCCCCTCCCTTAAGGAGTGGATGGATAAATTACAAGCCATGTGGCCAGTGGTAAGATTATCTCTACAGGAAGCTAGAGCAGTTTACAAAACTCAAGCAGACAAAAAACGCTGTGAACCTAAACCTTTCAAGATTGGAGACCGTGTATATTTGTCCACAAAATACTTAAAATCATTACAATCTTCTAAGAAATTAGGGCCAAAATTCATTGGACCATTCCCCATCTCCAGAATTATCAACCCCGTGACGGTAGAGCTTCATCTTCCAAAAACTCTTAGGCAGATTCACCCAGTATTTCACTGTAGCTTGCTCAAACCGGAGATCACTTCAAACCTCAGACCCCCCCTTCCCACACCCCCAACCCCCATCATGATACATGGGGAACAACATTTTGAAATTAAAGACATCCTTGATTCACGCACTTACCGTGGATCCACACAATATTTAGTAGCTTGGAAACACCTTCCTTCCTCAGAAAACGAGTGGGTAGCCAAAAGACATGTAAAAGCACCCACATTACTACGAAAGTTCCACCTAAAATACCCTGATAAACCATCCTGAACTGCACATTTAACGCATGATTTTTATTTTACAGGTAGACCCATCTGCTTTTTAAAGGAGGGCAGGATGTCAGATCCGTGTATCTGTCATTTCTTCAGAGGAAGAGGAAAGGGGGGGGGGGGAACTGATAAAGAAATCCTTGCTTGATGTAACCTGAATATATTTAACCTTGTATCGAATATGCACACCCATACATGATACAATGGGGGGGGAAGGAAACCAGATGGCCGGAACCTATCACCTTTGGGAGGCACAGCCAGGAGATGAGGGATCCATAAAACTCCACAATGAAGTGCTCTGGGAAATCTCAAAAAACAGTCCGTTCTAAAAAGGGGGTGGGGGGGAGGAAGCTAGGTACGTCTTGGGAAAGTTACACGAGGAAAAACCTTCCAAAAAGGGAAGGATCCCCTCCCAGAGGAGCTGGGAGGGGGATTAACATATTGGCTTTTGTTTCCCTAAGTAAACATTGGGAGGAGGGGGGATTCTAAACCCCTTTATCTATCACTGTATGCCTGAGGGACCTCAGACGCTGCTTTGGACTCCTACAGGATTCTCTCACCCCAATAAAGAATTCCTTTTGATACGTTTGGTTCTCAGAAGTTCATTCTTATTGTTTAAATGAGAAGAAGTTCCGTAGCCTGACAAATGGATTCAATCATCTCCTGCTTGGTCTTTGGATACTTCTTGCTTATTTCGTAATCAATCTTGGCCCACAAGTTCTCAATTGGGTTCAAATCCGAATGCTGAGCTGGTCAGTCCAGGAGTCGAACACCATGCTTCTTCATCCACTGCTGGACGGATTTGGCTCGATGACAAGAAGCATTATCATCCTGGAAGTAAAAGTCCTTCCCTAGAAGTTGCTGAGCTGAAGGAAGCATGGTCTTTTCCAGGACTTCAACATGCTTGGACTTCATGATTCCCTGCACAGTTTGTATTCCACCAATACCAGGAGCAGCGGTACAGCCCCAGATCATCACGTGCAATGAATGCTTCACAGATAGATTCAGGCAGTACGGCCTAAATTCTTCAGCTGGAAATCTTCTGGTGTACTTATTGCACTGATTCCCAGTCAAGTAGAAATTGCTCTCATCACTGAAGATGACCTTGCCCCACTGTTCGTTGGTCCACTTGGCATACTGTACAGTCTATGCCGAAGCAATGCCGCCTGGTGATAAGCAATAAGAGCTGGCCAATTTCATATTAGTAACCATGTTTGGTTACCTAAACAGTCCTTTTCAGGGCCACAGACAATAAAAATGTTAACAAAACATTAACATCGACCTTAGTATTTGCCACACATATGCCACTGGGTATGCATCAGTTAATCTGTTTTCATAGTCATTGTAAGCATGCACAAAAATTCACAATCCCCATCCAAACAGCACCAAATTGCAAAAAGCTTGTGCTTTTCACTTAAACACCACCAGTATTTATTTAAATATAACAATATTTTCATAGCAGTTAGCATAAAATATTATAAAATCAATGGCCTATCCAAAAACTGTCATACACCATAAAGCGTGCAGGACTTTTTCACACAGCTGTACTTTGTGAGGACTATTAACTAAAATAATTAACTATCAAGGTCATCTCAAATTTGTGAAATATTGATTTGGCACATTCATTTTTTAATATGAATCTTCAGTGTATCATGTACATGTCAAATGTTAAAGCAATTATTTTCTACATCAGGGAGCTATCATAACGCTGGAAAAAATAAAAATAATTGATATTTTTTCAGAGACATTGAGGAGGATTGACTATGAGTGAAGCAATGGAATAATTATTTTTATTATAAGGATAAATTGTGTATTACCAGCTAACAACATTGCAGCATTAGTATTTTCAAATCTCTGCTGTTCATTTCATTATTGCATATTATTATTTTTGTAAGCAAGTTGACTGAGCTGATACTTGTGCAGCCTGGAGCCTCACTGTGAGGAAGATAGATGATTTCTAAATAAATAAATACATTTAATTAATTAATTAATTAATTAATTAATTAATTGAGGTAGTAATTCTGATATTGATTGATTGCTTGTTTACTGAACGTATTTGCCATCCATCTTGCTGTCCTGTGACTCTGGACAGCCTATAATTAGATAAAACTATAGTATAAAAAATAAAATAGTAAAACAAGCATTAAATTGAATGCATTAAAATTAACAAGAAATAGCTAAGATGGTGGTGGTTATATAGAAGTTGAAAGGGAGATTTTGTTAATTCAGTACTCCAGGCCAAGTGGCAGAGAAGGTTTTAAGGTCTTTATAGGCTAAGAGATGGGGATGGATCTCATCCCAAGAGATATGATATTCCAGAGGTGGACACTGGCAGAAAAGATTCTTCTTCTGGATCTTGTCAGTCAAAATTCTTTGGTTGATAAGATCCACAGCATCTTATCAACCCTTTTGCTGGTACAAGCCAATTTCATTAGGGCAGGATGGTTCCTTAGATAACCTGGATTCATGCCATAAAGGGCTTTATAGATAATAACCAACAACTTGAGTTGGACCTGGAAGCAAACTGGCAGCCAGTGCAGCTCACATAACAAAGGTATTCCATGGGCCACCGTAGAGACCTCAGAACTGTCCAAGGAGCTGCATTGTATGCCAGCTGTAGCTTCTGAATACTTTTCAAGGGAAGCCCAATGTAGAGCACATTGCAATACTCCAATATTATGATATACATTCATCAGTTGCATATGGCCTAAAATATGTAGAAAAACCTTCCTTAACATATGTATGTTATGATAATATTTAAAGGTAGAGAATACTTCTCAAGAAATATTCATCCAAGGATGGCTTGACCTCTATAATCATGTTGCAAAAATGATAGAAAAGTTTTGCTATGTTTTGGGTAAAAGGGGTTTATAAGAATTATTTTTTTTCTAACATCCTGAATTTATTAAATTCATTTTTGTCACTTATACTATGTAAACTACCTGACCAAAGCCTAGAACTTACATATTTTTAATATTTATTTGCTTTTTAGCCCAGTGTAGAACCATTCTGTATTTAGGTAGTACATTTGCTTGCAGTAATTATCTGAACAGAATTTAACAGATCCCCCCTTCTTCCAATTGTATTGTGTTTCCAAACTTCACGTATACCACATGTCCATTTGCAGTGAAGAAACTTTTTAAAGCTCTACATAGAAAAGCATCCACATAGTTCTAAGGACCCGGTTTACATGGTAGCTTTCGTAAGTAGGATTCTGCATCTGAAGACTCTCTTGCTATACATATTTAACATATGGGGAGTACTGCTGACACAATGTGACTTGAAAGAAGATACAGTTTTATTTCATAGTGATTACCACATACAAACATGTTGCCTGAATAATTGGACATAAGTGTTAATTGAATCAGCCTCATTCTAAGCTCCATTAAGTTGTTTTGAGAATTCTAAACACTTGTTTTTCAGTATATTCCACTCTAATAGCAGCCTGCAAATTTTATAACTTCTTTAGAATAGCATACTGGGAAAAGTATGAATAATATTTTTGAATATTAAAAAAAAATTCTTAGAAAGATAATGAAACGAATCAAAGTACATTTGTTCATGTATGTTTGTAACTTTGTGAGGTGCTGCTTACATTATTTGATTTATTTTTTTTTCTAACAGCTGAAAGCTTTCACAGACAATAGAGATGATATGGCATTGGGTCATGTGATTGTGTTGTTACAGCATGAGTGGCCAAGAGGTGAAAACTTATTCTTGAAAGCAGTTAACAAAATCTGCCAGCAAGCAAACTTCCAATATGAAAATTTTTTCAACTATATTACAAGTATCCTTTGTCTTCAGTGGATCAGTATTGAAGACAAGCAGTTTCTTCAAAGAGACCATATTTTCAAAATTATTAATAGTGGGAGCTACTGTTAAGAAATGTAAGATCTAATGGAATATTATACTTAATACAGTAGTTGAAACAAAAGTAAAAAGCAAATAAAAGAAGACAACAATGGAATTTTGAATGTGCTATAAGAAACATGGATTCAGAAATGTTGCTAAGATTACAGAACATATTGAATGACTAGTAGACTGGTTAATGTAGTTTGGTTTGACTTAACATTGTATAAACCAAAATCATTGTGATCTGTAAATCATAACTTAGGGCTTTTGTATTAAGTGTGAACCTGGCCAGTTTTGTTTACTCAGGAAGCAGGATTAAAATAAACCATTATGAATGATGCTTGAACCTTTTTGTTATTTTATAGAAAGAACAAGCATATACTTTAAGATATGGTTTGCTTTATCTGATACTAAGAATCTTTGTACAAGAGTCCCATGTATAATCCTAAGTACATCCTTTGGAACTCAAGGAGGTTTATTTCTAGATGAACATATGAAGGATAGTTGCATTAGTCTGTTGCAATGATAAAACTGACCAAATTACAGCTAAATAATTAAATTAGGATATTACAATAAACTAATAGATATGTCATATCTTGTTTGCAAAGAAAATAAAGATAAAAATGTTAAAGACACCAGCAATGAGGACTAAAATTAGAACAAAGTAGAGGAATCAGATAAGGGAAGATAGTAATTTCTCTGTTTTCAAAGATACTTTCTTTTGGACCTGAACATTTGTTTTAGATATTGATATGCTGGAAGAATTTGCCTATTTAAGGACACAAGAAGGAGGAAAAATTCATTTGGAATTATTACCAAATCAGGGAATGTTAATAAAGTAAGAAAATGTTTTTCCCAATTTAAAAGTTTGTGAACTTACTCTAACTGCTGCTATACTTTATTTGTTAAGCCTAAACTGATACTAAAACATATTTTAACATATTTATAAAACATATTTATGAAGTATTCAAATAAATGTTAGGTTTGTTTCTGAGTATATTTTAGCTTTTCAGAGGGGTGTTATGTGGAAAAATATTTTTTTAGTTGTGTAAGCTCTTTAGCCATAGCAAAAATGATATGGCATTAAATACAGTATCTCATTTCGCCTGTAAAAATAGATAATCTATTTTATGTAATTTTGTAATTTTGACAAAGGGATAGCTTTGATATATTGGATTAAAGTGATGAAGAAAATTTATAAATAAATAAATTAAAAATGATAGATATATAGGATTCTCAGATGAAAATTCTAACATGTTGAATTCGTAATTGGATCAATAGCACATTATAAATATTTCAGGATAATATGTTTTTCCAATTTTGTTTTCTTAACTTTAAAATTAAAACACAAAGAGAATATTATTTTGACAAATTCAGAGATATACAAGTTTGACAAATCTGTTTTATATGAACTGTGATATTTTGGAATAATGAGATAGTGATAAATGTTTTGGCTTCTAAGCAGTTTCTCTTGATAAATCTCTCTTTGCTGTGCTCTTGTTTGTATTCCATTGAGCTGCAATTTAATTCATGATGTTGGTTATTATTTTTAAAGACTTGCATAGCACAGGGCCTGGATACCTGACAGACTGCTTGTTTCCAATGGTTTTTGCCTGCTCAGTACATTCACTTCAGGTCTTCTCTTCTAAACATTGCCATCTTGTGGGATCTAGGAAGCATGTCTTCTCTGATGCAGCTCCCACATTTTGGAACAGCTTTCCCCCACCATAAGGATGGTGCCCTCTCTTCTAGGGTTTCAGAAAACTTTGAAAACCTGCTTTGGTCTCAGATCTGAGGTAGATGTTTATTATTCATCCAATGATTCCTCTTTTGTCTTGTTGATCTTGCTTTTTATTAGATTATTTTCATCTGGCTCTCAGATTTAACATTTTAATTGTTTTTAGTTTTTTTCTAGTTGTATACATTGAATCTACTGGAGTTGTGTGCCCATTAAATTTAAATAAAATAAACGGTTGAATGCTTATGGTAGCAGAGAATCAGCCGGACTCCGACTTGATTTTCAAAGTGTGATCAAAATATTTTCCCTCCACAAAAAGATGTCAACTCAATAACGAGGTTAAATAAACAGAAAAATTCATACAGGACTCCAGTTTTAATGGAGATTCACATCTCACAAGTACATTTGTTATTAGTTTGTTTCTGGATTTAATTGAAGGTACTGGTAATGATCTATTAAGTCCTACATGGCATAGGGCTGGATTATTTATAGGATTGCCTCTTATCTGTCATATCTACCCATGAGGTCTGGTGGGAAAAAAAGGGTGAAGGTTGCTGCCCATAAAGGAATATTATCTGATGTGACTCAGGAGGAGAACCTTTTCTAATTTGATACCTGCCAATTGGAATATCATTCTTTCTTAAGTTGAATTGGCTCTGACTTTGTTGGTCTTCTAGAAGAATGAAGGAAAGGCTTTACCATCTGGTCTGGGGAGCCAGTAACTTACATATGGAGCCTGCAAAATAACTATTGTTATGGAAATCAAATGCCCTTTCCCACAAATTACTGAGAAAGGGATGACTTATATTTTTTATTCTTAACTTTTTAAAATATTGTAATGACTTCGGTTATGCTTTGGTTATTTTGTCATATCGTATTGCACTACTGTACTGTATTGCATTTTATCAGTTTTAGACCCAGTAGTATACAAGATCTTCATAAACAATCTAGATGAGAGAATAGAAGGGGAATTAATCAAATTTTCAGATGACACTAAACTATAATAATAATAATATTTATTTATATATATACGGCTCCTCTCCTGAAGGACTCGGAGCAGTGCAGAGCATATAATTAAGATATTAAATATACAAAAGTTAAAACTAAATTAAATTAAAGACTCTGGCTGTAAAACAGTTAAAACCTCTCCCTTAAACCCTAAAATTTAATATAAAAATTAAAATACCCAAATCTAAAATCAGCTCAAGCCGGCCTGGTCAAAGAGCCAGGTTTTCAAGGCACGCCTGAAGGTCCCCAGATCCATGGCTGTATGTAACTCCGGAGGCAACCCATTCCAGAGGGCAGACGCCCCCACAGAGAAGGTCCTATTCCTTGGGGTCACCAGCTAGCATATAGATGCCGGCGGGACCCGCAAGAGACCCTCCCTGTGGGAGCACACTGGATGGTGAGAGGAAACTGGCAGAATGCGGTCTTGTAAATATCCTGGTCCGATGCCATGGAGCGCTTTAAAAGTTAACACTAAAATCTTAAAGCGCACCCGAGAGACCACTGGCAACCAATGCAGCTTGCGCAGGAGGGGCGTCACATGAGAGAACCTTGACGCCCCCATAACCACCCGCGCGGCCGCATTCTGTATCAATTGAAGCCTCTGGATACTCCCACTCGGGAGCCCCATGTAGAGGGCGTTACAGTAGTCCAGTCAGGAGGTGACCAGGGCATGAGTGACCGTGCGTAAGGCATCCCGATCCAGAAAGGGCCGCATCTGGCGAATCAGGCGAACCTAATAAAACGCCCCCCTGGAGATGGCCGTAATATGATCTTCCAAGGACAGCTGTGCATCCAGGAGGACCCCCAGTTTGCGAGCCCTCTCTGAAGGGGGCAAAATCTCACCCCCAATAGCCAGCGAAGGAACTATCTGACTATATCGGGATGCCGGAAACCACAGCCACTCAGTCTTGGAAGGATTGAGTTGGAGCCTGTTCCCGCCCATCCAGTTCTGCACGGCCTCCAGACAACGGGACATGACCTCCATGGAATCGTTGGGGTGGAGATGTACAGCTGAGTATCATCAGTGTACAGATGACACTTGACCCCAAAGCCACGGATGATCTCCCCCAGCGGCTTCACATAAATGTTGAACAAGAGAGGAGAGAGGACCGACCCCTGAGGCACCCCACAATTGAGGGGCCTAGAGGTGGACCTCTCTTCCCCCACCAACATAAATTGCAGGTGGTCGGAGAGGAAGTAGGCGAACCACCGCAACACGGTGCCCCCAACCCCCCCAATAGGATACTATTGTCGATAGTATCAAAAGCCGCTGATAGGTCTAATAGGACCAGGACAGAGGAATAACTTCTGTCACGGGCCCTCCAGAGATCATCAACCAATGCGACCAATGCCGTTTCAGTACTATGTCCGGGCCTGAAGCCCGATTGGAAGGGATCCAGGCACATATCTTCATCCAGGTACTGGGGAAACTGACATGCTACCACACTCTCAACAACCTTTGCCACAAAGGGAAGGTTGGAGACAAGACGATAGTTGTTCAAAAGAGTTGGGTCCAGGGAGGGCTTCTTGAGGAGGGGTCGCACCACTGCCATTTTCAAGGCAGTGGGCAGCGAGCCCTCCATCAAAGAAGCATTAACAATTCCCTGGAGCCAACTCCGCGTCACCTCTGGCGGTAGAAACCAGCCAGGAGGGGCAAGGGTCCAATAAACATGTGGTGGCATTCAGCTGCCCCACAGCCTGTCTGTACCCTGGGTGGTCACAGGTCAAACTCATCCCAGATAACCATCTCAAGACTTGCCGCGGTCACCTCCCCCGGGACCTCCCAACTAGAGTCCAGCCCGTCCCGAATCTGAGCGATTTTATCGTACAGGAATCGAGAAAACTCCTCCGCCCTTCCCTGCAAGAGATCCTCCCGCGCAGGGAGCGGGTTACTCTAAACAGGGTGGCGGGTCGATTTTCTGCCGATGCAATAAGGGCAGAGAAGTGAGAATGCTTCGCCACCTCTATCGCCACTTGGTAGGTCCTAATATAGGACCTAACCTGTGTTTGGTCGGAGTCAGCACGACTGGCCCTCCAGATGCCCTCCAGACGTCTTTTCCGGCATTTCATCTCCCTCAGCTCCTTCATAAACCACGGAGCCGAGCGAGATCTCTGCCAGGTCAGAGGTCGCAAAGGCACAACTCGGTCCAGAGCCTCGGCAGCCAGGTCCAGAACCAACACCCCAGAAAATAGGCTCAAGAATCAAAAGATTTTGATAGATTTGAACACTGGGGCCTATCTAAAAAAGTGAAATTCAGTGTAAATAAAAGTAAAATTTTACACTTAGACAAGGAAAACTTAACTGTACAGGAGTGACTTGGTTAAACTGCGCTCAACACCAGTAACTGAGAGGATTCCTGGGAATCCAAGTGGACAGTTGCTTAAATATAAACCAATCGTGTATAGCAGCAGCCAAAAGAACCCAATGCAATCCTAGGTGGCATTATTAATACAATATAATTATATATAATTATATATAATCAAGGGATATAATCAAAGTCACGTGAAGTATTAGTGCTACTTTACAAAACCTTAAAAGGGCTAAGGATGATATATAGGATTTTTTAAAATACAAAATAATAGCGTTGGAAGGGACCTTGGAGTCTTCTAATACAGCCCCCTGCTTGAATCAATCAATCAATCATTTTAGACAAGTGACTGTTCAATCTCTTCTTAAAAATCTCCAGTGAGGGAGCACCCACAACTTTTTAAAGCAAGCTGTTTCACTAGTTAATTGTTCTCACTGTTAGGAAATTTCTCCTTAGTTTGCTTTTCTCCTTCATTAATTTCCATCCATTGTTTCTAACCCTAACCCTAACCCTTCTGGTGCTTTGGAAAATAGTCCCCCCCCTTTTTTTTTTGTGGTAGTTCCTTAAATATTGGAATACTGCTATCATTTCATATCTAGTCTTTCTTTTATCTTAAACTAGCCATAGTTTAGTACCTAAACTATGTACCTGCAACTGTTATCTAAACTAGCCATAATCAATACCTGCAACTGTTCTTCATGTGTTTTAGTCTCTTGGCCCCTAATCATCTTTGTTGCTCTTCTCTGTATTGTTTCTAAAGTCTCAACATCTTTTTTACAATGTAGTGACCAAAACTGGATGCAGTATTCCAGGAGCGATGTTACTAAGATTTTATAAAGCGGTACTAATACTTCTCATGAAATGTGAAATATCTGTCAGGGTAATAATGATTTAATAGCTGACCAGCTACTATAATGTGATACTGTGAAACTGAAACAATGATGCAGTGGTAGCAATGAGTCAGCAGAGTTATCTGCTGTTTTAAGAGACTGTAATATAAGAGAGGCCCTGTGAAGACGTATCTCTCTCTCTCTCTCTCTCTCCCCATGTGTACTTTGGTGCTGTAATTTGCTGATGACTGTTTGTTCAAGGCCTGTCTCAAAGTACTTGTATGTATATCTGCTTTTGTAGGGAAAAAACTGCTATATGTAAATACAAACCTCTGTACTATAATTGCTCCTGGATTGTCTCACATAATTACACTGTGCATACTCTGACAAGTTATGGGCCCAGAGCAAAGAGAAGGCCAGAATGATTAGAGAAACCAGAAAGAACAGAAACCCAGTGAGAACTTGCAATTGAGCCAGAGTGCTTTGTGGTTTGTTAGTGGTTAGAACTTGTAACAGAAACATGCAATCACTTCTGTCAGCATAATGGGAGGAGGTTTCACAGTGTCTTCTGAATGAGACAAACTATCTCTCCTGCAGTTTAAAAAGAAGGAAGAAGTTGTGGACAATAGTTATTACTTCACAAGCAGTCCTGGATGATGGGGATCGGAGAAGAAATGAAAAGGCATTAGCCAGCATAATTCTGGCTTTAGATGACAGTCAGCTGATACACGTGAGGGGTCTCCAGTCTGCGAAAGAGTGCTGGGAGGCTTTGCGTAATGTGCATGTTAAAGAGACTGGGGGCAATACAGTCTTTGTTTGCTGACAAAGAGACTGTATAAAACAGCTGAAGCTGGGGGGCGGGGAGGAGAGCATATCCACACATCTGCAGGCTATGAGTAAGACATTCCTGGAGTTAGAGGAGAGAGGAATGATGCTTACTGAGGCACACAAGGTATATGTGGTTCTCAGTTCGTTGGATACTTCATGGGACGTTCTTGTAACTAGCTTAGAGTCCATGCAAGAAAGGGATTTAACCATGACATATTTGACTGGCTGATTGTTGGAAGCAGAACAGAAACAGCTGGAGAGGCTATCAGGAAAGGGAGGAGATAATGTTCAGCACAAGCCAACATCTGCAATATTCCAGGATGCCAGCAGAGCAGCTGAAACTGTTTACACAGTGAAGCGGTGCTACACGTATTGTTCGACAGAGCATCTCCAGAGATGCTGCCCTGAGCGGAGAAACAGAGGAGCAGTGAGACAAGGGCATAGGGCTACTCAACACATGAAGAGTTGTTCTTCATTGTCATTTTCCTTGGCAGCAACAGTGTTTGAAAACACCAGGAACACTTGGGTGGGGCGAATCAGTGGGGCGAATCAGCGACAATGGGGTAAATCAGCATATTGCTAATAACTCACAAACATTTTCTGGCTTGAGACCAACTAAGCGGACATTTGTTAGTTTGGCCAATGGTTAATAAACTGATGTTAAAGGGGAAGGTAATGTCTATGTACCTGATTTAGGAAAAACATTAGACAATGTCCTATATGTACCTGACCTAGATCATAATCTGTTGAGTTTTTTCAGGTTAGACAGTCAAGGGTATAAAATTCTGTTTGCAGGAGGACAGTATTTCATCAGGAAAGGTGGAAGAATTCATGCACGAGGAATTAAGAAGGGTGGTCTATACATTCTAGGAAGACAGGAGCATAGTTGTGCATGAACACTTATGAACACTTCTACACATGACAACTCTGTACATTTGTTGCACAGGAGATGGAGTATGCAAGTTTGAGAGTATTGCAGAAGATACCAGACCTAGCTGAGGGACTTAAACTAAAGCAATGCAAGATGT
Organism: Bungarus multicinctus; assembly: GCA_023653725.1. NCBI lineage: Eukaryota > Metazoa > Chordata > Lepidosauria > Squamata > Elapidae > Bungarus > Bungarus multicinctus. The sequence goes on from CM042840.1 coordinate 42,731,349, forward strand.
ACTTAGATTGCGCTGTTTGTAAGGAGTCAAAGTCCAGGGTGTACCCTGTGAATAAGAAAAACTCAAGGCAAACTGAGTATTGCAATTAGTGCATACTGACTTGATTGGCCATTCTAGGACATTCACAGAGTTGTCTCTAAACTACTCCTGTGCTTATCTTGCTCTATGCTTATGATCGCTGTCATGTTGGAAAATGAACCTTTGGCCCAATCTGAGGTCTGGAGCACTGTGTAACAGGTTTTCATGATGGATATCACTGTAATTTGCTCCATTCAGCTTTCCCTCAACCCTGACCAGTCTCCTAGTCTCTGCTGCTGAAAAATACCCTCCTCCACCACCATTACCATGATGCTGCCACCACCATGCTTCACTGTTGGGATGATATTCAGTAGATGATGAGTGGTACCTGGTTTTCTCCAGACATGTTTAGAATTGAGGCCAAAGAGTTCAATCTTACTTTCATTAGATGAGAGAATCTCATTCCTCACAGTTTGAACTTTTCTTCATAGTGCAAGGACATGTTCATAGATTATTTTTTATAATTAAAGTTTATTGTGGTCATAGACTACAAGCAAAGGAAAGTACAAAAAAGACATTCAAGTTGCAAAAAGAAAACTGAAGAGGTGATTAAGCAGTGCCTACTAGACTTGCTACATTATTGTGCAAAGTGAGAAATCCACAAGGAAAACAATAATGATATTGTGGTTTAACTTACTGAGACTTACTCTTATTTTTATGGATATGAGAGATCCTGATATTTCTGAAACTCTTATCTGTTAACTTGGATTCATGCTGCCATTCATATCCACTAAGGCCACAAGTTCAAATATTGAGTTCTATCAGCTATTATCAAAGGTTTTTTTTTAAAAAAGATATTTCAGACCATTTTTTAATCTTTTATGCACATTAGATTCTCAGTTATTCCAAATAGTAACCCTAAAAAAGTAAACTTCCTTATAATGTGTTTTTATTTTATCCATCATGTTTATTAGAACATTGGTTCTCAATATTTGGGTGAACATTATCAAACAACCTGAATTTCACCATGATTATAAAAAACCTATTTTGTCCAAAAACATTTACAATCATTTTTAATTTATTATTTGAGGTAAATATTAGAGGTTTCAGAGATTTAATCTTATGCCCAGTTTACCTATGATTTAACACATGCTACTGGTTGAGAAGATAATAGCAGCCAAATGTTCTGCCTGTAGGGAAAGAGTTTTGTATTTTGCACAATTACAAAGTAATCCCTAGTACTATTCTGTTCCCAGGGATAGGGGAGTTAATTTCACAAAACTTTTTCTGAAACATTTTCTTACTAAAAATACATTCTTAAGACACCAAGACTTTATTTTTCCCAGTTAAATTAGTATTTCTCAAAGTCAGTTAATTTTAATGATCAGATTGGCAGCTGTATTGCATTATTGTGGTATACAATAAAACTGACTCCATCCTGCCTAATAGTTTCAGTGGCTAATCCTTCTATTATGACTACTAATGTCCACCCCATAGAACTATGAAACGATATATTCTTCCATTATATAGTAATTGTATAGAATTCAAGTCATAATGTTTCCTTTGATAACAGAATCTTCCAGCAGCTTCTGAGAAGCAAAGCATAGCTGTCCAATCATATATAAGGGGAACCCAACAACTTTATCCTCTTCCTTTTTGCTTCACTGAAAATATTAAAATGACTCTTTTTGGTGAATAAACCGGAAATTTGCCCTGAAGTATTGAGAAAGAATTAGTTGCAATAGCAGTCTTTCCCCAATTACAGTTCTGTGTGCCTTTTTTAGTTTATTTATCTATTTAGCATTATTACACCTGTTGCAGGGCCTGATTTTTAACTGAATGTTTCAGACATTTATGTTTGTACAGTGGTTCAGCTTTATCCTGCCACAACTTTTATTATGAACATAGTGAAATTCCTCTCCAGAGGAGCATTTGCTGATCATAAAATAATTCCTATTTCCAATTTCTTGGAAATTGTTAGTAAATATGTTAAAGAACCAGGTTGTTGTAGTGGTTGAAGCACCAGCTTAGAAACTGGGAGACTTTAGAATTTGTCCTGCCATAGCTACAAAGCCAGTTATCACTTTTTCTCAGCCCTAAGAGGGAGGAAATAGCAAACCACTTCTGAAAAACCTTTCCAAGAAAACTGCAGTGACTTGTCCAGGCAATGTCCCAGAATTGGATCAGACTGAATGGGAAAAAACTGAAGGTATTATAGTGATAGTATTCCCTTGCTAGCCTTTCCTGCATTTGTGCTATGATGTAGTTAATATGGTATTTTGTAATAAGGAATTATAAGGAATTACTAGATTTTGTCATGTTTGCATTGAATTAGAAAGAAAATTTGATAAACTTAAGCAACTTAAATTTGATTTTTTATTATTAAAAAAGAAAGCCGACTGGTTTGTGGATCAGCATATTAAGATGTTTCATTTTCTAGGTTGGCAATGAAAATTAGATTCAATAGAATTATTATGTTAAAAGCTTTTGAACTTGTATAACTTCCAACAGGGCTTCTCAAATGCTAATATAAAAGAGATACAATTTTTGTTTTCTTATTTTTGTAATAATATATGAAACAAATCTGTTAGCTGCCATTTTGGCTAATGGGGGCGGGGCAAATCATATCTAAAGCATCAATATCTATGAAATTATTGCAGCTTTTCATTTAGAAAAATGCTGGAAAAATAATAAAATACCGGAGAAGGCAAAAATTACAATATATATTTCCTGTAGTACATATGAATAAGAATAAACTTCAAGTGACATTAACTTGCAACTATTACTAAAAAAGAATGTATTTCATGTCTTAATTTACTGCTAAATTTCTGTTTGGAAGCATTTGTAGTATAAGTCAGTTCTGGAATGTGTATTCAGGATCAAGCTCTGGTGGTGAACTCGTTAGAATGCAATATTGCAGGCTAACTGCCCACAGCCTGGAGTTCAATCCTGATGGTGCTCAAGGTTGACTCAATCTTCTATCCTTCTAACGTTATTAAAATGAGGACTCAAATTATTAGGGGCAATATGCTGAAATTGCAAACTGTCCAGAGACTGCTGTAAGGCAACATGGCAGTATATAAATCTTAAGTACTATTGCTGTTAAAGTGTTATGTTTTCTTTTCTCTTTCAAAATATCTTGGTTTTGCTGTTGATATGTTTTCTTTTGAAATTTGCTTTCACAAAATTACTAAACAAATATTGAGGAAAGAACTATAGAAGCTGCAGTTTCCCTAGGTGTGCCCTGGGAAGAAAATGTATAGCATACTTGATGCAAAGTAGCCCTTTCTATTTTGTAAAAGAAAGAGGTGGATTGATTTATTATCTGTTACATTGGTAGCCTAACAGTAACATTCTTCCATTTGAAAGAGATAGAGAATTAGGGCATGTGTGTTTCAGGGGATATCTTATATTCTCTTCAACATGGAGAACATTTGCCGGGCTTCTTCAACTGAAATTTTACACGTCATCCAAGGATTGCTGACCACATTTTGTCTTTCTTAGTAAAGGCATTATTTATGCCAACAGGATTTAAATACTCAGCTAACTTCTTGAATTCTTTTTGGAATGCCTAGGCTTGTGAAGCTTTTTTCTATTTCATCATCTCTAATAAAAAAAAATCAATTGGATGCCTGTACTAGGATTTAGACTTTTGATTTGTAATCCTCCTGTTAAATGTATATGTTACTGGAGAATTGATTTTGTAGCACAGGGGGAAGTTGGTGTGTGTTTGAATGCTGCTGTTTGCTGTTTTTTAAAGGACTTCTAGCCCTCCGCTGGGGTTACTGCAGCAGGAATTCATACCTGTACTACAGCCCAGCATGCAGACTGCTGACAGGTACAAAGCAGGAGGACATCCCTGCTCATAGTGTGCTGTCTTTTCGTCAATATGTTGTACTGGTCATGGTTATCAGACCTTTGTTAATTCCATGCTTTTGTTCTTCATTTGTGCCTACATCATTTGGCAAATTGTTTTATTATTGTTAACATTTGTTATTTTTTCATAAGTTATTGGCCCATGTATGTTAAACTTTAAGTGGATCTCTATTTAATAAAATAATGTTCTATTTTTCTCTGGACAAACTAGACTATCCTTTTTTAATGTAACTAAAAATTGAATCTAATTTGTTAAGACTGGCAAGGATTTTCATAGCATTGTTCATATTCTTTCCTTTCAGTGTATTGCTTGTTCCTATTTTCTTTGCCTCTTCAGAAGAAAATTTGACTATTAGCAGTGGAAGAAAATTGATCTATGCAGTTTTGCTAGTAATCCTGGAAATATATATATAGTCTGATTTCTGGTTTGCGGTTTCAGCAAGTTGTTTCTTCAACAAGAAATTAGCCTTCTGTTAAAACACTATATGGGCAAGATATAGAGGCAATGAAAAAGTATATAAATGATGTGAAGTCTTGTTTAAAATCAACCAAATACAGCCTTATTGAATATGCAGTTTAAGAAATAAAATGTATTTTTTTCCATAGAATTGAGGTCAAATTGTGCAGTTTTATTTTTTTGACAATTAGACTCAGCTAATTCATGATATTGTATAATAGGGTTTTTTAGATAAAATAGACATAATCACTGTAAAACAATTTTGGAAGATTAAAAACTTGCAATTCATTTTTACCCTTGCCTCCCTCTTTTTTGCCCACTTTTATTTTGAATTCTCCACCAATAGTTAGAGATTGTATAACACAGAAATGCGCTGTAGTAGTCCATGGTGGATATGGAGCAGTTTCTGATCTCAATAGTTTTTTATGTACTGATGATATCCCAACCCATTAAGAAAATTGGGTGTGTGTTTGCAACATGGTTAAATCTTACCCTTTCAAATTGCTTGAGAATTCATAGGTAATAGTTGAGTGCAAAATCATTGCAATAGGAGGAAAAAGCAAAGAGCCTGGAGAAACTAAAATGTTTAAAATGCCCATTATAAAATGGCATAATCTCATGACTCATTTCCGTAGCTCTCGGTGCTACAGTAGTGCTTGTAGTGGAAACTTATAATTGTATTGGTAATCCTTGACTTACAACCAATTATTTAATGGCAATTCAGAGTTACAATGATGCTGAAAAAAGTGAGTTATGACTTGTCCTTGAAGTTACATCTGTATTAACTGCGTGGTCATATGATTGCAGTTTGGGTGCTTGGTAACCAGCTCATTTACAACAGTTGCAGTATTCTAGTCATGTGGTCACAAGTTGTGGCCTTCCCAACTAGCTTTCAACAAGCAAAATCAATAGCCAGATTTAGTTAACAACCATGTTAAAAATGGTCCTGGAATGACTTAATAACCGCATCACTCAGCAACCAAATTCTGGTCCCAATTGTCATAAGTTGAGGTTTATTTGTAATTTAACAGTAAATAGTACTGTTGATTCTTCTTGTTAGGCCATAAATTATTTAATTTCTTGTGGAGAGAGTTATGCAGTGTGTTTGGGTAGGGATTAGTGATATCCTCTCTAGAACTTTACAGTTATATTACTACATTTATATTGATCTGCTTTTATTTTATTTTGGTAATTTATGCTAAAAATGAAATACAGTATTAGTTCCATTACTCTTTTAACTTGCAGTCATAAAAATATTCTTGTGACCAAATTTAAACCTGAATACAATTGTCTTTAGCATGGATACTTTAATACACTCCATTAAGGAGATCCAGACATTTCAGAACTTAAGATTCTAGGATGTGTTTCCATACCTTTAAAATCATTTGGAGATTTTACATAAAAACTTATGATACGTGTACAATATTTATCACAGAACATTCTCAGTCTGTAAATATTTTAAAATGTTAACTGGAATGTTGTACAACAAATACTATGCAGTTTTCATTTCACAAGATATAGCTCCATGGTCTTTAATTTTTTTGTGTGTTATTATAATTGCAGACATCACACAATCACCAGAGGAATCACCAAAGGTGTGAAGGAAGATTTCCGTCTGGCAATGGAGCGTCAAGTATCACGCTGCGGGGAAAACTTGATGATGGTATTGCATCGATTCTGTATGAATGAGAAGATTTTGCTTCTTCAGACATTGAGCTGAGTAGACAGCATTTTAGCTCCTTTTGGAGCTGAAAAGCAAATAAGGAAAATCATTATCATTCCATTGGGGCTAGTCAGTTATCCTTAGCTACTGAAGCAAAGTTGCTGGAAAAGTAAAGCCAAACTTCATGACTGATTTTGGCATTCTAAATAAAAGTTTTCAAAGTTAATTAAAATCATATTTTCACTAAAAAAAATCTAGTTTAGACCCAAGATTGGATTTAAAATTGTGGGTAAGTAATAGAAATCCATAATTCCATTTCAGTCATATTGCAATAATTCATAAGTCATGTAAAGCAGATACAGATATTCATCATGATGTTTTGCCGGAGATCATCGTGGTCGAGTGTTCTGCCTGATATCATCAAGCAGGCAGGTTAGAGGTAGATACAAGTCATTTGTAAGCAGACTTGGCCACTGCTTAAGAGCATCCTAGCTTACAAAACAAATAGCATAGCTGAACTGAAGCTATGAAGGACACTGAAGAGTACTGTTGTTCATTCCATTCTACAATCCTGGATGATTTTTGTAAGGAATTGTGGCACAATCAAATGAACAGAGTCTTCCTGAGCCTGCATACCACTGTATGATCTATGTGATTTTTATGAGACAAATTTCTGAATAGTTGTGTACCAAAAAGTCTTTAGAAAATACCATTATTGAAAAACATTCAGTATATTTATTTAGAAATTGAATAATGTAGAAAATACAGTTTGAATAAAGTCTTGTTTTACTAAAAGGAAGACCAACAAACCCTAAATATACAGATTTCAGTTCAAAATAATCTGGAATGTAAACCAAATATAGAACCCTTGGGGAAAAAAGTAACATTATGATGGGGGGGAATATGATATTCTCATAGTCCATACTTTTTTATTTGTACTAAGTTGAATTATATCTTCCAAAATATCCTTTTCCGGTAGAGTATATATGATATGATAACCCATAAAGATGTAGCAATTAGATCCTGTGTCAAATGTTCACTGTGTGATTGTGTATCATGCAGCTTCCATTTAAAAGGAAAATAGTCTTCAAATATTTCATGTCCTGTATAAACAAGAATGGAGTTCATACCTGTAAAGAAATCAAAAATACCATCAGAAAAGTAGTAATGCATTACAGCGTGTGTGTGTGTGTGTGTGTGTGTGTGTGTGTTAAATTTGTTTGCCACCCAGCTCTGGGCAGCTTATCATATTAAAAGCAATGACCATGAAAGATCAGTTATTTCTAAGAATAAAAACAGAATTACAATCCAAAGTAAAGGTACAGTTAAAAAATGGAAAAGGAGCAATGTGTGGAGGAAGATGAGATTTTCTCTTCAACCACACTCGGTGTATATTCCCTTGTTGGGGTCCTGGCAGAACCAGGCCCTTTTGGAAGGTTGGGAGTCAATCTCATATCAGGATAAGATGTTCCAAAAAGCAGGAGCCACAGCAGAGAAGACTCTTCTGGACTTTGCCACCTGAAATTCCCTATCTGATGGGCCCCATAGCATTCCCCCTTTGCTGGAATAGGGAGGACAGGACAGTCCAATTGAAGTGAGATGGTTCCCTAAGTAACCTGGACCCATGCCATGAAGAGCTTTAAAGGTAATAACCATCACCCTTAATTTCACTCAAAAGCAACATGGTGTGTACATGGACCACCCTAGGGGATCCCTGGAACCATAGTAATCTACATGTGAAATGATCATGGTGTGTACATGGGCACCCTAGGGGGTCCCTGGAACCACAGTAATCTACATGTGAAATGATCAGGGTTTGAGTGATTAAAAACAGGGGCTCTTTTATCCAGGAAAGACCATAACTGGTACATAACAAAGGCAAAGGCTCTTGCCACTTACTCTTTGAGAAGGAATTGTGAGGCAGGAGAACCCCCAAGTTGCAGTTGGATTTTATAACCCCATCCAGAACTAAAGCTGTTAAAAGGCCCAGATCTTGAAGCTCCATGCATCTAAAACAATTTGGCCTTGCCAGGTTTTGGCTGAAGACTACTATCCCCTATCCAAGTCCTTACACAGCCTCTAGGTATGACAAGATATCAGTGATAGCATCACTTGATCACCAGAGATGGAGATATAAAGTTGAGTATCATCAGCATACTGATATCTCCACCCATGATGGTAAATGATCTTACCCAGTGACCTTATGTACATGTTAAAAAGGATGGAGAAAGTGCAGAGTCCTGCAGCATATTACAAAGAAGTGACCATGGACTCGATCCCTCTCTATTAACACAGTTGGGACTGGCTTTAGAGAAAGGAGCAAACCAGCACAAGACTGTGCTGCCCAGCCACAAACCCCATAGCCGGTCCAAAGGGATAGGGTTGAAAACTGCAAAGAGAGGTCAAGAATGAAAGAATGGTTGCCCAACTTTCATCCTGCTCTTGCTAGAGATCAACAACATGTGTGGCCAGTGTTGTTTTTGTTCTATAACTAGGCCTAAATTGTGATAGGAAGGTGTCAAAATAATTCAGGAACCTCTGAAGCTGCCAAGCAACCACCTCTTCTACTATCTTTCCGAGAAAGGAAAAATGGGAAACTGAACAAAAACTGTCCAGATGGATAAGATCAAGTGATAGTTTTTAAGGAGGGGGTAATCCAGGCCCTCTTTGAAGCCCCCAGAAACCTCCCCTCTTGCAATGAAAAATGTATTCCTGCTTGAATCCACCTGGCAGTCACCACTGGAGGCTTTCACCAATCAGGATGGACAAGAATCTAATTGACAGTTGGTTAATCCTATACATTTCATCATGTCCAGCAGGATTAAACTGTTCGTTGGGCAGCTCATATGACTTACACCATGCATAGTTCCAACTGAGAACAAATCCAAGTGATTTTGTCCATCAGATGTTGAACAAATTCCTCTGTTTGATCCTGAAGATGATCATCTAAGATTCTAAGCCATCCTACCCCAGGAGAGACTGGGTGATACAAGACAGGACCAATGGGGGACATTGCAAATGCAATATGGGTGTAGAAATATTGCTTTTTCTCTGCTTTTAATGCCACAAGATAAAGTATAAAGCAGCTGTAAGTCAGATTCACCCTTCATTTTCCTCCAGTGTACTCTAGGCGTCTCTTCTTTCCAGAATCTGCAGTTCCTCCATGAACCTCGTGGAAAATTGGGAGAGAAGCCACATAGGTGCAGTCCTGGTTGTCCTTTGATTCCAGGATGTCTGCAGGGGTTCTCAGCATCCATGTTATGGCTGTCCCAAAGGTGCTTTTTCAGGAGGCAACTGGACTTTCTTGTTTTTTCTTTTGAAGATGTTTCTCTTCTCATCCAAGAAGCTTCTTCAGCTCTGACAGGATAGTGGGGAATGGAAGGATTTATATTCCTTGCAGATGGACATTACCAGCTGTCTCCAAGAAATATAAATCCATTCCCCACTATCCTGTCAGAGCTGAAAAAGCTTCTAGGATGAGAAGAGAAACATCTTCGAAAGAAAAAACACCTTTGGGACATTGATTCCAGGATGTTATCAAGGCTTTGGCTAGGTTGTGCAGCAAAATCCCTAGAATGTTCCCCCATTCCCTTGAACACATTCTGGTTCATCAGTTTTTTAAAATAGACCACTCAAATGGGTCTGGCCTCCCTGCATGGAGTGTGTATGGTTGCATAAGAGATCTCAAGGTTACCAGGGTGTGATCTGACTATAACGGGACAATGTTATATTCTCCACCAGATCATGTTGCTCTGACAAGAAGATCATATATTTAATTACTGTCTCAACTTAGGTCTTAGATGATCTCTGATAGGCCTATGGCCACCATGATGATCATGAACTCCTGGGCTGCTTCAGATGCTAAATCTAGGAATGGCAGGTTGAAGTCTTTCAGAACCTTAAGTCTGGGGGAACTCCACTGCCTGCCTCAAAACGGCCTCCAGCAGCTCAGGCAGGGAGATTGTCATACAGCAGGGATCCTGGTATAATAGCAACAATCCCAACTGATCCTATAAGCCTAGCTTCAGAAAGAGTCTCACAACCAGAAACTTGTGGAGCACAGCCCCTGAATGCCAAGAGATTATCAAATGACCCACTGCCACCCCATCCCATCTCCCTACCCTGGAGTCTCCAGCGTCACTTTCAGTCCTGTTCCATGGCTTCTAAATAACTTGAAAATTTCTATAAAGCACAAATAATGACCCTTATATCAATTTGCAATAATCGTTAAGAGGATAATGGAAGTAAAAAAATTCTATAAGCTACAAAGATAATATCACAATGGAATAAATTTTTTTTCTAGATGATTTCTAAACATTTCTGATTATCAATCGCACAGGTTATGCCACCATTATTTTCACTTGTCCCTAAAGCTACTCAAGTTTCTTTTATAATTAATCCAAATTAGACTTTATTCCAAGATATTCCTACAGAATAATCAAGCCATATCATTCTAGCAGCTATTTCACCCATATTGCAGGGAATCATTAATTCAGCCATAAGTTGATGATGGCATATGTCATGATTGCAAGAAATTCAGTCCACTTGTTAGGAAAATAATTCAGTGCTATAGAAATTTAACAATACATCTGGTGAGGCAGCTAGAAGAATATAAACCAGTGTAAAACTGCCAAGTATGAATCAACAAAGAAAACCTACCAAGGCCTTCATAGCCACCTAGATTTTTAATCTGAAAAAAAAAGTTAAATAAAACATTTTCTTTTTAAGAATACTCACCTGGATAGAAAAATGGAGCACCTGACCATACCTTCTTAACATCTATAAGATAGTATATCAATAGCAGAAGTATAAAGGCAAAGCTGCTCAGTGTTGTCACATATGAAATTGACCTGCAGGAATGTCAAAAAGTAATCTAAGATTTATCTATCAAATAATCAGTTTATATAATAAAATGACTCCATATGTTCCTCACCATAAATTCTTGTTAATTGGAATGAAGCCTGCATCTTTTGAGCATTTTGTCAACACCATAGAAATGACACCCTAAAAAAAACCACAGATATTTTAGATGAAATAAATGCCGGAATTACAGAATGTTGTGTTTATTAGTTCATTCTCTAGAAAACTCTCTTATATTTTTAATCTGAGTAAGCAATCATTCAATAATTTGCAATATGCAATCAGGAGCTTTCAATACAGATCTCTTCCAAACAACAGTTTCTTAATTTTTTTTTCACGGACATAATCGTCAGAACATAGAGTTTCACCGATTGCTCTCCTTTGTTCTTTAAGTCTTCCTCAGCTTATGTCTTCCTATTGCTCAGCTCCTGACAAACTACTATTTAATGTCACATTTGATTTGCTCTGAATTACCCCAGAACTGTTGCTTTGCCAATTCTTGAACATAGAATTATAGAGTTGGAAGAGGGATCTCATAGGTTTTCTAGTTTAGCTCCCTGCTTGAACAGGAGACACTATACTATTACAGACAAAGATCGTCCAGTCTCTTTTTGAAAATCTGCAGTGAAGCATCCACAACTTCTGCAAAGTATTCCATTGGTTGATTGCTTTCACTGATAGGAAATTTCTCTCATTCTAGATTGTTTCTCTCCTTGGTTAATTTCCAACCATTGTCTTGGCTTTTGGTGCTTTGAAAAACAGTTTGACCTCATTTTTATAGGAGCCCCTCACATATTAGAACAGTGCTGCCATGTCACCCTAGTCTTTTTCATTAGACTAAACATACCCAATTCCTGTAACCATTTTTTGTATGTTTTAGCCTCCAGCCCTCTAATGATTTTTTATGTTCCCTGCACTTTTTCCAGAGTATAAACATCTTTTTTATATTGTGATCAAAACGATAGTATTTAAAAAAAAACCAAAACAAACTTGATACAGTATTCCAAGTGTGATCTTACTAAAGTTTTGTAAAGCAATACTAGAAATTCACGTGATTTTGAGTCTATCCCTCTATTAAGGCAGCCTAGGATTGCATTGGTTTTGGCTGCTGCTATACACTATTGTCTTATATTTAAGTGATTGTTCACTAGGACTCCAAGATCCCTCTCAGTTACTGGCATTAAACCAAGTTTCACCTAGTATATTCCTAGACAGTTGTTTTTTCTTAGTGTAAAATCTTTTTATCTATGTTGAATTTTGTTTTATTAGGGTTCAAGTCTGTTAAGATTTTTTTATCTTGAGCTTGTCTTCTGGGGTGTTGGCTATTACTGCCAGTTTTGTGTTGTCTGTAAATTTGATGAAGCTTCCCTTCAATTCCTTCATCTATATCATTTATGAAGATATTGCAGAGTATTGAGCCGAAAATGGAACCTTGGAGTACCTCACTGCTGATCTCCCTTCATGTGGATATAGTTTTGTTGAAGACTACACAATTTGTCAGCCAGTTACAAACTCATCTGCTGGGGGTACTATCCCACATTTCACTAACTTGCCAAGAAGTAGGTCTACTTTATCAAATGCTGTACTAAAATCTAAATATACTATATCCAAAGCATTTTGCTGATCTACTAATTTTGTCCTTTTGTCAAAGAATGAAATCCGATTTTTTGGGCATGATACGGTTTTGGCTTCTGATTTTAATCTTATTTGCTTCTAGGTGTTTGCAGATATCAGTTCCCAAGGATTGATATCAGGCTGATTGGTCTTTATTTTTCTGGATCTGTTTTTTCCTTTTTAAAGATTTTTCCAGTCTTCATGCGGCAGTTCCCTGGTGATCCAGGAACTTTAAAAGCTGTGTTTCAATGATTCTGAAATCACGTTTGTCAGTTCCTTCAGAACTCTGGGATGTAGTCCATCAGGACATGGTGATTTGAATCCATCTAGAGATGACAGGTGTTCTCTTATCTTAATTTTGCATATTTCAATTTGCATTTTAAGTGTGATCCTTTAAAGAGCTGAAATTCAGTTTATTGTAGCTGAGGAAATATTCATCTGTTTTGAGCCAAATTTGCCAGAAAACAACACTTTAAAAGAATTTAGAAATAAATATAGTATAAACAAGGCAATATTTGTAACTTACCATTATTATACTCCACACACAAAATCGAAGAATTATTTGCTTATGCTGATCTTTATAAAACAAAAGAATTTTTCCTCCCTTAAAGAAAAACAAGAACATTAAATATGGCTTAGGATGGCTTTAGCAGATTGATATAATGAAACTGAGAACTAGTTCATGATGTAAACATTGTATTCTAATATAGCATTAAATAGTTCTACTAATATCTTCATCTAATCTGATTTTGGAGTATGTTTTTCTTAACTATATTAAGTTTTTTTTCTGTATTATAGTCTAAATAAAAGCATTATTAAATCATTAATTCTGAAGTTCTATCACTAGTTTGAAATATTAAAATAAGTATTCCCTTGCATTGTTCCAAAAAGCCCATTTGAACAACATTTGGATTATTATCCCTATGGGGAGGACCACCTACCTCTCATACTCATATAGGGAATTATAATATTTCTATATAGCATTTGATGAAACTTTTCTGTTTACATAGAATAAGAGAATATAATACCTGAAGTCCTAAAAATGCCATAAAAACAGAATTTATTGTTCCTAAAATTCCTTCAGGGTCAAAGGGAACTGTAGTAAGATACAACACCTATAGATTGAAAAGAGTACATTAGAAATTATGTTTAAACTTTAATTTTATAGAAACTTAAATACAATTTGCCTTAGCGCTGTAACAACACTTTTTTAATTATGAAATTTATTTGTCGTCCATCTCACTATGAGATGCTTTTAATGCTCACATTAAAAATGGTAAAACCATAAATATAGATAAATAAGATAAATCTAACAGTAAAGAAATATGTAAGTATACGAAACAGTAAGAGTAAGAATACAAAGTTATGATTAAAAAATGGAAGCAGGATGTGTAGCAGGGGAGGTAGTCCATTACCACTGCCAGTGTGATATCCTCCATTGAGGTCCTAGACCAAACTGCAGAGCTAGAACTTCAGACTCTTACTGAAGAAAGGTTAGGGAAGATCTCACCTCATGTTCCAAAGGGTTGACACCATGGCAGAGAAGGCTCTTAATTCTGGACCCCACCAGCCAAACTCCTTAACCAATGGGATCTGCAGCATGTGTCCTCTGCCTAGCATGGTTGGGATGGATCAAGTAACCTGGATTCATGCCATGCAGAATTTTATAGATAACCAATTCCCCAAAAGCAAACCAGCTGTCAAGTGCAGCTTGCAGAACAGCAGTGTAACATAACCACTCTATGGGACCCAAAGACTGCCCACACCTCAAGTTGAAGCTTCAGAATGCTCTTGTGTAGTCCCATGCAGAGCTTTAGATCTAGAAATGTTGTTGGTTCAGATGTTTTTTCTGACACTGAACTTCTATGTCATGAGACTGGGAGCAACACATAGGCATAGTTATTCTATTCAAGTTAGAAAATAAGAATTGCATGGGAGTTACCTGTGCCTGCTGTCACTTAGTGCTAGACATCTGGATGGAAAATTTTTGTTACATTTATTTTATTTTAAATTTATTTTAAAATAGACCTAAAGTAAATTTAGAGCTATTAAAAATACATCACTGTTGTAACAATAGCAGTAATTCACTGAAATTATTGTTCAATAGGACAGACTTTATTTGGGTTAAATAAAATAAAGTGAAGATGGGAAAAAATAGCCATGCCATTCTACTTATTGTTAGCACTAGAACTTACTGAACTTACTGAAAAATAGGTGAAATTGCTCCAGCCATTGTATTTCTTATCTGCTTTCTAAAGTCTTGGACAAGGGGAATCTCAACTATTTCTGCAATATGCAATCATAAAATTACTTTAAGAAATTAAAGAATGGTAATATTGATTTCCTGGTTTGAATGAAATTGTGAGTGAAAGTTCTGTCACATAATCTGTATTTTCTTTACCTTTTAAAAATAACATATTTAATGAAAATATTATCTAAATACATTAAGAAGTACAGTTACTTGATTTCAAGGAATAAATACAAAAAGTAAAAAGCTGGCAGCAAGTTTGAATTACAAAAATTAAAATCATGTTTTGCCTTCCAATGTTCTTAATAAGCAATGATAAAACTTTTAAGCATGTTGAACCATTTTACAAATAATTGAAAGATGTTTGGAATGTTTAACTCACATTAGAAGATGGATGTTGATAGATATGTTTTCCTCCTAGCAGCAAATGATCAATGTAAGCTGCTGCCCCTCCGGTACAGTTGGGAAAGTTTCCAAAACTGCCAATACCTCCAGGTCCAAGGTAGCCTCTACAGGAGGGTGGAAAAAAGTGAGTCATATGTTAACATGGGTGTGAGCAGACTGATTTGAAAGTGTCAGGAGATCTTTTTGTGTAGTGTTAATATAAAGAGAAAGCAGCTTTGTAAACTGTTAAGATTGTACAATGGCTTCCAGAACATGTTGACAATTTCCCTAACTGGCCAACATCCATCATTTCATCTCACTGCTGTTTCCACTGTCCATCAAAATCCAAAAACAGGATCCTCATCACAAAATTCTTAGCCTGACCATGTGTCATATCTAAGCCACATTCACATCCCATTAGGAGTTCCATATGCGACTCACTGTAAAAAAAAAAGGCAGTCTAGGGATAGATCATACTCCTAGAATAGCTAGCTCCAACTGATTTTAGTAAAACTTCTTCATGAGAATATTGCAGTCAGTTGTCCCCCAAGTTAACTAATGGCAAAGAACTATTATCTGAATGTTAAATATTGAAGTATTATTAACAAGAACAGCATATTAAATCCCATAGGTATCTGGAAAAGATAGCATTGAAAAAGTATTTAAGCTTCAACTGACTTTGGACACCCAGGTACACTCAGAAAGAAGGTGAGGCACAGCCAAAGTCCTTCAAGGGCCAACATAAAAAGCCACTGGGGCCAATAAGGAAGAATATCTTGAAGAGCAGGGTAGGAAGTCTATTAAAACACAGAAAGAAAAGTAAAATGTAAGTAATTAAGGTTTCATTGGGAAACTCACACAAGTTGGATTTGCTGGATTTGCTGAAGATATTCACTCTATTAACGCAATTTGTATACTTTCTAAGTTTTTCTTCTACTAAATGTCTTTGTAACAGTAGTTAACTTCAGCCACTGACTAACACTGGTTATGGTCCAATCTTTTTTTTTTTGCAGAATGGAAAAAAAAAACTAATGGAACAGGGGTGTCAAACTCGATTTCATTGAGGACTACACCCCCACTTGGGGGGCCAAGGGATGGGTGGGCATGGGTAGCTTGGTGTCACTTGTCGAGGCTCCGCTTTCAGCTGTGACAGCCTCCTGCAGCCTCTGCCACCGAAGCCCAGGGAGCCACACATGGTCTGCCTGGGCTCCATTTTTGGTCGTGATGGCCTCCTGCATCTTTCTGCCAGTGAAAATGGAGCTCCCAATCTCTGTTTTCACTTGCAGAGGCACTGCAGGCCAGTCCTTCGCTGCTTCCTAAGCATCTAAGCATCCCTTATCTGGGCCTGATCCGGCTCGCAGGCCTTAGTTTGACACCCCTGTAATAGACTTGTATTGTGTTTAGGCTATTTCAGTAGTTCTCAGTCCAGATCAAGCATTACAGTCAGATAACTGATTTGTTATCTAATAACTTAATTTTATCATTCTTCCATTTATTTTTTAGAGCAGTCCATAAAAAGAGCAAAACATTCATTAACAAAAAAATAACAAACAAATGTTAACAGTATTAAACAAAACAGCTTGCAATAGTAAAGCATCTCAGTAAAGCATTAGGAAAGGCCTACCTAATCCCAAAGCCCATTCCTCACTCCTTTCTTTGGTTCATAATCTATCCTAATAAGATATTTGAAGGAGTGCTTTAAACCTGCATGCTTATTACATAGTTCACTCAATGTGGAAGAGAAGACTCCATGTTATTTTGGGCTTTAAAGCTCAGTGCTGAGTCTTTCGTCTGTTCTAAGAAATAGATGAGAGAACTATGTTCAGGTAGTAAACATGCTATAATCTTAAACACATTTCAAATATTGAATGCCAAGAATAAGAAGCAGAAATTAGAAACTTTATCCTTGAAAGGTTTAATAATCTAGGCTTCTGCAGGATCCCTGAAGTCATCTTTTGGACCCAATTGGAGAATGCTTTAATTCAGGAGCAGCTTTAATTCAGGAGCAGCTCTACCAGATGACTCTCTTAGAATGCAATACCAGCACAAAAGTCTTGTATTTTCTGGAAATTATTCTGATGTATTGTTCTTTAAAGCATCCTGAAAAAGGATACCTCTGTCTAAATCATTTCTGAAACCTTATTGCTTCCTTGCTGCCACCATCATTACAATGCAGGATCAATAATAAAGCCTTCTGTGTTCAGTGAGAGTCACATCATTTACACAACTGTGTTCTCACTCACCAGTTTCATTTTTCTATAGGTTTTATAAGGTAGAAGTCTACAGGTTTTTGTGAATTATCAAGTAATTGTCCCAAAGGTGGTTTTTCAAAAGGCAACTAGACTTTATTTCTCCTTGAAGACGTTTAGCTCCTGTTCCAAGAAGCTTCTTCAGTTCTGACTGTTGGAGAATGGAAGGATTTATATTCTTGAAGTTATCTGGTCATTAGTGCTCATTCTGAGACTCGTTGAGGCCATTTGAAGGTTTATTTGTGCTCTCAAGGTCATCTGAATAGTGCAAATGGGCATGGAACCTTCTTGAAACTGCTGAAAGAACTGTACGGTAAACAGGAGATAGGTGGGGTTGTTGAGGGAGGACTCTTCAATTTTAATATAGATGACCCTCTTTGACTCTGTCCAGAATGTGGCCTTTGCTGTCTTCGAAATAGTGGCCTTTGTCTTTTAAATGCAGATGGACTGTTGAATCGTGTCCTGATGGTGTATTCTATGTTGTGCCATGTGTTTATGAAATGTTTGTTTTGTTTCTCTAAAGCAGAGATCTGTCCATTTCTCATTGCATTGTACTGCATATATCACATTACTCAGGTTGGGTCTGGATGTTTCATTCTTGGGGTGGACAAACTTCTGCCTTAGTGTATTCTTGGATTTCAAAATATGCATGTACAGTATGTTATATTGGTTGAAATCCTTCTGAGCTTTTCAGCTCCTTTTGCAACATAGGGAATGACATGGCTTTCATTATTATTTTCTTCTTTGTTATGGACAAAGCAACAAAATGCAGGGCACAACATAGAAGAGCAAACCTATCAGGGTAAGTTTCAACAGACCATTTGCATTTGAAAGACAAAGGCCACATTTTGGAAAGAGGACTTCTGGTTTGAAAAAAGACTCAAATAGGCCCTCTATATTAAAATTGAACACTCCTCTCTCAACAGATGGGGAGGGATACCATGTCACCTATCTCCTATTTATAACACAGTTCTTTCAACAATTCCAAGAAGGTTCCACACCCATTTGCACTATTCAGGTGACCTTGAGGGTACAGATAAACCACCAAATGGTCTCAATGATTCTCAGAGAGAATGCTAACAAACAGATGGCTGCAAGGAATATAAATCCTTCCATTCTCCACCATTCAGTCATACCTGAAGAAGCTTCTTGAATGAGAAGTCTTCAAGGAAAAACAAAGAAAATCCAACTGCCTTTTAATAAAACGTATTTGGGACAATCATGACCTGGATGACTGAGAATCTCCATAGATATTGGAATAAATCAACTACTGAAGCAAGGGAGAGAACTGATATTTGTGTTTGATACATTTGATAAATTCTATTTTTGTTTTTCTAAATTTCATATTGAAGCAGAGAGTTTTAATTAAATACTTTGAATCAGGAAAAGCCAATACTCTCTTCACTTTATGTTAAAATACTAGTGTTAAATTATTCACTGACCACAGTACTGTTCTCGGGCGCAGGTTTGGCAAAGAACAATTCTAGTGTCGCAACAACAAAATAAGTGCAAGCCAATCTTTGGAGCACACCTGGAATTCGTAGATTATCCAAAGAAACTAAAAAATACAAATAAAAGCAATATAAGTGAGCATAAAAATTTACAGAATAATAGATGCAGAAGTAAATCTGATGTTGATCAACATATATAGTTTCCAAATTAATAATGTTATAAATGTATTTTAATATAAGCAAATTAAACTTTAAGAAATATTCTGTAGGAAGCAAGGAAAATTTATTTTCTTGATTGGAAATAAGTAATTTGTTTAAGGGAGACTATTGGAAGTTAATAATTCTAGTATTAAGTTCAGTAGTCATCAATTTCTTGTTACATTGTCTAATTTGGTGTTCAAATTAGCCTATATTGCTCAAAAAAATTCTTTACAAAAGGATTTTGAACATTTATGAAACTTCTCAAATGGATTCCTTTACCACTCAGTCTTTTTTCTATAAATAGGTATGTAATTAGATAAAAATATTTTTATCTAATTATGTTTATGTTCATGTTTGGAAATGTCAAAATAACAAGGGCTATAGTATACTAGCATTTAAAGATCACTGAAATGCAAAGCTCCCCTATTTTCGAAGTCTACTGTGCCTAGACAAAATATCCCATTGTTTATTTTGCTATGTTAGAAAAGTGGTGCTACTTTGTGTGTGAATGCAACAGTAACAAAATAATAGAGTTGTAAGGAACTTCAGAGGTCTTGCAGTCCAAACCTCTGCTCAAGCTGGGGACTTTATGCCATTTTAAATGGCTGTCCAAACTCTTCTTAAAAACCTCCAGGGATGGAGCAGCCCCAATTTCTGGTGCCATTCAACTGTTTGTTCTCATTGTCAGGAAAATTTTCCTTAGTTCTAGGTTGGATCTCTCTTTGATAAGCTTCCATCTGTTGTTTCTTGTCCTGCCTTCAGGTGAATATGTTGCTCCCTCCTTTCATTGGCAGCCATTCAAATATTGAAAGAGTGCTATCAAGCCACACTTTATCCTGTGTAATTATTATTTAGTTTAACTAAAGTCATGTCTGAATCTTGGTGTGATGACCAAGGACCAGATACAAAAGCAACAGCCGGAATAAGGCTTAACTCCCTTTTATTGTTCCAACTTTCCCCCCAAAAGTTCCCAGAGTTCATTGTAAGTCCAAGAGCAACACTCAAACACACACCCCTCCATTAGTTTCTGGCTACTGTGAGTTCAGAGAAGCAGCCAGTTCTGAGAGCAAACATAGTTCAGGAAACTTGCTTTCCTCGTTACATGAAGGGGTCACTGGGACTGCAGCACAAACCGAAGCAGAGCTGTGTTGCTGAGTACTTGCCAATGGCCGGGCCAGGCCAAGCAAGGCAAGTGAAACTCAGGCTAAGCACTGTTAAGACAAGGTAGCAAGATGTTGACAACTGCAAGCATGGTTGGAAAAAGGCAACTTGTTCCCAAAAAATGCCCCCCCCGAATCCCTTTAAATCTTATTTCCCAGGTGAGCCTTGTGATGAGGGAGGGACATCGTCCCCCTGAGCCTCCCCGAGCTGTTGGTTCATCCTGCGCTGATCCTGTCTCCTCTCTACCCTCCGTGCTCGAGGATCGGGTGGGGGAAATAATCTGTGTTGCTCCTCTGCCTACTCTTTCTCCCCTTTCCCTCGTTGGATTATCCTGTGCCCTCTATTGCTGGCCACTTGTTCAAGGCCCGAGGGACTCGGGACTGCCCTGTCCTGCTCCACCTGTTGCTCCTCCAGGATCAGAGAGGCCATGCCATCCTCTGTTGGCCTTGGCTCCATCTTGTCCTTCTCCTTATCCCCAGACTCTGATGGGGCTATGGCACTTGTTGATTTACAGGCAAGTGCTCTCCATGCTACCCTGTCAATGAATCAGCGTGGATGGAACCAAGCCAGCCTGTTTTTGTCTCCTCTTTTTGATCCACTAACCCAAGGGCCCCCAAACTTGGCAACTTTAAGATGTGTGGATTTCAATTCTCAGAATCCTCCAGCCAGCTGGAGCCTCTGCACTAGCCATTCCTAGCATCATTGACTTCTCCAATGAATTTGCATGCATGGCCAAAGTAAATCAGACATAGTCTTATGATTTTAGCTTCTATTGATGTTTCTGGTTTTATATAATTAAGCACACCTCCCTGGCTGTCGATATATGCAACAATTTATGCCAGCACCACAGTTCAAAGGCATCAATTCTTCTTCAATCAGCCATTCTTACTGTCCAACTCTCATGTCCATATATCATTATAGGGAAGACTATTTCTCTAACTAGTCTGCTTTTTGTATTTATATCAAGATCTCTGCTTTTCCAGATCTTATTCATTAACCACTGCAGTCCAGCCTAAGGTTAGTATTGATTGATTGTTTGATTTCAGGTGTGGAACTACCATCTTGAACAATTTTTGATCCAAAGAAGATAAATTTTCAAACTAATTCAATTTCCTCCTTGTTCATTTGTAGCTGTTGTCATTAATCTTTGTTTTCCTGAAGTTAAGACTCAGCCCTACTTCTTTTCACTTTCATCCTTAATTTTCCAGATAACTTTTTCCAGATCTTCCTTATTTTCAACGAAAGTGTTGTATCATCTGCATATCTCAAATTATTTATGGTTCTGCTAACAATCTTCACTCCCAAATCAATTCCAGGTCTAATTTCTGAACGATCACTTCAGCATACAGATTGAAAAAAAATGGTGATAAAATACATCCCTGTCTAACTCTCTTTCTGATCTTGAACCAATCTCTATTGCCAGAATGTTCTCACTGTTGCCTTCTGGTCAGTGTATAGTGATCTGGTAAGTCCAGTCAGGTAGGGTGAAACACCAAGATTACACAAAGCCAAACATCATTTATTGTGTACAGAGTCAAAAGCTTTTCTGCAATCTATAAAACATATATAGAGATTCTTTTGATATTCATTGCCTTTTACACAATCCATAATTCCATTAATCTTAACAATTCTGTAGGTATTCAATTAATACCTGGGGCTTTCCAATTCGGCAATTTCTCCATGGCCATTCTATTTCTTCTTTCAAGATGTTTGGCTCTTTATTAATTGAATAGTCATCGTAATCCTGATGGTAAGTCAAACTGCTATACAGTCTTTCCGTATATTATTTCTACCTGCTTTTTAACTTCTGCTGGTCCCTCACAACATTCCCATTGCTATCTTTAACAATTCCTTGCTATGCTGAAAAGGTGGATCACATCATTTTCACTACAGCAAACATGATTCTGGTATGTCCCTTTCTATTAGGTTCTTCCAGATGTCAACACTGCTTCTCCCACTGCCCTTTTTTTGTCTTTTTTGGCTTCATATTGGAAAATTACATTCAGGCTTATAACTTCAATCCTTATTATCTTTGGCTCTGGCAGCGCGACACTGATCAATTATTTTGATGGTGTCATCATATAGCTATTTGTTTGTTCTCTTTGGTTTTGACATGACACATACTTTCCAGTATTCTCCATGATGTTAGCTTGAGTCTCTTACTCCCATTCATTTGGTCTTTCCCTTCTAGTTCAAACCTATTCTTAACTTTTATGGTGTACCTAGATGTGTTTCACACTGAATTTTGGGGAGAAAGTAATTTTTTTCACTTTGCAGTTTGAGCTACAGTTTAGCCATTAATAGATGATGGTTTGAGCTACAATCAATGCCAGTAATGTCTTAATAGATGCAAATGAATCTTCCCAGAGTTGTTGACAATGTGAAGTCTACCTGATTTCAATGTTGTCCATTTGGCGTTGTACATGTGCTGTGTTGAGTAAACCATGTGTTCATTATGCTGAGATTATTTTCCTGGCAAAATTGTACTAAGCAATCATCAGCTTCATTCCAATCACTTAACCCAAACTTGCCTAATATTCTTGTAACTTCTCCTTGGCCTATTATTACCCTGAAATTGCCTATAATATACACAAATTTTATTTTTGGGGGTATTTGCTTGTGAGCGCGTTGAAGCTCATTGTAAAAAAAAGTTCAACTTCATCATCATTTGAGTCTGCAGTTGAAGCATAGATCTGTAGTATGGTGATATTGAGTGCCTAAATCCAATTCTATATATACAATGTGCTCTGTGTATGCTTAAAAGAGAAAAATAATGTTTACATCTCTACAATCTACATTTCTGTATGACACGGGTGTCAACTCGCGGTGTCATGTTGCTATCTCATGGCGTTTCATGGTTTTTTCCTTTGTGGAGCTGAGGTAGGCGTGGCCTGTGTGTGACGTATCCACCTCGTGGACTGCCAGTTTGACACTCTTACTCTATCATAAAGAGAAGGTCACGTAACATTTCAACCTGCTGATGATAAAGATTGGGTCTGAAAGATCAAGAAAAAGTATGTGTCTGGAAATTAAGTGTAATATGCTTTTATTGCTCACATGACATGGATTTTAAGGCCAGGTAACTTAACTGACATGTACTAAATCTCTGTATGAAAGAATGTAGTAAGGCTTTAACATTTTAAAAATTTTTAGTACTCAAGGTTAACATAGAGAACATGGAAGATAATATGAGTAAATTAAAAGGATTTCAGGCTACAGAGTATGTGGTGATGATGGTGGGGATTTCTTCAATGTATAAATAAGAGAGTTTTACTAAACAACATTAATTTCTGTAACTTCTAAGGTAAATAATAGAAGAAAAAAGGAATACTGTTTTGTCAAATAAGTGTTTCCAAAATGATACACTGGATTAGAAACATGAATGAATCAGAACGAAGCAAAAAATGTTAATTCTGATACCTGCATTAAGTATTAATAAATTTGTCCTCCAAACTATCATGTTGGTTCCAAAATCATTTCATTCCAATCACTTTATAATACTTAAATATACCCTCTATATTTGCATTAAGGTGAGGTGAGTGTTACAATGATTTAGAAACAATGTGAAAGATGACTCGGTCTTATTTTCTTTTGAACCCCAAATGAGCACCAGATCTTATTTTTGGGACATGTCTTATTTGCTTACCTTAGGACTATCGCAACCTGGACTCCCATATCCTTACATCTGTTTCACTGCTGCCCAAGTTCTTCTAGTCGCTTGTGGGAAGCCGCCATGTGGTGCAACGTGCCGATGTCACTGCTCACGGAACGCTGGTGGCTCATCATACCTGTGCGAGCGGCAACACCAGCATAACAAGCCATGCAGCCTCCTGCTGCAAGTGGCAGCATGGTGCGATGCACATGGTGTCCGGCCATGAGCGGAGACACTGGCATGATGTGGCACCGTGTGATGAACCACATGGTGTCCATCTGTGAGTGGTGGCAGAATTGGGCAGTGGCAGGACAGCTGTTGGGGCATTGAAGGCCTGGCTACAACGTTCCTAAGGTACTTACTGGGTGCGGGGTACATGGGACAGCTCCACCCCCCTCGCCCCAGCTTGATTTTTACACATGGATCTCATCCCATCTCATACAGCCAGACGATGGGATAGATTGGGCTAGGACGTATTTTTAAGCTAGGTTTTATATTAGGTGCATCCATAGAAATCAAGCTAGGTCTTATTTTCGGGATAGGTCTTATTTTCAGGAAAATATGGTAGTGTTTTGCAAGAACTCATGTAGTTGCAACGATTTGTACATAGTTGCACCTGTATGAATTTCAGTTTTTCCCAAAATTCTATCATGATATACAAACTAAGGGGCACATTTTTAGTCAATATTAAATATGTATATATAAATCTCTTAGCACTTACGTGGTCCAAGGCAATAATTTGGATTTACAACTATGAGTCCTATTAAAAATAGAAGGAGACTTCTCCATAAGACTTTGCCCAGCAATTGCCATTTGGAACAACCCCGTCTCAACATAGCACTGAGAGACAGTGAAACAGAGGTGCCCATAATAAATACAAACCTAGAAAGAAAAAGGAGAGACAGAAAATCAGAAAAAGCCATATATTATATGAAGATCAAATTAATTCAAGAACTGAGAAACTATAGAAAAACAGATATGAATCTTGTATTGGCAATGAAAGGAGGACAATTTGAATATTAGAGAAATAATTGAACAGTTTCTCTCTTCCCCAAAGATCTACAAAGAATTCCAGAAAACTAATTCTTTGTGTCAATATTACTAGAAAATGCAAAAGACTTGAGCTGTCTTTGGCATTCATATTCTCAACAGTTCTTTTGTGGGCTCCATAGTCCAATCTATGTTGAACTTTTTTTATATGATCAAAGATCAACTACTCCAACATTCTATTTTTACGCTTATCAATTTGGCAAGAGCAATCCTTGCATCTGTTCCAAATTTTCATCCAAAACTCCTCCTTTACCCAAACTGCTTAGACACAGCCGATTTCTTCATAATATAGAAAAATGTAGGATAGATAGCCTCACCACTAGTTGGATTTGCAGTTAGCTGTCCAATTGCACTCAGAATGTAGTCTTCAATGACACTATATCGATATAGAGGCAAGCATGCAGTGAGGCACCTCAAAATTCTGTTTTAGGCCTAATACTTTTCAATATACTTTCCCAAGGGACGGGCCCCCAACAAGACTGGATACCATCTACCAAACAGTCTGGGAGGTTACAGCCAAAGATAATGACCTACTCCCCTGAAGAACTAAGGACCCTAAGATATGCCCCCCTATCCCAAAGTTGGCCCTCTTACCTATCCAAAGCCTATCTCAAGGACGGATCTTGGGATCCGGAGAGATGGTGGGACCGCCGGAAGCGTGGGAGGGAGGGTTTTTAAAATTTTTATTTAAATTTTTAGGTTTGACTGGGCGGGAGTTAGGGGACAACCCGCATAGGGCTAGGACCGGACCATGGATGGAATGCTGCCGGGGGGGTTCAGGCTCTGACAGGGCTCTATTGAGGATGGGGGGTTATCCCAGGGAGGGTGACATTAAATCTATTAGTACGGTGAGCGGGAGAGGCAGATCTGGCGTTTATAGGGGGCCACATTCTGTTCCGGGAGCGCGCCTCCGCTATCTTTCTGCTGTGACGCGCTCCGACCCCCTTGTCACATCCCGTTCCCCAGGAGGTCTGAGCAATAGGGCCCTGGGCCTTCGGCTGATGTTATGTAACGCCAGGTCCGTCATGAATAAGGCCCCCCTCATTCATGATTTGATCTCTGAGGGGGGGACGGACCTGATGGGCATCACCGAGACCTGGCTGGGCCCAGAGGGAGGAGTCCCTCTTGTAGATATGTGCCCAGCCGGGTTTCGGGTCTTTCATCAGCAAGGGCCCAGGGGAGGGGTGGGGGTGTTGCGATGATTATTAAGGAAGATCTATGTCCGAGGAAGTCCACTGTCTCTCAGACGACCGGGTGTGAATCTCTTTTTGTGAAGTTCGGTTCCAAGGTACAGATGGGCTTGTTGATCGCATACCTGGCTCCCTGCTATGCATCATCTGCCCTGCTTGAGCTCCTCGAGGTTATAGCCGGCGTAGCGGTTGAGACCCCCAGGCTTATGGTCATGGGGGACTTCAACCTACCCTCTGCCGGCGGTACCTCGGGGACTGCTCAAGAGTTCATGGCTTCCATGACAGCCATGGGCCTGACCCAGCTAATTCGGGACCCTACTCATGTGGGAGGTCACACCCTGGATTTAGTGTTTGTCTCTGACCAGTGGCAGAGTGATCTGGGTATAGAGGATACAGCTTTAGAACCACTGTCATGGTCAGATCACTTACTCCTAAGGCTCAACTTCCGTTCCGCACACCCCGACCGCAGGGAGGCGGGACCATTAAAATGGTACCGCCCCAGGCGCCTGATGGACCCAGATAGGTTCCTGATGGAGCTTGGGCCACTTCCCGAAGCTCACACACACGACTCGGTCGAAGACTTGGCTACCACCTGGGAAAAGGTGGCTGCTGGGGCCCTGGACCGAGTCGTGCCCTTGCGGCCTCTGACCCGGCACCGATCCCAAGTGGCTCCTTGGTTCTCCGAGGAGCTAAGGGAGATGAAGCGCCGGAAAAGACGCCTAGAGAGCAGTTGGAAGGCCAGCCGCTCTGAATCTGACCGAACACTATTACGTTCCTATATTAAGACGTATTTAGTGGCAATGAGGATGGCGAGGAAGACCTACCTCTCCACCCTTACTGCGTCTGCAGAAAACCGCCCAGCCGCACTGTTCAGGGTGACCCGCTCCCTCTTGGAGGTAGAGACACGGGAAGATCCGTTACAGGGACGAGCTGAAGAATTTTCTAAGTTTCTGCAGGACAAAATCACTCAGATTCGAAATGAACTGGACTCCGACTGGGCATTTCCGGGCGGGAAGGTGGGGGTGGATATCGGCGAGGTCAACTGGGTTGAGTTCGATCCTGTTACCATAGGGGACGTGGACAGAATACTGAGGGGACTAAATGTTACCACCTGTTTGTTGGACCCGTGTCCCTCCTGGCTGGTCTTGGCCACCCGAGAGGTGACTCGAGGCTGGCTCCAGGGCATTATAAATGCTTCCTTGAGAGAGGGGTTTCTGCCCGCCTCCTTGAAGGAGGCAGTGGTACGACTTCTCCTCAAGAAACCGTCCCTGGATCCAGCACTGTTATCAAATTACTGTCCCGTCTCCAACCTTTGCTTTGTTGCAAAGGTTGTAGAGACTGTGGTGGCACGTCAGTTCCCGCAGTACCTGGATGAAACGAGTTATCTCGACCCCCTCCAATCGGGCTTCAGACCCGGGCACAGCACAGAGACGGCATTGGTCGCGTTGATGGATGATCTCTGGAGGGCACAAGACAGAGGTTGTTCCTCTGTCCTGGTGCTGTTAGATCTGTCAGCGGCTTTTGATACTGTCGACCACAGTATCTTATTGCAGCGATTGGAGGGGTTGGGGATTGGAGGCACCGTCCTACGATGGTTCTCCTCCTTCCTCTCCGACCGTTCGCAATTTGTGTTGACAGGGGGACAGAGATCGACCCCAAGGCCCCTGCTTTGTGGGGTGCCTCAGGGATCGGTACTCTCGCCCCTATTGTTCAACATTTATGTGAAGCCGCTACGTGAGATCATCCGTGGCTTTGGGGTGGAATTCCATCAATACGCTGATGATACTCAGCTATACATCTCCACCCCAGACCACCCCAACGAAGCCGTCGAAGTGATGACCCGATGTCTGGAGGTCGTGCGGGATTGGATGGGTCATAACAGGCTTCGTCTCAACCCGACCAAAACCGAGTGGCTGTGGTTTCCTGCTCCCAGATACAGTCAGCTTGTTCCCTCGCTGACCATAGGGGAAGAGGTACTGACCCCTGTGGAAAGAGCGCGCAATTTGGGTGTCCTCCTGGATGTACGGCTGTCTTTGGAAGAACATATTGCAGCCGTCGCCAGAGGGGCTTTTTATAAGATTCGTTTGATCTACCAGTTGCGGCCCTTTCTGGATCTGGACGCACTTCGCACAGTCACTTCCGCCCTCGTTCTCCCGCTTGGACTACTGCAATGCTCTCTACATGGGGCTCCCCTTGAAGAGTCTCCGGAGGTTACAGTTAGTCCAGAATGCAGCCGCACGGATGATTATGGGTGCCCCCAAGGACGCCCACATAACACCACTTCTCCGCAGACTGCACTGGCTTCCTGTGGCCTTCCGGATTCGATTCAAGGTGGTACTGTTAGTATTTAAAGTGCTCCATGGCTTGGGACCTGGCTACTTACGGGACCGCCTTCTGCCACAAACAACCTCCCGCCGCCCAGTACGCTCCCACAGGGTCGCCCTGCTTGGGGTACCGCCACCTGATCGTTGTCGGCTGGCGACCCCGAGATTACGTGCTTTCTCTGTGGGAGCCCCCTCCCTTTGGAACTAACTCCCCCCGGAGATACGAGACACATCGGACATCCTAACCTTCCGGCGTGCAGTCAAGACCTTACTTTTTAAGCAGGCCGGCCTAGCCAATTAAAGGTTCTCTGAGATTTTTAAATTTTAAATTCAAATAAGACTTTTAATTCTATTTGACGGGACTCAATCATTTACTTACTTACTTATTTTACTCATTTATCCTATTTTCATCTATCTATATTCAATTCTGAATTAATTACTGTTGACTGTATCTTTATATGTTTAGACTGTACACCGCCCCGAGTCCCTTTTGGGAGAGGGAGCGGTATAAAAATACGATAAATAAATAAATAAATAAATAAAATATCTTCATGAACTATTTGGATGAGAGGATAGAAGAGAAACTCATCCAATTTACAGATGACACCAAGCTGGAGGGAATAGCCAACACTTTAAAGGACAGTCTCAAGATCCAGAAGGAACTCGATAGGCTTTAATACTGGCCTCTGTACAACAAAATGCAATTCAATGATG
This sequence comes from Bungarus multicinctus, assembly GCA_023653725.1. Lineage (NCBI taxonomy): Eukaryota > Metazoa > Chordata > Lepidosauria > Squamata > Elapidae > Bungarus > Bungarus multicinctus. Next base: position 42,760,461 of record CM042840.1, read on the forward strand.
AGAAAAGCTTTTACATTTATGCAAGAAAACCCAAATGCCCAGGAATAGAATAGGTGATACCTGACTCAAGAGCAGTAAACTGGGATCTGGGAAGCCTAGTGAACAACGACTTAAGTATGAGCCAGCAAAGTGCTGCAGTTGCCAAAAAAGCACAGTCCTAGTTTGCATCAACAAAAGGATAGTATCAAGATCACGTATAGTACTGCTTTATAATCTCTTATAAGACCACACTTGGAATACTGTGTCCAGTTTTGGTCACTACAATACAAAAAGTTGTTGAGACTCTAGAAAGGGTGGAGAAGAGCAACAAAAATGATTAGGGGACTGAGACTAAAATATGACAAATGGTTGCAGGAATTGGGTATGTCTAATCCAAGGGTCTTCAAACTTGGCAAATTTAAGACTTGTGGACTTCAACTCCAAGAATTCCTGAGCTAATATAACTGGAAAAAGAATTTTGGGAGTTGAAGTCCACAAGTCTTCCAACATTTGAGATGTCATAGAGAAGAGTGGTTGACCTATTCTCCAAAGCACCTGAAGGCAGGACGCGAAGTAACTGATGGAAATCTATCAAAGAAAGAGCCGATCTAGAACTAAGGAGAAATTTCTGACACCAAGAACAATTAATCAATGGAACAGCTTGCCTCCAGAAGTTGTGGGTGTTCCATAACTGGAGGTTTTTGAGAAGAAATTGGGCAGCCACTTATCTGAAGTGGCACAGAGCCTCTTGCTTAGCAGGGGACTCCACTGAAGACCTCTACTGTTCTTCCAACAATATTATTTTATATCCATTTATACACATTATGTTTTGCTTCTGTTGTGTGTCAGCACCTGCTTAGAGGCTTTTGGAGCAGAGTGCAATCATTAATGAAATGAAAAGTTACTTTACAGGAATAAGTGCCAACAACACAGCACTGATGTATCCCTGCTTTTTATAGTAGAACTTCCTCAGTGAAATCACATTATTGTCACTGGTAAAAATTCTTTTAAATCTTAAGAAGGAAAAATATTGAAATAGACATCTACTGAAATATAGAAGAATGCTGTCAATATAATTTACTTGGACTTCAGTAAGGCATTTGATAAAGCAGACCATAACCTACTACTAGATAAAGTAGAAAAATGTCGGTTAGACAGCATCACCGCCAGATGGATTCGTGACTAACCGCACTCAACATGTAGTCCTCATGGAACTGCATCTACATGGAGGGAAGTATGCAGTGGACTACCCTAAGGCTGTTTTAGGCCCAGTACTCTTCAACATCTTCATCAATGACTTGGACAAGACGATAGATGGGAACTCATCAAATCTGCAGATGAAACCAAGCTGTCAGGAATAGCCAACACTCCAGAAGATAGGCTTAAGATACAGAAGGATCTTGACAGACTTGAACATTAGGTGCTATCTAACAAAATGAAATTCAATGGTGAAAAAAATAAGGTTCTACATTTAGGCAAGAAAATCAAATGCACAGGTACAGTATATGTGGTACCTTGCTCAATAGTAGTAACTGTGAGGGATCTTGGAGTCCTAGTGGACAACTATTTAAATATGAGCCAGCAATGTGCAATAGCTCCCAAAAAAGCCATCACAGTTCTAGGTTGCATAAACAGAGGGATAGAATCAAGATCATATGGAGTATTAATACCATTTTATAATGCCTTGGTAAGGCCACACTTGGAATACTGCATTCAGTTTTGGTCGACATGATATAAAAAAAATGTTGAGACTCTAGAAAGAATGCAGAGAAGAGCAACAAAGATGATTAGAAGACTGGAGGCTAAAACATATGAAGAATGGTTGCAGGAACTGGGTATGTCTAGTCTAATGAAAAGAAGGACTAGGAGAGACATGATAGTAGTGTGAAAGGATGGATACTTTGATTTCCTGAGGAAAACTGCAACAGTAAGAACATAGTGCAAAGGAGAGAGGGAAACCAGCAGAAAATTATGCCAGCTCAAAGAAGCACCCCCTGCATGGACTTCCAACCCCAGTCCTTTCTCAGCAATGGAACATCTGTCTATGATGGAAGAAATTAAGCAAATGGACCACTTAGGAAATTTGAGCCAGCAGAGATGGAAAGAGCAACAAAAGACAAGGTGATGTCATGTTTGCAACTGATTGTAGCTGAGATGAAGATTTCTTTCCTTGAGAAACAGTCAGTGGGTCTCACTTATGGTAGGGAAATCTAGAACCACCTTCTGTTAAATGAACTGCATGACAATGTTATAATGTTTATGTTTGGGAAATGATTTTAGGAATTGTAGTTAAAAATCCAACAATTTTTTTAAAAAAAACGTTTTGGAACCGCAAGTACTTATTAAAATTTTACTCTAAAACTATGGTTTACAGAAAGTCACTGGAAACATTAACCATTTTCATGATTAGGAATCCAACTGAACTTGTCCTGACCAAACTGATAGGCCAAATTAGAGTTATTCCCATATGATTTCTTCTGAATGGACTTAGTTAAATTCAAGCTATTAGCAATCAACATGAATTACCATGGAAAGACGAGGTCTGCTACTGTTAAGCCTATAAAGAGAAACATATTAACATACAATTAATGTTCATAACAATAGAGAATTACTATTTTTAGATAGTTAAATAAAATATTTGGTTCTAAAGTATTATTAACAGTTAATTCTGAACTTTCTAAAACACATAATACAAGGTCAGCACATTGCGAAGTAATATTCTGTAGTGAAATAAGTTAAAAAAGAAGCATTTATTCCGAGACTTCTATTTCAAACTACATACAAGGCCCCATTCCTCCCTTTTCTCTCTCTCTCATGGCTGCTTGTCCAACTACAACTATCAGTTAGCCTTGCTGAACATTAGTTGGAACAGTGAAATTTTAAAAACTCCTTAACTCCCAAAGCAGAAGAGTAAATGAGGCAATTTTGTTTTATATAATTAATATGGGAGGACAAATGGATTTTAAATATCTTACCATTCCAGCTCTGATGCTTGAAGAACCAATATTTTCCTCCACCATAATTCACAAAGACCATAATTGTAAGTGCCAGGCTATAAAGTCAAATAGGTATCATAATCAATTCTGAATGCACTTTTTTCATTGTTACAATGATAAAATATTGTTTATCAATAAGTCTTACATTAGTAACTTTCATCAATACTTTTATCTTCCAAACATAGAGAAAATATTGTCTTTTAAACATTATCAAAGTTTTTTTTTAATTGGGTGGGTGGATAGCAACATCAAGAGACCAGCAAAAATACTTGAAAGATTTCATGATCACTTTCATAAAATAGCTGCTAGAAGGATATGGTTAATCTCAAAATGCTCACTTCTTTTCCTGGACAGTGCTCATCCAGCCAGCGTGATGGGAACTTAAGAGTTTTTGGGGCCGGAATGAAAGCTCTGTCCAGGACTTGGAGTCATATAAACAGAAAACACCCATTTCACTACTAGGTTTGCATACAAATACAAGATATTTGAAGAAACCTGAAGCAAGATGCTTCTCAGGTGAGTTCAGCTCGAAGGCAGGGCTACCAGGATTTTTCACTTGGAAAAAATGTGCATTAAAAAAAACAAAATAAATATGGACAATAAAAATTGTAGTCTACTACTACATTGTACAATGTAGTGGCTAAGTGACCTAGATATGTATAGCCTACTGAAGAGAAGGTTTGGATATGATAGTCTTCTTCCAATATCTGAAAGGCTGTTACATGAAAGAGGGACTCAATTTATTCTCCATACCACCTGAAGGCAGGGCAAGAAGCAATGGATGGAAGTTCATCAAGGGAGATCCGGTCTAGAATTAAGGAGGATTTTCCTGACAATGGAAACAATCAATGGAATAGCTTGTCTTGTGGGTCATCCATCCCTGGAAGTTTTCCAGAAAAGATTGGACAATTTTTTGGTAAGGTATAAGGGCACCTCTGCCTTGGCTAGGGGATTAAACTAGAAAACCTCCAAGATTCCTTCCAGTGGCTAAGGCTGAAAAAATTGTTTGACAATATAAGTACACAAAAGAGGGAAATTTTGAAATACAACTCTTCTGAATTCCTGTTTTACATATACAGAAAATACATATAAGTTTTACATATACAGAAATTTATTTTCACAGAAAATAAATTGGTAAAGTATTGAGGAAAATAACTTAGGTTAAAAAGTCTAAATTGTAGGCAAAGGTAAGATCTAAGTTGCAAAAACCAGATGTCACCTATCCAGCTCAACAAAATTTCCATTTCATACACAGAAAACTGCAGATTCTAGAGAACGGTACAGAAATACCTGCGCTGGTACAGGATGCATGCTGCTAACCCTGTCAGTCAGTTTGGTTAACAGGATCTTTGATAAGGTGGGCAGCATATAAATTTAAGAAATAAACAACAGTGTTACTCAACATGGATTTTCCAAGTATGTTAGGATAGATTTCCCTGATTGCCACCCAATGCTGCTATGTCAATGGCATCAGGTTGAGAAAGCTCATAAAAGAAATAGAAGTATTCAAAATAAAGACATATTCTTTCATTTCCTCAAAGAAACCCAGCAGACTAGTTTACCCTACTCCCAAGTAGGCAACATATATTACAATCTCTTTCATGTCTCCTCCTCCATATTCTTGTGCATACATTTCAAAATGCTGGGTTGATTGCAGTATCTGTGTTTTTATTACCTATAAATACTTTTGATCAAACATGGGTTTTATCAGATCTTACCTCTGCTACAATTTAGATTTTCTTTAAAAAAAAAGGTGTAGCAGTTTCTTAGTTTAAAAAAATGTGAAAAAATAAAATGTAAAAATCTATCCTAATCCCCAAAACAAGATTAAATCCGATGAGGGTTCGGGTAGATAGGATGTTGTTCACAGGTACCAGATCATTCATTAATTCCATCCAGAAGAGCCTTAAGTGTGTTGCGTTTTTCTAACTTCAATTGTTCAACAGCCAACAACCTAACAGGAAATCAGAACCTCCAAAACCAAGATAATGATTTCTGTTATCTCAGGGACATATGAAGTGAATCTACACAAGTCCAGTTCCTTAACACAATAAAGAACAGGAAGTGCCAGTTTTGTCAGTTTTAACAGATTGTACCAGTTCTATTGTTCTGTCTGTCAGCATTCCAGCAAACCTCCATTCCAATAACTCTGAGACAGACAGATACCTTTATTTGGATAGTAAACTGGCACATCTGTGAATGTTACTTTACAGCATCATGGTAAAGGATAAGTGAGTTCCACTCTTGGTAGCTGCCACTAGTACTTCATGAATGTGAATACTACTGCACCTATAAATCTCAGCTGATAATATCCTCAAAGACATTTACAGAAAAATTTCAAGGAATTATCCAGAACTGCAATGTACCCTCTGAAGGTATCCAGGGAACGAAGTCTCGGTAGAGAAGAAGCAGTGTTCCATACTCCTATTGGGAATTCACCACCAATGGAATCTGTTCTACTTGGGGATCCAAGTTCCTGAAAAATGAAGGCGACAAGGAAAAATTAGTTATGAAAACTTAAGTTATAAATTTGGAAACCCTGATAAAGATCTTGTCTTTTCATGTTTTCTCCATATGTATTTTTCCACATGTCATGTTCTGTATTGAATTGGATAATTCTAGCATTGTTTTCCTTCAATCATAGCAGTTTCATCTTAATTTTTAACTTCATTTTACAGATCCCAATAATTTGGGCTAATTTTGTATTCACCACTATATTAATTGGTAATTAAGATTGCAAAAGGAATTCAGACACATTTGGTACTCTTTTAATTATATTTGGCCTCATTCTAGAGCAAAACAAAAAATAAGTATAGCATTCCTTTCTAGCATAACTAAACAGAGGTCAGTATTAATATAATACCAGTGCTAATTAGTCAACCTATTTAGGCTGAAACAATGAAATCCATTTATGCAAGTATATGCTTTAATAAACTCAGATTGATTTTTATCTCTTGTTAAGCAAAAATCATAGAACAAGTGTATGTCATTCAATGTCTGAAGCACTTACGTGAAAAAGCAACTCAGCTGCAGCGATGTTAGGTTACCTTCAAATGCTTTGAAGGTTATCTATGATGGTTTTTACACAATTATTTCATGATCATAAAGCTCTCAGGCTTTATGGTTAACATGCATGGTTGAACTCATCTGAAGACAACTTATTTGTAAAGAGAAAAATCTAATCAGTCTGTATAGTTAAGCTTTCATGACAAAACAGAGTGAAGTCTAAAAATAATATATATGATCCCACTATTAAAGATCTTACTGAATTAATAAGTCGATCAGTTTCTCTAGGATCCATCTTTTTGAAGAACCAATTTCTTACTCGTTCAGTTCTATAAAACAGAAATTTAGAAAATCAGATTTTAGTCTTAAGTATCACAAATGTTTTTATAAAATTATCATCCTGAAAACATTGTTATAATTAAGCATGTTAAAGCCGTTGAAATAATTTTCTCTCAAAACAAGCAATTCTGGGAGCCAACTGATAAAGTTTTAAGTGGAGAAAGAAAGTCCTCACTGAAGGCCCTTTCTTAATAAACATAAAAAAAACTTCTTCAAAAGTATATATTTTGAGAAAGGTTTCTGGGAAAAATTTCAATACACTGCCATATTGTTCAATGGTAAAACTAAGGTTTAACATGCAAAATGGAAAAACAATGTATACATCCAATTAGTCTCATTTTAAAATATTTACTTACTTTATAAAAATCTGTCCAATCATCAGAATAATGAAAATACCCACGTAGATGAGAAATGCAAATAAAATAGCTGCATAAAGGAAAACATAATTACTGTAAACAATACAATATACATTGTAGAGCAAATTCTTTCAAATATTTTTTTTTAAACCTAAGGTCCATCTGTATTTCAGACTTATAATTGAAATTGCCTTAGTTTATTTCCAAGGTTGAAAACAAACTTTGTAAAAACTCAAAGAAAAACATGGTGTTCCTGGATTTAATGTAAACCATAAAATGGATTTCTTTTTCACAAACTTTTTGTGAAATACCAAAACTTCTAAATTATTCAGCTCTTTCAAGATGCATTATAAAAGGTCTTCAATGTAATAAACATTTTTATGTAGGCTTCCTGGAAAGGAATAGCTAAGGAAAAAATAATGATTAAACATTGCACCATAGCAAAGTATAACAACATTTTAAAATATTTAAACACTAGGTAAGTAAAATGAGGTGAGTTCAAATACAATAAAAAAAATTATGTGTTTTCCATACAATACCCTAAAAGTAGCTTATGTAACTATATTTCTTGCTAATATGCTTTGACAGAAAGAAATGATCAGATATTGCAGCAACATGAATGGAAACAGTTCTGTTGAAATCTTGAGCATCAAGAATAACGAAGGAGGAGAATGGGGAAGCAGCAGCAATACAAGTAAAATAAAAAACAGTAAATGCAATTGATATACGATGTGCCTGTAAATTAAGAATATAGTGTGTACTACTGTAACATATCTTTTTATATTTCTTGAACAAATTTGGACTTCACTTATTTATTAATCTAATCAAATTTCTTCCTGCAAAACAGATAGCTTTATAAAGAACATGTGGAAAGAAAATACCAAAGTCAGAAATAAAACCTTCATCAATATTCTTAAGGGTGGAGCTTGCATAAAAGAATACTAAAGACAAAACCATGATAATAAGAAAGCCTGAGTTATTTAAGCTTTCTAAAGTTAACTACCAGTACTCTCCTCTGTTATGGAATAAGAGAACTCAGTTATAAAGATTAAACTGAATGAGGTGAGTAAAACTTTGAGAACATCTCCAATCTACAGTAGGCATGTTCCAAAGACATGAAACATTAAGTTTGCGACAAAAGTAAAAAATAACAACAAAAAAGCTTCTTCTAACATGTTAAAAACAAGAAAAAAGTCAAGGAAATAATTGGTCCATTGCTGGGAGAAAATGGCAAGAAGGTGACAAGCAACAGCACCTGTCTTTACACAAAGGGAAAAAAACAGTCCAACCTATCAAACACAGCACTACAAAAAGCAGAATAGGAACACGTTAAAATAGGGAAGAAAATTATAAGTGAACACCAGTCTACCCTAGATGAGTTCAAATCACCAGGACCAGGTGGATTACACTCCAAGGTTCTGAAAGAACTGGCAGACAAGATCTCAGAACCACTGAGCTATATCTTTCAAAGATCCTTGAGCAGAAGACTAGAAAAGAGCTGATGTAATTCCCATCTTCAAAAAAGGGAAAAAAATAGATCCAGGAAATTATAGACCTATCAGCCTGACCTTAATACCAGGGAAGATTCTAGAAAAGATAATCAAGCAACGAATCAGCAAACACCTAGAAGCAAACAAAGTAATAAGCAAAAGCCAACGTGTGTTTTTTAAAAACAGATCATGCCAGACTAATCTTATTGCATTCTTTGACAAAGTGACAAAATTAGTTGACCAGAGGAATGCTGTCAATATAATTTACTTGGACTTCAGTAAGACATTTGATAAAGTAGACCATAACCTACTACTAGATAAAGTAGAAAAATGTGGGTTAGACATCACCATCACCATCAGATGGATTCATAACTGGCTGACCATCCACACTCAAGATGTAGTCCTCAATGGAACTGCATCTATGGAGGGAAGTATGCAGTGGAGTATTCCAAGGCTCTTTTTTAGGCCCAGTACTCAACATCTTCATCAATTACTTGGGCAAGGAGATAGATGGGGAACTCATCAAATTTGCAGATGACATCAAGCTGGCAGGAATAGCCAACACTCCAGAAGATAGGCATAAGATACAGAAGGATGTTGACAGATTTGAACATTGGGCACTATCTAACAAAATGAAATTCAATGGTGAAAAAAATATGGTTCTACATTTAGGCAAGAAAATCAAATGCACAGGTACAGTATATGTGGTACCTTGCTCAATAGCAGTAACTGTGAGAGGGATCTCAGAATCCTAGTGGACAATCATTTAAATATGAGCCAGCAGTGTGCAGCAGAGGCCAAAAAAGCCAACACAGTTCTAGACTGCATAAACAGAGGGATAGAATCAAGACCACATGAAGTGTTAATACCACTATAATGTCTTGGTAAGGCCATACTTGGAATACTGCATTCAGTTTTGGTCGCCACAATGTAAAAAAGATGTTGAGACTCTAGAAAGGGTGTAAAGAAGAGCAACAAAGATGATTTGGGGACATGAGGCTAAAACATATGAAGAACGGTTACAGGAACTGGGTACGTTTAATGAAAAGGACTAGGGGAGACATGATAGCAGTGTTTCAATATCTCAGGGGCTGCCACAAAGAAGAGGGAGTCAAGCTATTCTCCAAAGCATCTAAGGGCAGGACAAGAAGCAATGGGCGGAAACTAATCAAGGAGAGAAGCAGCTTAAAACTAAGGAGAAATTTCCTACCAGCTAGAACAATTAATCAATGGAACAACTTGCCTCCAGAAGTTGTGAATGCTCCAACACTGGAAGTTTTTAAAAAGATGTTGGATAATCATTTATTTAAAGTGGTGTAGGGTTTCCTGCCTAAGCAAGTGGTTGGACTAGAAGACCTCCAAGATCTCTTCCAGCTCTGCTATTCTATTCTATTCAAGTCTTTTAGACATGGGAAGAAAATAAAAGTTCAGAGATGCTCAGCTAACTACAGATAGTCCTCATACGGCAACTACAATTGGGATTGGCAACTCAGTAATTAAATGAAGCATCCACTAATTGAAAAATCATCTAACCACAACTGTTCTTATGATTTTGTTTCAGACTTTTCTTTTATTTAAGCATCAGAAGATTACGATCCCAAACAAGTGAACCCAAATGGCTGGAAAGCTATCTGGAACTTGACTTATAAGGGAACCAGGTAAAAAGGACAAATCTTATAGCCCCCTTCCCCATTACCCTATCCTGGAGTGAATGCTCACACAAGAACTGGGATAATTGGCAAGATTGTTTATATTTACATTAATGTTTGTGTATTTACATTATTTAGAGAGGAGGGGATTACAAAAGAGTAAACAGGCACACAATGAGGAATATACATTGAAAATACACAGCATTAGCCATAGCTGTTTGCCTTGCCAGTGGCTTAGGTAACTGTTGTGACTGAAATTTGGTTATTATACTTGAGAATATAAAGAACCAAACTGAAGCCATTTTGTGTTCGCAGTTTGAACTTTTAAAAAGTTTTAAAGTTATGAAATGTGTTTTTGTGAGACAAATATGTTAGATTACGAAAGTATGTACTTGGCAATCATTGGGAAGTTGTTCCAGGGCACTCTGACATTATAAATGTCACACTAAGGAATATTAATGTTTCCTTATAATTTTTCTGGAATTTGAAAAACAGGAAATCTGAAAATGTTGGAAGTTTTCCATGGAAGATTGTATAACATCCATATATGGAAAAAGGAACTATTATGTAACCATGTGATTTGATAAATCTATATAAGCTGTATTCACTAAATGGAGGCATCTCCTTCCTCTTAGAAAATGTTTCTTTTCTGGAGTTGAACAGAGTCCATACTGCAGCATTTTCCCTAATAAAGCATCCTATAACTCAGATTATCAAAAGTCTGTTGTTTCATTTTATTATGCTTATAACAAAAGCCTTTACTGTTGTGGGAAGCGCCCCTTCCCCCCGCAAAGAATGAAGTATTTTGGGGAATATTAAAAAGAAGTATATTATATTTCCTTAAAGGGAGAAATGAAGAAATATGCTCTTAAAGACAGAAAGCATACTAAAGTCTTTCTTAATAGCCCCAGCAAATATTTTACACCTATTAAGAAAAATTGGGAAAATGCTCATGTAAAACCAAACCAACTGGTCAGCTGTCCCAGAACTGCACTCTGTGTGTGTACTGGTTCTGCTCTCAGTAAACAGTCTTTCCTATCAGTCTCCATGTTATTTCCAGTGTCTTTTTCCAGCTTGGAACTTGAATCAGGTGGATTTTTGTTCCAACATTGTAATGTGAAAGTAATTAAAATCTTGTCAGTATCAGACAGCAATTAGCACGTGAAAGATTTCTAATCTACTAATTGAGAACACAGAGCAGAACTTTACTAATATATGCTTAGCACTTTTTAAGGGACATGCTGTGACACAGAAAAAAGCAGCTCATGAAACTTGTTTAGACAATATTTGCGGAGGGAAGAGGAAAAGGGGTCAAACAGGTAGTAACTACGGGTGAACTTTTTCATGATTGCTCTAATTTTGAACAGTTACTGTCTGCTAAATGAGGACTATCTGTATCTCTACATATACTCCCCCAGTGAACAGAGCAATTAGGTGTAAAAGCTGGTGAAACTTAATTCCAACTGGTTTATGCAAAGTTTAATTCCAACATTCTTATTTTCAATGGCTAATGTACCACTCTCCAGTTCTGCTTCTCGTTTATATTATTGCAATCAAGGAGATTCCTTATCAGCTTCTTTTAGTTGATTATCTGAATTTTGTACAATATTTTTGCTGTTAGAATTGCATGATTTTTAGTCTAGTTCAACATTTATATATTTTAAAAAGAGTTGACAGCATCTTGTCCCAAAGGTGCTTTTTCAAAAGGCAATTTAGACTTTAGTTTTTTTCTTGAAAGCCTTCTGAAAAAGCACCTTTGGGACAATGATGACCTAGATGATTGAGAATCTCCACAGATATTCAGAAAATAGATTTACAATCTATTTGGGACAATGATGATCTAGATGATTGAGAATCTCCACAGATATTCAGAAAATAGATTTACAATCTTTTTTTAATTTTATGATTGAAGAACCTAAGTTATGAGTTAGACCAGGGGTGTCAAACTCGCGGCCCGTGGGCTGGATGCATCATGTGCTGGCCACATCCACCCATTTTAGCAAAGGGGAAAAGTCATGATAGATCACATGATGACAATGTGATGCTGTGAGTTTGACACTCTTGGGTTAGACAAATAGGCCTGGTCATAAGAAACCGACATATTTTCAATAAAGAAACCTGGAAACAGAATCCTGTTTCTCCTTGTGTCTCAAAACCTTAGGAATTGAAATCTATAGAAATTACTCAAATCCTAAAATACTACTTAGTATGAGACACAAGTTGGATGAAGAAAAACAGGAGATAATCCAAATTACTAGAACTTCATGTTAATTACAGATCAAAGAACTGTCAAATGTCTTGGATGAAATGTTCAAAAGAAAAGATAAAAATCAAAATACTGTTCCTAGTTTTCGTCAAATGTGAAATACATAGATTCTGTCATATAAGTAATACACAAGAGACTTGACTATATTCACATACTTTATAATACATGAGAAAATGCTTGCGGCTTGGCTGTTATTTAATTTCAGTTATGAAGTCCTATCTTAAACTGAATTGTTGTTGCAATCAATTTCAATTTCATCTCTTACATGACAGAGAGAAGATTATCCTAGACAACTGTAGGATAAAATTGTTCAGATTCACTTGGTGTTAGACTCTAGCTATACAAGTTTTATGTTTGTGGAGATTCTCAATCATCCTGGTCATGGTTGTCCCAAAGGTACTTTTTTTCAGGAGGTAACTGGAGTTTCTGTTGTTGTTTTAAGATGTTTCACTTCTCATCCAAGAAGCTTCTTAAGCTCTGACTGGATGGTAGGGAATGGAATAATGCATGGCACAACATGGGAGAACAAATCCTTCAGGACTAGTACATCTGCATTTAAAAGAGAAAGGACATTCTTATGAAGACAACAATGTCCAATTTTGGACAGAGAGGACCACTGATTTGAAAGAGGGGTTGAAGAAGCCATCTATGTCAAAATTGAACAGCCCTCTTTCAACAGAGGGGGAGGGATATGACATCATCTGTATCCAGTCTATAACACAGTCCCTTTATACTGATACTTTACTTTATTGTCACTGCATCTCGTATAATGAAATTAAATGCCATCTTCATTGTACATTTTAACTATAAAAATAAAACATAAACATACATCTTTCACATTCTATACACTTGAATTGAAAACCCCTGATATTGCATTAATATTACACTATAAGTAGAATTCAATATAGTTACTGCCCTGGGGTAGAAGCTTTTTTCAGCCTATTAGTCCTTGTTTTTATTATCCTGTACTATCTGCCAGATGGTAATAGTTCAGAAAAAGGGTTCCTAGGATGAGATGGATCTTTAAGAATGTTTTGAACCTTCTTAAGCCAGTGGGAGCTATAAAGCTCTTCCAAAGAGGGGAGAGGGCAACCAATGATCCTCTGGGCAATGAGGTTAACCCTCTGGATTGCTTTCCTATCTGCCACTGTGCAATTGGCAAACCATACAGAGGTGCAGTAAGTTAGTAAGTCTATGGTGCAGTGGTAGAAGGTCACCAGCAGTTTTTCATTCAGTTGTTGTTTCCCGAGAAGTCTCAGGTGGTATAATTTCTGCTGGGCCCTTTTGACTAGTGCTGCAATGTGAGCACCCCAAATCTTTTATGATAACACCCAGAAACTTAAAACTGGCCACTTGCTCCACTCGTTCTCCATTGATAAGCAAGGGTTGGATGTCTGATCTATTCCCTCTATAGTCCATTATAAGCTCCTTGGTTATTGGTGTTAAGGACCAAGTTATTATCTCCACATCATAAAAGCAACCGGTCCACCTCATCTCGATAGGCAGACTCATCCCCCCCAGAGATAAGTCCCACCACTGTGGTATCATCTGCAATTTTAGTAATAGTATTATGAGCATGAGTGGGAATGCAGTCATGCACATAAAGAGGATAGAGTAAGGGATTCAACATGCAACTCTGTGGTTTACTAGTGTTAAGAATAAAGGCTGAAGAGATATGATTCCTAATTTGACCCTCTGAGAGTGGCCAGACAAGAAAGCCATAATTAAAAGGCAGATTGAATAAGAAAGTCCAAGGTCCAGAAGTTTAGACACTAGTCTATGTGGAGGAATTGTGTTAAATGCTGAACTAAAATCTACAAAAAGCATCCTTACATAGCCGCCCCCCCCCTCTGCTTTTCTAGATAAATCAGAGCAAATAACAGATAATCAGAGTTGGAAGGGACCTTGTAGGTCATCTAGTCCAATCCCCCCTCCAAGCGGGAGACCCCACACCATTTCTGACAAATGACAGTCCAATCTCTTCTTGAAAGTTTCAAGTGATGGCACTCCCACAACTTCCGAGGGCAAGCTGTTCCATTGGTTGATTGTTCTTACTGTCAGAAAGTTTCTCCTTATTTCCAGGTTAAATTTCTCCTTGTTTAGTTTCTATCCATTATTCCTTGCCTGGCCTACAGGCGCTTTAGAAAATAGCTTGAGCCCTTCCTCCCTGTGGCAGCCCCTCAGATATTGGAAAACCACTATCATGTCTCCCCTAGTCCTTCTCTTTACTAGACTAGCCAAGCGCAGTTCCTGCAACTGTTCATTATATGTTTTAGCCTCCAGTCCCCTAATCATCCTGGTTGCTCTTTTCTGTACTTTTTTTAGAGTCTCAACATCTTTTTTTATAATGTGGTGAACAAATCTGGATGCAGTACTCTAGGTATGGTCTTACTAAGGCTTTATAGAGTGGTATTAGTACTTCCCTTGATCTTGATTGTATCCCTTTGTTAATACAACTTAGGATTGCATTAGCATTTTTGGCTGTTGCTGCACATTGCTGGCTCATATTTAGCTGGCTGTCCACTAAGACTCCAAGATCCCATTCACAGTTACTGCTATTGAGCCTGATTTCACCCAGTCTATACGTGTACTTTTGGTTTTTCTTGCCTAAGTGTAGGACTTTACTTTTCTCTACATTGAATTTCATTTTGTTAGATAATGTTAGGAATGTAAGTCACCTAACAGTTGGGTTGGAAACATATAAACCAGGATAGACATTTTAATACTATCTCTTTAAGGGAATGCTAAAATTGTAATAGAGTGTGGTTCCTCAAACAGCCATAAGATGGAGCCAGAAACCTGGTTTCCCAGGAGGAGGAAAAGAAAGAAGAGAGTGTTGCTGAATGGTTGATATTCTGTTTGCTATTTTTGCATTTTCCTATTAACTGTTGCTGATCGTCGTTATTCTTGGATTGATGTGAGTATATTACTGACCTGTTTTTGATACTGCACTTTGTTATTGGATTATCCCTGGACTGAAAAACATGTATGACTTGGACTGTTTGTTGGACTTTGCTTAACCATTTACTGGAAATAAAACCTACATTTTACTATACAGTGTAGCTGTATGCTGTGTGTGTGCTCTTCAACATTATTCTCACGACGTCTCCCTGTGTGCACTCAACTATATCATATTTACCTTCATGTATTCGCAGTTCGAGTTCACCCTGTTTGTTCCCCAGACTTTGTGCATTTGTATATAGGCACTTGAGGTCTTTATGTCTGACACTGTTTACTGTCTCCATAACCTGTGTTGTGCCTGCCTGCCTCTTTCTTGCCACCTGTTTGATTAATGCACTTGGTATGGCACTCACTATTAAATGCTTGGTTTTGGTTGGCATCAAGGTTGATAATCTTACCTGCACAAACATCTATTTTGTATGCACTGGTATCCTTATTAGTTTTAGGTTGTGGTATGAAGAGTGATGGCTACAGTGTCCTCTGTAGATCTATTCTTCTCTATGCAAACTGGTGTTTATCAAATGTATGTGGAAGACAAGAAATGATGTGCCGTCAGACCAATTTCTCAAAGCACTTCATGATGATAGGAGTGAGTGCCACTGGTCTGTAATCGTTGAGGTTATTGATAGGGAATTTCTTTGGCAGCGGAACAATGGTGGAAGCCTTCAAACAAGTTGGAGTAGTAGATTGGGATAAAGACCGACTGAAGATCCTGATAAAGACTCCAGCCAACTGATCAGCATAGTCTTTAAGCACTTGGCCACAGATTCCATCTGATCTGGTAGCCTTTCTATGATCCACAGCCCTCAGAATGCTCCTCACCTCCTGCTCCTCCATAATGAGGTGGGGGCTACAATGGGCTTGTGACTGTATTTTAGTTGTCTCTGATGTCTCCACTTTAAAGCGAGCAAAGAAATGATTCAGCTCCTCTGCCAATGAAGGATGCCTCTCAGCAGGGATGACAAAAAGGCTCCACACCAATTTGCAGTACTCAGGTGACCCTGATTACAAGATAAACCTCCAGGTGGACTCAATGATTCACTAAAAGAATGCTAATGACTAATTGTCTGCAAGGAGTATAAATCCTTCCACTCTCCACCATCCAGTGAGAGTTGAAGAAGCTTCTTGGATGAAAAGCGAAACATCTTCAAAGAAGAAGAAAAAAACCAGAAAGTCCAGTTGTCTCTTGAAAAAAGCACCTTTGGTACAGATTCTATGGCACTACCTGAGGCATAGTCTTGAGTGATAATCTGGGAAGAGTTGGTATGAATTGATTATGATGAAGTGGATAAAGTCTTTGAATTTGTGAGTTCCGCTACCTGTATTTTAGATCCACATAAGGTTAATATGTTCTTATGGGAGAAGGTGGCGCCATTTTGTCTTCAAAGAGGTAGTTGTCTGCCCTCTCCTCAAGAAATCTGTACTGGACAATTTCAACCAATTCCCTTTTAATGAAAGGTGGCACTGTTCATGCTTTTGAACGCTTTTGGTGGGAATGGGATGTGAGTCCATCCATCTGGCTTGCTTTGATCTCTAAGTGGGTTTTGATATCATCAATCGTGATAGGCCTTGAGTTTGATACCTCTGATATAGGGTGAACTGAAATGGTATAGCACACTTGCATAGAAACAGTTAAGCCAAGCATGACTATACAACTAGTCCATTTTCTAAATGAATTAAAACAAGCATTAAAGCAACTAACAAACAACACAAGTTATAAAAATTTAAAGTAACATACGGAGATAGCTGTTGAGAGGACTTTGATTGATAATTATATCACATGTAACGTTCATGATGTTGCTCTGGAGATGCCTAATCCTTAAAGAATAGTTTCCATATTCTCCAAAATGATAATGAATCCTAGAGACAGCAAAGAGGAAAAAATATTTGTGAAGTTAGTTCAGATTAGAACAATTCTGATAACATATGAACAGAATTAGCACCCTTAAAAGTTTAAAAGAGTTAAAAATAAACAACCCATTAAACATAACCTTAAACTCATCTAATTTTCCAGATGTGTTAATATTTGATACACGAGGTTATCAAAATTCTTAAGAAAGAAGTTCACATGTCTCACATAAAATGCTATTGCTGTTCACAAAGTTGGGAGATTCCAACATATCTGTCCATTTTACAAGCCCTAAAGAAACAGAGCACTTTAAGCACCATGAATGTACTTGGATGTTTCCTTACTGATATGTAAGCTTAATGAATACACGCAAATCTCAACAATTCTCAATATGTTCACTTTTCTCATATTATACTTCTCATTTCATTTGCTATGACTTCTATCTTTGAGCTGTTTATCCTATCATTTATTACTTCACTGTTTCTAATGTAATTTTGCTTTTACACAGATGTTTGGATATGTTATAGAGCAGGGGTGTCAAACTTAATTTCATTGAGGGCCACATCAGGGTTGTGTTTGACCTCAAAGGGCGGGGGGGGCAGGTGTGGCCATGGTGGGCATGGGCATTGCATGATAGGTGTGGACACTGCATATATGTCACATGTATGTCAGGAGTACCTGTGGTGGCCAAGTGCTAATGCAGGAATTCCGAGACCCTCCCTCACTCTCATTATAATCTCCTTCCTTCCTTCTTTTTCCTTTCCTCTTTCCTTCTTTTTCTTTGTCTTTCTTCTTTCCTGTCCCTTCTTGCATGCTGAATGCAAAAGAGGAAACATTTCTCCTTGTTTTGTTTTTGGTTTGTTTTTATTGCCCTCTGCCATTGAAAACAGAGCTCGAGGGGAGGAGGGTCATAGTAAAAAATGAGGCGCAGGGAACTGTACACATTCTCCTCAGCTCCATTTTCGCTGGCCTCACAGGCTGGATCTAACGCTTTACTATTCCCAGGCTGGCCCCCAGGTTGGATATAACACCCTGCGAGCCGCATCTGACCCAGGGGCCTTGAATTTGACACCTCTATTAAAGAGCCAGCAACTATAACTGTCCATTGAATTTTGTTTAAATAATATGTTTTAGTATAAAATTAAATAATATACCTAAATCAATATTTTTGGATGAATTATCTAAATAAAATACTTCTGTGATTTCTTTAAGTGATAATACATAACAGAAGTTATGCATCTTAAAAGGACTAACCTGCACAATTCTTTTCCTTCTTTAGAATTATTGACCTTCAGCATGAGGGCATGCTGAGTATCAATAGCTACAAAGTAAGTTTCTTTGGATGTTCTGTTCCTCTGGACAGAAATCAGCTCCTGTTCCAAACACTAAAAAAATGAGGAAAAAGAGAATAAAGACCATAACAAATTGATTTGCCTTGCAGTAGACGAACCAATATTCTTATCTTTGAAATGAAAAACAAATAGAAGGGTTACTGGATCTAGAATAAACAATGTCGTTTGTACTAAAAGAAATAGTTGCCAGATTTTATATTCCAACATTTTAAAATTGGCTTGATTTTACATATTCAGAGTTCTAGTATCTAAAATAAATGTACTTCATTTATATATTCTACTTCATTTATATATTCATTCTATATATATATTTGCTTGTGATTAGACCAGTTTTCTTCCATAACTATCCCTCAGTGCAAACATGAATTATGAGTTAAAAATCGGAGCTGCAGATTGATTCAGATGAAGCATTTCATCCAACTTGAATCATTTTACAGGTATTTTGATCATAGGACTTTCCCCTCCCCTAAATATTTTAATTACCTTATAGCAATAATCTGAGACCCAATAAATGGACAAGTTGTCAATGAGCAATTCATTATGAATTCGTAATAAAGCTTGATCCATTTTTAAGTTCCACAGAGGCCGCCTGGATATATCTAGAATTAAAAATGAAGGTGATTTAATATTTATATATAAAAAAATCAGAATTGAATATTTTTGTCTAGCAATTGAGACAAGAGAATCCTAGAATTATCTCTTTTTTCTTGTATACTTTGAGGCCTCAAAAACATTTCAGAAAGGAAAGCATAACCGATAATGTAATGTGATTGTTTTATATTCTCTTTATACCAAGTAAACTTATCAACATAGCAGAATATTGCATTACATAGCAATATTAATTAATATAATAAAACTGCCTTCTTCAAGATTATCTTTGCATTTTTATTAAGAGCAGGTAGTCCTTAATTTACAAAAGTTCACTTAGTGACCGTTTGAAGTTACAATGGCACTGAAAAAGTGACTTATGACTGTTTGTCACACTTGCAGCCATTGCAGCATCCTCATGGTCACATGATCAAAATTCAGACATTTGGCAACTGATTCATATTTATGACAGTTACCAGGTGGGTCATATGATTACTTTTCAAATTTCTGGCAAGCAAGAATCTGAAAAACCAGATTCACTTAACAACTGCATTACTAACTTAACAAATGCAGTGATTCTCTTAACAACTTGGGCAAGAAAGGTCATAAAACGGAGCAAAACTCACTTAATGGTCCATGGCATCGGACTAGGATATTTACAAGACCGCATTCTGCCATTTTCCTCTCACCGTCCGGTGCGCTCCCACAGGGAGGGTCTCCTGCGGGTCCCGTCGGCATCTATTTGCCGGCTGGTGACCCCGAGGAATAGGGCCTTCTCTGTGGGGGCGTCTGCCGTCTGGAATGGGTTGCCCCCGGAGTTATGGACAGCCACAGACCTGGGGACCTTCAGGCGTGCCTTGAAAACCTGGCTCTTTGACCAGGCCGGCTTGGGCTGATTTTAGTTTTGGGATGTTTTATTTTTTATTAAATTTTAGGGTTTTAGGGAAGGGTTTTAAATTGTTTACAGCCAGGGTTTTGGTTTAATTTAGTTTTATTTTCCCATATATTTATTGTTTTAACTGTACGGCTGTGCACCGCTCCGAGTCCTTTGGGAGAGGAGCGGTATATAAATAAATATTTATTATTATTATTATTATAAATATTAATAGTAGAAATTTTGAGTTCAATTGAAGGACTATCTGTACCAAGCCAAAGTGCTGATTCCATAAATTAAAAACAGCACCTTATAGAAGTATATATAAAGAATAAAGAAATGTTGATTTATACTAAAACCCATACCAGGTATAACTTACTTTATTTAATATATTTATATACTAATGTTCTTTTTGTAGATGGGCTGCTTCTGCCCAAGCTGCAGTTTCTCAGTAGCTCAGTCTATTACTGCTTTATATCCTTTCCTTAAAATACTTTTCCAAGCATTGAATTAATTTTAATATTATGAAATCATGAATAATTTATTATTTTTAAAGATAAAAAATCAAGGGAAAAGCCCTGATTACTGTTTGAGAAAAACAAATGTTTCCTTGTTAAACTGAAGATTCACACACAAAAACATTATTTCCCCATTTGTAATTTAGATTTATGTATCCAGGAAAATGACAGCTGAGTGAAAGCAGAAGTAGAAAATGAAATAAGTAAGCAAATATTTGATACGAATGACCCATCTGATCTTCATTAGATAATATATATAACAAAAAGATGGAGTCAAAGTATTAATTAATGTCCATAATAGTTTTTATTTTAGAATAGAATAACAAGAGTTGAAAGTAACCTTGGAGGTATTCTAGTCCAAACCCCTACTTAGGCAAGAAACCCTACTGTTTCAGACAAACAATTGTCCAATCTCCTTTTAAAAACGTCCAGCAATTTGTTCCACTGACTAATTTGTTCTTAGTTCTAGGTTGTTTCTCTCCTTGATTAGTTTCCATCCATTGCTTCTTATCCTGCCCTCAGGTGCTTTGGAGAATAGGTTGATCCCTCTTCTTTGTGGCAGCCCGAGATATTAGAACACTGCTATCATGTCTCCCCTAGTCCTTCTTTTCATTAGACTAGACACACTCAGTTTCTGCAACCATACTTTATGTTGTTTTAGCTTCCAGTCCCTAATCGTCTTTGTTGCTCTTCTCTGCACTCTTTCTAGAGTCTTAACATCTTTTTTACATGATAGCGACCAAAACTGGATGCAGTATTCCAAGGGTGGCCTTACCAAGGCATTATAAAGTGGTATTAACATTCAAATGATCTTGTTTCTATCCCTCTGTTAAAGCAGCCTAAATTGTATGGGCTTTTGCAGCACACTGCTGGCTCATATTTAAATGATTGTCCACTAGGACTCCTGTTACTACTATTGAGCTAGGTGCCACCTATAATGTACCTGTGCATTTGGTTTTTCTTGCCTAAATGTAGAACCTTATTTTTTTCACCATTGAATTTCATTTTATTAGATAGTGCCCAATGTTCAAATCTATCAACATCCTTCTGTATCTTATGTCTATCTTCTGGAGTGTTGGCTACTCCTGTCAGCTTTGTATCATCTGCAAATTTGATGAGTTCTCCATTTATTCCCTCCTCCAAATCACTGATGAAGATGTTAAAGAGCACTAGGCTTAAAACAGAAACTTGGGAGTATTGCACTGCATACTTCCCTTCATGTAGATATAGTTTCATTGAGGTTGGTCAGTCAGTTACAAATCCATCTGGTGGTGATGCAGTCTAATCCACATTTTACTATCTTTTACTCCTGTTACAATATCCCTAATTTTTTAGCAGTTGCAAAATTGATAACTTAATTTGGGCAGAGAAGGAAGCTGTGATTTAGGGGCAGGTAGGACATTAAATATGATCACTACCCAAAATCTGGAGACTAGAATGAATATGACAAGCCAACAAGATCCCTTCCGACTAGGTGAATTGTGAAGAAGTCGCCCACAGCTTTTTTATCATGCACTGGATTTAAGTGAATGTTTAGCTTTTGATTGTTGTTTTTAAGCACATCCTAATGTCTTCAGAAAGAGAAAATAATAAACTGCAAGCAACGGCGTCCTTAAAGCAAGGAATGATGAATCAGTTTGTTAAAAGCGGGGCCTTCCTTCCTTCCCTTCTCTCCCTCCTCCCCAACCGTCGATTCCCACTGCTGAGGAGCTCTTCTCGAAGGTATCTGGAGTCGAGCACCTTTTCGCCGGGCAGAACAAAAGCAAAGGATTTCTGCGCCTTTAAAAAACTCCTGTTAGAAATGCGAATGGCCATAGGAGGCAGCGCTTACGAGGTACAAGGGAAAGATACTGTGGCGGGGAAGAAAAGGCTTACCGTGGGGCTGAGCTAAGCTCGACACAAGAAGGGCGATAAGCGCCCCCCCGAGATAGGCGGCCGAGCGACCCAGACAATCCGATACCACCATACTTGCTGCTTCTCTTCCTTCTTTGCTCGAAAGCGGACAATCTCAACCCACTGCCTGGCGGAGGCGGAGGCAGCTTCCTGCCCTCTCTTTCTCACCCGCCGCGCGCATGCTCCGCTATATTTGGGGATAAAGCAGCGATTGGTGCAGCCAACTGCAGTTATCAAGAGTTAGGCGATCATGAGCACTGAAGAGAACGCAAAGGCTACGAAAACGGGGCTCGAGTGACCAGGCTTCATTAAACTTCTCCCCCCCCCCAATTCATTTATTTTATTTTTATTTGTCAATTGCTTACAAGATAATAGGTATAAGTAAAAACATAGTTATGAATACATGGATACACATAAGAAAAATTAAAAAATAAAAGAAACAATAGGTACCAACGTGCCTACCTGTCCTATTGTTTCTTTTATATTTTATTTTTCTTATATATTTCCATGTGTTCATAACTATGTTTTACTTATACCCATTATCTTGTAAACAATTGACAAATAATAACAACAACAACAATAATAATAGGACAGGGACGATAAGCATGTTGGTGTGCTTATGCATGCCCCCTACAGACCTCTTACGAACGGGTGAGGTCAATAGTAGACAGTCTAAGGTTGAAGGTTTTGGGGTTTGGGGAAGAAACCAGAGTCAGAGTATTCCAGACATTGACCACTCTGTTGCTGAAGTCATAGTTCCTGCAATCAAGTTTGGTGCGATTAACCTTGAGTTTGTATCTATTGTGTGCTCTTGTGTTGTTATGGTTGAAGCTGAAGTATTCATTGACAGGTAGGACATTGCAGTGGATGATTTTATATACTATACTTTGATTGGACCGAAGGCGGCGTAGTTCTAGATTTTCTAGGTCTAGAATTTCGAGTCTAGTGGCATAAGGTATTCTGCAACGAGTAGAGGAGTGGAGAACTCTTCTTGTGAAATATTTCTGGACTTTCTCAACTGTGTTAATATCAGATACATAATGTGGGTTCCAGACTGATGAGCTGTATTCGAGTATTAGTCTAGCAAATGTTTTGCATGCTCTAGTTATTAGTGTAATATTATCAGAGAAAAAGCTACGTAAGATTACGTTAACAACTCTTAATGCCTTTTTGGCTATGTAGTTACAGTGGGCTCTAGCACCTAGGTCATTTGAGATGAGTACTCCAAGATCCTTGACAGAGTTTGGATCATCAGCAAGGTCTTGACTATTCAGCTTGTATTTTATTTTCTGATTTTTTTTGCCAATATGTAGGACAGAGCATTTATTTGTTGAGATTTGAAGTTGCCATTTATTTGACCATTCTGATACATAGTCAAGGCCTTTTTGAAGGGTAGTAGTATTTTCTGTGGTGTTGAATAGCTTTACATCATCAGCGAAGAGAACGCAGTTGCTCTTGATATGATCACAGAGGTCATTTATGTAGAGTATGAAAAGAGTTGGTCTTAGAACACTGCCTTGGGGGACACCACTGTTGACAGGTACAGAATTTGATAGGACGCTCCCAATTTTGACAATTTGTTGTCTGTTTGACAGGAATGCTTCTATCCAGTTATGCAGGTGTCCAGAGATACCGTAAGATTTTAGTTTTAGTAGTTTGTCGTGTACCACTGAATCAAAGGCTTTACAGAAGTCTATGTAGACTGCGTCTATTGCTTTGCCCTGATCGAGTTGTGTAGTCCGTATGTTTTTACAATGTAAGAGTTGCAGATTACATGATAGTTTTTTCCTAAAACCAAATTGTTTATTAGAGAGTAGGTTGTTTGTTTCTAAGTGGAGGATGATGGATTGGTTAATAATTGATTCCATGACTTTACAGATGACGCAGCATAAAGACATTGGTCTGTAATTTTCAACAACATGGATATTTGAGTTTCTTTGTAATAATGAATGATAGCATTATTACAAAGCCCAGATTGGTAGCAGCAATAAAACTTTAATAATGAAATCAGCTAAAGAAGTTAATATATAAAAGAAATCTGCCTAAACAAATCTCCCTAAAGAGCAAAGGTTTGGGAGAAGTTATGAGTTGTTTCATGTAACTGTCACACAAGCTTTCAGTAATATTTTTTTTTCATTACTATCTTTGCTTCCTTCTGTACCCTATCCAGGAAAATATAGAGGCATGTTTTAGTATAAAAATGAAGTGAAAATAAAACTTCACTACATATTAGGAGTTATGGGGAAAGATTGGTAGAAGGTTAAAGGAGCAAAGATCTAAGGAATATACAGTGCATTCAGAAACTATTCAGACCCCTTCACTTTTGTCAATTTTGTTATGTTGCAGCCTGGTCCTGCATTGGTTGAAATTCATTTGTTTCTCATTAATCTATGATCAGTATCCCATTATGACAAAGTGAAAACTATTTTAGAAATGTCAGTAAATTTATTAAAAATAAAAAAACCTGAAATATATTGGTCTAAGTATTCAGATCCTTTGCAACACTTGATATTTAGCACTGGTGCCTCCCAGTGCTCTTGATGCTGCTGACATGTTTCTACACCTTGATTGGAGTCAATCTGTGGTAAATTAGATTGATTGGACATGATTTGGAAAGGCACACGCTTCCCTATATATAGCTGATAATGCATATTTTAGGAGAGGAAAAGCCATGAAGTCAAAAGAACTGCCTACAGACCTCAGAAATAGGATTATTGCAAGGCACAGAAGTGGGGAAGGCTACAATAAAATTTCTGCTGCACTGAAGAGCACAATGGCCTCCATAATTCTCAAACGGAAGAAGTTTGGCACAATCAGGACTTTTCTAAGAGCTGGTCATCCAATCAAATGAGCAATCGGGAGATGGGCCTCAGTAAGGGAAGTGACCAAGAATTTGATGGTCACTCTGAGCTGCAGAGATCCTATGTGGATATGGGACAGAAGGACAGCCATCATTGCAGCTCTCCACCAACCTGGGCTTTATGGCAGAGTGGCCTCTCCTCAGTTCCAAACACATGAAAGTCCGCTTGAAGTTTGCAAAAAAGCACCTGACTTTCAGATTGTGAGGAACAAAATTGTTTGGTCTGATGAAACCAAGATTGAACTGTTTGACCTCAATTCTAAGTGTTATGTCTAGAGAAAACCAGGCACCGCTCATCACCTGCCATATCATCCCAACAGTAAAGCATTGGTGGTGGCAGCATCATGCTTTGTGGGTGGAAGACTAGTCAGAGTTGAGGGAAAGCTGAATGGAGCAAAATATACAGGGATATCCTTAAAACTTATTCCACAATTCCCAGGGCCTCAGACTTTACTTTCCAAGGATCCTAAGCACACAGCTAAGATAACACAGAAATGGCTTAGGGACAACTCTTTGAATGTCCTAGGACGGCCAAGTTACAGCTCTGACTTGAACTCTATTGATCATCTCTAAAAATGGCTGTCCACTGATAGTTGCCATCCAATCTGACTGAGTTTGAGAGGATTTGCAAGGAAGAATGGCAGAAAATCTCTCAATCCAGGTGTTCAAAACTTGTTACGTACTACCCCAGAAGACTCAAGATTGTTACGTATTGAATATATCTGTAGTTGTGTTAAGCCCTGCTAAAGTGAAGCTAATCTTTAGATCACCCTAACTGTTAACTCCAACTGTTTTGGAGGGAAACTTAGAACATTCATATTTAGGCGGGCTTTTTCAAGCATTATGATTGGTTAAGGCTCTGTGGGCCTAGAATGTAAATTACAGTCATTTGCCTTCAGTTCCAGTTTGAGTCAATAAATGCTGTTGTAGCTATGCTGGTCTTGTTCTTGCCTACTAACACAATAGCTGTAATTATTGCCAAAGGTGCTTCAACAAAGCACTGAGTTGAAGGGTCTGAATATTTCTCCCAATTCAATATTTCAGTTTTTTTCTGTTTAATAATTTTACAGACTAAGTTCTAAAATTCTGTTTTCATTTTGTCATTGTGGGGTACTGAATGTAGATTGAGAAAAAAATGAATTTCAACAACTACGATCAGGCTGCAGCATAACAAAATTGATGAAAGTGAAGGGGGGTCTGATACTTTCTGAATGAACTTTATTGCACACTTTTTAGTTAAACATTTCTATTTTGCATTTTTATGTCAAAAAATTAAGATTTTAAGCATAAAGGAGACAAAGCATGATGTAGTGAGTAAAGGACTTATTTGGATTCTCTGAGAAGCTATGGTAATACAATGCATATATATTCATTCAAATTATCTATCTAGAAACACTTAAATGTCCCAAAATGATCAAAGTTGTATTCACACACAAGTTAGGGTTAGAGTTATAGTAGGAAAAGTCAACCAACTATATTTCTAGTTTTCCAAATTTTCTTGTTATGTTAATTGAAAGATGTTTCCTCTGTCAGTTTCAGCTTTACATTTCAATCAGAATCTGAGAGATTAAAGCAAGGGAACATATCACTCTACCCTGTTTTATCTCTATGTGCAAATAACGAACAACTCGTGTCTCAAAGCAGAGGACTTTGGGATTGTATTATGCCGATAATGATAGTAGTATATAAGCTGTAAAATAGGAAAAGGTAAGCCTAGTACAATAGGATAAATCTATGGAATTATATTCATTTCATTCTGCCTAGAATTTCTGAGATGATGCAAACCAGAAAGATTTTTAATTTTTTTTACTCCGTTGTTTTTCCAAATCCTATCTGTTTCTTTAAGATGTATACATTAATTTAGGCATATCGGTAGAAATATATTCCATTACATTCTCTATATTAAACTATTCACAAGAAGATGGATTTCCTGTAAACAAGTTGTGAAAACACTCAAAACTCAGAAATAATCGGACTTTTTTTTAAAAAAATGTGGCTTCCATGAATTTGTTTCTTTTGTTTTCATTACACACTTAAAAGTTTATAAAATTTATTTGAAAGCCATAATGAATTCAGCTGGACGTATTTGTCAATAGTCATACAGTGCGATTGACAGTAAATATTTCCAATTGAAATCATTAAAACCAACAGGATTAAAATACTGGAATTTGGGCAATACCAATGATGAAAACATTCACTAATGATTTCTGACGGAGATCCATAGAATTTGATAGCCAAACAATCTTTACTGTTCATCAGGATATCTATAAGATATTCGCAAAGAAATATAGTAAAGACTTTGTGTAATTGAAGAGCAGAACCAGGTCATGAACAATCTTCTGCTTTTCTTTCTTAGATCCATAAGTGGTATGTGTACATTTATTCCCTTGTACATTTCATCATGTTCTCCAGAAGGCAATGGGATATTTTGCTTCAGCAAAGCAAACATAATTTGAAATTATTTGAGTTTTAAAATAAGTATTATTGAATCTCATACCAGTCAGTAAACAGATGCAAATAGATATGTGTATCTACCATTTGAGTAAATTGGATCAATGCATATTTTCCCCATATATGCAGAATTGTTCAGTATATCATGATTTATGAAAATAAATATATCACTGTAACCTTCTCATTTTATATGTATATTTCATATTTTTGAGACCATAGAATTGCTATGCACAAGAATAAAATAATTCTGAAATATTCAGCTTGGCCATCACTCCTTTTGTTGCTTTCTTATGTTCAATTAATAATTTGTTACTATTTATTTTTCAGAAATTATGAAACATGATAGTTACAACATGGACAAAAAAGGCTTGTGATTTAAAAAGTGATATTAAGCAAAAGCTGGTCCTTTTAGCCTTGCTTTTGTTTTTAACTGTGCTGCTTGTGATCTTGTTTCTCTATCAATACCTCGGCAATGTGTATTTTTCCTATGGAGAATCCAACGTTGAGCAAAATTTCTGTCCACATGGCTACTTCAAATTAGGAACTATGAAGAACTGCTCATCATGGTTGTCTTGCAAGGCTATAAAAAGAGAAGTTCGTAAACTGAAACATGTTGGTGGAGGAGCTGTAAAAAGGGTTTGTTTAACTTAATGGATCTCAACTTCTATACATTCCCAGGTCACTATTTATGGCCAATGATAACCCCAATCTACAGAGAGATGCCTAGGCATTCTCAGAATCCACTGCTGTTGTGAAAGTGATGAAAGCAATATTACATTGCTTTATACAGAGAAGCAGTCGCAACACATTTACAGAAGGGTAGAGTTTCTGTCATATCAGTACATTACTTTTGTCACTTCCCCTTTCCCTCATAAAGATGCTGCTGAAATAATTGATAATATATCTGAAATGGTTCTGTAAGTAAAATGCTGATGATTCCATATGAATGTGAATGATATCTAGAAACATACTCATTTATATATGTTTTACAAGTGCTTATAATACAGTAAGTTATTTATATTTACTGAAGTATTTCAAAATAAAATGTTTTTGTTGAGATATGGCATCGATATGGTACTTACTAAATTTTACTAATTAGCATTGATTACTACATTGATAAATGAACTCTCCTCTTTTAAAATCAAAGTTGGGCATGGCCAAATGGTGCTGTTACCACCTGGATTAGAAAACAGTTAAATTTTAATTCCCAGCTGCTTTCTCCATCTTCTCTTTCCACTTGAGAAAAGAAGAGTTCAGTGGAATTTTGAAAGAAGTTTCTTAGCTTTATATTCACTGAGCATGATTGAGCTGAGCTTTAAGCAACCCCCCCCCCCATTTCATAAAGATAGAAAAATATTCTAAGCTCATATTTTGAAGGAGAAAATTTAGGTATTTAGAAGGGTATATACTTTAATATTTTAAAGCATATACTTATATACTTTAATATATACCAATATCTGTAGAATAAAAGCTGGAAATAGATGTAGGTATATGTACTTTCAATAAAAATATTTTCGTTCATTTATAGAAAATATTTTATATCAGTTTATAGATATGATTATAGATGGATTTAACCCACCTTTGTAAGCAACCCAAGGAAATGCTGCTGACTAGTTTTCTATTATGCATGATCTGTTTTGAAATACTGAAATATAGTGGCCTTTGTTATAACTGAATGCTTAGTAAGGGTATGTTCATAAAATGAATAGCACGTTTAATAATGAGCATCAGTGGCTCTATGTGAGATACATATGCATGTTTCTCTTCCCCACCTTTCTTTCTAGGTCTTTCTTTCTGAATGGAAAGAAAACAAAGTGGCACTTTCCCAGCTAACTGTGCCAGAGCTACAAGACGACTTTATTTATGGGCTTCAGACACTAAAAAAGTTACAAAGCAAGCATGTGGTCAAGCTCCTTGGATATTGTGAAGAGGAGTTCATGATTCTTACGGAGTATCACCCATTTGGATCCTTGAAAAATGTAAATGAGATATTGAACCTTCCAAAATATAAAAATTATAATACATGGCATAATAGATTTCTGCTTGCCATAGGCTATGTGAGCATTATCCATTTTTTACACAACAACCCCCTTGGCACTTTTGTTATGTGTGACTCCAGTGATCTAAATAAAACACTGTCACAATATTTATTGACTAACAGCTTTCATGTGGTTGTGAATGACTTGGATGCCTTGCCCCTCTTGAATAAGAAGGCTGGTGAATTGATCAAGTGTGGTCATCGGGAATTGGACGGTGAATGGGTTGCTCCTGAGCAGCTTTGGCCATATGGAAAAGAAGTACCTTTTGACGACCATCTCATGCCTGCCTATAATGAAATGATAGACATATGGAAAATCCCTGATGTTTCAAACTTTCTTCTGGGAGATGTTGATGGGAGTGATCTTGTCAGATTTCATTTATTCAGTATACATGAAGCATGTAAAAAGAATGCAGCTGAAAGACCTTCCGCTCAGATGGTACTGGACAGATATAACAATGTTCTTGCCTCACTTGTGAAAGAAGCAACTGTGTCCAATACACGGGACATGTTATAAGATTAATGGAATGCTTTGATAGCACAACTAATATTGGATATATTCAATGTCCATTTGATTTTTTCTTCAATTTGAAAAGTAGTTGAGGATGTTAAAATATAAGCATAAGTGGGGAAATTCTCAAGTAACTTCAATTTTATAAGCTTGTATAGGAACAAAGCGTGTGCTTCAAAATTCATATTTTAATTTTAAAATTTCTGTATCAAGGTAGCAAATATAGGATAGTAAATATCAACCATTTGATAGAGATAATTCTAGTGGTTCTTTAATTTATAATTGATGGTGCAATTCTTTCTGTTGAATTTTTTTTTTAGCATGTTCCCAATTAATCTCATTTCTATCCTGGTAAAATTGTTCCTTAGATTTTAATTCCATCAAGATATTGAATAAGTTGTGCTAAGATCAATATGTGAAGAACAAACACTTGATTGAGTATGTAGTTATAATAAGTGTAGGAATGTTTTGGTTTCAAATATAACTATTGTGGCGTAAGGAAACATTGCTGCTCAGTTAAGCTAGTTCAAATGGTATGAAACAAACCATTGTACAAATTCTATTTTTTCTTATATTATTAACAAAAACATGTATTATTAACATTAATACTAATGTGAGAGGATTTTAATATTTTGACAAATGCTCTTTTGGTGAATTTTCTGTGTCTAATGATTTAAATCCGCTCCAAGAAATCTTTTGAAACTCAAAAAATATAAATAAATATGAGGATAATTTTGCCATTCATTATACATGTCATATGAATGTTCCATACATTTTTAAAACATCTTCTGGTACCAGCAAACCTATAGATTTTATTATTGGTAGCCACTAGAGCCAAGGATAATAAGCCCAATATAATTGTAGTTGCTCTAGATGGGAGAATAGCTATTCTGAAATGTTTTTAAGCATCAGGGTAAGAATAACAGTAAAAATGGTGCAGGAGAAATAATGTATTTAATAATAGATTTTTCTTTAACTCATACGCAGAACTATGAGTCGTCTTCATCTTTATCTTCTCCCTCTTCCTCTTCTGAACTGTAGATGTAAAAGAAATAAAAGATGATATTACAACATGTTTATAAACCTTCATAATCATAATCTTCTAATCAAACTGTTTTAAGTTTTGTCAAGCATTGCAGTAGATTCAGTATCTTTATTCTCAGATGCTTCTAAAGTAATATCAATCTATTGATGTGTCATTATTTTTCTGAGAAGAGCAAGAATTTCTCTATTTCAGAGCTGTTGAATTTCTGCCATGCTTTGTAGGTATCATGCAGGAAAGAGCAGAAGAGAACAACTAGATATAGCAAAGATAAGGAGTCCTAAGTCAGGCCTGTCACAATTCAAGCAGTTAAAGATAGGAAGATAGTAGAAAATCACTACCCCTTATTTCTATTTCATGTCAGAGCCAATGACAATGCCAAAAAGAGCTTGAAAAGAATATTGAGGGATTATGACTAAGTAGGCAGGGTGGCAAAAGTTTGGAGCGCAAGAGGTGTTTCTATCCATATTTCAAACAAAGTGGTATGGACACATTGCTATTAGCTCTCTGCTAAGAAGCAGAGAATCAGCAATGGTGCCACTGTTGGCATTTCTATCAGCTTTTTCTGCAGATGCCTATCTTAGAGTATCAAGGTTCCAAGTAATCTCAACAAACGCTCTGTCTTACATATTGGCAAAAAAAAAAATCAGAAAAAATACATGCTGAATAGTCAAGACCTTGTTGATGACCCCAACTATGTCAAGGACCTTGGAGTACTCATCTCTAATTATCTAAGTACTAGAGCCCTCTGTAACTACATAGCCAAAAAGGCATTAAGAGTTGTTAACCTAATCCTGCGTAGCTTTTTCTCCGGTAATATCACATTACTAACTAGAGCATACAAAACATTTGCTAGACCAATACTTGAATACAGCTTATCAGTTTGGAATCTGCATTACGTAATGGATATTAATACAGTCGAGAAAGTTCAGAAATATTTCATGAGAAGAGTTCTCCACTCCTACTCGTAGCAGAATACCTTATGCCACCAGACTTGAAATTTTAGACCTAGACAACCTAGAACTATGCCGCCTTTGGTCTGATCTAAGTATATTACATAAAATGATCTACTGCAATGTCCTACCTGTCAATGAATACTTCAACTTTAACCACAACAATACCAAGAGCACATAATAGATACAAACTTAAGGTAAACCGCACCAAACTTGATTGCAGGAAATACAATTTTAGCAACAGAGTGATCAATGTCTGTAATACTCTACCTGACTCTGGTTTCTTCCCCAAATCCCAAAAACTTTAAACTTAGGCTATCTATTATTGACCTCACCCCTTTCTTAAGAGGTCTGTAGGGGGCGTGAATAAGCGCACCAACGTGCCTACCATCTCTGTCCTATTATTTCTTTTTTATTAGTATCCATTTCATGTATTCATAACCATGCTTATACCTGTTATTTATTTGACAAATAAATAAATAAAAATAAATAAAAACAAAAATAGCCAAGCGCCAATTGATGCCATTCCCATATTCTGGAACTCCCTTCTTTAGAATCTGCGAGGTTAAACAAACAGAAGTAAAGTGGAAGATGGGCCTTCACATATTTGAACATGAAAGGTCTTTTCTCCAGAAAAAAGTATATTTAGGTCAACCTACCCTTTAAAAGGAACAACAGCTTTACCAATCCAGTTTTCTTAAAATCATCATACCTGAACTTTCTGGTTTAATTTTAATGAATATTATTTTATTTTTCTTTGTTTTCATGTTTCAATTACTTTAGCTTTGTGCTATATGCCACTCTCCCCAGATATTGATCACAATTGATAAGAACTTTACATGTATGTACACATCTTGTTTATCCTTGTATATAGAGATGGAAATCAGGCAGAGAAGTGGGCTTGGCACATGCATATTATTATAAACTATCTAAAAGGCATTTTAGTCAAAAACAGTAGTTGTCTACAGAAATTAATGTGCAATTAATTTACATTCATTTGGTGTCCTAGAAAAAAAAAAGACACACACATCTAGGTAACCAAATCTTATAATACTCCTATTCATGAACCTATTAGGATTATTTATCTAGGTTGGTTTTACCTCGTCAGAAGATTTCTCCATTTTTCTGGAGCTTGCTATAGTCATGTTGGTTTCATTTTTAGTGAGCAACAAGTAAGATTTCCTCAGAGCAGAAGCTTCCTAAATGATATTTCTCTTATTGAGGAGTTTCATTGCAAGGCCTATTCTAGCGATGAAAAAACCCACAAGGCTTCTGGATAGTCAGTTCTCTGCAGTTCACTTTAATCATACGGATCAAGTGGGCAATTAGGTTCATTAAGGATCAAATGTGCCAACTGTCTTTGCACCTCAGCTTCAAAGACATCGCCCTGAAGAAAATAAGTCAGATAACGGGAGCAGAAGTGGATTGCTCCTGATACTCCCAATATGCTTTGTTGGACAACGTTTTATCAGACAACATTTTGTTGAAAGTTTCAGACTCCTGTGTAGGTATTCTGGAGTTACTTCCTCCAATTATTAAGTATCTGAGAAGGTTCTTTTTTCTTGATTCCTGTTCCTTCTCAGGTTCCTCCTCCAAAAGTTTATCTGGGATTTGTTCATTCTGTTTTGCCTGCTTGCTGATTACAACATGGCTGGGCTTTGCTGATCTATTGCCAGATTTTAGAATAAAGACCACCTTACCAGACTGTTCCTCATCACCACCATCAACTGCAATAGAAAAAGTCAAAGGAGGCAGCTGAGTTGAAAGATGTAAAATGGAGCGCTTCCGTAAGGAGTGAATTGATGCTTGAGGATTGAACTGATACTTCGGCCACCTCTTAACTTTCAGAGCTTCTGAAATTTCTGTAGGCACTTCCTTTTGAATCTCCAACTGATGAATTCTTTCTTTGTTTCCTCTTATTTTTCCTTTGGGAGTCACCTTTGGGCATCTCTTAACTTTCAGAGCTTCTGAAATTTCTGTAGGTGCTTCCTTCTGAATTTCCAATTGAGGAGTTTTTTCTTTGTCTCCTTATTTTTTCCATGTGAGTCACCTTCGGCCATTTCTTAATCTTCAGAAGTTCAGAAATTTCTGTACGCAGTTTCTTTTGAACCCGCAACCAATGGGTTTTCTCTTTCTTTTGTTTCATTTTTTCCTTGAGAGTCACTTCAGCCACTTCTTAGCCTTCAGAACTTCAGAAATTTCTCTATTAAATAATAGAGAATATGTCAATAATGAAATATGTAAGTTCTCTATTGTAACCTTCAGGTAAAATTCCCAGGGAGGCTTTTTGTCAAGTCCATCGGATCTACCAGTTGCGGCCCTTTCTGGATCAGGGCGCTCTTTGCACGGTCACATCTGCTCTCGTCATCTCCCGCCTAAACTATTGTAATGCTCTCTACATGGAGCTCCCTTTGAAGAGCATCCGGAGGCTTCAGCTGGTGCAGAATGCGATCGCGTGGGTGATTTTGGGGGCTCCTCGGAGCTCCGGTGTTACACCGCTCCTGCCTGAGTTGCATTGGCTTCCAGTGGCCTTCCGGGTGCAATTCAAGGTGTTGGTGGTCACCTTTAAAGCGCTCCATGGCTTGGGACCCGGGTACTTATGGGACTGCCTGCTGCCACCATCGTCCTCCTGCCGGCCAGTGCACTCCCACAGGGTGGGCCTCCTTGGGATGCCGGCAGCTGGACGATTCCGGCTGGTGGCTCTTAGGGTGTGGGCATTCTCTGCGGGGGAACCCTCCCTCTGGAATGAATTACCCCCGGAGATGCAGGCCATTACTGACCTGCAGACCTTCCGGCGCGCACTAAAGACCCACCTTTTCCAACAGGCCAGTCTGGTATTAATTACTAGGGTTTTAATTTTTTTACCTTGTTTTTATAGTATTATTCCAACCACTTGTTTAATCTCTTTTAAAATCTCATTTAAATTTGTATTAATTGTGTCGTTTTATCTTGGCTGTACACCGCTCCGAGTCCCATTTTGGGAGAGGGGGCAGTATAAAAATTTAATAAATAAATAAAATTCCCAATAAAAATATCTCTGGTTTTAAATCTATATGCTGTTTTATCATTTTTTTCCAACCATGTATGAATTTTAGTCCAGTAACTTTTGGCTTCCACGTCTACCACATGTGGTAGTATGATCCAGGTATCTGATGACATTTGCAGCATTTTGCTGATTTGTCCTTAACATCCTTTCTATTCTTTCTGAGGATAGATGCCACCTGTAAAACATCTTATACAAATTCTCTTTATATGCTGTGGACATTTTATAGTTTCGAATCCATAATTTCTGCCATTTTTCTAAATCTATCCCATATCCAAAAAATTTTCTCCAAACAATCATTGTTTCTTTAACTTGTTCTTCTAGTTTCACTCCAAGTAGATAAACATATAATTTTTAAATCATCCTCTCATCATGACCTGTTAAAATTTCATCTAATTCAAGGAGTTCATTATAAAACTCTTCTGTCTTACTATCTTTGTCGTATCTAGAATGTACTTGCACATATGAATACCACTTCATCTTTATTTCTTGCTCCTCTAGTTCTTGTTTTGTCTTGTTCACCCTTTTCATTTAATATTTCCCATACCTAACTATACGTTCCATTTTGAAAACAATTGGATAAGCAAATGCCTCAATAGTTGACAACCAGATTGATATTTTCATGTAATGTTGTTTTCTTATTTTCTCACATATTGACAATAATGCATCTCGAATATAATGTCTCCTAAAATACTCATGTGTTTTACTTTCCTTATACCATAAAAAAGCATGCTGTCCCAATAACAAATCATGACCTCCCAATGTTAACAATCTGGTATTCCTCAAAAAAATCCATTTTTTTTCACCCACATCAATGTTACCGCCTGGTAGTATAATTCCCAATTGGGTTGTCCAAAACCCCCTCTTTTTCTAGCATCCTGTAACAATTTTAGTTTAATTATTGCTTTCTTTCCCTGACATATATATTTCTGTATTATTTTGTTTAAGTCCTCAAAATATTATTTCCCTAGTTTAATTGGAATTGTCTGAAACAGATATAATATCCTTGGTAGTATATTCATTTTAATTGTAGATATTCTTCCTATTAAAGATAATTGTAGATTTTCCCATTTTTTCAAGTCTGTCGCAAACTGTTGTTTTAATTTATAATAATTCTTTTTCTTAAGTGTTCCACATTTTGCTATTAATTATATTCCTAGGTATTTAACTTTATTTGTGATCTGGATGTTCAATCTCAGTTCTTTCTTTTGTTTTTCAGTCATATTCGTAACTAATATTTTAGTTTTATCTTTATTTATTTTCAATCCTCCCATCTGCCCATATTCTTCAATGTTTTCTATCAATTTAGATACTGTTTTCAATAGTTCCTCCATTATAAAAACCAGATCATCTTCAAATGCTTGTAATTTATATTCCTCCTTTTTTATTTTCATTCCCTTTATTTCACTGTTATCTCTAATATTCTTGTTTAACACTTCCAAGGTCAATACAAATAGCAGAGGTAACAGCGGGCATCCTTGTCTAGTTCCTTTTTTGATGCTAATATTGTCTGTCAAATCTCCATTTATCATTACTTTAGCGAATTGCTTTTGATATATTGCTTCAATAGCTTTAATAAATCTTTCTCCAAAGCCCATCTGTTCCATTTGTAATATCATAAACTGCCAATTTACATTATCAAAGGCTTTTTGTGCATCTAAGAATACCAAGAATACCTTCTCTGGATGTGTTTCATAATATTCCAAAGTATTCAAAATTATTCTCATATAGTCTTTGATTGGCCTCTTAGGCAGAAATCCATTTTGATCAACATGTATACAATTGTTTAGATATCTTTTAAGTATTTCTGCCATTATTGAGGCAAAAATTTAATAATCTGCATTTAGCAAGGAAATAGCTCTGTAATTTTTAATTTGTTGTAGGTCAATGTCCTCTTTTGGTATAAGAGTAATATAGGCCTCTGCCCATGAGTTAGGTATTTTAGTTTTTAACAAAACCTCATTCATCACTTCAAGCATTGAAATACTTAAAGATTCCTGTAAAGCCTTGAAGAATTCTGCTGGTAGCTTATCTGGGCCTGGAATCTTTCCAGTATTTTGTCTGTAATGCCTGTCAATTCCATCATTATTTTCCCTTCTAGTGTCATCTTAATGTCCTCAGGCATTTGGGATAACTCCGCGCTTTGCAAATATTGTTCCTCCTCCAAAAGTTTCTCTGGGATTTGTTTATTCTGTTTCGCCTGCTTGCTGATTACAACATGGCTGGGCCTTGCTGATCTATTGCCAGATTTCAGAATAAAGACCACCTTACCAGACTGTTCCTCATCACCACCATCAACTGCAATAGAAAAAGTCAAAGGAGGCAGCTGAGTTGAAAGATGTAAAATGGAGCGCTTCCGTAAGGAGTGAACTGATGCTTGAGAATTGAACTGAAACTTCGGCCACCTCTTAACTTTCAAAGCTTCTGAAATTTCTGTAGGCGCTTCCTTTTGAATCTCTAACTCATGAGTTTTTCTCTTTGTTTTGTTTCATTTTTTCCTTGATAGTCACCTTTGGCTACCTTTTAATCTTCAGAGTTTCAGAAATGTCTGTACGCAGTCACTTTTGAATCTCCAACTCATGATTTTTCTCTTTATTTCCTCTTATTTTTCCATGTGAGTCACCTTTGGGCACTTCTTAACTTTCAGAGCTTCTGAAATATTTTTAGGTGCTTCCTTCTGAATCTCCAATTGATGAGTGTGTCAGGTTTTCCAGGTTTTGTCTTGGTTGGCTCCTCACTCTCAGTTTTCAATAGTTCGGTTATCGGTAATGCAAACTCTGCAAATGAGGGGATAAATTGCCGATAGAAATTTGAAATCCCAGGAAGCTTTGTAGCTGTTTGCGATTTTGGGAGGGTTGCTAATCCAGGACAGCTTTCACTTTAGCTGGATCCATTTCTATCCCTTGATTCGAAATGTGATAGCCAAGATAATCCAATGACTCTTTATGAAATTCACATTTGGATAGCTTTACTTACAGCTTTACATCTAAAAGTCTTTTTAATACTTTTCTCACTAACTTGATGTGTTCTTCTAGAGTTTCATTGCAAATAAGAATGTTACCATGTAGACCAGAACTCCTTTATACAAATATTGATGTAAAACTTCATTTATGAGCTGCATGAAGATCCCTGGGGCTCCTTGTAGTCCAAATAGCATTACTTTGAACTGAAAACTGCCCAAGGGGGTGTTGAAAGCAGTTTTCCATTAATCTCCCCCCTTCTCTGATGCGGATTCTGTAATACGCTTCATAGAGATCTAATTTGGTAAACATTTTCCCTTTCACTAGGTGCCCTAACGTCTTTCATAAGCGGCAGGGGATATGTGTTGTGGATACTCTGAGCGTTCAGACATTTGAAATCATTACAAAGACGATACCCCCACATCTTTTTTTTTTTAAATAGTACAGAGGCAGCCACTCTGGATTTTGCAAGTTGGATGAAGCCTCTGGCTAGGTTTGTGTCTATATAGTTTCGTAGCTCCTTCATTTCCTTAGGAGTCATGGAGTAAATTTGTGGTTTTGGTAATTTTGCCCCCTCTATAAACTCTATGGCACTGTCAGTGTTGCAATGGGGGGTTAGCACATTGCATTCTTCCTCACTGAAAACTTGAACCAGATCACGGTATTGGATTGGGATTTTGGGAATCCCTCGGGGTTGATACTGTTCTATCCTCCTGGCTTTTTGTATTTCCAGGCTGACAATTTGGCTGTTATATTGTTCAGGAAGTGGCTGAGGACCAAGTGCTAATTTGATTCTCCTATAGCCACCCTCCCAGCTTATATTTGGTTGCCATTTGTCTAGCCAGGTGAGACCCAGGATTATTGATTGAATCATCTTTGGGACTACTATGAATCAGATTATTTCCTACTGTTCCCCTATGGCTAGCTTTACTTTTTCAGTGACTTGCGTAGCTGGACTTCCCCCTATTATGGATCCATCTACTTGTTGGAATCGGAAGGGGATAGTTAACATTTTTGTTTCCATTCCTAGCCTACGCACAGTCTCAGGACTGATAAGGCACCGTGAACTACCAGTGTTTTTGTCAATGATAATGTCTATGGGCCGTTCTAAGCCCATGCATGTAATAGTTAATGTCCTTTCAATTTTAAAAGGTAGAATGTCTCCACTTGCCATTGGGTCATCTTCTTCACTGTCTGCATCTTGCACGATGAGTATTCCTGCTGCCAGAGTTCCTTCCCCTGTTTTTTGTTGGGGGTTGGGGACCTTGACAGCTCACAAATTTGTTTTTTTCAGGAGGTTTTCTAGGTGCCTTTTTCCATTTAGGAGGAACAGGTGCTCTCAGTTGAGGTACTGGGGCTGGTGCTAAGCATTCTAATATTCGATGCCCTTGCTGACCACAATGGAAACATTTCATAGAGGTTAGGGGGCTGCTGTTTGACGTGCTTCCCCTTGGCGTGGAAATGAGCATGGTGTGAATTGCCTTTTTGGCTGTTTCTCAGCATTTCTCTTCCTGTGCTGTCTGAGGACATTGTCCATTTTTATGGCCATCCTGTACTACTCATAGATTCTATTTTCAGGCAAACCGGGGCACAGGCAGATTTTTAACAATTCCTCATCCAGGCTTTCTTGGAAATAGTGCACAAGTAATCTTTGAGACCAGTGCCTGAGATTAGCGGCCAGGCATCTGAACTCAAGCACTAAATCCTTGGTGGGTCTACCCTTCTGCCTGATGCTTTTTATTTCAGCTTCTGCTTCTTGCCCTCAGGAAGAATACTCAAAATGTGAACGGAGCTCTCTTAAGAAGCCATCCACATTATTTAGTTCAGGGGCTCCTTCATCATTGAGCTGGATGAACCATTCAGATGCCTCTTCCTCCAAATTATCTCCATGGAATTGAATTAGTTCTGCTCCATCGTGGAACTTATTTCCATGTCTCTTGATGTAAGACCATGCTCTATTCATGAAAAATACAAGTTTGGTTGCAGTCCCATCAAACATGGTTTTAAAAGGTGTTGGGGTGTTCTCCTGTGGAGTTGGTTGTGGTGGGGGAGGTGGGGGGGAGGTGGGGCTGCATCCTGAGCTGGCCTTTGAATTTCTTCCCTAACCCATCCTCTGCCTGTATAAAATGCCCATCCCGGGGGGATTCGGTCAGCTCAAGGTAAAACAGGTGGGAGGGAGGGCTCGTTCCTCGATGGATTCTTTGTGGACTCCCCCCCTACTCCCCCCTCTGTGTTCCACTCTCACAGGTGAACGATATATTGATGGAAAGTCCTCTGCAGCAGTAGATTGGCTAATTGTGGTCTCCCCTCAGTCCTATGGGTCCCATTGCAGCTCTCCACTCTAAGATCATGGCTTGAGACTCCCTGGCTGCCATTAATGGCTGATCAATGAGTGGATCAGGAAGGGTTGCTTGGCCAAGCAGATGTCTTTCCATCTGCTGGATACTTGTGTTTCCAGACCACTCAGTCGGAGATTTTGGGCGGCCCCCAGCTGGCAGGCAATGTCCTCCACAACTGCGGTTACTCTGGTGGACTCCTGGGGAAATCTTTGGGAGGTTTGCTGCTCAGCCGACAACGTAACACAAGCCCCCCTGCAGAGTTTGCACTCACGTTCCGGTGCCCCCATATCTCTCTGCCATCTTCTTTAAGTCTTTACTGTTACCCAAAACTCCAGGTAAGCAGCCAGAACTCAGGACCCTGAATGATAACTCTTCTTCAGGATTATGTTTTTTGTGAGATCCGGAATAATGTCAGGTTTCCAAGTGATGAAATCCATTTAAAAAAAAAATAACAAAGTCCA
The DNA here is from genome assembly GCA_023653725.1 of Bungarus multicinctus. NCBI lineage: Eukaryota > Metazoa > Chordata > Lepidosauria > Squamata > Elapidae > Bungarus > Bungarus multicinctus. Next base: position 42,801,235 of record CM042840.1, read on the forward strand.
TCTTCAAAAAGATTTCTTTTATTTAGGAAAGCATCAAATTGGCAAAGTCCATGGTAATTCTGGATCTGACCCAACCCGGAATTACCCCACAATATTAGAAGTTAGAAACAACCCCCAATAATCACTTCTATTCTCCAATAGAAGTAATTCAACGTTGCTTGATGTTATAAATCTCCACCTCAAGGGACCCAACCACGGACAGCACATTTCCCACGGGAAAGAAGAGCACCTAAACCATAACACTCTCTTTATCTCCACTCTTTCCCCCTTAGGAATGTGCCAAGCCCGAAACCCTTCCCCCCATGACTCCCACAGAGGAAATAAGAAAAAGAATATATACTAAGACAACTAAAATGGCTACACTTATGACAAGGGTGTTCTCTTTGTTTCATCTTGTCTTTTTCTTTGGGAGTTACCTATGGGCACCTCTTAACTTTCAGAGCTTCTGAAATTTCTTTAGGTGCTTCCTTCTGAATCTCCAATTGATGAGTCTTCTCTTTGTCTCCTCTTATTTTTTCCATATGAGTCACCTTCAGCCACTTCTTAATCTTCAGAGGTTCAGAAATGTCTGTACGCAGTTTCTTTTGAATCTCCAACTCATGAGTTTTCTCTTTATTTCCTCTTATTTTTATTTATTTATTAATTCAATTTATATACCGCCTCCATCTCCCAATTGGGACTCGGGACGGTGTACAGCCGGAATAAAAACCACATACACAGATACACAATATTAAAAAGGAATTAAAATGAGTTAAATTAATGGCTGAAATGCTAATAAAACTAAAAGATACTTATTAAAATGTAAAATCCAATTAAAAGCCAATTAAAACTCCACCAGTAAAAACCTAAGCCAGACCCGCTTGATGAAACAGATTGGTCTTTAGTGCGCACCGGAAGGTCTGGAGGTCAGAGATGGTCCTCATCTCCGGGGGTTGTTCGTTCCAAAGGGAGGGTGCTCCCACAGAGAAGGCCCGCACTCTCGGGGCCGCCAGCCAGCATCGCCCAGCCGGCAGTATCCTGAGGAGGCCCACTCTGTGAGAGTGCACTGGTCAATAGGAGATTGATGTTGGCAGCAGGTAGTCCCATAAGTACCCAGGTCCCAAGCCATGGAGCACCTTAAAAATAATCACTACCACCTTGAATCACACCCGGAAGGCCACCTTACACGCAGGAGCCGTGTAATGTGGGAGCTCCGAGGAGCCCCCAAAACCACCCATGTGGCTGCATTCTGGACTAGCTGAAGCTTCCGGATGCTCTTCAAGGGGAGCCCCATGTAGAGAGCATTGCAGAAGTCTAGACGGGAGATGACGAGAGCAGATGTGACCGTGCGCAGCGCACCCCGATTCAGAAAGGGACGCAACTGGTAAATCAGGCGAACCTGACAAAAAGCCCCCCTGGCGACGGCTATATGCTCTTCTAACGACAGCCGTATGTCTAGGAGGACATCAAGATTGCGCGCCCTCTCCGTGGGGTTCAAAATCTCTCCCCCCATGACCAGCGATGGAGTTCGCTGGCTGTATCTGGGTGCTGGAAACCACAGCCACTCAGTTTTGGCCAGGTTGAGTCAGAGTCTGTTTTGCCCCATCCAGCACCGCACAGCTTCCAGGCAGTGGGTCATCACTTCAATGGCTTCATTGGGGTGACCTGGGGTAGAAATGTATAGCTGAGTATCATCAGAATACTGATGAAACTCTACCCTAAAGCCACGGATGATCTCACCCAGCGGCTTCACATAAATGTTGAACAGAAAGGGCGAGAGTACCGACCCCTGAGGTACTCCGCAGATCAGGGGCCTTGGGGTTGACCTCTGCCCCCCTGCCAACACAGATTGTGAGCGGTCAGAGGAAGGAGGAGAACCACCATAGCACGGTGCCTCCCACTCCCAACCCCTCCAGCCACTGCAATAAGATACTGTGGTCGACAGTATCAAAAGCTGCTGAGAGATCTAACAGGACCAGGACAGAGGAACAACCCCTGTCCCGGGCCCTCCAGAGATCATCCACCAACGTGACCAATGCCGTCTCCGTGCTGTGCCCGGGCCTGAAACCTGATTGGCGTGGATCTAGATAAATAGTTTCATCCAGGTGCTGAGGAAGCTGTCATGCCACCACACTCTCAACAACCTTCGCCATAAAGCGAAAGTTGGAGACTGGCCGGTAATTAGATAATAGTGTTGGATCCAGGGACGGTTTCTTGAGGAGGGGCCTCACCACCGCCTCTTTCAAGGCAGCAGGTACAAACCCCTCCCTCAAGAAAGTGTTGATAATACTCTGGAACCAACTTCGTGTCACTTCTCGGGTGGCCAAGACCAACCAAGAGGGACACAGATCCAATAAACATGTGGTGGCATTAAGCCCACCCAGCACACTGTCCACTTTTTCAAGGGCCACAGAATCAAACTCATCCCAAATGACATCCCCGCAATCCACCCCCGCCCTCCCGCCCAGAGCTGCCCAGTTGGAGTCCAGTCCATCCCGGATCCGAGTGATTTTATCCTGTAGAAAATTAGAAAAGTCCTCAGCCCGTCCCTGCAAAGAGTCTTCCCGTGCTCCCACATCTAAAAGGGAGCGGGTCACCTTAAAAAGGGCGGCCAGACGATTTTCTGCGGATGCAATAAGGGCAGAAAAGTAAGATCGCTTTGCCGTCTTTATCGCCACTAAATAGGTCCTAATATGGGACCGCAATAGTGTTCAGTCAGTTCCGGAACAGCTGGTCCTCCAACCACTCTCTAGATGTCTTTTCCGGCACTTCATCTCCCTCAGCTCCTCAGAGAACCAAGGCGCTGATTCGGATCGGCACTGGGTCAGAGGCCGCAAGGGCACGACCCGGTCCAGGGCCTCAGCCGCCACTCTATCCCAGGTGGCTACCAAGTCTCCAGCCGAGTCGTGTGTGTGAGCCACAGAAAATGGCCCAAGCTCCATCAGGAACTTATCCGGATCCATCAGGCGCCTGGGGCGGAACCATTTTATCGGTCCTGCCTCCCCTTGACAGGGGGGTGCAGAACGGAAGTCCAGCCTAAGGAGCAAATGATCTGACCATGACAGGGGCTCTACAACAATATCCCCTATACCTAGATCATCCTGCCACTGTCCAGAGACAAATACCAGATCCAGGATGTGGCCCCCGACATGTGTGGGGTCCCGAATTAATTGGGTCAAGCCCAAGGCTGTTATGGAAGCCATGAACTCCTGAGCAATCCCCGAGGTCCCGCCGGCTGAAGGCAGGTTGAAATCCCCCCATGACCATAAACCTGGGGGTCTCAACTGCCAAGCCGGCCAAGATCTTGAGGAGCTCAGGCAGGGCTGATGTCACATAGCAGGGAGCCAGGTATGCGATCAACAGGCCCACCTGAACCCTGAACCACACTTCACGAAGAGGGACTCACATCCGGTCGTCTGAGGGACAATGGATTCCCTAGGACATAGACTTTCCTTAATAACCACCGCAACCCCCCCGCCCCTCCCCTGGGCCCTTGGCCGATGAAAGACCCGAAACCTGGGTGGGCACATCTCCACCAGGGGAACACCCCCTTCCTGGCCCAACCAGGTTTCGGTAATACCCGCCAGGTCCACACACCCCCTCACAGATCAAATCATGGATGAGGGGGGGTTTATTAGCTGCGGACCTGGCATTACATAACATCAGCCAAAGCCCAGGGGCCTGATGGCTCGGACAATCTGGGGAATGGGAGATGGCCTGGGGATCGGAGCGCGCCACCACACGTAAACAGTGGGCGCGCGCCCCCACAACATGATATGGCCCCCAGCCCTCGCCAAATCTGCCTCTTCCGTCGACCCTATAGATAGGCCTCGTCTCACCCTCCCCAGAATAACCCCCCATCTTTGATCTGACCACTCCCAACCCCGAAATCTCCTGGTCGCGCACGACCCCAGGCCTGGCTCCGGTATCAGGAGAGTTGTCCCCCAAACTCAACCTGGATCCCCGCCCTAACCCCGATAAAAATTTAAAAATGAAAGAGAACAGCTGGGTACTAACCCTAAAATGCTTTTTCTGGCTGTGCTTTCCTTTGGGAGTCACCTTTGGACACTTCTTAACTTTCAGAGCTTCTGAAATTTCTGTAGGCGCTTCCTTCTGAGTCTCCAATTGATGAGTTTTCTCTGTTTCCTCTTATTATTTTCTTGGGAGTGACCTTTGGGCACCTCTTAACTTTCAGAGATTCTGAAATTTCTGTAGGTGCTTCTTTCTGAATCTCCAATTGATGAGTCTTCTCTTTGTCTCCTCTTATTTTTTCCATGTGAATCACCTTGGGCCACTTCATAATCTTCAGAGGTTCAGAAATGTCTAGGTACTTCCTTCTGAATCTCCAATTGATGAGTTTGTTCTTTGTCTCCTCTTATTTTTTCCATGTGAATCACCTTCAGCCACTTCTTAATCTTCAGAGGTTCAGAAAGGTCTGTACGCAGTTTCTTTTGAATCTCAAACTCATGAGTTTTCTCTTTATTTCCTCTTATTTTTCCTTTGGGAGTCACTTTTGGGCAACTCTTAACTTTCAGAGCTTCTGAAATATTTTTAGGTGCTTCCTTCTGAATCTCCAATTGATGAGTGTGTCAGGTTTTCCAGGTTTTGTCTTGGTTGGCTCCTCACTCCCGGTTTTCAATAGTTCGGTTATTGGTAATGCAAACTCTGCAAATGAGGGGATAAATGGCCAATAGAAATTTGCAAATCTCAGGAAGCTTTGTAGCTGTTTGCGATTTTGGGAGGGTTGCTAATCCAGGACAGCTTTCACTTTAGCTGGATCCATTTCTATCCCCTGATTCGAAATGTGATAGCCAAGATAATCCAATGACTCTTTATGAAATTCGCATTTGGATAGCTTTACTTACAGCTTTACATCTAAAAGTCTTTTTAATACTTTTCTCACTAACTTGATGTGTTCTTCTAGAGTTTCATTGTAAATAAGAATGTTACCCATGTAGACCAGAACTCCTTTATACAAATATTGATGTAAAACTTCATTTATGAGCTGCATGATGATCCCTGGGGCTCCTTGTAGTCCAAATAGCGTTACTCTGAACTGAAAACTGCCCAAGGGGGTGTTGAAAGCAGTTTTCCATTAATCTCCCTCCTTCTCTGATGCGGATTCTGTAATACGCTTCATAGAGATCTAATTTGGTAAACATTTTCCCTTTCGCTAGGTGCCCTAACATCTTTCATAAGCGGCAGGGGATATGTGTTGTGGATACTCTGAGCGTTCAGACATTTGAAATCATTACAAAGACGATACCCCCACATCTTTTTTTTTTTAAATAGTACGGAGGAAGCCACTCTGGATTTTGCAAGTTGGATGAAGCCTCTGGCTAGGTTTGTGTCTATATAGTTTCTTAGCTCCTTCATTTCCTTAGGAGTCATGGAGTAAATTTGTGGTTTTGGTAATTTTGCCCCCTCTATAAACTCTATGGCACTGTCAGTGTTGCAATGGGGGGTTAGCACATTGCATTCTTCCTCACTGAAAACTTGAACCAGATCACAGTATTGGATTGGGATTTTGGGAATCCCTGGGGGTTGATACTGTTCTATCCTCCTGGCTTTTTGTATTTTCAGGCTGACAATTTGGCTGTTATATTGTTCAGGAAGTGGCTGAGGACCAAGTGCTAATTTGATTCTCCTATAGCCATCCTCCCAGCTTATATTTGGTTGCCATTTGTCTAGCCAGGTGAGACCCAGGATTATTGATTGAGTCATCTTTGGGACTACTATGAATCAGATTATTTCCTACTGTTCCCCTATGGTTAGCTTTACTTTTTCAGTGACTTGCGTAGCTGGACTTCCCCCTATTATGGATCCATCTACTTGTTGGAATCGGAAGGGGATAGTTAACATTTTTGTTTCCATTCCTAGCCTACGCACAGTCTCAGGACTGATAAGGCACCGTGAACTACCAGTGTCAATGATAATGTCTATGGGCCGTTCTAAGCCCATGCATGTAATAGTTAATGTCCTTTCAATTTTAAAAGGTAGAATGTCTCCACTTGCCATTGGGTCATCTTCACTGTCTGCATCTTGCACGATGAGTATTCCTGCTGCCAGAGTTCCTTCCCCTGTTTTTTGTTGGGGGTTGGGGACCTTGACAGCTCACAAATTTGTTTTTTTCAGGAGGTTTTCTAGGTGCCTTTTTCCATTTAGGAGGAACGGATGCTCTCGCTTGAGGTACTGGGGCTGGTGCTAAGCATTCTAATATTCGATGCCCTTACTGACCACAATGGAAACATTTCATGGAGGTTAGGGGGCTGCTGTTTGACGTGCTTCCCCTTGGCGTGGAAATGAGCATGGTGTGAATTGCCTTTTTGGCTGTTTCTCAGCATTTCTCTTCCTGTGCTGTCTGAGGACATTGTCCATTTTTATGGCCATCCTGTACCACTCATAGATTCTATTTTCAGGCAAACCGGGGCACAGGCAGATTTTTAACAATTCCTCATCCAGGCTTTCTTGGAAATAGTGCACAAGTAATCTTTGAGACCAGTGCCTGAGATTAGCGGCCAGGCATCTGAACTCAAGCACTAAATCCTTGGTGGGTCTACCCTTCTGCCTGATGCTTTTTATTTCAGCTTCTGCTTCTTGCCCTCGGGAAGAATCCTCAAAATGTGAACGGAGCTCTCTTAAGAAGCCATCCACATTATTTAGTTCAGGGGCTCCTTCATCATTGAGCTGGATGAACCATTCAGATGCCTCTTCCTCCAAATTATCTCCATGGAATTGAATTAGTTCTGCCCCATCGTGGAACTTATTTCCATGTCTCTTGATATAAGACCATTCATGAAAAATACAAGTTTGCTTGCAATCCCATCAAACATGGTTTAAAAAGTGTTGGGTGTTCTCCTGTGGAGTTGGTTGTGGTGGGGGAGGTGGGGGGGGAGGTGGGGCTGCATCCTGAGCTGGCCTTTGAGCTTCTTCCCTAACCCATCCTCTGCCTGTATAAAATGCCCATCCCGGGGGGATTCGGTCAGCTCAAGGTAAAACAGGTGGGAGGGAGGGCTCGTTCCTTGATGGATTCTTTGTGGACTCCCCCCCCTACTCCCCCCTCTGTGTTCCACTCTCACAGGTGAACGATATATTGATGGAAAGTCCTCTGCAGCAGTAGATTGGCTAATTGTGGTCTCCCCTCAGTCCTATGGGTCCCATTGCAGCTCTCCACTCTAAGATCATGGCTTGAGACTCCCTGGCTGCCATTAATGGCTGATCGATGAGTGGATCAGGAAGGGTTGCTTGGCCAAGCAGATGTCTTTCCATCTGCTGGATACTTGTGTTTCCAGACCACTCAGTCGGAGATTTTGGGCGGCCCCCAGCTGGCAGGCAATGTCCTCCACAACTGCCGTTACTCTGGTGGACTCCTGGGGAAATCTTTGGGAGGTTTGCTGCTCAGCCGACAACGTAACACAAGCCCCCCCTGCAGAGTTTGCACTTATGTTCCGGTGCTCCCAGATCTCATCTTTCTGCCATCTTCCTTGAGTCTTTACTGTTACCCAAAACTCCTGGTAAGCAGCCAGAGCTCAGGACCCTGAATGATAACCCTTCTTCAGGATTATGTTTTTTGTGAGATCCGGAATAATGTCAGGTTTCCAAGTGATGAAATCCATTTTAAAAGAAAATAACAAAGTCCATCTTCAAAAAGATTTCTTTTATTTAGGAAAGCATCAAATTGGCAAAGTCCATGGTAATTCCGGATCTGACCCAACCCGGAATTACCCCACAATATTAGAAGTTAGAAACAACCCCCAATAATCACTTCTATTCTCCAATAGAAGTAATTCAACGTTGCTTGATGTTATAAATCTCCACCTCAAGGGACCCAACCACGGACTGCTCATTTCCCACGGGAAAGAAGATCACCTAAACCATAACACTCTCTTTATCTCCACTCTTTCCCCCTTAGGAATGTGCCAAGCCCGAAACCCTTCTCCCCATGACTGCCACAGAGAAAATAAGAAAAAGAATATATACTAAGACAACTAAAATGGCAACACTTATGACAAGGGTGTTCTCTTTGTTTCCTCTTGTCTTTTTCTTTGGGAATTACCTTTGAGCACCTCTTAACTTTCAGAGCTTCTGAAATTTCTGTAGGCGTTTCCTTCTGAATCTCCAATTGATGAGTTTTCTCTTTGTTTCCTCTTATTATTTCCTTGGGAGTCACCTTTGGGCATCTCTTAACTTTCTGTAGGTGCTTCCTTCTGAATCTCCAATTGAGGAGTTTTCTCTTTGTCTCCTCTTATTTTTTCCATGTGATTCAACTTTGGCCACCACTTAATCTTATTTCAGAAGAGGTTCAGAAATTTCTGTACACAATTTCTTTTGAATCCACAACTCATGGGTTTTCTCTTTTGTTTCATTTTTTTCTTGAGAGTCACTTTCGGCCACTTCTTAGCCTTCAGAGCTTCAGAAATTTCTGTATTAAATAAAATTAATAATGAAATATGTCAGTTCTCTATTGTAACCTTCAGGTAAAATTCCCAATAAAAGTATCTCTGATTTTAAATCTATTGTTTTGTCATTTTTTCCAACCATGTATGAATTTTAGTCCAGTACCTTTTGGTTTCCACACACGTCCACCACATATGGTAGTATGATCCAGGTATCTGATGACATTTCTAACATTTCGCCGATTTATCTTTGAACATCTTTGCTATTCTTGCCGGGGGTAGATGCCACCTATAAAACATCTTATACAAATTCTCTTTATATGCTATTGACATTGTTAATTTATAGCTTCTAGTCCATAATTTCTGCCATTTTTCTAAATCTATCCCATATCCAAAATTCCTCCCCATGCAATCATCATTTCTTTAACTTGTTCTTCTTCTAACTTCACTCCTAATAAATAAGCATATAATTTTATTTATTTATTTTTTAAAAACGTATAATTTTTAATCATCCTCTCATCAGTACCTGGTAAGATTTGATCTAATTCAGAAGGTTCTTTATCAAATCCTTTCTTGCTATCTTTGTCGTATCTAGAATGTATTTGCATATATGAGTACCAATTCATATTTATTCCTTGTTCATCTAACTCTTGCTTTGTTTTGAGTTCACTCTTTTCATTTAAGATTTTACTATATCTGACTATATGTTCCATTTTAAAAACAATTCGATATGCAAATGCCTCTATTGTTGATACCCAGACTGGTATTTTCATATAATGTTGTTTCTTTACTTTCTCCCATGTTAACAATAAAGCATCTCGAACATAGTGTCTCCTGAAATACCCATGTACTTTGCTTTCCTTATACCATAGAAATGAATGCCATCCCAATTGTAAATCATGACCTTCCAATGTTAACAATCTAGTATTTCTCAGCTTAATCCATTCTTTCACCCATATAAGTATTTCGGCCTGATAGTATACTTCCCAATTGGGTAGCCCAAAACCTCCTCTCATTCTAGCCTTCTGTAAAATTTAAGTTTAATTCTTGCTTTCTTTCCTTGCCATATATGCTTCAACATTATTTTGCTGAAATCCTCAAAATATTCTTTACCTAATTTAACTGGAATCATCTAAAATAAATATAATATCCTTGGTAATATATTCATTTTGATTGTAGATATTCTTTCTATTAGGGATAATTGTAAATTTTTCCATTTTTCCAAGTCTATCACAATCTGTTGCTTTAATTTATAATAATTATCTTCCTTTAATGTTCCACAGCTTGCTGTCAGCTGTATTCCCAAATATTTCACTTTGTTTGTGATCTGGATATTCATTCTATCTGTCAATTCTTTCCCTTGTTTTTCAGTCATATTCTTGATTAAACTCTTATTTATCTTTATTTATTTTTAATCCTGCCACTTATCCATGTTCTTCAATGTTTTCTATCAATCTGAACACTGTTTCCAATGTTCTTCCAATATAAAAATCAAATCATCTGCAAATGCTTGTAGTTTGTATTCCTCATTTTTTATTTTCATTCCCTTTATTTCTTTGATATTTCTGTTTAGTACTTCTTCTGATATTTCTGTTTAGTACTTCCAAAGTCAATATAAATAAAGAGTGGTGACAGAGGGCATCCTTGTCTAGTTTCTTTTTTAATCTTAATATTATCTGTCAAATCTCCATATATCATTACTTTTGCAGATTGTTTAAGATATATTGCCTCAATTGCCTTAATGAATCTTTTCCAAAATCCATTTCTTCCATTTGCAATAACATAAATTGCCAATTTACATTATCAAAAGTTTTTGTGCATCTAAAAACACTAAGGCCATTTGCTTCTCTGGATGTGTTTCATAATATTCCAATGTATTAAGGATTATTCTCATGTTATCTTTTATTTGCTTCTTAGGCAGAAATCCAGGGGTGGGATTCAAATTTCTTAACAACCAGTTATGTGGGTGTGGCCTAATTTGTGGTTATGGCTTGGTGGTCATGTGACTGGGTGGGCGTGGTTTGGTGATCACGTGACTGGCTGGGCATGGCCAACTCAACATCAGTTCTTTGCCCTAATGACTTTAAGTATTAAAAAAAGATATCCCAAAACAAAAGGTAGTTTATTATGTCATGTCTTTAATACTTAAATAATAAAAAAGATACACAAAACTATATTGTTACATTTTAAAACATTAATCAAAAACGATTACATCACAAAACTTTACAAAAAACAATAAAACTAATTTAAAGTACTGCCAAATTGCTTTTTTATTAGTGTCCTCAGTTATAGTTTTTTATTTAACACAAGAATCATCAGCTGTGTAATGTGCCCATAACCATTTCTTTACTATAGGAACAGGGTCACATTCTTACAGAGGTAAGCCAATTAGACTGATCGTCAAAAGGTTTGTCATTTTGGAAACTGTAAGACAACTTCTGCCCTCTGAACATATTATGTTCATCTGTGAGAGGCCCCTTTCTGCCTCTGCTTCAGTAGTTCAAGACTTCAATAGTTCTAATAATATCTCTAGCCTTTTGAATGCTGCAAGGATTGTATATTTTTCTGAATCTTTTAATACATTTTCTATGAAATCACGATAATTATTAATATTGATTTCATAATTGAAAATTTTACCAATGCAACCAATTATTCTTCAGCTGTTCTCCATGGAACCACCATTTCTTCAATGTTCCAATAATCTGGCTCCAAATAAGTTAGAAATTTTAATTTATCAGTGTCCTTAAATTGGCAGCCTGTTTTTAAATGTTTGCAATCCATCAATTTTTTTCTTCAAATTAGTTACAATGCTTTCTATAAGTCTTTCACGAGGAAGTTCCATAAATCGATGATTTTGTATAAAATTTATATTTTTAAAAGTTTCTGAAGTAAATAATTAATCAACCTTTTTTTATGTAAACCCTTTTCCTTTATAAGCATTTCGAATGATTTAACTGATTTTACCACAAGTTTTTCAGCCTTTATAATTTCTACATTTCTTGCTTGCTATGCATTAGAAAGAAGAAGTATTTCAGTTAGGACATCAATCATCAAGGCTAAATCAGTGAGAAAATATGTGTTTTCAAGATGGGCAGCCATACCAGAGTATTTTTTATTTGAACAGAAAATCTGATGTAGCACTGGAAAAGCACGCCACACAGCTAGGGTTGATCTTAAACTACAGGCAGCCCATCTTGGTTCAAAAACTCTACCAATTTTTATAATTTCAATCTCACATTGTTTGGAAATTTTGTTAGGTTCAATTAGGTTCTTATTCGATTGATGGAAAATAGAATATATTTTATCAATAAAATGATTTATTTGCTTTATTTTCCTAATAGAATCATCTAAAACAAGTTGCAGACGATGGTTTAAACAGTGCCATATTATAATGTTCGGAAAGTCTTTGGCTAGCCTAGTGCTTACCCCAGATTTTCTCCCAAGCATAATACTGGCACCATCAAAGCAAAATCCAATTAAATGTTTCTCCAGATAGTTCTTATTAAACCCAAATTTATTCAAACTTTCTATAACTGAACAACATATTGTCTCTGCATCTTGTTTACCCAATTCTACTAGTTCAAGAAAAATTGTTGGTGAGAAAACTGGATTCTCAACTTTTAAGTACAGTATAAGAACTGGTTTAGAAGATATCGTTGAGGCTTCGTTAATTATCAAGCAGATTTTGCAAGTTTTTTCAATAATTTTGCTAAATAAATGTTTCCTAATGTCTTTTGCAATGAAATCTACTATTGCAACTGCAGTTTTACGTGAATGCAACCCTGTTCCCAAATCTAAACCATTTTTTAATTTGTAATTCAATCAGATCTTCTATATATAAAAATGGTCTGCACATTTGTGCCAGACTATACACTGTAGTATATGTACTACCCAAATATTTCTCAGTCATCCTCTCCAGTCCTTTGCTTATCACATCCTGCTCACATTGCTTCAACTTCTCTTTACAAATGTTGTGAGCCTTAGATGAGAAATGTTCCTTCAATTTCTTTCTGAGAGAAACTTGTGTACTCCTTTACTCTTTCCTGCTGGTTCAATTTGGAAATTCTTCCATTCCTTAACTCCGTGGACACTTTTCTTTGGTTGAAATTTCAAATCTTCTGCAATGCTTGCAACTTATTTTTTTCTGGGAAACTTCTAGTCCATCATGTTTTTCCCTAAAATTATTGTACTGCTGCAGTGTCCAGCAGTCAGGAAGATTGCTTTCCATATCTGACTCAGTTCTTTCAGTACCTGATGATGTGCCGGTGCTACTTTCCCCTGGTTGCAGTGTGGATGATGTGCTGCTGCTGCTTTCCTCAGACACCGATGGTTGTGGTTGTGACTCTTTTGGATTTCCTTTTGTTTCTTGCAAAAGAAAACAGCCAAACTCATTTGCCTTTTCATCTTGGTAATACACTGCAAAAAAAAAAAAAATCAACAATGTAGTGGTTTGGACTCAATTGTTATTATAAGTTGAGTGGTGAAGGCAGTGGCAAGCGAAGAAAGCAGGCGAGGAGCGGAGATCAGTAATATTCAGTTACTTTTAAGAGTCCCTGACGCTATATCTAGTTAGTATTTAAAAGATGTTATGGAAGAGGAACAACTTTCACTAAACAAGACTTGAGATGGAACTTAAAATGGATTTGAAAATGACAGTCTATAAAAAAGATGTTGCACTGTGCATATAAAAGAACGACTGATATTTTAATAATTACAATTCATTAATTGAAAAAGAAACACTTAAAATGGAAACACTATTAACAAACCAAAGGAGTTTGTTATTTTATGCCAGTAGTGGCACAAAAATCTTTCCTAGCCAAGACTACTTACCTGGACCAACAATCCCTAATGGAATGCTCTCTATAGCAGAGAGAGAAGCCAGGGGAAACCAAGTTTGGTCACCTAATCTTTTTAAAATGCAGTTTTAAAATGTACTGAAGTTTTCTACAGCCTTATGCAGATGTATATAGTACAAAAAAAAGATAATAGTTCAAAATCATCTAAGAAGTTAGATTAAGAATGGAATTGATAGGCACGTTCACAGCAGCTAGAATTATGTTTGCATAATAATGGAAAAATGAAGAGATCCCTATAGATGAAAATGAAATTAAAAAATTACCATGTGCAGAAATGGATAGAGATGAGAGGTAGAAATCAGGTGGAGAATGATCAATCCTATGTATGAATTAAATACAGAGGGTTGATAATTATAATCATGTTGATAAGCCAATACAAAGAAATTTAGTTAATTTTTTTGTTGCACTACTGTTGTTATATGTTGATACTTGTTTTTCCTGAATTAAATTATTCTCGCACAGTGGCACCTTCTTGCCCTTGCATGTGAAACTCCTTTTGTATGACTGGTGGGTGCATGCTCCTGCCATTTATACACAAATGGAACTGCACATACTTGAGTGCGCCCCATCTACCATTCAGAAAGAGCTATCCTCTCTTCCCCCACCCTGCCAGGCCACCAAGCCAGAAAGGTTGGGGACCGCTGTTCTAAATATTCTTGACCCAAATCATCTAGCACATGTTTATATTCCATCAGGAATTCTCCTCAAATACTAATCTTTTTTTATTTTATTTTTTAAATTTTAAAAACAATTTTATTAACAAGATTAAAAACATACAAATACAAACATATAAAACATTAGTATATAACTAATCCAAATTTTTTAACATTTGTTGTCGAGTTTGGTAAGTCTTCGTTTTTTCTTTAGGCATTGGTTTAAACATTATTCCACAGTCAATAGAAACATTCATTTGCTATATTATAATATTTATATATCATTTAACTATTGAGTCAAAAAAATATAATCCAAGATACTAATAATGACACTATTAAATAACAGGAAAGCTTTGCTAAGGTAAATACTACATTTATATAAAACGTTAAATATATAACTGATTTATGTAATATTTCTTCCTACAATCATTTATTTGTTTCCACCCCCCTTTTTTTGTTTTCTACCATTTCTACCATTTGTCCCGTATTCTATAGAATTCTGTATCCTCCTTTCCATTGGTCTTTAATGTAAGTCTCTCCAATTGTGCGCAATCATTATAAGAATCAGTCTTGATTCTTAACGAATGTTCCTTCTTTATGTATACTGAGAGTATTTACTCCAAGACAAATTCCTTGTGTGTACAATCACACTTGGCCAATAAAGCATTCTATTCTATTCTATTCTATAAGCTTTTTGAATTGTAAAGTGTATTGGTGGTGTGTTAGAGTTTTTCCAACACTGAGCTAACGAAATACGTGCCGCAGTTAGTAAATGTATAATCAAGTATTTTACTTTGGAGGTATGCTCCCCTTTAATTATACCCAACAAGAATAATTCCGATTTCCATTCCAACTTACAATTGGTGACTTCTTCTATCCAGTTTTTAATTTTTACCCAATATTTCTTTACTTCAGGGCATGTCCACCATGAATGAAAATAAGTCCCTATTTTTATTTTTTTTTACATTTCCAACAGCAGGGGTTAGCTGTTGGAAATATCTTTGCCAATCTTGAGGGTGGCAGATGCCATCTATATATCATTTTATAGAGATTTTCTTTATGGGCTACTGATTTAGTTAGTGTCAAATTTTTTTCCCATATCTTCTCCCAAATCTCCAAATCAATATTGTAACCAAATTTTTTTCCCCAAGCCAGCATTGGATCTTTGACAATTTTCTTGGCCATTTCACATTCCAGTAAATAGTTATATAGTTGGGAGATCGAGCATTTCTCTGGATTTAATAATATTTTATCTAATTGTGTATTTTTAATTTCAATTCCTTTCTTGTTCATATTTTTATTATATCTCATTTTAATTTGAAAATATGTCCAATTATCAATAAATATTTCTTGTGTTTCTAATTCCTGTTTTGTTTTGATTCTTCCCTCGTTATTTATTATTTGATAGTATTTTAATTTTTTACTACTGTCTATTGTATTAGGATGAAACATTGCTTCCATTGTTGAAAACCATACCGGAATCTTCGTATAATGATTCTTCCTTATGTCATTCCAAATTTTAATTAAAGATTTTTGAAAAACATGTCTAGTAAAATATATATTTGTTTTAGTATTTGGGTTCCATAAAAAAGCATGCCAACCAAGTAACAAATCATGTCCCTCTAACTGTAAGATCCTATTGTTTCGCAAATCAATCCAATCTTTTATCCATAATAATACTGCTGTGCTATAATATATCTCCCAGACAGGTAGCCCAAATCCACCTCTGCTTTCATTATTTGTAGATAATTTTTTTATCCTTGATTTTTTCTTTGCCCAAATGAATTTCATTACAGTTTTATCTAACT
Organism: Bungarus multicinctus; assembly: GCA_023653725.1. Taxonomy (NCBI): domain Eukaryota; kingdom Metazoa; phylum Chordata; class Lepidosauria; order Squamata; family Elapidae; genus Bungarus; species Bungarus multicinctus. The sequence goes on from CM042840.1 coordinate 42,816,927, forward strand.
CTTTAAAAAAAATTTATCCAATAATATCAGAATTATTTGAAACAGGTATAATATTTTTGGTAACACATTCATTTTAATTGTTGCTATCCTTTCTAATAGTGAAATTTGTATCTTATTCCAATTTTCCAATTCCTTTTCAATCTGTTTCAATAATTTTATATAATTATCCTCTCACAGATTCAATGTTCTTGCTCTCAACCAAATTCCTAAATATTTAATTTTATTTATTATTTGTAAACCAAGTTTTTCTTCTATTTTTTTGTTTATTAGTTATTAAATTTTTAACTAGCATTTTAGTTTTTTCTTTATTAATATTTAGTCCTGCTCGTCTGCCAAATTTATCTATTTCATTCAATAATATTGGTCCTGAATTTAATGGATCCTCTATAACAAAAACCATATCATCTGCAAAGGCTTGTAATTTGTATTCTTGATTTTTAATTTTAGTTCCTTTAATTTCTTTATTTAATCTAATTCTATCTAGCAAAGTTTCCAAAACTGTTATAAAAAGCAGAGGTGAAAGCGGACATCCCTCTCTGACTCCCTTCTTTATCTTCAAAGATTGAGTGATTTCACCATTTACTATTACATAGGCCTTTTGTGTAACATATATTGTACTGATCATTCGTACAAAATTATCTCCAAAGTCCATCAAATTAATCTGTTTTTTCATGAAATCCCAATTTAAATTGTCAAATGCCTTTTGTGCGTCCAAAAAAACCAAGGCTACCTGACTACTTGGGTGCTTTTCATAATATTCTAATGTATCTTTTATTATTCTTGTATTATGTCTGATCTGCCTTGTAGGGAGAAAGCCATTTTGATCCGAATGAATTTTATTGTTAAGTGCCATTTTCAATCTTTCTGCCATTATTGCCATAAAAATTTTGTAGTCCGAATTTAAAAGGGAAATTGGACTATAATTTTTTATTTGGTTGGCATCTGTACCCTCTTTCGATATTAAAGTTATATATGCTTCTTTCCATGATTCTGGGATTTTAACTTCAGATATTACCTCATTGCAAACTTCTAATAACCTTATTTCTAGTATTTCACCTATCTCTTTATATAGTTCGTTTGGTAATCCATCTGTGCCTGGTGTTTTATTTCTTTTTTGTTTTTGTATCACAGCCCTTAACTCTCCCGAAGTTATTTTTTTATTAAGTATCTCTTTTTCATCTTCAGATATTGAAAAGGGGATTTTTTCTTTCAAATAGTCCTCTATCTTATTTACCTCAACTATTTCTTCATAATGTTTTTCAAAGTATTCGCTTGCAATTTCCTGGTCTGTCTCTATTGTTCCATTTTTATCTTGTAATTGGTATATCGTTCTTTTCTGATTTTCTTTTCTTAATTTATATGCTAACCATCTTCCAGGTTTGTTTATGTGTTCAAAATAGTTTTGTTTTGTATAAAATTTTTAGCTAATTCCTCTTGATCTACAACATTCACCTCATGTTTAAGTGCTATTAATTCATTTCTGATTTGATCTTCTCCTGGGGTTACCATTTGTTTGTTTTCCAACTCCTCTATTCTTTTTATTAAAGATTTCCATTTCTCCTCTCTTCTTTTCCTCCACACATCCGCTAAGTCTAATTCTTCAACCATCTCTGTAAATTTTTTAGGCAATGTATTCCGTTTTTTATATTGTCTTTGCGTACATTTGTAATCTTGTTTATTGTCCGATATTGCATTGAAATCTCCTGCAATACAAATTCTTGGATTATCAAATTCTAATAATTTTTCATATAAAGTTTCATAGAATTCACTCTGATTTTTATTTGGAGCATATATTCCCACCACTAATGTCTTTTTATTTTGTATTACCACCTCCACCATTATCATTCTTCTCTACTCATCATTATAGATCAACTTTGAATCTATATTTTCTTTTATATATAATACGACTCCTCTTTTTTTTTCTTCTGCCAATGTTGAATACATTTTCTCCAATTTATTATTTATTAAATACCTTTTATCATTTTTCTTTATATGAACTTCTTGTAAACATATTATCTCCATTCTTTGTTTCTCTAATTTCAAAAACGTTGTTTTCCTCTTGGTTGGTTATTTAACCCGTTAAAGTTTATAGATATCAATTTCACTCCCTTCTCCATTTCCTACCTTATTTCTATCCTACAATACTTTTGTTCGTCATCTGACTTCTCATCCTTACTCCTCTTTCTTCCTTTCCCAATGTTTCCTCATCTCCTTCCCTCCCCTTTTTCCTATCTCCTCCCCTATTTCTAGTTTGTACCTCTTCTTGACTGGAACCCTCATACTCACCTCTACTACTCACTTCTTTCTCTATGCCAACTATTTGCTAAAAGAATTCTTGTGCTTTAGATAGATTATCTACTTTTACTCTTTTCTCTTGCCATATTGCAAGTATCCCTTCTGGAATTATCCATCTAAAAGTTGTTGTTTTTTTGTTTAAGTAGTTTGTTAAGAATCGATAGTCTTTTCTTTGCTCACAAATTCTCTTTGGAACTTGTTTCAAAACAACCACTTCTTTACCCTTGTGTTTTATTCCTTCGTCTCTTGTGATTTTATAAATTAAGTCCTTCACACATCTCCTTGCAAATCTTATATGTATTTCATGGGGAAGTCCATGTCGCCTCGCGTAACTTGTGTATATTCTGTAAACATTGTCCAATTCATTGTCCAATTCTTTCACCATTTCCTCCTTGTCTCTACCTAGCAATTCCGCCAACATCTCTGCCATCACCTCTTTCTTCTTCAATGTTTTGAAACCTTAAATAATATGAGGCCTTGTCCATTTCGATATGAGTCAAAGTCTCAATAGTCTCTTTATTATGTTCTTTCATTGCTTGCTCCATACTTTCCAATTTTTTTTCAGTTTGACTCGCCTGTTTTTCCACCACTTTAATCTTCTCTTCATTTTTTTTTTATCAGTTCTTGGATCTGGCCTATTTTCCCCTCCAAGTTTTTTACTTCTTTTCTCATTTCTCCTAGTTCATTTTTAAATTCTTCTTTCATCGTTTCGCTTTGAACTTTACTTTCTGAGTGATTTTTCGACATTGATTCCTGTAAAGTCAGCATCATACTGTGAATGGACATCAATGTGGCTTGGAGTGACTGTGAACTAGGTTGAGATGTTGATTTATCTGGCGCCAACATCTCATCGATCATTTTCTGGGTCGATACTATTGTAGTAATAGGTGTAGTTGCCAATAGTGTCACTTTTTTTCTGCTTTTGTAGTAATCGTAGATGTGCTGGTCATATCTTTAATAATTTTTTGTTGTTTTTCCACTATCCTAAATATATTTTCCCAGAGCGTATCTCCAATTACCATCAGACTTGTTTATCTTTTGTAATTCTATTTTCTCAGATCTATAGCCCTTCTTTCCTTTTCTATCCTTATTTTAATCACAGTAATTAAAGTAATTGTTTTCAATTAACAAATATATAAAAAAGAAAAAAATCAATTCTTAACTTTTCTAATAATTCCTGAATTAATATAATCTTACAATCTACCTCAACTTAATTACTCTATTTAACACTATTTCCAATACTAATTATTTAAATCAATTATAATATATAAGTATACACCATGTGTTCCATATAATTTCTAATCTGAAAAAATCATAAAAGGGGAGGGAAGGAATAATCAGTTATCTCATCATTATCTTCATCATTATTTTAAATTCATAATCCAAAAGCCGTAAGCCAGTCTATATATAAATACGCAATCAGTTATATCTATAATTCTAAAGAGTTAAACACTATTTATACAAACTAAGCCTGTTTTTAAATTCAATAATTAATTTTATCCTTATTAATTAAATATATATTATATATAAGAGAAGAATGAAAAGCTAAATTGATAGTTATACTCTTGTCCTTTTTTATGAATGTTCCTTAGTAATTTGATCTTGTAGAAATTAGATCCAAGTCTCAAATTTCCGTTTCACCTCTCTCAGGCCAATCGGATACTTTCATTGCTTCCCTCTGCTTTCTCAATCACAATGTCCACCTCTGCAAATTGCATTGTCACTCTCTTAATCGTTCTTAGAGTTTACAAGAGTTCTTTTCCTTTGGTTAGTATTTTCCACAGTCTATTCAGGTGGCTGGAAATCAAACTCTTTCACCACCATAATACGACTCTCTTTTTCATTTTTGTTTTGATCACAAGATATCTACTTTTCCTGGAGCTATGGGCACACCGCAATCTTGCCGCTGATCACCACTTTTCCTTTTCCGCTCTGCAGATTGACTTGCAAATTTATTTACCTTTTTAAAACTTCCTTGCTTTGTAATCCAATGCCAAGTTTCCCGATCACTCTTTTCTCGGACTCCAGACTCCACAACATCTCTCCACTTCCCTCTCGCAAGTGTTTGCTGCGTCTTCAGGCCAGCTGGAGCAGCTGACTTGTTTGCCCCACACTTTGGGTTCCTTTCTTTACCACCCGGCTTGCAACACCAGACTGGCTCCAGGAATTCCTCCCCATATGGATGATCCTGCCAGGATCGAATTCTGCCTTGAACGGCTGTGATCAGGGCAAAATTAACCGCTGTAGGAGCACTAGACAAAGTTCTCCTACCTCGCCATGACATGACGTCACCGGAAGCCCCTCCTCAAATACTAATCTGACCTCTCTCTCTCTCTCTCTCTCTCTCTCATTCACACACACACACACACACACACACACCTGGTTTGGGATGAACTGAATGATCCCGCAAGCTCCAGTCAGCAACGGGTGGTGGGAAAAGGAAGAAAGCAGGTAGCGTGCCCTCCCAAAGACCTCTGGCAGCCGCTTGCTAAATTTGTGGTGGAGGTAGTGGCGGGGCCCTGGAGGAGCCTCCCCATTCCAGCCCTCCCAAAGCACCTCTGTGGATGGCAGCAGTGGCAGCAGCCTCTGCCTTCCCAAAGACTTCGGCAGCCATGGCGGGGCCGTGGAGCACCCCTCCCACTCCAGCCCTCCCAAAGCACCTCTGCAGATGGCAGCAATGGCAGCAGCCTCTGCCCTCCCTCCCAAAGATGTCCGGCAGATGCAGCGGAGCCATGGAGCACCTCTCACACTCCACCTCTCACAAATCACCTCTGCAGACAGCGGCAATGGCAGCAGCCCCTGCCCTCCCTCCCAAAGACCTCTGACAGCCATAGAGGGGCCGTGGAGCAACCATCCCACTTCATCACTCCCAAAGCACCTTGGTGGACAGTGGCAGCGGCAGCAGTCTTCGCCCTCCCTCTGAAAGACCTCTGGCAGCCACTTGCTTTCTTGAGGGCGGCGGTGGCGGCGACAGGGCAGGGCAGGGCAGGTGGATGTCCCAGCCGGGGCTGCACATGCAGTGAGCAATTTTTAGCAACCCTGGCTGGGATATCCATCAGCCTTCACTGTGCCATGGCCGCTATGTGGTAGGGAAAGCTGGAAAATTGCTGCGTGGGATGGAGCCACGCCAGCTTAGCCAGCCAGCAAAGCCTGGGGATGGGCCCGGAAAAGTCCAGGGACAGTAATGGGCCCGGAAAAGTCCAGGGACAGTAGGGAAGGCCCAGAAAAGTCTGGGGATGGTGGGGGAGGGGCTAATATGATTTACAGGCTTACCTGTGAGCAGGAAGATCAACGCTCATTTGGGCGGAGGCACCATGTGGGAAGGCTAGAATGGCAAGCCATGAGGACCCAGGAGGGGAGGAGTGACTGGGTGGGGTGAGTGGCGAGCGGGCGGGATGGTTGTTGTGAGTGAGTATTCAGGTGGATCTGGCAAGCGAGCGAGTGAAGACCGGGCGACTGGTCAAGGGCATGGCCAGTCAGATGTTGCTACTGGTTTGGTGACCCACAGGGCGGTGTGATGCCTTAGACTCTATAAGTAAATTCCAATAAGTAGTTAATAACAATATATTATGCATATCCATATAAAAAAAGTTTTAATAATGTAATTAGAAGGACTGGTGATATTGGAGATTTGTACCAACCAACACACTGTACAAAGGCAAAAAGGTTTTATGTTTTCTATTTATGTTTATTTTTGTCTATTTTTGTTGTTAAAAAATAAAAAAAATGTATTAAAAAAAAGAGAGAAAAAGTCAAAGGAGGTAGCTGAGTTGAAAGATGTAAAATGGAGCGCTCCTGTAAGAAATAAACTAATGCGTGAGGATTGAACTGATCCTTCGGCCACCACTCAACCTTCTGAGCTTCTGATATTTCTGTAGGCAGTTCCTTTTGAATCGCCAAGTCAGGAGTTTTCTCTCTGTTTTCCCTAATTTTTTCTTTGTGAGCCAACTTTGGCCACCTCTCAACCTTCTGAGCTTCTGATATTTCTGTAGACAGTTCCTTTTGAGTCGCCAATTCAGGAGTTTTCTCTCTGTTTTCCCTAATTTTTTCTTTGAGAGCCACCTTCGGCTACCTCTCAACCTTCTGAGCTTCTGATATTTCTGTAGGCAGTTCCTTTTGAGTCGCCAATTCAGGAGTTTTCTCTCTGTTTTCCCTAATTTTTTCTTTGAGAGCCACCTTCGGCCACCTCTCAACCTTCTGAGCTTCTGATATTTCTGTAGGCAGTTCCTTTTGAATCACCAAGTCAGGAGTTTTCTCTCTGTTTTCCCTAATTTTTTCTTTGAGAGCCAACTTTGGCCACCTCTCAACCTTCTGAACTTCTGGTATTTCTGTAGGCAGTTCCTTTTGAGTCGCCAAGTCAGGAGTTTTCTCTCTGTTTTCCCTAATTTTTTCTTTGAGAGCCACCTTCGGCCACCTCTCAACCTTCTGAGCTTCAGATATTTCTGTAGGCAGTTCCTTTTGAATTGCCAAGTCAGGAGTTTTCTCTCTGTTTTCCCTAATTTTTTCTTTGAGAGCCAACTTTGGCCACCTGTCAACCTTCTGAGCTTCAGATATTTCTGTAGGCAGATCCTTTTGAGTCGCCAAGTCAGGAGTTTTCTCTCTGTTTTCCCTAATTTTTTCTTTGTGAGCCACGTTCGGCCACCTTTCAACTTTCTGAGCTTCAGATATTTCTGTAGGCAGTTTCTTTTGAATCGCCAAGTCAGGAGTTTTCTCTCTGTTTTCCCTAATTTTTTCTTTGAGAGCCAACTTTGGCCACCTCTCAACCTTCTGAGCTTCAGATATTTCTGTAGGCAGATCCTTTTGAATCACCAATTCAGGAGTTTTCTCTCTGTTTTCCCTATTTTTTTCTTTGAGAGCCAACTTTGGCTACCTTTCAACCTTCTGAGCTTCAGATATTTCTGTAGGCAGATCCTTGTGAATCGCCAATTCAGGAGTTTTCTCTCTGTTTTCCCTAATTTTTTCTTTGAGAGCCATCTTTGGCCACCTCTCAACCTTCTGAGCTTCAGATATTTCTGTAGGCAGATCCTTTTGAGTCGCCAAGTCAGGAGTTTTCTCTCTGTTTTCCCTAATTTTTTCTTTGTGAGCCACGTTCGGCCACCTTTCAACTTTCTGAGCTTCAGATATTTCTGTAGGCAGTTTCTTTTGAATCGCCAAGTCAGGAGTTTTCTCTCTGTTTTCCCTAATTTTTTCTTTGAGAGCCAACTTTGGCCACCTCTCAACCTTCTGAGCTTCAGATATTTCTGTAGGCAGATCCTTTTGAATCGCCAATTCAGGAGTTTTCTCTCTGTTTTCCCTATTTTTTTCTTTGAGAGCCAACTTTGGCTACCTTTCAACCTTCTGAGCTTCAGATATTTCTGTAGGCAGATCCTTGTGAATCGCCAATTCAGGAGTTTTCTCTCTGTTTTCCCTAATTTTTTCTTTGAGAGCCATCTTTGGCCACCTCTCAACCTTCTGAGCTTCAGATATTTCTGTAGGCAGATCCTTTTGAGTCGCCAAGTCAGGAGTTTTCTCTCTGTTTTCCCTAATTTTTTCTTTGAGAGCCAACTTTGGCCACCTCTCAACCTTCTGAGCTTCAGATATTTCTGTAGGCAGATCCTTTTGAGTTGCCAAGTCAGGAGTTTTCTCTCTGTTTTCCCTAATTTTTTCTTTGTGAGCCACGTTCGGCCACCTCTCAACTTTCTGAGCTTCAGATATTTCTGTAGGCAGTTTCTTTTGAATCGCCAAGTCAGGAGTTTTCTCTCTGTTTTCCTTATATTTTTCTTTGAGAGCCATCTTTGGCCACCTCTCAACCTTCTGAGCTTCAGATATTTCTGTAGGCAGATCCTTTTGAATCGCCAATTCAGGAGTTTTCTCTCTGTTTTCCCTATTTTTTTCTTTGAGAGCCAACTTTGGCCACCTCTCAACCTTCTGAGCTTCAGATATTTCTGTAGGCAGATCCTTTTGAATCGCCAATTCAGGAGTTTTCTCTCTGTTTTCCCTAATTTTTTCTTTGTGAGCCACCTTTGGCCACCTCTCAACCTTCTGAGCTTCAGATATTTCTGTAGGCAGATCCTTTTGAATCGCCAATTCAGGAGTTTTCTCACTGTTTTCCCTATTTTTTTCTTTGAGAGCCATCTTTGGCCACCTCTCAACCTTCTGAGCTTCAGATATTTCTGTAGGCAGATCCTTTTGAATCGCCAATTCAGGAGTTTTCTCTCTGTTTTCCCTATTTTTTTCTTTGAGAGCCAACTTTGGCCACCTCTCAACCTTCTGAGCTTCTGATATTTCTGTTGGCAGTTCCTTTTGAATTGTCAACTGTGGAGTTTTCTCTCTGTTTTTTTTAATTTTTTCTTTGAGAGTCTCCTTCGGCCACCTCTTAATTTGATGAGCTTCAGAAATTTCTGTGGACACTTCCTTTTCAATCCCCATCTGATGGGTTTTCTCTTTATATTCTCTTATTTTATCCAGGTGAATCACCTTTGGCCACCTCTTAAGCTTCCCAGCTTCTGAAAATTTTGTAGGTGCCTCCTTTTCAATTTCCAACTCATGGGTTTTCTGTTTATTTTCTCTGATTTCCTCCTTGAGAGTCACTTTTAGCCATTTCTTACCCTTCCAAGCTTCTGAAATTTCTTTAGACTCTTCCTTTTGAATCTCCAACTTGTGAGTTTTCTCTTTGTTTTGCTTTGTCACCTTTGGTCTCCTCTCAATCTTCAGCACTTCAGAAATGTCTATAAGCAATTCCTTTTGAATCTCCAACTCATGGGTTTTCTCTTTCTTTTGTTTCATTTTTTCTGTGTGGGTCACTTCCGGCCACTTCATAACCTTCAGAGCTTCCAAAATTTCTCTAGGTGCTACCTTCTGTATCTCCAATTGAGTTTTCTCTTTGTTTTTTCTCACATTTTCTTTGGGAGTCACCTTTAGGCACCTCTTAATTTTCAGAACTTCTGAAATGTCTGTAGGCACTTCCTTTTGAATCTCCAAATTATGAGTTTCCTGTTTGTTTCGTCTTATTTTCTTTTCGAGAGTCACCTTTAGGCATCTCTTAACTTTTAGAGCCTCTGAATTTTCGGTAGGTGCTTCCTTCTGAATCTCCAAATCATTGGTTTTCTCTTCGTCTCCCCTTATTATTTCCATGTGATTCACCTTTGGCCACCACTTAATCTTTCGAGTTTCTGAAATTTTTGTAGGCACTTTTCTTTGAATCTCCAAATCATGAGTGTTCTCTTTGTTTCCTCTTATTATTTCTTTGGGAGTCACTTTTCGGCACCTCTTAACTTTCAGAACTTCTGAAATTTGTGTAGCTGCTTCCTTCAGAATCTCCAACTCATGATTTTTCTCTTTGTCTCCCCTTATTATTTCCATGTGATTCACCTTTGGCCACCGCTTAATCTTTCGAGTTTCTGAAATTTTTGTAGGCACTTCTTTTTGAATCTCCAAATAGTGTGTTTTCTCTTTGTTTCCTCTTTTTTTTTCTTTGGGACTCATGTTTGGGCACCGCTGAACTTTCCCAGCTTCTGATATTTCTGTAGGTGCTTCCTTCTGAATCTCCAACTCATTAGTTTTCTCTTTGTCTTCTCTTATTTTTCCTTTGAGATTCTCCTTTCGCCATCTCTTCAGAGCTTCTGAAATTTCTGTAGGTATGTCCTTTTGCACCTCCAACTCAGTAGTGTCCTCCTTGTTTTCTCTCATTTTTTCTTTGAGGGTTCCCCGACCTTCTGCCATCTTCCGCCACCTCTGAACCTTCATTGTTTCTGAAATTTCTGTAGGCACTTTCTTTTCAATCTCCAAGTCATGAGTTTTCTCTTTGTTTCCTCTCATTTTTTCTTTGAGATTCATTTTCGGCCATCTTGTAATCTTCACAGCTTTTGAAATTTCTTTCTTTTGAATCTCCATCTCAGGAGTGTTCTCTTTGTTTTTTCTCATTTGTTCTTTGAGAGTCACCTTCAGCCACTTCTTAAACTTCAGAGTTTCTGAAATTTCTGTAGGTGTTTTCTTTAGAAACTCCAACTCCTGATTTTCCTCTTTGTCTCCTCTTATTTTTTCTTTGAGATTAACCATCGGCCACCTCTTAATCTTCAAATCTTCTAAAATTTCTGTGGCCATTTCCTTTTGGATCTCCAACTCATGAAATTTCTCTTGTTTTTCTGTTATTTTTGCTTTGGATGCTACTTGTGGCCATTTCTTAACTTTCTGACCTGTTTGTCGTCGTGCAGGCTTCCACTGTTGTTGAGTGTGTGAGGCAGGTTTCACTTGCTCTCTTTTAAGTTTTTGTATCCTTTCTGCAAGTTGCCGCCTTTTCTTTAGGAAGCTAAGAAATAATTCTTCTCCTGTTTGCTTTTTTCCAAGCTCATGATCTTCTTGTGTTGTTTTTTGATGGCTCTTTAACCATTCTAGAGTCCTCAGACTGATGTAACCAGAAGGATCTGAAATTTCTGTGGCTGTTTCCTTTTGGACTTCCAACTCTCGAGTCTCTTCATTTTTGGTTGTTTTTGTTTTGGGTTCCACTTGTAAAAAATCACTGGATGATTTGTACAGTTTTTTCAGCAGATTTTCATGGGATCCCATTTCATCCAAATATTCATGAGGATTTGATTGAATTAATCTACTCCATAATTTTAAAATTGATGACCTAAGAAATACAATGGAATAACCAATTGTCTCCCGAATAGGGACATTGTCATACCTGGGAGAATTGCTATTCGTTCTACAATTAATGTTTGAGGGTGGATATGTAAGTATGAATCCATCCAATCTTTCAAAATACATCAATAGAATTCCAACCAGGAAAATTTGGGTCACAGAGGGGGCCACACATCTCATGATGCCCATCCCCTCTTGCTCGCTTTTCCTAAGTGAAGGATGCTTGGAATATTGCAGTAACAATTGAAGAGATTCTATGTGGTTACCAAGCAACCACATGTTATGCCATGTGGAGGCTGCAGGAGAATGCCATTGCTGTGACATCATTTTACCATGATTCCTGACATAGAATTCCGAGAACCATGGCAACAATATATATAGTGGCTTTTTTATTGATAATGAGTTGATTTTATGAGATCACTCAGATATTTGTGGTTAATGTTTTTGGGTCAGTGTCATGGTAGGGAATACCATTTATTTCCACTGCGAAAATAGATTGTAGGGCCTTGCTTTCCTTCTCCAGCTACTAAAACAAATTACTGCACATTACTTATAGCTAGAAAAAAGCAGTTGAGGAAAAAAGGAAGTAGGAGTTTAACTTATATACCTCTCCATAGTCCTTCACACCATCTCTGGCTGTTTACAATGCCAACATATTGTCCCTAACAGTCTGGGTCCTCATATTACCAACCTCGAAAGGATGGAAGGCTGAGGCAACCTTGAGCCCTTCATGACTGAATTCCAACTGTGGGCAGAGTGTCTGTGATAGTGTACATAAGATTGTAAGGTTTTTCAAGTGCAGCTCAGAATCTAATAAATCCAATGAAACTCTGAACACGAGGCTACTGATAATTAGCTTTCTTTTCTGATCAGAAAGCAAAAACTGGGCAACCTTTCAGTCTCTCACCTTAAACAGCAAGGCAGAGAGAAAAGCAGACAAGCGCAAAAAATTTTTCTTGAACTTTTATAGATTACACAGCTAGCAAAAACTGTCATTGCTATGGAAACATTATTTCATTATCAAGCAAAGCTCATGAAATTTTCTCAGTGCTTCTGCAAACAAAGGAACCTTATTTAGAGGGATTGGAAAGAAATACATTTTAGCTCAAAGCTTCATTTTAAGTTACTGGGAGGAATACATTCTAAGTTAGTTACAGCAAGCAGACCTCAAGTAGTTACTTTGCTAGACTAAGGTTGGCAGTTCGCCTAGAAGTTTTTTTATCTGCAGTTGGCTCATCTCCCAGCTCAGCAAGGAAATCAAAGATTGGGCCAGACGCACACTGTATATGCATTCTGTTTATGCTCCAATCCCTTTATATCCACCCTTTTTACGGCAATAGGATGCTTCCTGTTGCTGAAACAATGGTGACTATCGCTGGGGTACTGCTGTCAAAGTAAGAACCTTGGCAGGCTTATCAGGTCTTCCCGAAGCCACAACTGTTATTCCAGAAATTGTGCTAGTAACAACTGATCTTATCACAGGTATCAAACAAGGTAATATCAACAGAATCCTTTTCAGGTGAAATGAGCTGGAGCAATAGTTTGTAGTCATCGCTGTCATATTCTTCTGATGGCAAGACGTTGTGAGAAATAGAATCCTCAATAACAAATAGAGTTGACAATGCCTCCCAAGGAATAACTTGAGCCGAAGGAGGCAGTGAACATGTCAAACAGTTAAGCACCTAGGTAGTGAAATTCACTGTGGCTTTAATCACACATACACACACTGCCTTTCTTCTTGAGGTGCAGCAATTTCATCAGCCAGCAATAATGCTAAGCGAAAAGCAAATTGCTGTAAAAGCAAACAGCAGGTAGTCAGGATTCCAGGTCATCAAAAAGGTCTGCAGGTGAAGCTGGGGTTCGTTGCAAACGTAGCTTCAGATTGGTGATGGGTTGACACTCCCACTGGGGTGGTAGAATCTTCTTTATTCTGGAAACATGGACCCAAGCTTTGATGTCTTCAACTTTAGCCGCCACGGGTGTGCTGAAAAGAATCTGCCAAGGGTTGGACCATTTGGCACTGGTTGCACTTGGGAAGAGTTCCTTTACTCGAACCCATTCTCAAGGTTGGACACATGGTGGTGCTGTTGTTACTGGTGGCAAGGCATCTTGCACCTGTTGGGAAATATGAGACAGAACCTGGGCCAGTTTCTGCAAATATTGTGTTACATTTATCTCTCCTTCATCCCTTGATATTGACTAGGATGAGAAAAGTCTATTATAGAGCATCTCAAAGGGTAACAGTTTCCACTGTCCTCAAGGTAATGCCCTGATTCTGGTTAAAGCAGTGGGCAAGGCCTGTGGCCAAGGCAAATGGGTCTCCTGACATTACTTGGCTAAATGGGACTTTAATGTTCGGTTAAGACATTCTGCGAAAGCCGAAACTTGGGGTCTGTAAGCTGAATGAAGGTTCCAGTTAATCCCTAAGTATTTACTCACTCACTGAAGTACTGGGATGTAAAATGTCTACCATTATCAGATTCTATACTCTTTGGTACTCCAAATCTAGGAATGATTACTTCTATCATGATTTTGACAACTTTAGCTGTTTGTGTGGCTGTGGGGATCGCCATCCAATGAACATATTGATTGAGACCAGAAGGTTGTTCTTAGTTCCTTTCTTCGGCATCTCTGTGAAATCAACTTGCCATGCTTCTCCTGGATAGCATGATATTCTGATATGTCCTTGTGGGATTTTGGCTCCTCCTATGGGGTTATTCTGACATATCTCACACTGATCCATTACACAACCTTCTCACATTCTCAATCCTGTATCTCTTCTCTAACCATCTCTTCATTATTCTTGAACCCGCATGAGTGGCCTGGTGGACACGTCTCACTATTGGCCAAGCTAGCTGCCTAGGCAGTTGTACTTTGTCCCTTACTATCCACCAGCCATCTTTCCACTGACCATCTGCTTCTAACTTGTCTCTACCATCATACAAAGGAGGAAAGTAATCAATAGGTTCTTCTGGAATTAATGCAACTGCACAGATTGTGGTCTCTGGGCCCATGGCAACCTGTTTAGCCCAATAGTCCGCTGCCTTATTGCCCTTAGAGACTAGAACAGAGTCAGTTTGATGCCCACAGTAATGGACAATTGCAATGGCTTTAGGTAGGTGAATAGCTTCCATCAAATCTTCCAGAAGGGGCTTCATCTTTAAAGTTTTTCCATCAGCTCCTACATAACCTCGAGCTTTTCACAAGGTGGCATGGGTATGTGCAGCTAAAAAGACATATTGACTATCAGTATATATAATCACTTGTTGGCCTTCAACTAAATAGCATGCTTCTATGAGAGCCATTAGTTCAGCTGCTTGTGCAGACATGTGTGAAGGGCTACATCTTCTGTCACTACTGCTAATCCTGTATATCTTTTTCCATTTTCCATAAAGGAAGAACCATCAGTCCAGAGTGCCAGATTTCCATCCATCAATAGCTCAGTCTTTAGATCACCTCTGGACCCTGTGATGCACTCTAATACATCTAAGCAATCATGGGTTATGTCTTCTTCGGGCCATAGTAAAAGAGGAGCAGGGTTTAAAAGTTGGCATCTGGATAACTGAACATTTTCTTGCTCTACTATAGTACTCACATATTGTGAAATCCTATATTGGATGTTGCCCAAGCAGGAAGCTTTTGTTCTAACAGAGTCTGAACTGCATGGGGTGTGAAAACATGGAGAGGAGCTTCAAGAATAATTTTCTGCGATTCTGCAATTAGGTCAGCTGTAGCTGCTACTGCTTTTAAACATGCAAGCCATCCTTTAACAACATTATCCAGACCTTTTGACAAATAGGCCACTGGGGCCCATTCTGGACCCACTTTTGTAGCTAGACTCCCACAGCACAGTCTTTTTGTTCTGTGAGGTACAAATCAAATCCTTGGGACTGATCTGGTAGAATCAAATGAGCTTCTCTCACCAGACTTTCCCTTAAGGTCTTCCAGGCTTGGGTGTGTTGCCCTGTTCACTCCCATATCTTTTTGGTACAATGGTACAATGGTTTGGCTATTACAGAATAAAGGGGGATCCAAAGTCTGGCATATCCTGTAATACCCAAGAAAGACCTAAGTTGTTTCACATTGATTGGCATTGGTAAGGCCATCAGTTCTCTACTTTCATGTAAGTGTCGTTCCTTTATCCAGCACATAACCTAAATAGTTTACAGTTTGCTTAGTCCATTGGATTTTGACTTGAAAAATGAAATAGGGGAAATGAAAGTTGAAATTAGGAACCTGGATGGAAAAATAGGCCAGATTCAGAAATCCATTAGGATAAATGAAGAAAAAAATCAGAATAATTGAAGAACAAGCCAATCAAACGGAGAAGAAATTAGAACATATTGATCAAAAAAATACTGACCAGAATAAAGAGACAGATGAGACCTTAATCCTTCTTGAGATGGACAGAGCCTCCTACTACCTTAGATTTCAAAATATGGAGGAAGATAAAGAAGAAAACTCAGCACTGGTAATAGCCAAAATACTAGCGGAACTCCTACAATGAGATAAAAATGAGATAGTAAATGAATTGGATGAAGTGTATAGAGTTCATACAAGCTACACAAGCTGTGCGAGGTGGCACAGACTCCCTTGGGAAGTCAATATCAGGTTCGCTAGGAGGCGAGTTAAGGACATAACTTACAGAATTTCAAGAGAAGAAACAATAAAGTATAAAGGTAGAAAAGTAATTGTGCTGAAACAAGTGCCAAGAAGAATCTGGGAGCAGAAGAAAGACTATCGATTCCTCACTTCCTTACAATCTTAATTCCTCACAATCTTAATTAAAAAAACATCTCTTTTAGATGGATCACTTCAGAGGGTATTTTGGTAACATGGAAAGAGAAGAGAGTGAAAATAGACAGTTTAACCAAGGCATAAGACTTTTTCAAATAGGTGGATCAGAAGAGGAATTTAGTAGTAGAGACGGGCCCGAGGCTTCAAGCCAAGAAGAATCACAACCTATAACTAGAGGGAGGGAGAGAGAGAAAGAGAAGGAAAGAAGGGAAGAAATAGCTGCCCGAGAAGAGATAGGAGTGAGAACCAGGAGTCAAACAACATCTAGAACTAACGAGGGATAAAAGCTAGACTAAGGGTAAATGGAAAGAGGATTGAAACTATCTATGGACTAAATGACCCATTTTTAAGAGGAAGATAATATTTTTTAAATTAGAGAAACAGAGAGCTGATATAATTTGTCTCCAAGACGTTCATATTAAAACTCAGGATCAGAGATACTTACAAAATAAAAAATTGGGGAAAATGTATATAACATTAGCAGAAGAAAAAAAAGAGTTGTACTATACTATATTAAAGAGGAAATAACTTCAAAATTTATCTATAACAATAGAATCGGGAGAATATTAATGGTAGAGGTGGTCATTCGAAATAAAAACATTCTATTGATGGAGATACATGCCCCCAATAAAAATTCTATAAAATCATATATGAGAAATTGATAGAAATTGGCAACCCAAAATTTTGCATATTTGGAGACTATAATGCAATTACAAATAACAATCAAGACTATGCATGTGAACAAAAATATATTAAAAAAGGAATATATTCCCCAAATGCTTTTTTGAGATGGCTGAAGAATTAGAACTAGTGGATGCTTGGAGGAAGCTGAACCCAGAGGTGACTCAGTTCACTTTCTATTCCAATCTGCATAAATCATGGTTTAGATTAGATATGGCATGGGTAAACAGTGACTTATTTAAGGAGATTCAGGACATAAAGATTTTAACTAACACCTGGGCAGATCACAACCCATTGCAGATAATCTGGAAAGACCCAACCCACAAGAAAAGTAGTTGGACACTTAACTCGCAACTATTTTGAAAGAAAAAGACTACATCCAAAAAAATCAGGGAAGAATTAATTGTTTGCTTTAAATTTAATAAAAAACAGGATACCTCATTGCAGAACCTCTGGGATACAATGAAGGCATATTTAAGGGGAATATCTATAGCATACATAGCAAATAGAAATAAAAAAGATGGGAAAAACTAAATACCCTAACTAGAAAAATAAAAGATTTGGAAAATAGATAAATGGAAACTCCGGGAGATGAACAAATTAAAAATGAACTGGTACTATCTAAGCATGAAATGAACATTTTAGATCAGAAGGAACTAACCAAGAAGCTACAGTATATAAAACAAAATTATTGTGAACATGCAAATAAACCTGTTAGATGGTTGGCGTACAAACTGAAAAAAGAAAATCAAAAAAGAACAATATACCAATTAGTGGAAAAAAGTGAAGTAATAGAGACTGATTTGGAAAAAAAGAAGGTAATTGTAAGAAAGTACTTTGAGAACTTATATAAACAAGATACAGTTGATCCAAATAAAACAGAAGAATATTTGAAAGAAGGAGTTTTACATCCGCTACCAGAGGACAAAAAGGAGATACTTAATAAAGAAATAGCTTTAAGTGAATTAAAAGAAGCGATTAAAAAACAAAAAAGTAATAAAACCCCAGGTCCAGATGGCTTTCCAAGTGAGTTATATAAAGAGATAGGAGAGGTACTAGAAAATGTGTTGCTAGAGATTTGCAATGAGGTATTACTGGAAGCTAAAATTCCAGAATCATGGAAAAAAACTTATATTACATTAATTCCTAAAGAGGGTGCAGATGCCAACCAAATAAAGAATTATAGACCAATATCTCTTCTAAATTCAGACTATAAAATTTTCATGACTTGTAATGGCAGAAAAATGAAATAAAGTGCTCAATGACAAAATTCTCCCTGACCAAAACGGATTCCTTCCCATGAGACAGATTAGCTATAATATGAGAACGCTAATAGATATATTAGAATTTTATGAACTGCACCCAGGAAACCAAGTGGCTCTTGTTTTCCTGGATGCGCAAAAGGCCTTT
The DNA here is from genome assembly GCA_023653725.1 of Bungarus multicinctus. NCBI lineage: Eukaryota > Metazoa > Chordata > Lepidosauria > Squamata > Elapidae > Bungarus > Bungarus multicinctus. The sequence goes on from CM042840.1 coordinate 42,834,729, forward strand.
GATAATCTTAATTGGGATTTCATGAAATACCAGATTAATCTGATGAAATTTGGTGGTAATTTTGTAAAAGTGCTAAATTCAATTTATGCCACACAAAAAGCAAATGTACTGATAAATGGAGAAGCTACCAAATCATTTGAGATAAAGAAGGGTGTCAGGCAGGGATGTCTGCTGTCACCTCTGCTTTTTACAACAATTCTAGAAACATTGGACAGAATTAGATCGAACAAAGAAATTAAGGGAACAAAAATTAAAAGTCAAGAGTACAAATTACAAGCATTTGTGGATGACATGGTCTTTGTCATAGAAGAACCAATAGATCCGGAATTAGTATTATTAAATGAAATACATAAATTTGGCAAATTGGCAGGATTAAAAATTAACAAGGAAAAGTCTAAAATACTAGTTAAAAACTTGACAAACAGTAAACAAAAAGAATTAGAGGAAATGATGGGATTACAAATTGTGAATAAGATCAAATATTTAGGCGTTTGGCTAAGACTAGAGCATCAACCCTGAGGGAGGACAACTATATCAAGTTATTGCAACAAATTGAAAAGGATCTGGAAAATTGGAGTAAAATGCAAATCTCATTATTAGATAGAATAGATGAATTTTGTATTTATTTCAAACAATTCCGATATTGGATAAAAAATTCTTTAAAGACTTGGATAAAATTGTTATGAAGTTCATTTGGATAGGGAAAAAACGAGAATAAAAAAAAATCTATCTACAAGATAATAAAAGCAGAGGTGGCTTTGGACTTCCCACCTAGGAAGACCTATTCCACCTAGGAGACCTATTACAAAGTAGCGGCATTAGTGTGGATAAAGGACTGGATTAAATTGGGAAATAAAATAATCTTAACACTTGAGGGCCATGATTTACAAATAGGATGGCACACATTTTTGTGGAATTCAAACAATAAAAGCCATTCATATTTCTCCAGATACACTGTACATAAATCTCTGATTAAAATTTGGACAGATATTAGAAGGAACCATTACACTAAAATTCCGAGGTGGCTTTCAACAATGGAGGCGATGTTCCATCCCAACATGATGGATATTAGCAAAAAGCTCAAATACCACCAAATTCTAGACAATGAGGGAAAGCTTAAATTGATTCAGGAGCTAGAAACCCAAGAAATAATTATTGACAATTGGTCCTACTTATAACTGCAGAAACTCAGTTTGGCTTGTTCAATAAATAATGGTTATATGGATTATAGTTTAGTATAATTTGTGATCTTCTTGTCAGTTTGAACAACATCAAACTGCAAATAAATAAAAACTGGAATGTTTTCTTGTGAAGTGTTTCTAAAAGCTATAATAAGGAAGAGAAGCAAGAATGTGCAAAGCCTAGACTTATTGTATTCTTATTCACCATGCAAAATTGCATTAAAGCAGAGTTTTTTTTAAACTTATTTTATACTCGTTTTCTCTCAAACTTTTTCATCTGTCCCAGATTATTCCTGACCTTTAACATAGCACTTTGAACTTCCAGACGAGTTTGACCAGAGTTTTCACTATTCCAGTTAGTTGTTGACCAGTTGGAGGACACAAGATGAATGGTGTGATTTAATATATTTTTCTCTTTATTGTGAACACATTTATCTGCTCTCTATTTTTTTTCTTCCCAATGCATTTAGTTTCATGCTTCCATGTACTCTTTTTGCTTTCATAGAAACTTTGTTTTTATTCACATCAAAAATAACAAAATGACTTTATCCCCTGGCTCCTTACTTTCTCTCATCTTTCCTGCATCACTGGAACTCCTGGGTCATTTTGCTGGCATATTTACATTGCTGATATTCACGCTCACGCCAATATTTTCCAGTTGACCTTTCCCTTCATTGACTGTGCTGTTTCTGGGGCATATTATTGTTGATTGTTGCTGAGAACCAACTTTAGCCATAACTCAGGAGATTCTCTCATGTCACCCCTAAATTAATTCTAAATTTTACTTTCAACCAGATTACAAACGGATTATAGTCATTGATTATAAACATGCTAGCACTTTAGGAATAATAAGATAGTACTATCAATTTTAGTTCAAAAATCCTGAATCAGGTCTCATTCAAATGAACATAAGCCCTTTCTTAATCCAATTAAGTAATTGCATCTATTACATAGTTTATAAACTATGATGGTTTGATTAACATACTAAAATAATTACAGATGCTTTGTATGACATCTTAACCAGACTTCATTTGAAAGATAGAGAATTTGTGTTTCATAGTGTAGGAAGCCCCCCTCCCTGAGAATGAAATATTTTGGGGAATATTAAGAGGCAGAATAGTATATTTTACCCCAAAAGAGAAATGGAGACAAATGTTTTTTTAGCCAGTTTTCCTTAATGTGCCTATTCACAAAGAAACTGACCCACATACATGCGCATGCGACTCCCGCATGCGCTCTGCCCCCTGTGCATGCACAACAGATAGCCAAGATCCAGGAGATGCTTATGCAGTGGTGTATTAAGCAGACTAAGCACATGCTTAGGGCACCAGGCCCAAAGGGGGCAGCACAAAGTTGAGAATATGGCTTCATTTCTACAGTATGTACAAAGGAGGGGGGGCACCAATATTTGCCAGTGCTTAGGGCACCAGTGAGTCTTAATCTGCCACTGCACACATGTGCATATGCGACGGAGCTGAGCTTGGGTGATGGCTCAGTTGCCCACAGAGAGAGCTCTGTGTGCCACCTCTGGCATGTATGCCTTTGTTCACCATCATGTCACTAGGGGAAAAGGAGATCTTGTGCAGTTTTAATATGGACAGAGAATAGCTGATTATTGACAAATATTCTATTTCCTTCTTGCTGATCTAAAAAGGTATCTTCTCCTCTCCTAATCATATTATCTGGCGTGAAAATTGGTTCTCCTTGTTTTTAGAGCATTTGGGTGGTGAAGCTACCAAATGCAAGCTACCAATAGAAGATAGCACTTTTCCAAGAAAAAACTAATTGCCTATTTATAATTAATGATGATTGAAAAGATAGTGTTGTTTTTATATATTTCTAATAAATGACATTAATAGAAAATAGAAATATACTTGGCTCCATATATTTTTTTCACAGATAGCAAATATTTTCAATAAAATAGATAACAGCTTTTTATAATAAATACCCAATATTTTCCCCACTCCCAGATCACTGCGAATTGAGGAAATGAGCAGCTAAAAATAGTGGAAACTATTAAGTAGAAAGGAAGGAGCATGAGATGCAAATACTGACAAATACTGCTATTGAAAAATATGGATGCCCTTGAGTAAAGTCAATTGGGCTGAAATCCCTCCAGTGTTTTTTGATGTTGCTTCTTTTCCTAATTTTTCCTTCCTATATAAGATATAGCTAATCCTCAAAAGTATGCCTTTGCTATGTCCCATATGTTTTGTACTGAAGTCTTTTCATTTCTATTTTCTTAAAGAAGAAGGTCATTTCTTTTTCTGTTATTTGTATGAATTCTTTATCTTTTAATGTAGATTGATTCAACACCCATCTCACTTTTTTCTTATATCCTTTCCATTTAATTCTGAGTTGTGGTCTGCCCATATAATTGGTTTTATTTCTATTTCCTGTACATTAGTACTTAGTTCTGATGACATCCATACCACATATATCGTTGGCCAGGATTGATGGCTATTTGAGTAATATGTATATTGGTTTTTCTCTGGATTTCTTTCTTTCTATGTATCTTGAATACTCATTTCCTCATAGTATGGAGAACATACTATGGCAGGGCTATCAAACTCTCAGCCCGCGGGCCAGATGCGTCACATTCTGGCCATGCCCATACCAGGTTTAGAGAAGAGGAAAAAAGTCCTGATACATCACATGAGACGACATGAGTTTAACACCACTATACTGTGGAGAACATAGAGCCATGGTGGCACAGAGGTTAGAGTGAAGTACTGTAGGCTGACTCTGCCTACTGCTAGGAGTTCAATCCTGATTGGCTCAATGTTGATTCAGTCTTCCGTCCTTCTAAAGATAGTAAAATGAGAACCCAGATTGTTGGGGGGAAATATGTTCACTCTGGAAACCACTTACAGAGAGCTCTACGAAGCGGTATATAAGTCTAAGTGCTATTGCTATTATGAAAAAAATTAAACTATGTTCATAAGATTATTTGAATGGGAATCTTTTAAGGGCTTCTTCATGTAGTTATTTTTATTTGCTTACCTTAATTTTATAGGAATTAAAGAGAAGGAAAATTACTTTTATAAACAGGTTTAGAGATATATTGTTTTGAGCAGAATAGCTGTTATGACATTAATCAATGTCATCATCAACCTCCCGCCGCCCAGTACGCTCCCACAGGGTTGCCCTCCTCGGGGTACCGCCGCCCGGCCGTTGTCGGTTGACGGCCCCGAGGGTTCGGGCTTTCTCTGTGGGAGCCCCCTCCCTTTGGAATGATCTCCCCCCGGAGATACGGGCTATGACGGATATTCTGACCTTCCAGCGCGCAGTGAAAACCCTATTTTTTAAACAGGCTGGCCTGGCCCAGTAACTGTATTTTAGTTTTTAACTTAATTTTAATCGGGGTTTTATTAGTTTTTAATTTTTAACTCTATTTTTGGGTTAGACAGCCGGATCAATTTGGTTTAATTTATTTTAATTATATTTATTGAGTATTTATTATATGTTTTTAGTAGGCTGTACACCCGAGTCCCTTTTTGGGAGAGGGAGCGGTATAAAAGTTTAATAAAATAAATAAATAAATAAATAAATTAAGTTTGTGATTGTGTGTAAAATGAGGTCAATGTCTTTATCATTTAAGAGACAGATCTATTGAGTCAGTCAGCTTATAGCACTAATTTTTCAGCAGCAATATATCATTTATTTTTGCACAGATATAGAGGAGTGATGAGGGACTTCACAAACAGCAGGGCTTTGAAATACAATAGGTTGCTCTTTACTTGACCCAGGCATGTGAGCAGTTGGAGTAGCAATAGCGCGTTCTCTTTCCCAGGTTCTAAGAAACTGCATAGGAAAAGTGAAATGGAGAGGCGGGTCTTTTCTGCTTTAGGAGACGCAGCTGATTTCTCTAAAACGACGGCATTTCATCACTCGCAGGAAGGTTTCCACTTTGTGCAGATCTTTCTTGAAACAGGACAAGAGACTGTAGTTTTTCAGCAAGGCGACTTCACTTTGGAGATTGAACTCAAATTTTTCATAGGTGGGTCTAAGCAGTTGAAGGTTGTGGGAAGTACCATCCTCCACCTCCTGGAAATAGATGGTGTAAGTGGAAAAAGTAATACAAAAACATTAAGAATCTCATTCTGCTTCAAATCTCTCTCTCTCTCTCTCTCTCTCTCTCTCTCTCTCACACACACACATACACACACACAAAACACACACACACGTGCACACACATTTCAACTCAGATTTACTGAGTTAAGTAGTTAACCTAGGAAATTAAGTAAATTTATAATATTGTATACTTTCTAATATGTTTCATGTAATGACTTACATATAGTTACAATGAAATATATATTTTATCCAACATAATTTATTATAATAATTTATAATAATATAATTTATAATATCTTCAGTACTCAAGGATTGGGATATACTGTGTTTTTATTATTGATTTTGTGGACATAAAAGGAATAGTGAGCCTGTAGTTGCATGATATTGACTTTCTGAACTACGTTCCACCATGGTCCATGGGTGGGTGTACAACTATGGGTGGGTGAGAGATTCCCACTTTTCCCAAACTTGGGAAAGCATCTGGATATAGTCTAAGTTCCATATTGTTTAGCAACTTTTGAGTTCTAGAGTAGAAGACCAAGAGCTGTTCCAATTCCAAATTAATGGGAGAGTTAAATGTATCTGGAAGACATTGAGTTGAATAACAGTACAATAACTACAATAATGAGTACAATAGTACAATAACAGTACAATAATGAAGGGTTAATCTCATTCTGCAAATTCCATGATCGTTGAACACAGGTCCCTGTGAATGTATTTTGGGGTTTATTTCTCTTTTGATCTTAAAAATACCTTAAATCCATATATTTTCTAGTTACAATCTCAAAATCAGGTTATTTACTTTATCCTTTATCAATAGCCCCATCCATGTTACAGTTTGATACAGGTAGTCTTCAACTTATGGCTGTAATTGAGCCCAGAATTTTAATGTGCAGTCATGTGACCAATGAGGGAGCAGCCATTGGAACTTTGAATCAAGAATCATTTGGGGGATCCATTGCAACCTCAAATGATCACTAAGCGACTACCTATATTTCTCTACATTTCTATATTTTTCTATTTTTAAATACATTTTTATTAAGTTATAGAGTATTATAAAATACAAAAGAAAATAGAAGAGCAGTGAGGGGGAGGGCAAAGGGGGAAGAGAAGTGAAGAAAGATAGGGAAAAAAATAAAGAAAAAGAACATTGACTTCTGGCTCTCTCTGTTACAGTAAAATAAATGTTAATTTCTAATGTGAATAAATAGCAAGGCTTTCTCATGGGAATGTAATAATTCTGAAGCCTGGGTTTATATAGAAGTTTATTGAGTAATTTTTATTGAATTATAATAAAACGGATTACCGGGGATAATAGAGGAATATGAAGAAATAATTTTGATGCTTAAAAATATACAAGAAACTATAAAGAACAATAAGGAAACAAGGGGATTGCATAAAAATAAAGAAACGAGTGTAGAAGCCTTTCAACAACTGATGAAAAAAGATGAGCAAGATACTCAAAAAATAGATGAGAAATTTGAAGAAGCAATGGAAGAGAAAAATCAAAATGAGATGCAAGAAGACAAAGATAATAAAGAGAAACCATGGATAAGTAGGAATCAAATAGATAACTCCCTGAAAGTTTATAATAGGACAGAGAAAAAAAGAAAAATATCTTCAAGGTGGAAGTCTAGGATTAGGTAATTGAATTGTATTATTAACAGCGTGTTAAAATAAATTGTAAATTTAAAACTTTTAAGGATTAGAAATTTGGGGTGTTGAGATATAATCCTGGAATTGACTAATTTTGTTAATATTTGTTCTGATCAGTAGTTCTAGATAATTGGGATATTGAAATTATGGTGGAATCATGAGTAATTTTTAAAATATTAAATATAAGTGACTTAATAGAGAACAATAAATATATGGTGAAAAAAAATGTTATTTATGTTTAAATGAATTAATGAAAAAATGAGAAAGAACTATAAAGTCAGAATAATATTGTTGAAGTTGGAAGATTAGGATTATATATACTTATTTGTATTATCATTGTTAGCATTGTTTCAAAAGGGCATTGACCCAATCAATGCACTGTCCACAAAATATGTGTGAAAGAAAACTGTAAATAAAACATGAATTATCAAAAAAAAAAAAAAGAAGGGATTGCTTACCCTCATAAGAACTTGGATTCCTTGCTCCAAATCTTGGAGTTTTTCATAGACTCTGTCTGAGGTCCCAAACACAAGACTGTTTGTAAACATCCTGCTTAGAAACCGTATAGGATTTAGCCAGGACTGAATGAGAATCAGCGAAAACCTCAGCAGTTCCATATCCTAGAAAAATAGATACCCTTAAAAATGCAATTTAAAGACTTTTGGTTTTCTATCCTGACTGTTAGAGCCCAATGAAGAAGAAAAGCAAGGATAATAGCATTCAGTTGTCTGTTTTAAGATAAATGGCAATAGAAGTACAACAGGCAAGAAAAATTCCAACCAGATCAAACTGCCTATTTTCTGATCGGTTACTTAAGCCTGCTTTAAACCTAGTTTTTTGCTAAACAGCAGTGATTGACAACTTATCCTCATTCTGACTCATTGTTTAATGCTATTATTCTGATTGTGAGTGTAATTCATGAAAGCAAAAGATGACAGTTTAATCTTCTGGCTTTAGTGCCTTCCTTCTTCACATCATTAGCTGAATGGAAATATACCTACTAATTCTGCAGTAAATTCACACTATTATCTCACAAGATCCTCCTATTTGGGACATGTGTTTGACATCACAAGGAACATAGAGAAGGCATGGGGTTATGATGTCAACCTCTTACCCCCTTCTCTGAAGCACTGATGTACTCATAGCACTCCAGCAAGAAGAAGAGAGATATAATTTCAGAAGCGTTGTATAACTGGGCACCTTTTTGTGCTGCCTTTCCAAGCTGAATAAAGAAGATTGGAGTCATGTAGGGAACTAAATGAGAAAACCAACTTTTATTTAGCATCCTTCTTTCTTCCCACATCCTTTTTTATATTAGAAACTTCCAGATATTTCTGTGCTGGAAAGGTGGAGATATGGAAAGAGTTGGTCCCAGCGGTGGGCTGCTGGGGGTTCGCAGGGGTTTGGGAGAGCCCCTAGCTAAGATTCTGAGCAGTTCAGAGAACCCCCAAATCCCACTCCTGGCTGGCCCCGCCCACCCCCTCCTTCCCAGGAGTCTCCACACAGCCCATTTTGGATGCAGGTAAGTGCAGGGTATGTATGGAAGCTCAGGGAGGACGAAAAATGGGCCTCCTGGAAGTTTGGGAAGGCTGGAAATGGGCCCATTTCTGGCTCCCAGAGAGCCTCCTGAGCCTGGGGAGGATGTTTTTGGCCTCCTGGAGACTTAAGGAAAGCCTCAGGAGCCCAGGAAGGGCAAAAATGCCCCCCCACCATGATGCAGGAGGCCAATTATGCCCCACCCACCATCCAGCAACCCGGCAGAGAACCTTTTTCTAAACTTTTTGAAGCCCACCCCTGGTTGGTCCCATCACTCCATTGTAATGCTACATATAATACTGCTGGGTAAGCAGCTTGGCATCATCGTGCAATTGTGATAGACCACTGCCAAGCATTGCTGTATCAAATTCTTTAAGGGGGAACAAATGCAGCAGAGGAGTTGGATTGGACTAGAAAGAAGCTCATGCCTGCATCATCTAGGACCAGTCAATAAGCATTTTTTCAATCTCACCTACTGTTGATCACCTGACTTTACCCCTATAAATGAGTGGTGAAACATAACAGACGTTACACATCTTATGGCTATTGCATGTTTTTGGGTTAAAGAGGAACCACAAATGCCAAAACAGCTAAGAGTAGACATGCTGTAACTGGGGCACAAACTAAATTAAATGATGCCAAAAGGTTTTCTGTATTTCTGTTCAGAATCTCTATCTCAGAGAGATGTGGAATACTAACGTGCAGCCTGGGAAGTATGCCTAGATAAAAGACAGTTTACCCATGGACTGTGGTCAAGGTAAAAGTAATATCATAGGGAAACGTCAGAGGAAAAATATATTGCCAGGGTGTGTTTGTGCCATGGTTAAATGCAAGAGAGTAACAGTCTATGTTAGATTTTTATCTGAATCTTGGCCAAAGATAAATTTAAATTTGCAAATGTGATAAAGCATAGAGTTTCTAATGTTCTGTCCTTTAGGGATCAGATCCTCCAACATAGAAACAAGGACCTAGCAGCTCTTCAGATGATTGACTATGGCTTCTAGTCCCCTTCACTTTTACCAGGATGTCTGACTAGCTAGCTGTCTGACTCTCCTCTGATGTTTAGAATACATTTATTGCTCTTTGTTAATACTTCTTGAGAACTTCGTGAAAGTGGGAAGATAGACAACACAAGATTATATATTTGGGGCACCAAAATAATTCTTCCATGGAATAAAAAATGATAGGAATTGACTTACTGTTTTTTGTTGAGTTTCCTCTTTCCTCATGGGTGAAGGGATAGTCTCTGAGTAACAATATACAGTCTGAGAATTCTTGATGGAGTATCGCTGCTCTTCTGGGATGTAGGATTGCTCCTTTATAAGTCACATAAAATGCCACCATTTACAAAGAAGTAGAAAAGGTGAGAGTATGCAGAGTTTTGAATAATATTATCTAAAAATTTACTAACTGAGCAAAGACATTAAAATCAGAAGTAATGAAATACTAATATTAGCTAAGAGAATAAGCAAATAGTAAATATTTCAAAAGAGAACCTTATCTAAAGATTGTTTGGTTTGTGGCAACTCTAAGTTGATACAGTAATGGAAGATTTGAGAACGTATTAAACATGTGAGGGAGGGGAAGCATTTTCCATATCATTTTAAAAAATAAAGTGCTACTTGTCATATTCTTTTTTTACGCTTTAATATATCCCGTGACCCTAGAGAATTCTCCATGTTACTTTTAGATGAACCTATTCTGCTTCCAAGCTGCTGAACACTCTAGCAGGAATGATGATGCAACCTAAAAGTTTAGCTGACCTAAAATATGGACCACTACTCACAAATTCCTTGTAGGTATTTGTTGCAAGCTGATGGAGATGCTGTGCTCTTAGCACAGCATTGGTAAACAGATTGGAGAGTGGTATTGTGGGGAAGGCTCCTCCGTCTGTCCATTGCAGAGCCAAGATAAACAAGCCAATGATAAGGAAAGAGGAGGGTCTACTGGTCCCTGCAGAGGAAGATGAAGGTTGGCTTCTTAAGTAAAGAGGACATATTGGTAAATCTTCCACTTTAATGCATAACGAAGCACTAACTGCAAGTTCTTTTCATGACTGCAAACGTAACACATGCACAAAGATTCCATCTCTGCTGATGCTTCAGTTGAGCAGAGCACCAGTTGAGTTTCTGTGTGGTAGAAGCAAATAGGAACACATGTAAAACAGAAGCACTGCTATACACCATCATACAGGATGCATGATTTGAACATTCACTCCCTCTTTTTCTTCGAACCGATCATCACAATGCTTCTAGATGAGGAGGCTTTACAAGTTGCCATTGCAGCATTTTCACACATACAGGCAGTTCTTGTTTTCCCCATTTTTTAGTTGAGCATTTTTTTCAGATACCTGTTTGTGTCGAGTAAACCATAATTAGTGGCATTCTCTCTTGGTTTTTTGTTTCTCCCATGGGAGAATTGGGTCTCACTGTTGCTTTGGTTTTATACTCACCAGTATAAAAATTTTAAATTTCAATAAAGAAAATAAAAATAATACACCCTTCCAAATTTAATAGTAACCGGGACTTCTTTCTATATTTTGCTTAATGGATATATATTGTAAGGAAAATTAGTACACAAGCTTTTTTTCAATATAAAGGCTGGACTCACTGAATGGATGTCTTATAGCTATTTCCAGCTCTCCCATCCGTTAAAAAGTAGTAACTTCCCTATTGATATTCAGAAGCTTACCTGAAGCCATGTTGTATCAGCAAAACCCAGAGGTGTTCTTCACTTTTCTTGTTGATGCTGCCCCTTCCATTCTGAGCTGTTTTTATACACAACTATAATAATACATATATATACAATCATTGTTTATTCATCTCTGGAAGCTCATCAACATGTACAGATGCATATATGGAGGGATAAGCCATATGAATGGGTAAAACAGGAATGCTGAAACCTGGATTGTATCACTTGGAGGGATCTGAAGGGGAAATTGTCTCAGCTGTGGCCCTTGGGTCTTTATGGCAGCACCATCACAGGATTGCAATCACGGATGGCTTCTTAATAATAAATTACAACTATCACAATATATAGTATATAATATGCCATAATTGAGCAATAAAATAATCATAATATATAATATGCCATAGCTGAGCAATAAAATAATCTGGCAACCTAAATCTTCCCCTTAAAAGGTGCCAATTAGAAAAAGAAAATTGATGTTGAAATTAAGCCCAAGAGAGCAGCTGTCATATTCCATGGAAAAAAAGAATTTTAGAGGTACCATAGCAGAGAAGGTCATGTCTTTTGCTTTCAACCATGTGACTTGAATTGCTGAGCTAGGAACACGGTCTCAGGAGCATGGAACACGGTCTCACACTCATCATGAGGTCCTTTACAAAACTGGTTTTTTTTTGGGGGGTGGGGGGAGTTGATGGATCCTTTGAATTGAATTGTGTTCAGAAACTGATCAAACCAAAAGCAACTGCAGCAAGAACTGGCATGATAATTTTTGTAGAACCATCCCAGCAAAGTCTTGCATTAGATTTTGATTCTGTCTGACTCTCCTCCAAATATTTAGAATACACTTAGTGCTCTTTGTTGAACATTTCTTGGTTCTTTTCAGTTCTGGCCCAAGACATTTCATAACTAAAGCAGATTTCAAAACTGCAAAAAAAGAATAGATTACACAGTTAGGTACCAGTTTCACCCTAAACTGTCTCCTTGTCATGTTACCGCCTCAAGCAGATTGCTTTTAAGAAGGAGGCTTTTAAGAAGAGACTGGACAGCTACTTGTTTGAAATGGTATAGGATCTCCAGCTTGAGCATGAGATTGGATTAGAACAGGGGTCGCCAACCTTTTGGACCTCAGGGACCATCAAACTCATAATTTTAAATCCCGCAGACCACTAATGTGAATTTTGAGTGACGGTGGCTTGCTGATGTTGATGGGTAAGTCAGTCTCATTCCAGAGCTGCAGTAATCACAGGATTGGGCCTTTGGTCATCCCAGAGTAGCTGCTCCTCCACCCAAGTGAACCAGCCTGCCATGGACTGGAGGAGCTGCTCTGGGATGACCAAAGGGCCAGTTCTGTGACTACTGCAGCTCTGGAATATGGGGCCGATTTTCCCACCAATATCAGCAAGTCACCTAGTGGCTGATTTCCCTTCCCCACCGTTGGTCTTGCCTTCCAGTTCCAATTCGTGTGGCTCTACTCAAGGTAAAGTTTGCGCTTGGTCGAAGGGTGGGGGGCCAGTGGGTGGGCGGGCCATGTGGCCAGTGCAGCTTTTTTTTCCTGTGCAGCCTGGATTAATTGCTTTGGAGGGAGATTTCTCAGCGGACAACCAAAATTTTCTCACAGACCATCAGTGGGCCCTGGCACACCGATTGGCGACCATTGGACTAGAAGACTTCCAAGTCCCTCTATTATTCTATGTTCTATGCTTTGCACTGTTAATGTATCTGCTTTTCTGCTGAACAAAATTTTCTCAGCCAAATGTGTTTGTTTAATACTGTATGTGGGGGAAGTATAGATATATTGGTTAAATTATTAGCCCAAAATTCATTCAGGATCTCTAGGTGGAAGAAATAGCTCCCTCTACTGTTTTTCCCATATGTAAACCATTTTCTACCCAGCAGTCTCCCTGCCTGAGTTTATGGAGGTGCTCTTGGACATTCAAGCAGTGCTATGGAACCTTTGGCTACTGGTCTGGGGTGAGAGTGACATATCAGCAAAAGCTCCACAGCCAAACCTTGGCATTTCCATTTCAAAGGATCAACTTTCACTTCTGTTAGGAATCTGTCCACCAATTAGTTGGGTTGGCAATATATAAACCAACCATGTATGTTTGTATCTTTAAGACAAAGTCACTGTATTGATTTGTACTATGTTCCAATTGATTGATTGTATTGCAAATTGCCATAAGAGGGAGCTAAGGATCATGGCTTGTTCTCTTTGGCATTCAGACATTCTGTTGTATTTATGCTATACTTATACTTTGATATCTTTGTTTACTGTAAATGACAAAGGCAACCGGTAAGAAGACTTTATAATTGGATATTATTTGGACTGTAAAACCTATGTGACCTGGACCATTTATTGGACTGTACTATTTCTTAAAGTAAACTTCAGCTCAATTTAGTGTATCTGTATGTGTCTGACTAATTATTCATAACTACTCTCATTAACGTTTCCATGTGCATATCCTTATTACTCAAGGGTTATTCTGTACATATCATAACATTGGTTATGGGCCCAGAGAGATATTGAGAATCAGTGTGAATATACAGTTTCATATTCAGCCAGCTGATTGCGGTTTATTATTAAACTACAAATGGCACAAGAACAGTCAACCAGTATATCCCAGATAACCCAGTTGGATGGAACAAACTATATTTCCTGATCTATGAAGTCAGCCTACTTTTGTGTAAAGATGAATTATGGACTGTAGTTAATAGTCTGCCAGATGTAACAGCTTGGGACCCATTGAATGATGAAGATAAAAAGAAAATAGCTGACTTTAACCGGGATAATGAAAAAACTCTTAGTATAATTGGACTGACACTGAGTGATCAGCAGTTAACCCATATTTGTGGTGAAGAATCTGCTGCTAGGTGTTGGGACATTTTGAAGAGGATTTATGTTCGAGATAGTGTGGGTGCACACAAACACCTTACACATAAACTGTTTAGAGCCCATCTTATAAAAGATGGCGATATGTTAGTTTATTTGGAGTTTAAGAAAAGGACTTTACAAGAGCTACAAGAAAAAGAGCTGATTTTCTTGGAGTTGCATCAAATTTATATCGTTCTTTCTTCTTTGGATAAACTTATGATGATTATGTGTCTTCACTGGAAGTTTTAAACAGAGATGAACTTACATTGACTGGCATAACTGGAAGACTGTTAGAAGAGTCAAGAAGAAGGCAATATTGAAATCAACTAAGAAAAAGACAACCACAGAAAGAAAAACTGTTTCCAACTGCCTATATTGTTAGGAAATGTTTTTCTTGTGGGGCTAAAGGTCATATAGCCAGATACTGTAAAAAGGGTAAGAAACAGAATGCTATTAATATACAAAGAGCTTATAAAGATGTTAGTTTAACCATATCAAGTACAACTACAACTGTAAACCATGATATATGGGTAGTTGACAATGGAGCATCGCAGTGCATAACTAAAAGTAAAGAGGTTTGTTAACATGACAAAGAGTAAACAGCATGTATCATTAGCTAATGGATGGAAATTGAGAGCATCGGAGAAGGTACTGCATATTATTTATGTATTAATGAACATTTATCAATGTTATATGTCCCTAGAATGATATTTAAGAGCAATGGTAAAAGCAGGATTTTTTGTAACCTTTCAGGGAGATAAAAGTTTAATTGAAAAACAGGGTAAAAGTGTTACTGCAAGATTGGATAATGGATTGATTATGATACATGATAATACATTAATGCTAATTCAGTTTATGAGAATAAAAAGCCTCATGATGAATGTATTCATCTGCTCCATAGACATATGGGATATATAAATTTCAAAATGCTAAAAAAAACTGTTGAGTTATCTAATGATATAAAATTAAAACCTTGTACAAAGTATTTAAATTGCAATGTTTGCAATCAAGAAAAAAGCAAGGTAACTCCTGTAAATAGGGTAGATGGATTCAAAACCAGTGAACCATTAGAGGTTGTTTTTGCTGATATTATTGGACCTAAGAAACATAGTTTAGATGGAGCCTGTTACATATTAAGTATAATTGATCATTTTTCCAAATATGGTTTCTGTTATTTAATGAAACGAAGACAGAAACATACCAGCATTTTGTAAACTGGTTAAAATTTGCTGAAAGGAAAAAGAAACAGAAAGTTATTAGCTTAGTAACAGATAATGGTACTGAATTTACCAATAGAAAAATTGAATCCATGTTACAGAAAGCTGGCATTGAACATAAGCGTTCTGTTCCGTAAAGACCACAACATAACTCATATATTGAACGTAGAGGACAAACATTACAGGCTATGGCTAGGACTATGATTTCGGATTCTGGTTTATCAGAGAAAAAGCAATAATGGGGTGAAGCAATAATGTGTGCTAACCATGTTTTGAATAACGTAATGAATTCAATGACTGGTGAATTACCATTTACTCGTTGGAATGGAAAAAAGCCAGATTTCAGTTATTTACATACATTTGGAACCCCAGCATGGGTTCATATTCCCATGCAAGTAAGGCAAAAGGGACAACATAGAGCGAGAAAATTATAATAAGGTACAGGATAGTGTTGTTGAGACTCCATTGTTTACCGATAATCCTGATGATAATAATATTGATGATAAGATAGTGGAGAAATCCTCAATGGAGGAATCATCAACAGAAGAACCCTCTATGACTGTAGAAGTCGAGAATTTGATGGGGAGGTAAAGGAAAAGGACATGCCAACATGTACTGAATTGCCTAGGAGGTCAACTAGGGAGAGACGTCCACCTGACAGATTTCAAGCAAGCACCGTATGTCAAGTTAATACAGAACCTTCTAACTTCAATGAAATAAAACTATCCTACAAAGGATCAGGTAGCTTGGCAGGAAGCTATGACTAGGGAATTAAAATCGTTAGAGGATTTAGAGGTGTATGAGGATGTAAAGTTACCACCAGGTGAGTGTGCAATAGGTTGCAAATGGGTGTATAAGATAAAGACTGGTGTGGATGGGATTATTACCCATTAAGCAAGATTAGTTATTCAAGGATTTGCTCAGTGAGATAAGGACTATGAAGAAGTGTTTGCATCTAGTCTGAGAGCAAATACATTAAGAGCAGCATTAGTTTGGGCAGCTAAGAATAAATGTAAAATAAACCATGTATATGTTGAAACTGCATATCTACATGCACCTTTACAATGTACTATCTATATGAAAAAGCCATTAGATTTAAAGGATGATGAAAAAACTGATTATTGGAAATTAAAAAAAAGTTTTTATGGTCTAAAGCAATCCAGTTATGAATGGAATAAATATATTGTAAAGAAATTAGTTTCAATAGGTTTTGAAGCTGATCCTTGTTTGTTTCAAAGAGAAAAAGATGGTTTAATTTCTCTATTACTGTTATTTACGGATGACATGGCAATTATAATTAAAACTGAACAAGAAGCAAATGATATTGTTCCAAAAGTTCAGGATTAGAAATTTAGGGGAGATTAAGCATTATTTGGGTCTTGATATAGTGAAAACGAATAAAGGTTTTAAAATTTCACAAGCCAAGAAGATTAGCCAATTATTAAAATGCTATAACATGGAGCATTGTAAATCTGCTAAGATACCAATGAGTAAGGAATTTACACATAGTGATATCAAAAGTTCTAAGTTTGATAAGGAAATATATCAATCCTTAATCAGTAGTCTATCATATCTGAGTAATTGGTCTAGACCAGATATATCTTACAGTGTAAACCAATTGGCTAGGTATAACACTGAACCAAATGAAAGGCATTGGCAAGCAGCTAAGCAAATAATTAGTTTTTTTTTAAAACACACAATCAATTATTCATTATATTTAGAACTGAGTAATGAATTAGTGTTAACTGCATATGCTGATGCAAGTTTTGCTACTGATATAATGACTCGTAAGTCAACATCAGTTATAGTGGTAATGTTGGGTAATGCTTTAATAGGATGGAAGTCTATTAAGCAACAACATATTAGTTTATCCACTATGGAAGCAGAATTCTCATGTTTATCATTAATGTATACAGAATTGATGTATTATAAACAATTGTTGAAGGATATTGGAATTACTGTACATGATCCATTTATTGTTTATGAAGACAATCTGCAATTAATATGGCTACTAATTTAACTGTTAAAACAAGGTCTAAACATACTAATTTGAGATATTTCAACATTAGACAGTGTGTTCAAAATAAAGTAATTCAGTTAGAATACTGCATGACTGAACATAATATTGCAGATCATTTCACGAAAGCTCAAGGTGCAATTAAGCATAAAGAGTGTTGTGAAAATTATGGTTTAAAGATATAATGTATTATATATTGACCTAGCCAAAGGGGAGAATGTTAGGAATCTGTCCACCAATTAGTTGGGTTGGCAATATATAAACCAACAATGTATTTTTGTATCTTTAAGACAAAGTCACTGTATTGATTTGTACTATGTTCCAATTGGTTGATTGTATTGCGAATTGCCATAAGAGGGAGCTAGAGATCATGGCTTGGTCTCTCTGGCATTCTGCCTCTCTGACATTCTGTTGTATTTTTGCTGTGCTTATACTTTGATATCTTTGTTTACTGTAAATGACAAATGCAACCGGTAAGAAGACTTTATAATTGGATATTATTTGGACTGTAAAACGTATATGACCTGGACCGTTTACTGAACTGTGCTGTTTCTTAAAGTAAACTTTAACTCAATTTAGTGTATCTGTGTGTGGCTAACTAATTATTCATAACTACTCTCATTAATGTTTCCATGTATATATCCTTGTTATTCAAGGGTTATTCTCTACATATCATAACACCTTCCTTCAATAATATGAAATGCTTAGATTGTTGGAAACATGTGGCCACTGGCCAAGCAGCCCCTTTGTGTGGCTTGCTGGCTGGAGAGCCACACCCACTTCCCAAATCCTACTTTAAGAATGGGTAACTATTTCTGCCTCGGGATGCTATACTTTGCCTTTATATTCTGCCTGGAACCCCAGGAATCATGGCAGCATTGGACTGGTTGTAGCTAACAGATCAGGCTTTTTTGAGGGGACTTAAAGGATGACATACAGATCTTCTTCCAAACTGGTAAAAGTAAACTTGTTTCGTGTTGATTATGATGGTTATGAAATTGTTATTAAAAAGTGGAATGGATGGCATGCCTGTTGGCTTTCTACCTCCCTCTAACAAATCCTTAAAAGGTCTACCAATTTTGGTTTGCCACCTTTGGGAAGGGATTTGGATTGGGAAAATGATTCTTGAGATTGGGGGGAGGGGCAGAAATTACCCGACTCTGATCTAACTAATCAACCAGGATGCTGGGGAAGAGACAAGCAGCAACCAGGACTGCTGTTTTCATAAAGATTCAGGATGGGGAACTTTAATTTTGTACCCCCAGCACTTTGGGATACATTGTAGTTTGGATATTGTATAATTTTATTCTTTTATGCTGCCTTCTATATATTTTCTAACTCCTCCCAGCTGCCTATATGGCCTTCATCAAGAAGACACTTTAAAAGTCAGGTGTTTACACTGATGGAGTTTCACATCTCGAGGACCTGAACATGCATCAAAGGCAGGGGTGGGATTCAATTTTTTAAACAACTGGTTCTGTGGACGTGGCTTAGTTGGTGGGTGTGGCTTGGTGGTAATGTGACTGGCTGGGCATGGCCAACTCAACAGCACTCACATCGAGGAATGCATCTCGTCGCCTGGCCTCTCATGACTGTGAGGATGCTGCAACAATCGTAAATGTGAAAATGGTTATAAGTCACTTTTTTCAGTGCCATTGTAACTTTGAATGGTCACTCCACACAAGCAAAGTACCAGCAAAGGAGGGAAAAAAAACTCCAGAGAAGTTCCAGAGACAGGAAATCTAGTCTTGCCAAGAATGTAATAAGGCTTAACGGAGAGTCAGTTTCTGTAAGAAACACCAGAATGTTTCCTTCCTGCCTTCCTTACAGGATTAGGCCATTAATTTCTTCTAACAACCGGTTCTCCGAGCTGCTTAGAATATTAACAACTGGTTCTAGCAAATAGGTGTGAACCTGTAGAATCCCACCCCTGATCAAGAGAAAAATTGTACTTTCAAAATGTATGTGCAGGGAAAGAACAAGTATGAATATATTTCTGTGTTCTGGTTTATGTTAGGTGAGTTAAAAGGCCACATTTATTATTGTGCTGCTTTTTATATGAATTTAAATGAATACTAAAACAGGTCTATAGACTTGTTAGCTTCATACCCTAACTCTGTAAAAACACTTTTAAAAGAATAATTGTGCAATGTAAAGGCATTATTTAAAGATTTAAAATACTTTGTAAAATGTTCTTTAAAGCAAGTATATCAGAAAAGCGAAAATTTCCTTAAAATTATTTCTTCACAATATTTTAATGCTGCCCATAATGCTATAATCTCTCTCCCCAGAACCCATCACTTAAACAATTTCATCTAGTGGGATCCAAGAAAGGGCTTCTCTATTACCATGCCTGTCTTTTGGAACAGTTTGAAATATGGATGGCCCTGATTCTGCTGACTGTCAAAGAGTTTTTAAAACTCAATTTTTCCCCCTAGGCACCAAGTCTGGAGATTTTGTGCCCATCTGCATTGTTTTTGATTGGATGAAGTTGACCATGATATGCTTTATTACTTTTAATGTATGTTTTGTCATTGTTAGATGCAAAGAATCTGGAGCATACATTAAGTTGCAGTTCAGAAGGTTTATTGTTCAATCCTATATGCAAGAGTCTAGTTAACTGAAAGTTCAACTCTACATTGACACCAAATACGTGTTAGCAGAATTCAGGAGGAGTTGGACTTAATCTCCAGATTATTTATAGGAACTTAACAACTATAGGCTGTTGTTTAGTTCTGCCTGCGTCTTCTCTTGCAGTCATTATATGTGATTTCCATTTGTATGTGCTGCCCTAAAATAACTTCCTGATTGGGTAGCTATATGAAATGTTTGAATACATAAAATGTACAACTTTAAAATACCTTTTGCACAATTTAAAAGTTGCTAATGATTGTTGTTGTGGAAGAAAAGACTGAGTTTTTATCCACTCCTTAAAAATCTCTTGGATTCTAAACAATGATAACAACCATTTGTATAATGTTTCATTAGGCACAATTATTGCATTGATATATCTCTTTCTATACTTGAACTTAAACCTTTAGGCTTTAGCCCATTGAGGACTAAAAACTTTGTTTTCTTTTGAAAACCAAAATTAAAAACACTCGATGTTCAAAATGTGGAGGATTTAATAACTGAGAGCAAAGTTCTGCTATTTAGATCACGATGCTGTATGTTAATCTTTACATAGCAAATGTATTGTCTGCTGATCAGTCTCAGAGTTGGTAACACGCCCACAGGGGCTTATGCAAGCCAGCCAGGGATCTTCTAATCTGTAACATTTTGAAAAAAGGTTTGATGTCACTCCATTAATAAACACAGATTTAGGAGGTGAGTTGTGTGCCTCTTCTCAGAAACCCCCCATATGGGTATGATCATAACATCATATAAAGGTCATCTCCTAGGAAAGCCATTGTGGGAGGGAAAGAAGGAAGTTGCATCCCATCCATCTTTGATGTCTAATAACTCAGGAGGCAGAAACATCTGGGACTGTTTTTTTCTTCCTTTGTCTCAGAGTTGTCTTTAGGTAATGACCATATTTTGAATACTTTATAAAATTGTGGTCACTTGCACCTCATGAGGTTGCATCATTGCTGAAGACAACACAAAAAGACAAAATGGAACATACTTTCTTTGAAGAAATGTGTTCTAGCTTGGCAGCCTCCAGTGTATTGAACTATGTGACTTGCTTATTGGGATTCTGGGAGTTGTAATTAACCAAAGAGTGAACTAGGGTGTGGAAGACAGTGTGACTTAGGAAATTATCAGTGACAGAAAAGCATCTGTTAGACAGCATCAAATAGATAGGCAAAATACTTCAGAGGTTTTCATTAGCACTTAGCATTTGATCAGCAAACTGCCTAGATGCTGTAATGAGTTACAACTACCAAATCAAATAATTTAAAAAAATATTTTAAATAAACTTTATTAAACATTAAATACATATATACATAGTACAAAACATTTTGTAAAATATGAACCCAAAAAGATATACATAACCAATAAACATAAAAACATAAACATTTCCAATTGCTTAGTGTGTTCTTATCAAACAATTTTCTAATGCTTATTTTCTATATCTGGTAAATACTCCTATCACAACCTCTTTATATTTTCCCTTCCCTATCTGTTTACTCACTGGTTTCTATTCTTTATCCAATTATACCAGTTTTCTCAAACTGTATAATATTTTGAGTTTTTCTTATCTTTTAACTTTTGGGTGAGTTTATCCATTTCCGTGCAGTCATAGATCTTCTGGATTATCAAGTTATCCATTGGCATCTGATCTCCCTTCCAGCATTGAGCTAATGCTATCCTTGCTGCCGTGATTATATGTAGAATTAAATATTTTATTTCTTTTGCATTTTCACCTTTTATTATTCCCCCCCAAAAAAATTCAGCCTTAGGTTCTAATTGAATGTTCATGATTTCTCTTATCCATATTCATATTTTTTCCCAATACTTTTTACTCTTCAGGCAAAGCCACCAAGTGTGGAAGAAGGTATCTGTTATTTATTTACATTTCCAACAGAGTGGGCTTAGATATGGATTCATATTGGCCAATCTCGAAGGTGCCAGATATCACCGATAGCACATTTTATATTGGTTCTCTTTATAGACCGCCGATTTCATTAATTTGTAGTTTTGCTTCCAAATTCTTTCCCAATCTTCTAAGTTGATATTATGTCCTATGTTCCTTGCCCATGCTATCATTGGGCCCTTGACTATTTCCTCTGCCAATTCAAATTCTAATAAGTAGTTGTACATTTTTGAAATTGCTTTTTTGTCTGTTTCCTCTAAAAGTTTGTCTAATTGATTCGGCTTTATATCTATTCCATGTTCCTCTATATCTTTTTTATACCTAGTTTTAAGCTGTAAATATGGCCACCAATCTATTTTTACCCCTTGGTAAAAATTGGGGTGTATCGATGCCTCCATGACAGATACCCACCCTGGAATTTTCATAATGTCTGTGCTTAATTTCACGCCAGATTCTCATTAATGAATTTCGTATCGCATGTCTATTAAAATGAATATTAGTCTTGTTTCCTGGATTCCACATGAAGGCATGCCACCTCGCCTGCAGATCATGCCCTTCTTCTGTTCTTCAAGTTAATCCAATCTTTAACCCCCATTAAGGCTGCCGCTTGATAATATATTTCCCATGCAGGGAGTCCAAATCCACCTCTGCATCTATTATCTTGTAATGCGCTCAACCTTATCCTCACTCTTTTTCCTGCCCACACAAATTTCGTAGTCATTTTGTTTAATTCACTAAAAACAAATTTATCCAATTTTATAGGAATTGTTTGAAAGAGAAATAATAGTCTTCGTAAGATGTTCATTTTAATAGTCACAATTTTCCCTAACATCGATAACTGTATCTTCCCCCATTTTTCTAAATCTTCTGTACTAACTTTACATAATTATCCTCTTTTATCATTGAGCATCTTGCTATAAGCCAAATTCCCAAATACTTGATTTGTTTAACAATTTGTAAGTCCATTACTTCCACTAATTTCTTTTTTTGACTATCTGTTAATTTTTTTGTTATTATTTTAGTTTTATCTTTATTAATTGTTAGGCCGGTCACTTCCCCATTTTTCTCTATTTCTTTAATTAAATTTGGTCCTGATTCTATTGGTTCTTCTGCAAAAAATACAAGGTCATTTGCAAAGGCTTGAACCTTGTATTCTTCTTGCTTAATTTTTAATCCTTTTATCTCCCAATTCGATCTAATTCTTCTTAACAGAATTTCTGATAAAGAGCAAAGGTGAAAGAGGACATCCCTGTCGGACTTCTATCTCAAATGAATTTGGATATTTCTCCATTAATTATTATACGAGCATTCTGATTTGAATATATTGACTCTATCATTTTTCGAATCTATCTCCAAATTTCATCTTCTTTACCTGCTGAATCATAAATTGCCAGTTTGTTTTGTCAAAAGTTTTTTGGGCATCCAGAAAAACCAATGCAATTTGTTTTTCTGGGTGCGCCTCATAATACTCCTATACATCTATTACCATCCTTGTATTATTTTTAATTTGACTTGTTGGTAG
Source organism: Bungarus multicinctus (assembly GCA_023653725.1). Classification (NCBI taxonomy): domain Eukaryota; kingdom Metazoa; phylum Chordata; class Lepidosauria; order Squamata; family Elapidae; genus Bungarus; species Bungarus multicinctus. The sequence goes on from CM042840.1 coordinate 42,858,029, forward strand.
GAAACCATTTTGGTCTGGGTGTATATTATTATTCATTATTTTTTTCATTCTTTCAACCATTATGCTCATAAATATTTTATAATCAGCGTTCAATAAAGAGATTGGTCTATAATTCTTTATCTGTGTAGCATCTGCACCCTCCTTTGGTATTAGGCAATATACGCTTCTCTCCATGAGTTTGGTAACCTTGCCTCTGCTAATACTTCATTATAAATTTTTAAAAGTATTGGGTCAAATATTTCTCCTAAGTTTTTATACACTTCTCCTGGTAAGCCATCTGTTCTGGGAGTTTTTTTGTTTTTGAATTGCCTCTTTTAATTCCTCTTTAGTAATCTCTCCATTTAACCTTTCCCTCTCTTTTTCTGTTAGAACTGGAATATTTTCTTCCTCTAAGTAATATTTTATTTTTTCCTCCCTAATTTTCTCTTGCCTGTAAAGTTCCCTAAAAAATTCCAGTATTTCTTTTTTCTTTTCCATATTATTTTGTATCTTTCCCTCCTTGTCTTGTAGCTGCTGAATCCATCTTTTTTCTTTTTCCTTTCTTAACCTATAGGCCAGCCACCTTCCCGGCTTATTTGCATTTTCAAAATAATTCTGTTTTATCAATTTCAGACCCCTTAATTTTTTCCCCTGTTCTAAAATATTCAACTGTGTTTAACTAATCTACATTTACTTATGAGCTGATCATTTCCTGGTGTTACTTGTGCTGTATTTCCAAATTTCTAATCTCCTTTTGTAGTTCATTGCATTCTTTCTCTTTTTCTTTTTTCCTTTTAGCATTATATGCTATCATTAATCCTCTTAGATAGGCTTTCGTTGTATCCTAAAAATTCTGTAAGGATGTATATTCTTTTGTATTTATTTCGAAAAATATTTCTAATTCCTTTTTTACCTTCTCTAAATATTCTTTTTCTTTCAGAATTTGTGTCCATCTCCCTCTTCATTTTTGTTGACCTTTCCATATTACTATTAATTGGTTATGATTTGCCCACACATTTGGTGCTATTTTTACTGATTCTATGTCACTAAGGTTTTACTTGTCCAAGCCATATCAATTCTTGACCATGATTTATGGGGAATAGAATAAAAGGTGAACCAATTTTCTTTTGGGTTGTGTGCTCTCCAAATATCTATTAAATTTTGTTCTTCTGCCATATTAAAAATGCTTTTGGAAGGGTATTCTTTTTCTTCTTTGTTCTATAAGTACTATGATAATCCCTTTTAACAGCCACGACTGCGTTGAAATCCCCTAAAATACAAATATCCTCTATACCTAATTCTAGAATTTTTTCATGAAGCTTTTTATAGTAATTTTCTTGTTGACTATTGGGTGCATATACTAGAACTAACAATAATTTCCTCTGTTCCAAAAACACTTCTAACATTAATGTTCTATCTACAAGGTCTGCATATAACACTTCTGCTCTTAATCCTTCTCTAACATAGATTGCTATCCCTCTTTTTTCTTCTTCTTCTAGGGCTACATAAAGTTTTCCTAATTTTTTATATTGGAAGTATTTTTTATCCTGTGTTCTGATGGGTACCTCTTGGAGGCACACTATATCCATTTTTTGTTTTGCCAATCTCTTAAAAGTTTGATTTCTTTTAATTGAGGAGTTAAGTCCATTTATATTTACAAATAGTATTTTCAAGTTGTTTTCCATTCTTCTTTGATATCACTCACTAATTCCTGTTATTCCTTGTCTCTGTTTGTGCCCTTGTTCTTACTCTTCTCTCTTCCTGTGATTCCTCTTCTTCTTTCTTGTTCTGTTCTTCTTGTTCTTTTTCTTTCTCTTTCAGATATTGATCTTCTTGACTGAGTGACTCCAATTCTTCTCCACTACTGCCCGTTTCTTCTGTGCCTATCAATTGGTTGTGGAGGTCTTGCGCTTTCTCTAGGGTATCTATCTTGATTTTTTTCCTCTGCCATGACACCAACATTCCCTCTGATGTTATCCATCTACATAATATGTTGTTTTTATTAAGTTGGGCACTAAGAAATGATATTCTCTCCATTGTTCATGTATTCTTTTCAGGGTTTGTTTCAATGTGATGATCTCCTTCCCTTTATAGGACATTGGTTCATCTCTAGTTATTTTATAAATTATGTCCCTACTTTTTTTCACACGAAGCGTACATGGACTTCTTTTGGCAGTCTGTATCATCTAGCGTAGTTTGTGTATACTCAGTAGACTACATCCAACTCATTAATTATCTCTCCTTTATCTCTTTGGAGCGCCTCTGCAATTATTTCGGCCATTATTACTACAAAATCTTCCTCTTTTGTCTCCACCACATTCTGGAATCACAAGTAAAACAAGATTCTGTCCATTTCCAACTGGATCAATGAGTCTTCCACTTCCTTATTCCGTTCTTTCATTCTCTGACCCACCAAGTTTAATTTTTGTTCTGTTTGTTCTGTTCTTTCCTCGATCATTTGTAATCTTTGATCATTTTTTTGTAATGCTTCCTGGATCAGGCCCACTTTCTTATCTAATTTCTGGATATTATTCCTCACTTCTCTTTTCACTTCTTCCATTTCTATTTTCATTTCTCCATGGTTTTTAGTCATATTTTCCTGTAGCTTTATCATCGTTTCTTGTATTGATATTAAAGTAGCCTGCACGGTCTGCATGTTCATCACAGGGTTTGATTTTTCTGTTGCAAACATTCCTTCTATTGATCTTTGTGTGGCCGGGGATGCTATCCTGCAGTTGTTGTTGAAGTGGGTTTCTTCCCGGCTTTCATTGTGGTGGTCGTGATGCTTATCATTTCTTGTAATATTTTATATTGTTCACCTAATATTCTCTCTATCTTCTCCCACACCACCATTCAATGTTCCCCTAATTTCTGTCTCTATCTTTATTCTACAATGTAGTCTACAATCTTTTATCTCATGCTATATCCTAGTTTTTCCAGAAATTTCAAAAAATAGTTGAACCATGCAGTTTTACATGTCAATCCCAGTGTCAAGAACCACACTTGTATTAACAGTTAACAATTATAACAATTATATTAGTTCTAATTATGCTTATATATTTCTATCTGTTAATTACTTAATATGTTGACCAGTTAAATATTTAATTCATTGATTACTTGGCAATTTAACTTATACAATCAAACATCTTCAGTTCAAATACCCTGGTGACTTGGATATTGAAACTACACAGTTATGGATGAAACATGAAATTGTGATACCTACTGTCATCAGGGCACTTGGTACTATGTCCAAGAATTTTACAAAACACATCAAGAAATTGCAGTTTCCTGCAATAATACCAGCGGAACTGCAAAAAACTGTGCTACTCAGAACATCATATATCTTAAGAAGGTACTTGGTTGATACCTAGGACGCTGGCAGCAACCCATATCAATGATTAGCACTAGTCAATGGTATTTGTGATGCATTTTTGAATGTTCAGTTGACTGAGTTTCATGTTTAATTAATAAAGTATATCATAATAATATTAGTCATTGCACTGATTAATCTGTCAGCAACACTGAATAACTGAGGCCATAATCAATTAAGATGCCCTACAACAATTACAACATCTAAGTGAAGATAATTACTCTGGGTAACCTTGAAGCACACTAAAGTCAAGGAAAAGATTAGAGGTGAATACATCAAGAGAGCAAAGAAGATCTAAAAATCCAAAATCAGTGGAGGAAATACAATCAAGGCAATCAACATCTGAGCAATTCCAGTCATTAGATAGCAGCTGCAATAGTGGACTGGACTCAAGCAGAACTAAATGCAATGGATAGAAAGAACACAAAAATAGTGACCATGAATCATGCTCTTCATCCTCACAGCAACTTTGATATACTCTACCAATGAAGGCAAATAGGTGGAAGTTGAATATTGCAAGTACATCAGATAGCTGAAGAAAAAAAAAAGGGCTTTGGAAGAATATCTGAAGGACAATAAGGAAGATGTATGGAAGTTACTGGAGAGACCCAACTAGTCTACAAAAAAGACTAAATGAAGAATAGAACAGAGACATGGGAAGAGAAAACATTTCATGGCCAATACCTTAAAAAAATAGTAGGGAAAGCAGATAATAACAAGACTTGTCAATGGCTAAGAACAGGAAAGTTGAAGAAAGAAATCAAGGGACTAATGTTGGCTGTACAAGACCAAGCCTTAGAACTTAAAATTTTGGCATACAAGGTCAAAATTGAGAAAACAGCAACAGACAGTAAGTGCTGTCTGCAAAAAAGTTGAAGAAACACTGGATCACCTGTTAAGCTGCTGCAAGAAGATTGCACAGACTAACTACAAGTAACAGCATGCAAAGTAGCAACAATGGTACACTGTAAGATTTGCAAGAAATATAATTTGCCTGAAGCAAGAACTGGTGGGACCATAAAATAAAGAAAGTCATAGAAAATGAAGAAGCTAAATTGCTCTTGGATTTTAGAATTCAAATAGATAGGCGCCTGCCATATAACACCCCAGACTTAACAATTGTCAATAAGAATAAAAAGTCTGAATAGTGGATGTGGCAGTATCTGTAGACAGTAGAAAAAAAGAAAAAGAACTGAAGAAGACAACAATACAAAGACTTACAAATAGAAATAGAATGACTTTCAAATTCCAGTTTTAAAAAGACCAAGCACTTTTCAAAGTGTCACTGAAATTTTCCCTTTACCATTAAGTGGCACTCTCAGTTTTATTTCCACATTCCACCCTTTCTTTTCACTTTTTCCTTTTTTAAACTGTTATTAATTTTGCTAATTCCAATTATTAGTTATTATTTCTTTTTAACACATTTAATTCCAGCATTTAATTATGCCTATTTAGTGCTAAAATCCAAATAATTATCCATTATAATAAAATAAAAATCCTGAAAATTTAAAAACTAGAATATTACAAGGAAAAAAAAAAGATATCTGAAGAAATTGCCCTGGGATTATTGGTGACTTTGGGAAAAAGTTGGAAAACAAATTAACAGAAGGAACCTGGAAACAAAGATTTATGGACACTGACTGTGGAAATTAAATATAAAAGATGCTCGTTGTAATAAAGTACCAGACAATTGGATTGGACATAAATATTAAAGAAAGGGGGTAGAAGAAGAAGAAGAAGAAGAAGAAGAAGAAGAAGAAGAAGAAGAAGAAGAAGAAGAAGAAGAAGAAGAAGAAGAAGAAGAAGAAGAAGAAGAAGAAGAAGAAGAAGAAGAAGAGTACAAAATGGGAGAATTATGTGTGGAAATAAAATTGGAACTACAAAATATGAAGGAAATGCTGAAAGAAAGTTTGGAAATGTGCAGTATTATACCACAAAAATTAGAAATGGTGACACAGATTGAAGAAGAACAAAGAGAACCAGAGGGGGAGGAGTTAAATAAAGAGGAAACCAGCCTTAAAGAACAAGTGGAACAATGAACATTAAAACAGGGGGGGAAACGGGTGGGATTCTACCGGTTTGGACCAGTTCGGTAGAACCAGTTATTATGATTCCTGATAGTTCAGAGAACCAGTAAAACAGGCCCCTGGCTGGCCCTGCCCCTCTGCCCATTTCTCCACTCCCTGCCCTGTCAGTCCTTATCGCGCATGCGCTCCCTGCCCTGTCAGTCCTTATCGCGTATGTGTGACAAGCTGACTGCATTCCAGCCCTGCCCCACCCTGCCCCTCCTTATCTTGGCGATGCGCCCTCATTGCCTGCAGTCGGCCTTCGCCCGCCCGCCAGCCTTCACTGTGTGCCTTCCACCATCATTTCCCTAAGTAAATGAGGGTCTGCAAGCCCCAGTTGCCTACATGCTGCTGCTGCTGCCAGCCCCTGTTGAGTCCCGACTCCTGGGTCAGCCTAGGTGCCACCACCATGCTACCATTGCCACCTTCACCCTTGCTGCCACAAGCCATGGTTGAGTCTGCCCCCTGTCCTTTTCAGGCTTGCTTAGCCGCCAGCACTGCCCACTAGCAAGGTTCCCTTCCATCTCACTTACCTGGCTTGCTTAGCCACCAGTGCTGCCCATGCAGCACTCACGAACTAGCAAGGTTTCCCCCCAACTGTCCCCAGCCTCCAGCTTACCTGGCTTGCTGGTGACAGAGAGGAAGGTGAGCCAGGGCTGACCCATTGCTGCTTGGGTCCTTACCAGCCTTCATCTCGCCTCCCACCTGGATTTTCCACAGCTGCTTGGCCTTGCCTGCTAGGGATGGGGAGGAGTGACCAGGGAGTACAACGCTATGCTGCCTGGGCCTACACCACCTCTTTGCCTGTTGCTCCTTCCCTCTGCCACCCACTGGCTGAATGCAGGCTGCACATGCCTCCTGATTACCTCCTGCACCCCCCACCTCAACAGCTGTGAAGAATCTGAGCAGGGGATGAGATGCAGGCTGGCAGGTAGCCAAGTGGCGATGGCTCTGTCCTGGCTGGCTCACCTTTCCTCTGCCACCAGCCATGAAAGGAAGGTAAGTTTCCAGGCAGTTGGGATGCTGGCAGAGTGGGCGCTTGAGGAAGGGTAGGAAGTCCTACCCTGGCCCCTTTATTGGACCCGGAAGACTTGCCTATCAGTTTTCTGGGCAATGCAGGACCGGGTATGATTGTCCATTCCCTGAGACTCTAGGAGAGTGGCTGGGAAGAACGTAAGTTAACTAGCAACATTGAAAGCGTCTCTCTCTCTCTCTCTCTCTCTCTGTGTTTCAGGTGAGTCTCTTAGCTTTAGAAGGAGAGAGGGAAGGAGGTAGGGGACAGAGAGATAAAGAGAAAGAAAGAAAGAAAGAAGGGGAAAGAGAAAAAGAAGGAGAGAAAGAAAGAAAGAGAGGAGGGAAAGAGTGGGGGAAAGAGAAAGAGAGAGGGAAAGAGAAAGAGGGAGAGAGAGAAAGAGAGAGAGAAAGAGGGGGAAGAGAAAGAAAGAAAGAAAGAGAGAGAGAAGAAAGAGACAAGAAAAGAAAGAGAAAAGGGAAAGAAAGAAAAAGAGAAAGAGAAAGGAAGAAAAGGGATAGACAAAGAAAGAGAAAGGATGGAAGGAAAGGACAGAAAGGAAGAAAGAAAGAAAGAAAGAAAGAAAGAAAGAAAGAAAGAAAGAAAGAAAGAAAGAAAGAAAGAAAGAAAGAAAGAAAGAGAAGGAGGGAGAGGAGAAAGTGAATGAGATATATGGAAGGATAGGTAAGTACATGGAAGGAGGGAGGAAGGGAGGGAGAAAGAAAAAAAGGAGAGGAAGGAAGTACGCAAATCCTGGCTTCAAAAGACTCTTTAAAGCAGCACAGCAATCTAAGGCAGGCCTGGAAGGGATCTCAGAAATCATCTAGTCCAACTTCCTGCTCCAGTAGGAGATCCTTACAGAATCATAGAATAGCAGGGTTAGAAGGGAGAGGGAGGGAGAGGGAGAGAGAAAAAGTGCATGGCTATCAAAACTCCAAAAAAAGGTCAAATAGCTCTGGGGAGGTCAGTCATAAATTAGAACACTGGCTAAGCAATTGGCCATTAAGCAAGGACCACTTGTACTTGGTTTGCCAGTCACATGTCCACCCAGTCACATGGCCACCAAGCCACGCCCATCTGGTCACATGACCACCAAACCATGCAGATCCAGTCACGTGACCACCAAGCCACACCCAGCCAGCAAGTTATGCCCACATCACATGACCACCAAGCCACACCCACAAATTAAGCCATGCCCACAGAATTGGTTGTTAGAAAATTTGAATACCCACCCCGGGGAAAAAAGAATTAAAGCTAAAAATTTGAGGTTTGATGTGATAATTAAAGGGGGAATTGTTTGGAAAATTAAACAAAGGAAAAGGAAACAGCAGAAGAGGGAATTACAGAGGAAAAATCAAGAGAGGGAGGGGGATAAAATAAATAATTGGAATAAGAAATGGAGGGAAATAATAAAGGAAAAAGAGGGAATTAAGAGAAAGGAGCAGAAAATGATGAGAAGCAGAAAGCAAACAAAAATGAAAAGAAATTATATAGTTAGGAGAGTGAGAAACAATAGATAGAAGAAGAACAGGAATGGGAATTCTGCAAGGTAACGTGTGGTGATATATAAGAACATAAATTTAAAACTAGAAAAGAATGGATCTGATTTTTTTTTCTTTTTTTAAGGATTATTATTAAACCAGATATAGATTTAATTGAAATAGATATGGAAATGGGAATTTATTATAAGTATATTAATTAATATTTAATAAAGTGCTGAATAAAGCTAAAATGAGCTATGAGAATTGTAATGGAAAGATTATCAGTTTTTAAAATTAATTGAATAGAGTAATATTTTTGAAATAAATAGATGATATAGAATGTAATTAAGTAGAAGAATACCATGTGGAATCTGATTCAAATATATATATATATATATATATATGCACATATGATATGTAGTAGTTAGGATATTATTGTTATTAATGTAGAATGTGTTAATTAAAAATGAATATATTATGGTAAATCTTTATAAGGATTTAAAGAGAATAAATTGGGGGATTGTAAAAGGCAAAGGGCTGTCAAACTCGAATTGACAATTAAAGGAGACAACTTTTGGATTATTAGAATTAGGATGGAATCTATTGAACAATGAATGGAATAATAATATGTGATAAAATTACAAACATGAGAGATAAAAGTAAATATGTGTAATGAATATAGAAATGAAATAAGAATTTCAGATAATATTGTAAAACAAGGTATGAGAATATTTAAAGAAAAATGAAATAAGTTATGATATGAATTGAAATTGGATAAAATAAGTGTAATGAATATAAGAATATTTGAGAATATTTAAAGGAAAATGAAATAAAGTTAATAATACAATATGAAATTGAATACGGAAGATGAATATGTAACTATGGTCATGTTTGTATTGAAATGTAAAAACCTGGAACCACATTGTTCACCAAAAGAGATGTTTTTTTAAAATATAAAAATAAAAAAATGTATTAAAAAAAGAAATAGAATGACTGTCGCAAAGGAAAGCAAAGGTGGTACCAATAGCAATAGGCGCCTTGGGTGCAATGCCAAAATAAGTGGAGCACCACTTGAACACCACTGGCATTGAGAAATCTGCCATTTGTCAATTGCAAAAGGTAGCTTTACTTGAAACAGCTTCCATCCTGCAATAATATCTGTAAAACCATCAAACATCTATATTGTCTATCCCAGGTCCTCAAAAAGTACTTGAAAGGTAAACAAAAATGACAAATCCAGTCTGACTATCTGGCTGACTGTGATTAATCACCACCACCACCACCATCATCATCATCATCCCAATAAGAGGATGGAGTAAAGAAGATAATAAGGAGGATAAATAATAATACTACAGCCGTATTATATGGATAAATATACATAGGCATTAGACAGCTCTGTGAGAATTAGGTGTTCAACAGACAGCTGTCATGAGGGAACAAAGGACCCCTTTGTTTACTGTTTTCACATGTAATGCCTGTAGGGCCATCTCAAGGGGAAGAATTATCCAGGATGCAAGGGGTCTGTTCTCCTGACCCATGTAATATACAAGTCTTGCTTGGAAGGTAGACTGTTCTTTCTGCAGTCTTAACTATCCATTGGAGTATGTTACCTGTCCTGTTTGATTGCTGTACCAAACCAGACAGTTCTAGAAGTACAAATGACAGACTCAATAATTTTTCTGTAAAATGGTATCAACAGCTCCTGGGGAATGTTCTGAGTTGATACAAGAAGAATATTCTTTGTTAACAATGGTTTTAATGTTAAGCATCCATTTCAAGACCTGAGAGATTATAGAACCCAAATACATGAAGGATTCTATTGCTGATACTGTACTGTCACATATAGATGGTAGACTAGAAGGGCTCCTCCTAAAATCCACTCTCATCACTACAGATTTAAGCACATTCAGATTGTTCTGGCTGCATCACAAGGTCAATTATTTACTTGCCTGTCTATATTCAGATCTATCACCATCTCGAATGAGGGCATTATCTGCAAACTTCAGTACTTTAACAGATGCAGTCATTGGTATAGAGAACAGCAATAGAGACAGCACTCAGCCTTGAGGGGACCCTGTGCTAATTCCCAGATATCAGGAGTAATTTTCTCTAGCTTCATCTGCTACTTCCTATCTGTCAAAAAGTTGATAATCCCCCTACAAATATGAGTAATTTTAGTATAGTTAATACAGATAAATATAACACATACAAATGAAAGGCCACCATAATATTTAAAAGTGGGAACAGATCCTGAAACAAATGTTTAAGAAACACTGAATTAGAATGACTTTCGCCACTTTAGTCCCATGATGGGATTCTGGAGAATATGAATACTGCTTTTTAGTAGTTTCTAGCATATTGACTGTAAACAAGAGATAAGGACAAATTTAAAGCTTCTCTAAGTGGAATTTTTACAGTGGATTCTGGTTGCCACAGGAATTGGTGTCCTTTGGTTAAGTCAGCTGTAGATGACCAAGCTGCTAGCCTTTTAATTCTTCACATGGATGTTCCCCCAAATCCCACTCTGGTCTGTCTTGGTAAACACCTATGTCTTCATACGTATCAACTAATGTAACCATCAGTCCCTGTTGAAGAAAAAAAAATGGAAATTATGTCAACTATGGTAACAAAGCACTTTGTTGGAGTGGGGGAGGGGGTAGAAACATGTTTCCAATTCAATTTTGTTCTTTCCACATGCTAGTAAAAGAACTGCCCATAAGATGTCCTGTGGGGACATAAAAGGAATTCTCCTTAATGAGACAAAAGGCCAATCTAGTCCAGTTCTTACTGACAGGCTGTTCAGCCAGAAGCTGACTAGTACAGTATTGAACTAGACCTATAATGCATTCCAGACAGGATTATTTGTTTAAACTAGCAGTGGCTCCCCAGAGTTCCAGATAGGGTTTTTCCAAGCCCCTCATGGAGAAGAGGGAAATTGAACATTTCTACATAAAAAATAGAAACTTCTCTATGGCTGGCTACAGTTCTCTGGCCTGAAGACAATAGGCAAGCATGGAATATGAAGAGAAATTCATTCATTTTCATGTGGTTAAGACCAGGGGTGGGATTCAATTTTTTTAACACCTGGTTCTGTGGGCATGGCTTAGTTAGTAAGTGTGGCTTGCTGGTCATGTGATGTGGGCATGGCCAATTCGACGTCACTCACATGAAGGGGCGCTTCTCCTCACCTGGCCTCTCATGACAGTGGGGATGCTGCAACGGTCATAAGTGTGAAAAATGGTCATAAGTCACTTTTTTCAGTGCCATTGTAACTTTGAACGGTCACCAGTTTTAGACCAAAACTCAAAAAGGGCATGTAAACTCATGTTTGAATGTCAATCTTTCTAGCTAGCCAAGAAGCCTTGCTGAATGTCACTCATCTTGGTTCCTTGTCATTAAAAGCTTCTTTCTGGCAGCTCTGCTTCATTATTCAATTATTTCTTCAAAGTGCTAACTCCAACTGCAGTATTTCCTCCCAACAGCAGTGTAAAAAGCTTAAAACAACCCTTCCCTTTAAGAAAGTACCAGCAAAGGAAAAAAACTCCTTCGGAGACAATAAGTCTAGGCATACTGCCAAGAATGTAAGAAAGGTGGAAAAAAACAAAAGGAGATTTCTTCCAACAACCGGTTTCCGAACTGCTTAGAAAGTTAACAACCAGTTCTAGCGAATAGGTGAGAACCTGTAGAATCCCATCTCTGGTTAAGACTAAGAATCTCTCACTTTGTTGCTTACCTCATAAGTATGATCCTCCCCAGAGGCATCTTTTCTGTCATCCTAAAAATGATAGAGAGAGATATAATCAAATTTCAGTTAGCTTGATATTTCTTCTGATAATCACTTGAGACTGACTGGCTAAACATTCCTAGTTCTTTTCTTTTTTATTTCTTGCTGAGCTTATTTATCCAGTAATCTTAATGTTTTATTAAAAATGGCATATTTAGAAAATATTTATCAGTGATTTTTCCCATTAATGGACCAATCATATCCTTGATGTTTTTCTCGTTTTTACATATTCAAAGAAGCTTTTGTTATTTTTGACTATTTTGAGCCTTAGTTTTCTTTAATTTATCTTTGTAGGCTTGGACTATTTGCTAACATCCCACCTTTAATTATGTACTCCTCTTTCCACTTTTTGTCTTTCAATTTATCAGAGTTCTTTGTGCAGCCATGCTGATTTCTTTTGAGAGCTGTTATTTTTCTTCATTGGAATTGTGCTAGACTGAGCTTTTATAATCTCACTTTTCAAAATTTCCCAAGCTTCTTTTCCCTGGAGGATTCTTATCCATGGAATCCTCCCCCAGTTCTAAGTTTATTGAAATCAGCTTTCTTAAAATTCAAGAGTCTAGGTTGATCTTGGTCTATTGCTTGCGCTTGCATAATATTGAATTCTATTCCATTAATTACATTGCATTATCACTTCCCCAAAGGTTCTTAAAACTTCAAAATCTTCTATCAGGACATTTCTGTTAGTGAGAATTAAGTCCAATATGGCTGATCCTCTTGTTCCCTTCTCTACTTTTTGAGAGAAAAAGTTGTCTGCTAGGTTTGTCAGGAATCTGTTTGATCTTCCCAGTTGATGTTGGCATAATTAAAGTCCCCCATTATTATTGTGATGTGCTTCCTATATGCCTTAGATCAGTGGGCACCAGGGACTGCTTCTGTGGAGAGAGGTTTTTCCATGCCCCTAGAAGGGATATGGTTTTGTGTGCTGCTTGCATCCCGTGAATGGGACTTTGCATGTTTGCATGGGCCAGTTTCTGGCATGCTGTGGACCAGTGCTGGTCCATGGATTGGGGGTTGGGAACCCCTGCCTTAGATAGTTGACTAGCAAAAAGTTCATCTATGTCCTCTTTTTGATTTGTTTTCTCAGCCTTCGTTGATTTAAGCAGATTTGAGTTTGCTCAATTTGTTGCTTCTGGAGGCAATGATCTTCAAATAATTGTTTGCCAGTTTGTATGTTACTGAAGTGTTTCAAGTGTATTCCCATTTATTTGTCATTTTGAATTAATTCACTTATAAATACAATAGAACATGAAACAAGAAACAAAATCATGCTACAGTTGTGTGAAAAAGTCCTGCATGCTTTACGGTTTACAGTTTACAGTTTATGGTGTATGACATTTTTGGATAGGCCATTGATTTTATGATATTTTATGCTAACTGCTATGCAAATATTGTTATACTCTATTTAAATAAATACTGGTGGTTTTTAAGTGAAAAGCATAAGCTTTTTGCAATTTGATGCTGTTTGGATGGGAATTGTAAATTTTCATTTTACAATGACTATGAAAACTATGAAAACTGATGCATACCCAGTGACATATGTGTTGTGCGGCATCGCTTCGGCATAGACTGTACAGTATGCCAAGTGGACCAATGAACAGTGGGCCATGTCATCTTCAATGATGAGAGCAATTTCTTCTTGACTGGGAATCAGGGCAATAAGTACACCAGAAGATTTCCAGCTGAATAATTTAGGCGGTACTGCTTGAATCTATCTGTGAAGCATTCATTGCATGTATGGGGCTATATCGCTGCTTCTGATATTGGTTGGATACAGATTGTGCAGGGAATCATGAATTCCAAGCATTATGTTGAAGTCCTGGAAAAGACCATGCTTCCTTCAGCTCAGCAACTTGTAGGGAAGGACTTTTACTTCCAGGATGACAATGCTCCTTGTCATTGAGCCAGTCCAGCAATGGATGAAGAAGCATGGTGTTCGACTCCTGGATTGGCCAGCTCAGAGCCTGGATTTGAACCCAGTTGAGAACTTGTGGGCCAAGATTGGTTACAAAATAAACAAGAAGCATCCAAAGACCAAGCAGGAGCTGGTTGAATCCATTATTGCAGCTTGGCACCACATTGTTACCAAAGATCCCATGCAAAGGCTTATACAGTCTATGCCAAAGTGATGCCGCCTGATGATAAGCAATAAGGGATGGCCAATTTTATATTAGTAACCATGTTTGGTTACCTAAATGGTCCTTTTCAGGGCCACAAACAAAAAAAATGTTAACAAAACACTAGCATCGGCCTTAGTAATTGCAACACCTATGCCACTGCGTATGCATCAGTTTTCATAGTCATTATAAGCATGCATTGTAAGCATGCATGAAAATTCACAATCCCCATCCAAACAGCACTAAATTGCAAAAAGCTTATGCTTTTCACTTAAAAACCACCAGTATTTATTTAAATATAACAATATTTGCATAGCAGGTAGCATAAAATATCATAAAATTAAGCCTATCCAAAAAATGTCACAAACTGTAAATTGTAAAACATAAAGCATGCAGGACTTTTTCACAAAGCTATATGTATATTGTAATGCTGGCATTACGTACAGTGAGATATTAGCTTTTCCTACAAATTTCTAGAATCTAGATCTCAGTAGCTCTCCAGAATGAAAATGAAGAGCCTCCCCTTGTATCTGGAGTCAGCTCTTCCAGAAGAGAGGAGCTGAGAATAAGAAGGTGCACCCTCAGATATTTACTAGTGGTATTTCCTTGGGGTTGGGTGTACAGGAAGGCTCCCCTTCAAGATTCCACCTTGAGAAAGCAATCCCACTCTCTTAAATTACATTCCTATAGCCCTTCAATATACCCCAAAGCCCCCCCCCCTCTCCCCACTATTCAGGGAGAATCCACCCACATGCAATCATATCAAAGATCACTGTTATAGTCTAGTGGTCAGTCAAGGCCCCAACTGAATTGCTATTATGGATATCCCACTCACTCATCTTACCTTGGGTTAGGAACTTTTGTATGCTCACAAAAAAGACAAGAAGAATTCTCTGGATTAAGATTATAGCATATTTCAACTCTGCACTGACTCATAGGTGCTGATATCATCAAAACAACAAGATAAGCCTACTTTATTTCTATGCTTCGCTTATCATAATGTGATTGTGTACCTCTCTATCCTAGGACTATATTGACAGAAATGTCCAGTTTTGATCCCTGTTTTTATTTCCATCTTTGAAATTGAAATAGTCCTGCATTACATCCTATGATGTGGTTTAGGTACTGCATGTGTGTAGCTAAATATCTTTAGCTTGTATAATATTACATCTCTAACTAAGACAGGCTGTCAGCATGAACTGACTGGGTCCCAGATATTAGCTGGTATATTTTTCTCTAGGAGTAGTATGTATGGCCTTTTGTCCAAGAAGTATTGTCCATACACTGCAATACCAAAGTATATAGCACCAAAGAGGGTTAGGGTTAGGGTTAGGGTTAGGTATTTGGAAGGTTAAAAATTTACCCATGACTTTGAATTCAGTATCACAAAGGAGGGCTTCAATGAGTCCTTGATTTTACAGTGGTAGATACCATTGTCAACGTGCTGGAGTTTGTAGATATGCATCATTACCATTGAAGTATTTCTGGTCACATGGACTCTGGAGCTGTTCATAATCTCCTGGTATTTGCCCTGCTCAGTCTTTATGACAACTTGCCAGAGAGCCAAAAGAACAGCTAAAGGAAATTCACCCCCCACCTCTTGCAGTAATGAAACATGCATTTATCACATTCATGAAAGTGGTTGTATCTGTGTAAAAGAAGAAAAGCCCACCGTAAAGAGACAAAGGTGGAGAGCAGGATTGAAAAGAAGGGTAATTATCTTTACTGGACTTTTTGCCAATCTTCTGCAGCCAGGTTTGCTCTAGCAATGCTGCATTACTGGGTTCATTACACACAGCCAGTATCTGGATCATGCTAGACTAGAGGAATGAGTTTGTCAGTTCTTCTTCACTGGAGGTGTGGAGCTGTTCTTTTCTAGAAAGGTTCTTGTATCCTTGAAAGCTTCAAGACAAACATATATATGATAGGCAAAGACTTCCCAATATCCCTGGATAGTCCCAGGCAGGGAAGAGCTAGTTTTGATTGGGATATACATTTTGTTCATGTCTTCATTCATCTACAGAGCACAGTAGATTAGGATTTCTAACCTATTTTACTTTGTCTTCACCTTTGGGGTGAGACTGATAGATGGAGCAGGGAATTGGATAGAGTCAGGCACTGTTTGGTCCTTTCTCAGTTTAGGCTGACTTTTTGGGATTTGAAGGTCTCATCCTCTTACAGCAGCGATCACCAACTGGTGGGCTGCAAGAAAATTTTGGTGGGCCGCAAAGAAATCTCACCTGCAGAGCCCCCCCAAAGCAATTAATCCAGGCTATCAGAAATACAAGGCTGCGCCACCCATGTGGCCCTCGGGAACCCTCCCTGCTCACTCATTCCTTACCTGGCAAACTTGCCTGCTAAATTGATATTTTTCCTTTTTCCAACCATCATCTGTTCTGCTGTGCCAGGAGATTTAAATTAGCTAGGAAGCAGGAAATGATTGGATTTCTTGCTTTCTAGCTAGTCTTTAGATCTTCGGAACCTTCCTTAGGACTGAAGGTTCTATTATTCAGTGCAGACTCATGACAAGCAAATTTTATGTGACAGACTCAGATAGCTGATGGCAGATAGATAGATCACTGAATGATTTTGTGAGCAACTCAATCAGCCTGCCTGCTTTGCCTGATTTTGGGTAAAAGTTGCTCTGTTTTTATAAAAAATTCAATATTTATATAAATATTTATAATATTTACATACAAGCCATACCCAGCCAGTCACATGACCACCATGCCACACCCACAAATTAGGCCATGCCCACAGAACTGGTTAGTGGTCCCTGGGATTTAAAATTATGAATTTGGTGATCCCTGAGGTCCAAAAGGTGGAGACCCCTGATCTAAACAAATGGAGAAAAAAAAATGAAGGACATTTCCCTCCCCCAAATTCAGTTCTATAACTTTTGATATGCTTTCAGTAGTCTTTGGATGTGGAAATGATTGGTGAAGTTGGATATTTTGAATGTTATATCCAAAGATTCAGCAGTTCCAACCAGCAATCTGACAAAAGCTGCAAGAGTGGACAGAAATCAGTATTTTGGCAGATCAAGTCTTTCTTTCTCTCTCCCAAACTCTGACAGAAACGAGACTTTGTGAGACTTGTTGTGTCAGTGCAGCCTCTTGGAGCAGGATGCCTTGCAGGGTCCCAAAGACTCATTTCTGGTGGAGTTTGGGGGAGAGAAAGAAATACTTTTGCTGCTTTCCTTGCATGCAGCCAAAAGCAGAAGAAGAAGTGGAAAGAAGCAGCCTGGTGGCCAGGCCAGGCACGTGGGGTAAGTGGGGCAAGTTCCCTCCCTTCACCCTTTCCCCCCTCCCCTCACTACCTCATGTTGTTTGCAATGCAAGTGATGCAAGCCTTGTGTTCCCGTGGGCCATGTGGGCGGCACAGCCTTGTATTCCCACGCAGCCTGGATTAATTGCTTTGGGGGTGCTTTGGGGGTGACATTTCTCTGTGGACCACCAAAATTTTCTCACGAACCACTAGTGGTCCCTGGCCCACTGGTTGGCAACCACTGGTTTAAAGGCTTTTCCTCTCCCAGGAGAAAATTTATATTTGCTTAACTGAATTCATGCTGCCCATTGAATATGGCAGTGAATGCATTCAGCCAGCTAGACAATTCCAGCCAGCCATCCACTGGATGGACTCTTGACCATAAAAACAAACTTCTTGAATCAGAGAGTGGATGATACCTAACTTGTTCTCTGGATGCCAGAAATATTTCTGAAAACTCCCCAAAAGGATATGAGAGCAAAAGATGCTTCTAATAGGGCACTCCAATTCAATGTCTGGCTATTCTTCATGAAATGCAGCTACCATTTCTGAAGTTGTTCCAGTAAAAGAGAGTTGTCATGGATGTTGTGGCAGATGGATTGAAAAGATTCCATTATTTGTTTCTTTCTGTAAGCTTCAGACTGGTGGCTTGCATAAACCCTGCATAAAATTCACAGAGTGGGAATTCTGACTGTTCCTACGGCCATCCCATAGTGGTAGCTGGGCCTCTGCATTTTACGAGGGAGAAATGTCTCTGCAAGGCAACTCTTATCCATACCTGATGCCTGTTAAAGGGTCAGCTTGATGTGCATGGAAGCTGCCCACACAGCTAGATTTTATCTTTAAATTTATCAGCCCTTTTATCATCCATTCCTGTTCATCACCAAATCAGGTTTCATATTAACATCTTGGTTCCAGTAAAGATAGGTATTGTATCAGATGACAAACTGTATGATCCTCCCTCTTATTCTGTTGCCTGCACTCTTTGTTCTAACCACACATTTCTTGGACATTCAGAATAATGTACAACAGGGACACACCGTTCCCACAAAGAAGGAAAACATTACATCATGGATATAATAGCAAAAGAATTGAAAATAGAAAACAAACGACATCATCGAATGGTCATGGAAAAAGATCTCACATTGCTTGTTTTAAAACAAATGCAGCACCCAGCTAAGATGGGGAAACTTAATACTTTTGCCTGCATATATTCCATTGACCAAGAATGCTTTATACTTTACCTTACCACTGAGATGGTACTATCTGGTTTTTTAAAAATGAAATCAGAGATAGCACACCACATAGCCCTTTCTGATATCTAAGAATTAGTTTAAAATTAGTGTTTTAAAAAAATTAAGGATTATTAATTCGTGGTAGAGAGTAACAAGCAGTTGCTTAGATGGGACCTGCTTCCAGTGGAGAATCCAAAAGGTTGTGGCTTTGATTTGAAACATCCATCTACTAAAGATGGAGCTATATCTGAAGCATGTTCCTGAACATGAGGATAAACAGGTATCTTCGATCAGTATTTCATTAAAGCAGCCTTTTCTACACTGGTGTCCTTCAGATGCTTTTTATACATTACACATTTAATTGTAAACTACTCAGATTTTCCCTTCAGGTTTTGTAAATCCAGCCATTGTGATTTATTCCATAAATAATTTTCAGGTAATTCAGAGTTTGGCACAATGTGGGAACTATGTCATAAAAATGTCTACCCAAATGGTTCAAAACACTGCTTTTTTTCTAAATACCATAGTATATATATTGGACTTTTCAAATTGTTGGTTATCTAGAAATTACAGGTGTAGGACAAGGTGGGTTCAAGACCATTGGCTATTACAATTGTCTTCTTCTCATTCTACAAGAGAAGCTACAATGGTTCTGAATTACTATGACATGAGCAGAAAATAAGGGTGCCTTCTGTTCCTAAAGACAATGATTGGCTTACAGGATCCAGAAGAAATGATGAGAAGTGGAGGAAACTGGAAGATTCAGGAGGAATGGCTGGGAAGCTGCCATCTTTATCCATAATTCTATCAATATGGAGTGATTATCTGCCTGGTTAAAATGACCTTCATTCTCAATGAGTGACTTTAAAACAGTAACAGTTACATTTTGAGAAAGTACAATAGATGGCTATAGACTTCAGTTAACAAGTAAAAGCAAATACTGCAACCAATCCTGCAAGTTATTTACTCAGAATTAAATCTCATTGAGTTTAAAGTACTCCCAAAATGACAGGATTATATTTTTATTTATGTATTTAAACAAATTTAAGTAACCATCCAACTCACACATAAGTGATTCCAGGCAGCTTACAAATTTTTTTTAAAAACCTACCATTCAGTCATACTTTAATTTGCATTACTATTACTATTGTTGTTGTTGCTGCTGTTGTTTTTGTTGTTATGGAGCCATGTTTTCAGATCCAATAAGAAAATTGAATATAGCTAGATCACCAGTGGTTGTACTCATATACATACCTGTTTTGAAGTGTATCTTTCGTCTTTCTACCCAGAAATGCCCTTAAAGAAACAATTAAAGAGAAAATAGTGAGAAAGAAAGCCCAAATGAATTTAATATGCTAAAGCTCAATGGGGCATGCTGGAAAATTACATTACTTGTATGGAAACTAAATTCCCAGCGCTGTACATCTTTATAGGGGGCGACTTTAATGCCCGATTGGGAGTCCAAGTTCCCCCATCAATTGAGGCACTCTATTCCCAAGAAACTCTCCAGGCCATAGGACACCTGATTTCAGCCAGACATTCTAAGGATGAATTAACAAATTTTGCTGGCATTCAGTTAGCCCTTTAAGCAGCCCAACACAACAAGATAATTCTTAATGAGAGCACCCTAGGTGATCTAGCTAGTGAGTTTACTTTTAGTTACTCACATGGGAGTAGTTTTATTGATTTTGTGCTGGTATCCCAGATTCTTAGAAAGGCAGTCCGTGCTTTTTATGTGGACTGCCTTATGGAGAGTGACCACTACCCTCTAGTTACAATCATTGGGCTTTCCTCAAATATACATCTCCCTAGGGGTCCCCAGATATTAGATCCCTATGCGGCCTCATATACAAGGAGGATCAAATGGTCTTCTAATACTGAAAGAAAGTTCCACTCCTTTTTATCATCTTCAGAGTGTCTCAGCCTATACAATCAGGCCCTAACAAGTAGTTGCCCAGGGGCAATCTCGGCCTTTGAATCACTAATTAATAGTGTTCAAAGGGAGCTAAAAGCCGTCTGTAGGCTAAGTGGTTCATATCAAGAAAGAAAAGAAAAAAGAGTGTCTGATGCTCAGGAACCAGATTAATCAGGTTTACCTGCTCTATCGTAATTGAGGGGACAAATGCCCACCAGGGGACTACTATTGCTTGAAGCGGGAATATAAAGGACTAATTGCTAAGAAAAAGAAAGCTAAAGTGAGAGGGAAGTGGGATCTACTTCTCCTCTCCATGCATCAGAAGAACACTTGATTATTTTGGCAAATTGTTGCCAGGTCCTTGCCTGGTTATCAAGAACTCCCTCTGCTGTATTTCCAACAGAGATTGGGAAAACCATTTCTTGGCAATTTTCCAGGTGTCAACAAGTTCGACTGTGCTTGGGCCACAGCTGCCCCTTGCAGTTCCTGACTGGCAACCCGTGACTCATGCTGAGATTACCGAGCTTATCTCCGAACTCAAGTTAGGCAAAGCCCCTGGCCCTGATGCTATACCCCCTGATCTGCTAAAATCCAATCCCGAGTGGTGGATTCCTCTCTTAACAAGTCTGTTCACGCATATCAATAACTCTGGCAGGATCCCTACCTCCTGGAGCTTAGCAATTATTGTTCCAGTTTTTAAACAAGGAAATAGGAACAACCCAGCCGACTATCGCCCCATAAGCCTGCTTTCCATCATTGCAAAACTGTATGCTAAATATCTCCAACGTAGACTCCTCACTTGGGTTGAGAAGTCCAATATTATTGATGCTGAACAGATTGGGTTTAAAGTGGGCTGTGCCACACTTTGTCTTAGCACACCTGGTCGATAAATACACTACCATACCAGGTGGCAAACTTTTTACTGCTTTTATTGACGTAAAATCAGCTTTTGACTCAGTCCCTAGGTGACTGTTGTGGTCAAAACTGCTCAAAAGTTCTATCGATAGACATCTTCTGCTCCTAATTAGATCCTTGTAGAACCAGAACTCTAGTCAGGTCAGGTGTGGTTTGCAGGGAGAACTTTCAAATCCTATCCCGATTAAGAACAGAGTAAGGCAGGGTTGTGTTCTGGCTCCTCTTTTCTTTAATTTATTCTTATCTGACTTGGCCTTTCACATTGGACATATTGAGTCCCATGCCCCAAAGCTGTCAACTACAAAGATCCCGCTTTTCCTTTATGTTGACGATGCAGCCCTCTTTTCATTGTCAAGGCCAGGTCTGAAAAGATTACTTTCTGCATTTGGGTCTTACTGTGCTGAGAACCACTTGTCCATTAATTATGACAAATCCAAAGTATTGGTGTTCCCTAGAGCCCAGAAATTGTATAACTGGGCTAATAATGGTAATGCTGTTAAGCAGGTTTTCCATTTTAAGTATTTAGGTATTTAATTTCAGAACACCAGTGCTTGGACTAGACATCGAACCCAGGTGCTGAATTCGGCCTCCTATAGTCACCAGCAGATTTTAAGATTTTTTTATACCCAAGAAGGCCAGTCTATTCCTTCTGCTCTGCGTATTTACAAAGCCAAAACTTTGGCTCAAACGCTTTACAGAATTCCTATATGGATATGGGGCTTCAAGGATTGTATTGAAAGAATCCAGGCTGTCTTTCTTAGAAAACATCTGGGTTTTCCTCCTTGTATTTGTTTTGCTCCGATGTACCTGGAACTGGGCACTCTATCAGTTGAATGTATGGCGTGGATTAACATCTTTAAATGGTGGTTTTGGGTGCTCTTTCTGGAAATTCCTGGTAGCTACCTCTTCCTGGCGTTTGCTGACTCTCATATTTCTTGTTGGGAGAGGGAGCTGATGAAGAAATTACAGCTACTAAGTTTTATGGGGAATGCCCTGGGAGATTATGGCCTTAAGGATACCCAATTTAGGGTAGTCCAACGGCTTGTGGACATTGACTTGCAATATCTACGAGCCAGAGCTAACAAAACTTGCTCCTCTCTGATCTTCAGCCAATTTAATAATTACAGACTGAGGATGACTTCCTATTTTTACACTCTAACCATTCCCAAGTATAGAAGAGCTTTCTCCCTAGCCCGCTTTAATCTCTTGCCCTCAGCACTACTAGATGGGCGATTTAAGAGGCTCCCGATTAACAAGCGGCTATGCCCCTGTGACAGAGCTGAGGTCGAAACTGTGGAGCATGTCCTTTTATATTGCCCTATGTATAACACAGGCAGATCCAACCCTTACTGTCTCTCCTTGGAACAGACTCTTCTAGACCCAATGTTAGCAATTTGTTCTTATATTGTCTAGAGGATGGCTCCTCATACATCACTTCTCAGGTTTCCTTTTTTTTTTTAAGAGCTGCAACCATCAGAGAGAACGCTGTAATTCCCCTTAATCAAGTTTTTGGTGACCAATTGTTCATAATTAATTTTCCCATGTTCTTCTTTTGTTGTACTTGTGTTTTGGTCTGTGACCGCAAATAAAGTATTCTTATTAATATGCTCCCAAAATTATAAGATTATATTTTTATTTATTTCTTTAAACAAATTTATGTAACTATCCAAGATCCAACACACACATTAGTGATTCCAGGCAGCTTGCAAAAATTTTAAAAATCTACCATATAATAAAACCAATTTAAAAAAACACACACCATCCCTCATGGCATATATCAACCCCTCAGCTTGTATGAGTAGAAGCTGCAGCATTTTCCCCTGCATCTCGCCAACCCTATATTCTGATGCTGCTCCAATAGCTCATTTGTTTATTTTTTTCTAAGGTTGCCACATATGATAGTAAAGAATGAAAGTTCAATGCTCAGTGACAGTGTCTAGCAAGAATATATCATTGCATTTATCATTCATGGAGGATATTTGGCTGGTTAGACTCATATTGAACCAAAATATCCTTTAGATCAGACATGTCAAACACACTGCCTGAGGGCCTGATCCTGCATGCAATAGGTCCAGAATTGTCCCATGTGGTTATCCCAGAGATGGCGAGGAACTGGCCCATGGTGCCCTGGCCCCAGTCCACCCTGGCCACACCACCCAAATAAATTCCTGATAACAAAATCCTGATATGGCTGACAATGGGATCAAGTTTGACATCCCTGCTTTAGAATCTAGTTAAGCTAGTCACACTTTCAGTCAGATCTGTAATACTTATGTAAATGTGGAAAGAAAAGAAAATAGATCACCAGTGGTTGCTTCTGCATTTACATACCTATTTTTTGGGTGCATTTTTCTTTTTCTACCCAGAAATGTCCTTAAAGAAACAAAGAGAAAAATGAGATCTTAGCCTGGATAAACCCTTTTGACAATGTTCAAAGCAAATGATACAGCATATATTTTTGTACTGCAGGCACACACAAATTCCTATCACTTAAATGAAATATGTATATATTTCCAGTTCTCAAAGTAGATTCAAAAGGCCTTTTCAGTCACAAGACTTTTCTGTGCATGTACAAATTTTAGCCAGGCAGCAGAAGTCTTAATTGCCTCTTATGCCAAAACACACATCTGCAATTATCTCCAAAGCAGGGGTGGGATTCTACCAGTTCGCACCTATTCACTAGAACCATTTGTTAACATTCTAAGCAGTTCAGAGAACCAGTTGTTAGAAGAAATTACTGGCCTAATCCTGTAAGGAAGGCAGGAAGGAAACATTCTGGTATTGCTTACAGAAACTGCCTCTCCATTAATCTTTATTACATTCTTGGCAGGACTAGGAACTTCTGTCTCAGAAACTTCTCTGGAGTTATTTTTCCCTCCTTTGCTAATACTTTGCTTGTGTGGAGTGACCATTTAAAGTTACAATGGCACTGAAAAAAGTGGCTTATGACCATTTTTCACACTTACAACTGTTGCAGCATCCCCACAGTCATGAGAAGCCAGGTGAGGAGATGCGTGCCTCGATGTGAGTGATATAAGTGGGCCATGCCCAGCCAATAACATGACAACCAAGCCATGTCCACCAACTAAGCCATGCCCACAGAACTGGTTGTTAAAAAATTTTAAATTCACCCCTGCTCCAAAGCTTTAAGCGTGCATGTTGCAGGTAACCACATATCTGTTTGGGTTTTTACTTATTTTTGGCTTTGTTAGCATACATGTCCACCTGGCAATCTCAAGTTTAGTGTTTGTTCAGCATGGAAAATTGTTTAAAGTTGCCAAGAAGAATGGGGGGAAAAGGATATGGGACTGTAGGAATATACCAGACAGCCAATGCTCTACATACAAATTCAGCCAGCAAAAGAGCATATCATTCAGCAATATTTTTAGTGTTTATAACTTTTATATGCAGCATCATGTGAACAAAAATTTGCTTTTTAAAAACTACATTCATAGGTGTATGGCCAATAAATCTTGAGACTGTTCCTCATAAACAGGATTTTCAGAGTAGAGAGTTGCAAATAACTATGTGTCTCCAGGGAAGAGTTACCATTTTTCCTGAGGGATTCCTTCAGTGGTGGGATTTGTTGTGTCCAGAGTCTTCACTCTGGTCCACAAGATAGGGTGCGCAATACGACTACCTGATTGGCTGGTCATCTGACAGTTGGGAGTATAAAAGAGCTGTCAGAGGAAGCCGCCTCAGATTGCCGTTTGTGCAGGGGACAGTTAGTTGAATGCCTGTTGGCAACCCACTGTTAGCAATAAACTTTTGTTAGCAATTATTATTCTGAGTTGCCTCAGTTCTTCTCCTGCCGATCGCAAGATCTAATAGGATTCAAAAAATTTTACTACCAGTTCTGTGGGTGTGATTAGGTGAGCGTGGCTAGGTGGTCATGGTAGGTGGTCATGTGACTGGGTGGGTGTAGCTATGTGGTTTTTTTTTCCCTTTCGCACCCCTCCCCAATTTTTGCCTACTGGACCTCAGGGAAGCCTCCTGGCAAGATAAGTACAGCAGCAAGTGGGGGAATCAGCTATGATTTCCTGTTTTCTAGCTAATCTAAATCGCGCGGCACAGCTGATTGTTAGAAATTCGGCTGAATTGGTAGCAATTTTTTACTACCGGTTCACCCGAACTGAGCCAACAGGTAGACTACCACCACTGGATTCCTTCCATTCCTTTTGAAAAGCTATAAGAACAGATCTCTTTAATTTGAAAAGAGACGTGTGATTGTGAGGGATAAATGTAAAGATGTTTTCAGAGTGAGGAAAAACAATGAATGACTGTCACAGGGAAAAAGCTTTACCAGTGTAAAGCTTGTGAAAATTCCAGATGGTAGAAAGCTGATAAAAGTAACGAAGAGCTAGGCATCTTCCAGACCTCAGCTAGACATTAGGAACAGAGATGGCCTGTAGCAAATAGAAAGTGTATTAAATAACTCCTGGAGCATTCGTTAGTCAAGGCTTAGGAATAGGATGGCTAGAGACCAATATATCCCATTCTTTAAGACAAAAATCAAGATTCTCATGTGTTCCCTACCCTGTAAGTGAGACCCTCAATAAGAAAAATCTGGTACTTAATAAATTGGAGCATGTGGAAATTAGTACCTGTTCTTCACAACATAACAGGCCAAATGTATCAGCTTTTCAGAGTATGCTCCTCAAGAAGAGGACTATCTATCAATGAATGAGCATCATTTACCTAAAGGATCCATTACAGATTTCAAAATAAGCATTATAACTTACAAACTCTTACAATGGAGTTAGATTCTATATATCTCTGAATATTGGCATAGTCTTATGCAAGACAAATGATGAAATGTTTATTCTCAAATTATAAATGCATTAAGAATCACAATAAAAACTATCATAAATATTAGTTGTGACAGTTCATAAATTAATTGCTGCCATCTCTACACCAAAAAAAAAATTGGTTCAGGATACTGGCACTATCAAAAGTATAATGCTACAAAATAGGTTTATTGGGCCAAATGTCTTAAAAGGCAGATTTTTGTGTGGCAAAGATAATCATTCTTCACCCAAGAAATTTAACACTGAATATCCTGAATATATGTTTTAGAAGTATATGGAATAAATATTTAGTATTTGAGATGGGGCTATATAAATACAAACAAAAAACGAATAATATTGATGTTCTTAACTGCTTTCTATACTGCAGATTCTGTTACATGTTTTTCATGCAGTTTTTTACTTTTCAGTATTTTAATCTGTTTTTATATTGTTTTTAATTTCTGTTAGCTGCAATTAAAGTACATTTCCTGTTAATATAGCTGATTGTCACAGATTTCCACAAGATAACCAAACTTTAGATGATTATGAAATGCTACCTAGAACGTCTGAAAAGACCAAGGTGATTTTTTTATTATTATAAACAATTCTTAGTGTCATTTCATTCTATCTATCTATCTATCTATCTATCTATCTATCTATCTATCTATCTATCTATCTATCTATCTATCTATCTATCCATCCATCCATCCATCCATCCATCCATCCATCCATCCATCCATCTATCATTCTCTTTTATAAACTATTAATAAAGCAACAATTCAATCAAATAGCTCATCTTGCCAAAGCAAACAGTCTCTGTTGAAATCATAAACAGCAAACAAAGGAGAGGAAAACCTCACCTATGAGGGGAAGTGACAGGGAAAAAAGAAAAAAAAGAGAAGAAAGGTGAAACTTTGCAAAACACAGGGGTTTCCTACAAGCTTGTAGGGATCACTCAGCAAATCCTAAACAACAGAGGACACAGAGGCAGATGGCGGCCTAGAAAAACCGTCATCTGGTCCTTAAACCAGCCGATACTCTGTGGAAGACAACTGATAAGACTTACGAAAGGTAGAATGCCTTCTATCTAGAGACAATAAAAATGCAGTAGAAATATGGACAGCTATGTGCTCTTCAAAATGAAACTTTTTGGAGCACTTTCTCAACTCTCCAACCGCCCCCTCTTCCTCCTCCTTTTTTTTTTTTTTTACAATTAGGCAGTCAATCCACTGCTAACTCAGTACAACTATTACTGGTGCTTCCATGCATAAAATCTGACTCTCAGACAGGGGTGGGATTCAAAATTTTTAACAACTGGTTCTATGGGCATGGCTTAGGTGGTGGCGTGGCTTGGTGGTCATGTTATTGGCTGGATGTGGCCAACTCAATATCACTCACATCGAGGCATGCATCTCCTCGTCTGGCCTCTCGTGACTGTGTGGATGCTGCAACAGTCGTAAGTGTGAAAAATGGTCATAAGTCACTTTTTTCAGTGCCATTGTAACTTTGAATGGTCACTCCACACAAGCAAAGTACCAGCAAAGGAGGGGGAAAAAAACTCCAGAGAAGTTCCAGAGACAGGAAATCTAGTCCTGCCAAGAATGTAATAAGGGTTAACGGAGAAGCAGTTTCTACAAGCAACACCAGAATGTTTCTTTCATGCCTTCCTTACAGGATTAGGCCAGTAATGTCTTCTAACAACTGGTTCTCTGAACTGCTTAGAATGTTAACAAATGGTTCTAGTGAATAGGTGTGAACTGGTAGAATCCCACCCCTGCTCTCAGACTTCAAGAATGCCTTATCAACAGAGCCTCTACCAGGGAAAAGTCTAATTAACCACTTGTTCCACTTACAGACAAACAGCTGTTCAATCAACCACCAGGAGAATGTTGAACTACCCGCTTCAGTGCTTTCTGACATCAGGCTGACCTCATCAGGCAGCTTTGAGTCCTTATACTGGAGAAATTAGCTCTTTTTCTGATGCTTTAGGCTACTTCTGACTATTTTAACATATGAAACACATCCTTCCTTCCTTCCTTCCTTCCTTCCTTCCTTCCTTCCTTCCTTCCTTCCTTCCTTCCTTCCTTCCTTCCTTCCCTTTCCCTTCCCTTCCCTTCCCTTCCCTTCCCTTTCCTTTCCTTTCCTTTCTTCCTTCTTACACATTGACACTTTGTCCCTCTCTCCAGCTGTCTATCAGCTTTTATAGCCAATGTTGCTTTGCTGTCTGGGGAGAGGGCTTAGAGAGATAGAATCACCACCATACAGGTGCTGACCATTTTCTAAGCTTCTGCCCTTCCACTAGCATTTTAGATGCAGAGCACATACCTATTAAAATCTGTGCTATTGGATTCATGATTTTAATATGGAATCTGAGGGCTCTGATTTTGGAAGTGACCTTGATATGAAAGAGTGAGTCTGCAAAGCCACATTTTGTTCACCCTTTACCAAATGATAGAATAAAATGGGAACCAGCCCAAGAATATATTTATATCTTTGCTTAGCTTTTGTCTCATGGTTACAGAGTTATTGAATTGTGTTCATCAAGCTTTTACAACAGAGTTGTTCGTGCATGGTGCAAGGAAATGGCTCATGGCTGATTTGGGCTGGGAAGGACTGACTGGCCCAAAGTCCTCCAGCTTCTGTTCCTGAGGGAGGACTAGGACCTGGCTCTTCTGACTTCCAGTCCAGGACTTTAGACCCCACATCATGGTTTCCTGTCAATGATAACAATGAAATCACACTTGTACAACTAACTGACGTAACTCTAGTAATCGGACTATGTAAGATTCAGCAATGGAAATTCAAATTTCTTGTGGTATATTAGGTTAATAGTTTCCTATTTGGAATTGGTTTTTGTTTGTTTCTCTCTCTTTCCAAATTCAATAAAAGGCTCCTGGTGACTTCCTTTTTAATGTATAACTCCACTTAAAATGACAATAGCAGGTATTTGGTATTCCTGTTTTAATGTCAGAAATATTAACGTTTTAATTAGCATTATAAATATCCCAGCACTAAACTCTTGATGGAAGTAAACATTCAGGAGAACATAATATTTTCTACTGTAAGGGTAATAAAGTTCTGTAAGCATAACAATATTAATAAGTGATCTTAACAGAAATTAAAATTTCCCCAAATCTCATATGATACCTTGTGAGACTCAGTTTCATGGGATTTAGCTCATGTTTTAATTTCATTTTTAATAAAATGATTGTTTTTCATGGTCCTTGATTGCCATCTATTGGTTTGAGGGAAATGTGATATCTCTGGACCTCTGCAGCAGGGATTCCCAAACTCCAGGTTCATGAACCAACTCTGGGTCACGGCATGTCAGAAACTGGGCTGAGCAAACAAGGGAAGCCCCAACTGCGGGATGCAGGCAGCCTGAGAAACCACGCTCCCTCCAGTCCACAGAAAAAACCCCCTCCATGGAACAGGTCCTGGTGTCCCAAAGATTGGGGGCTGGTACTGTACTGACCTAGGTTCCCAGATGTGTTAAACAGATGTATGGTATGAAAACCACTCCTTTTAAAATTCGTGAATGTCTCGTATATAACAGCAGTAAGTAAATGGAACAACAGAGCAGAAACAGGCTCAGTAAGCAATAGCTAACAGTTCAGTGGGATACAATACTTCTTTTTGCTATTCTGCTCTGGTCTTAAGGCATTCTGAATTTTATTTTCAAATCCTGCTATATAATTCCTTTCAGGTTTCTGGGTTTGCATCACACTTGTATTTTTGTTTCTCTCGGTATATCACACAAGCCACACTTCAAAATGGAAAGGGAAGTAAGACAATAATAAATCAGTAAGTAAATATTAAATTAAAAATGAATGAAAAATGTATCACATTTGCAAATCTATCTATCACATCTATCAATCTATCTATCATCATCTCTCTGTCTATTTCTGTCTGTCATATCTATCTATATCTATCTATCTATCTATCTATCTATCTATCTATCTATCTATCTATCTATCTATCTATCTATCTATCTATCTATCTATCTATCCATCTATCTACTCCTTAACCTCCACCCGCAAGATAATTTGAAGCTGAATGCTAGGCATGATTAAGACAATCTCAAACTCACTAATATAAGTCTTTATTGAGAGAGGTGCATTTTTTGTGTATCAGTATTTTGTGTATTGTTCATCTTCTCCAGCTACAGTTGGGAGGCTATGTCAAAGTTATAAATGCAAAAGGAAAAAAATTAAAATCTGCTTTGGAGATTAGTGCAAACCACTCGATAGCTGGATGAATTGTAATTTTTGAGAGAAAATGCTAATTCTTCAGAGAAATAAATTAAGCATAGCACCAATAAAGGAGAATATTGGTAACTCAGGGAGGACATGGGGATGCTTGCTGCTCTTTGATCTTGCATGTTTTCTTGCAGACCCAAACTAGGTAACAGTTCCAATCCGTATTGAACCTCCCATCTTCCATCAACAATGAGGTGATTGACAGAATGCCCCAGGTGGATATCAACCACAGCCTGGATGACTACCATCAAAGACTGAAACCTTACATACCATCAGTCAGCTATTCAGGGGGAAGGCCCCAGGATCTGACATGATCCCAGTGGAAGTCTATAAGGATGGTAGTGCAGTGCTTGTCAATAAACTCACTCAGCTATTCCAATCCTTCTGGAATCAAAAAGCAATTCCTCAGGAACTGAAAGATGCATCAATTGTATACCTCTACAAGAGGAAAGGGAATTGACAAGTCTGCGAGGATGCTTTCCATTGCAGGCAAGATCCTTGCATGAGTGTTGCTGAACTACCTGACTGACCACTTGGAACAGGATCTATTACTCGAGACACTCTTTTTGCAAAGAGCGTGACACTATACACATGATCTTCACAGTCCAACAGCTCCAAAGGAAATGTCATCAGCAGAATCATGAATTTTACATCATCTTTGTAGATCTCACCAAGGCTTTTGGCACTGTCGATCATGAAGGTCTGTGGCGTATTATGTCAAAGTTTCGGTGCCCTGACAGATCCATCCTGATGGTATGTCAGTTCCATGACAGCATGATGGCTCATGTTCTGGATGACGGAAAAGCTTCAGAGGCCTTTCCCATTACAAATGGCATCAAGCAAGGGTCCGTATTGGCATTGATCCTGTTCAGCATAATGTTTTCAACCATGCTGTCAGACACCTTTCAGAACAGTTCCTTGGGAGTTAGCCTGAGATACAGGTCTGATGGGAAACTCTTCAACTTGTGAAGACTCCAAGCTGTCACCAAGATAAAGGTGACTGTGCTACAAGACCTCCTTTTTGCTGACGACTGTGCCCTGAATGCTGGATCACAGCAGGAAATACAAGTCAGTGTGGACAAATTTGCAACGGCATGCAACAACTTTGGCCTCCTCATTAACACAAAGAAGACCAAAGTGGTGCATCAGCCAGTTCAGACAGCCCATCACCAAGAATGCACTATCACAGCAAAGGGGAAAAAACTGCAAGCAGTGGACCAATTTACATTCTTTGGTAGCACCCTCTCCCACACAGTGACAATTGGCATTGAGGTCAAATGCGAAATCGCCAAGGCAAGTTTTGCATATGGCAGACTACTGAACAATGTGTGGGACTGCCATGGAATAAGCCTTGTTACAAAGCTCAAAGTCGACTGAGCAGTAGTGGTAACTACCCTGATGTATACCAATGAGACTTGGACTGTATACAGGAGGCATGCTAAGCAATTGAACCACTTCCACATAACCTGCCTCCTCAGACTTCTGAGGATCTGGTGGCAGGACAAGGTGCTTGACACAGAAGTATTCTCCAAAGAAGACCTCCCATCAATTCACATCCTGCTGATGAAAGCCAAGACACACTGGGCAGGCCATGTTGCAAGGATGCCAGACCCTAAACAGCTCCTCTATTGTGAGCTGTCTCAAGAAAAGAGATCGCATGGGGGACAATGAAGTGATACAAAGATATGTTGAAAGCCTCCTTCAAGTCCCTGGACATCAACACCACCTCCTGTGAAACCCTGGTACAAGATCGATTGATATGGCACACATTGATCTACCAAAGCTGCCAGACATTTGAAGACAGAAGAAAAACCATAGCACAAGAGAAGTGAGAACTCCGCAAAGCCAGAGCTGCCAATGCTGCAACAATGGTGCCACATATGTCTGCCCAACATGTGGCAGAACATTCAGTGCCCATGTAGGCCTTACCAGCCACCTGTGTACACATCGTGGACAGCCCACAACTCATTAGATGTCCAGGTCCTCTTCGAACACGACGGACGGACATCATAGCGAAAGATATGATGATTTAATCACTCAAAAGCCACCAGCAATCATTTACTAGTTATGACATTTGATAAAGGGGTGTTTATGTTTGCCATGGCACTTAAATGCACATGCCATCATCATGTTCCCTCCTCCCCATAAATATCCCTTAGTGTTTACCAAATGTGATAAATATGAAAGCAGGAGGGATTGTTTTTCAGTTTAACTGATTGGTTTTTTTTTTAAGTCTTCCTTTGAAAATCAGGCTGATGTCCCAGATTGTACTCTGGCATTTAAATTACTCTGGGGTCACTTTTGCTGTTACTGCTTTTTTTTTGCTTCCTGACCTGTCATTTTTAATATTCTCAAAGTTGATTTTATGTTCTTAGATTTACCATTGAAAGGATTAGAGCATGTCCAGAGTGTACCTAACTCAACTTTTGATATTCCTGGCTGCTGGGAGAAGCTCTATTGTAACTTAATGTGCCAACTGAGGAGATAAAGTTTCCAGACTAATTGCCAAGCTTAGCCTTGCTTGTAACTTAAAATGTGTAATCACAGCAACTTAATGTGAGATAAATAACTCTAACAAACTTTGGGCTATGTGCCAGAAAATGTATTCCTTTCCCCTGTGTGAAGTCCATTGTTTTCAGGGCGCTGAGAAAATCATGAAGTTTGCATGAACTAATGAATATGAAATTATGTTTCTAACACTATGGTGATCTGTGCAAGCTGTATAAACCATAAGAAGTTTGAGAAAAAGTTTTTGTGCACAGCTTTTTCTTTTTCTGCCTGCTCTGTTTAAGACAGGAGATTAAAAATGCTGGCTTTAATCTTGATTAATAATAAAGCTGAATATCAATAGCCTTGTGTTCAGAGTTTCATTGGATTAATTCAGATTCTGAGATGCACTCAAAACCTTCTTACACCATGACCATTGTAAATTGCCCCACAGATGGTACTTATCATATAAACTCCAAGGAATTGGGTTGTTTGCAATGTGACACAAATATAATAAATATTCTGCCCACAGTTGAAATTTAGTCATGAAGGGCTCACGGTTGCCTCAGCTTTCCATCCTTTTGAAGTTGGTAAAATGAGAACCCAGACCCTTAGGGACAATATGCTGACATTGTAAACAGCCCAGAGTGAAGCACTGTGAAGCACTAAGTTGATGTATGTAAGTCCTACCACTTCCTTCCTCAACTGTTTTTTTCTAGCTATAAGTAATGTGCAGTAATTTGTTTTAGTAGCTGGAGAATAATAACCAGGCCCTACAATCTAATTTTCCAGTGGAAACAAATGGTATACACTACTGTGACTCTGACCCAAAAACTTTAATCACAAATATCTGAGTGATCTCATAAAATCAACTCATTATGTATAAAAGAGGCCACTACCTATATTGTCGCCATGGTTCTGGGAATTCTATGATGTTAGGAATCATGGTAAAATGATGTCACAGCAGTGGCGTTTTCCTACAGCCTCCATATGGCATAACATGTGGTTGCTTGGTAACCACATAGAAACTCTTCAATTGTTGACTGCAATATTCCAAAGCATCCTTCACTTAGGTAAAGCAAGCAAGTGGGATGGGCATCATGAGATATGTTGCCCCCTCTGCAACCCAAATTTTCCTGGTTGGAATTCTATTGATGTATTTGGAAAGGTTGGATGGATGCTCAGTCTCAAACATTAATTGTAGAACAAATACCAATTCTCCAAGGTATGACAATATGCGTATTCGGGAGACAATTGGTAATTCCATTGAATTTCTTAGGTCATCAATTTTAAATTTATGGAGCAGTGTGCTGTCCCAGCCAGTCTATGGAATGGGTTAGTTACTTAGGATTTGTGAGCTGTCCCCTTAAGGGAATGCATCATAGGAAATGTAGGTAAGGGTATCCTGGGAAACGTAGTTCATATCACGTGGCCACATCTGTAATCCTGATTGGCCACTAGATTGACCCTCAAGGGGTTGAAGGAGGTTGCCCTCCATTCTTACCTGCACTCATTACTGATAACATCGTTTTCTTCTATTGATACAAGATGGGTTAGGAGATAACTATTTTCCACGTGCAAGGCAGATATACAAAGGATTGGTCATTGAAAGAGGAATTTCGTCACAAATGTGAGTTACGAGGATACCTGATGTACCAATAAATGAACTTTGTTATGGAAGCTTTGTTGAGTTATCTATCTGCATTTACAGAGCTATAAGTCTACCTCTGTGGAAGGCAGTACAGTGGAAAATACATCCTAATTCATCTCAAAATTAAAGTTTAATGAATTTATGATATGCTAGTGATATTGAAGCCAGGAATGAATACGCAATGTTGACTTGAAACTGCATGCTTCATCATCTCTCTCTGTGAGCATCTTTGGAAGCTGTTTACATGGTGGGAGGGATCGGATTCCCCCACGAGCTACAGACAAAGAGAAGTTTCTATCCCCACCCACCACCCCCTCCTCTACTCATTTTGGCTTTGGCTATCTCAGAGACCCTATTTGCATAACAAGGAATGTAATTACCCAGTTCCCAAAAGATCATCAAACCTTCAGTTTGAACCTTGAAGGAATCTTGCTTGTATTTTTAAATGTAAACCAAAAGCTGTTTTGCCATACTCATCTTGCAGGAAAGAAGCCTCAAACAGACTCTTTCCAGCCAATTTAAAACTGATCAAGGTACATCCTAAAAGGCTAATCCCTCTTCCACAGGAAGTCACTCATTAAACTACCTCATCGAACCCTTTAGCTCCAACAAAGCTGCAAAACCAGTTTGAGTTACAAGAAAGCCCCCCCCCTTCAACGAGAGAAGAGACTCAATTTGTAAAACAAAGGGAGGAGTCAGAGTTACCCATCTGCCTGACTTCTCCCCTACTGCTAAGGCTGATTCTACAGTTTTTAGCAACTGAAGGCGATCTGCCATCCCCTTTTTCTCTTTTTCCTTATAAGACAATGACTGCATCTAGCCAGCCAGGAATTTCAACAGGAAGTCAGTAATAAAAATACCTCTTCAGACCCCTGTGTCTTATACTCTCTACATACTGTTTGCACGGTGGGAGGGACTGGAGTTCCCCACATGCTACTAATAAAGAACTTTCTAACCCCCCTCTTCTCTGCTCAACTTTCAAAGAAACCATTTGGCTGCTAGGAAGAATTCCTTCCCCTTTTCTCTATGGAGTCTGTCTGGATTACACAGGGGAATATTATCTGGACTTTGTAATATTTCTGAATATTGAAGCAGCCCTCAGCAGCACGTTTTTGCTTGATAACTCCTTTGCAATTATTGTGAACATTTATTCAATTTATTTCGAATGTTCCAAGATTACCTACAACCTACCAGCTCCACCTGGTGGTCAAGAAGAAATTTAAAGTAAAATCATTTATTCCTTTTTCTTCAGCCCTAGCCCCATCTGGTAGTCAACAAAAGATTTTTTCTTATGTGATTTTTCCACAATTTCTCAAAAATCGACAAGAGCGATTATGAAACTATTGTGCACCTTTGAATCAACTTAATTCAAAAGCCTAGCGGCAACCTAACATGGGCATAGCAACACCATCTTCCAGACTTTCTGCTGCCACCCTGTGAAGCAAGCGACCCTTTTTGTAATATTTTGCAACGCAACCTCTACTGCCCCCTTCTGTCGCAAGCTCACACCGCACCCTAGAAGCAGCCATTCTGTGTGCTGTGTTGGCATTACCCAGATTCTGCAGTACCGCTTACGTACTCAAGTATTGACCGCAGCAACAATTCTATTTCTGCTCCTTGCTTGTAGCGTACCCTATTACAGAAAGGAAGTGCACAAACAACCACTACAATTTCTAGAATTTTTCCTTTGCCAATTTACAGCATGGCAACCTCCTCACCCATGATAGATGTACCAGATGACACAAATCCTCCACCCACCCTTGATGTAGACATGGAGCCTGATTCCCAACAACCGCTTTTAGATGTCCAACCCTATGGAGAAACCGCGATACCTCCAAGGACCTACAACCTTAGACAGAGTAAGAAGCTTACCGAACCTATGAAAGAATCCTTGAAGAACAATTGGCAGCAGCAATATCGTTGCTACACAGAAACATGGGCAAAGCTCGAGAAGATCCATGATGTCCCAAAACATGGGCTGCCCCCCGAGAAGTTCCGTACATTACTAGATGATCTAGATACCCTTTTCGCACGATGGAGACTCAGCAAAGACAACCTCAAGTCCATCCAGTCAAGATTGGGTGACCCCAAACTCCTAACACACATCCAACACTTCGAGGAAATTCACACAGAATGCGAAGACAAAGTCCAGGAAAGCAAGACAGCCCTCCAAGCAGCGCTCCACGATGTGCTACGGCGGGGAGCTGCATCACGGGAGCAGGCCACATCTGACTTAGCTCCTCAATCACATGTGTCTTCCTCCGTCCATTCTATACGGGCTCGATCGCAGGCAGGTTCTAGTGTCTCGCGCCAAGTCTCTGCTGCTGGCTCACACCATCCTTCCAGGACATCCTCCCATCGTAGCGGAGCATCTCAGGCCTCCAAAGCAGCAAGTTACGCTAAACGAGCTGCAGAAGCTGAGGTAGAAGCTGCGGTAGCAGACGCAGAGTTACGCGCCACAGAGGAGGTAACACGGCAGAAGACAGCAATGGCGACTCAACAGGCCAAGCAACAGGCAGAAATGGCCAAAGCCCAAGCCAAATTGGAGTTGGCCGAACGGCAAAGAAAAGCCACAACAAAAGCAGCACGTGCTGCAGCATGGCGGAAGCTGGCCAACAACACTTCCCTTCAATCTGACCTCGAAGAGTTGGGAGAAGAGAGCCCAGATACACGGGTCCAGGCCTACGTGAATGAGCAGCATTCACTTTGCAATGAATACATACAACCGCCTCAGTTGCCTAGCAGTCTCCCACAACCAGGGAAGCACAGGGAAGAATCACAACCACAGACTCTGTATGTGAGTTACGCTAATGACGTACGCCCTAAAGTACGAGGTTCGCTTCCCTCCAACAGCAAATCTCCCCCAACGGATGCTGTACGTAATAAGGTCCGCGATTCTCTGCCCGACACTACCAACCCTACTCCAATATCGCATGGCCTAACAGGTGAACAAAGTAGACCACCAGTGCTCACACCAACTTCTCGACGAGTCGACATGCCATCAACCACAAGTGCCATACTCAACCCACAGGCAACAGCATTCCTGCCCCAACCTCATCACCAGTACGGCTCCCAGGCACTACAAGGTAACCGAGCCCAGCCTACACAGCAGCGTGACGCTCAACCATCATCCCCAGTATGGGAGGACGACATTCTCCGTAAGTACTGGGAAGAAGACTACATCCCATCATCACCTTCCAGACCAAACCCACCCTACGAGAATCCAGGAGGAGAACCCTCTACATCAACACCTCCCCCCATCTCAGCAAATGCTGAAGATTACTGGAGAAAAATGGCTGTACAGAGTGGAAAGCTCAATTTGCATGCCCATGGAGTTCGCAGATTCTCTGACAAGCCGGGCGGAGAATATATAGTTTGGAAGAAACTTTTCCTACGCCCCATTCAGGCGGCACGCCTCAACCCCGATGAAATAATCGGACACCTGATAGCATGGCTAGGGCCACAGTCTTCTGACATACCAAGAGCTCTTATGATATCCCACTATGATGACCCAGCCGCTGTGCTACGATTATCATGGCAAAGGCTTGACGAACTGTATGGTGCTCCCGAGGACGTAGAAGCCACACTCTTGGATAACCTCAACAGTTTTCCTAAGATTCCTATCGACAAGCCTCACCGGATCATAGACCTCGCTAACATACTCGTCCAGCTGAGAACGGCAAAACGGGATCCCAACTTACCGACACTCGCCTATCTCGATCATGTTGACACACAGAACAAAATTGTTCGAAAACTTCCTCATGTGCTAATTGAAAAGTGGATCCAGTTGACTGACACCTTCCTGGCCAAAGGCCGCCACCGTTTTGTACCCTTCACACTTCTGGAAGAATTTGTCTCCCACCAAGCAACAGTGTGCAACACATACCGTGCTCGTGGCCTCAGAGCCGTTAGTCCTCCGAATACCAGAAGATACAACAGCAACCAAATATCGTCCTCAGGCCCCATACTTAATACCAGAGACAAACCATCCAGGGTGGCCCGGGACACCGAGATCAACACCTCATCCTATACACCACAATCTACACCTCCCATTACAAGGAGACATCAGTTTTGTCCTATGCACAACACTCGTCACTCGCTGAACAGCTGCATCGGATTTGCAGCGAAATCACTGACACAACGAAAAGAATTGCTAAAACAGTACCAATACTGCTCCAACTGTTGCGAATCCAACCATCTGCCCAAATACTGCACAACTAAAGTACAATGTCTCATCTGCGAAAGTGACCAGCACCCGACCGCGCTGCATCCAGATGATGAGCAGCCACGGCAGACACCTCGTAACCCTCCCTTGGACAAGGAGCCGCAACATGACGCAGAAATAGTCAGGGCTCCTCGGCAGACCGACAAACCTCAACCTAAACCAAGGATGAGCGTCAACTGCACAGCACTGCACACCGACACACCAGCCCCTCGTTCGTGTCTTCCCATCTGCTTAGCCAAAGTGTACCCTGACGGATGCCCTGAAGCTGCCGTGAAAATGTATGTGCGGATAGACACTCAAAGCACCTGTACCCTGGCCAGACCCGCATTCTTCGACCTCATCGAGGTACAACAGGCCACACTTCCCTTCACGGTATCAACATGCCATGGACCGAGAAGCATGGCGGGGAGGAGAGCTACTGGACTTTGCATAGAATCCTTAGATGGAAGTACCCAGTTCCCGTTACCGCCCATATTTGAATGCGATGGGATTCCGAACGACCGCAGTCAGATCGCAACACCTGAAGTCATAAGTAGCATTCCTCACCTACAGCACCTTGCTCCTCACTTTCCCGCTCTAGATCCAGAGGCTGATATCCTACTCTTGCTGGGAAATAATGTCCCACATGCCTTTCTCTTCTCTGAGTCGGTAGGCGGTCCTGTAGATGGCCCAGTGGCCATCAAATCTCCTCTAGGATGGGGGATCGTAGGAATTGTCAGTGATGCCCAGTTGCAGGCTCCAAACCTGGCAAATACCTTAGCACCCATTCCACCCGCTTTCCGACGCCCGTTGGCGCCACCAAAAACAAGAATGAAGTTCCCACCTCAAAGGCCGCTGCCGATTAGCACACATTCATTAGGACACCCTAAACGGCCGCCAACAACCACTAGATGTCCACTAAGACACTCTACACAGGCATATGCCTCTTCAACACCCGTTCTAACAGCCCCCCGACGTTCCCGATGTCCTTTGACACCGTGGAAGCAAGAGTACCATTCCAACTCTAGAAGGCCACCAGAAGAGGCATCCAGACTTTCACCTTTGCCATCAAGAGTTCCTGAACATCCTAAACGGCCACCAGCGGTGACCAGCAGACTTTCGCCTTTGCCACCAAGTGAACCTATCAACCCTACAAGGCCGCCAGATGTGACCTCCAGACTTTCACCTTTGCCTAAGAGAGTACCTGTACTCCCAAAAAACTGGCAGAGGCGACCAGCAGATTTGCACCAAAGGGCCGAACTTGAAGATTGAACCTCAAGCTTTGCATGTTTTGCTTTGTTTGATGCTTATTAATGTTTACATTTTTTCTTAGTTATATAGCTAACTGTTTATCTTAGTTATATAGTTACATGCTATTCAGTTACTATCATTGTTTACTGCTTATCTTAGTTTATAGGCAATTTTTTTTTTCTTTTCTTTTCTTTTTTTTCTCTTCCTTTATTATAGTGGAATTTATAATTCCAGGCGGGGAGTGTGCTGTCCCAGCCAGTCTATGGAATGGGTTAGTTACTTAGGATTTGTGAGCTGTCCCCTTAAGGGAATGCATCATAGGAAATGTAGGTAAGGGTATCCTGGGAAACGTAGTTCATATCACGTGGCCACATCTGTAATCCTGATTGGCCACTAGATTGACCCTCAAGGGGTTGAAGGAGGTTGCCCTCCATTCTTACCTGCACTCATTACTGATAACATCGTTTTCTTCTATTGATACAAGATGGGTTAGGAGATAACTATTTTCCACGTGCAAGGCAGATATACAAAGGATTGGTCATTGAAAGAGGAATTTCGTCACAAATGTGAGTTACGAGGATACCTGATGTACCAATAAATGAACTTTGTTATGGAAGCTTTGTTGAGTTATCTATCTGCATTTACAGAGCTATAAGTCTACCTCTGTGGAAGGCAGTACAAGCAGACTAACTCAATCAAATCGTCATGAATATTTGGATGAACTGGGATCCCGTGAAAATCTGCTGAAAAAAACTGTATAAATCATCCAATGTCTTACAAGTGGCACCCAAAACAATAATAACCAAAAATGAAGAGATTCAAAAGTTAGAAGTCCAAAAGGATTTAACTATAGAAATTGCAAAAACTTCAGAAAACAAAGAGAAAACTCATGAGTTGGAGATCCAAAAGGAAGTGGCCACAGAAATTTCAGAACATTCCAGTGAATTCAGCATGAGATCTAAAAGCCCTTTAAAATGGTTAAAGAGGCATCAAAAAACAATACAAGAAGATCATGAGCTTGGAAAAAAGCAAACAGGGGAAGAATTATTTCTTAGCTTCCTAAAGAAAAGGCAACAATTTGCAGAAAGCATACAAAAACTTCAAGGAGAGCAAGTAAAAACAATTCAGAAGGTTAAGAAGTAACCACCAGTCACACCTAAAGCAAAAATAACAAGAAAAAAAAAAGAAATCTCATGAGTTGGAGATCCAAAAGGATGTGGCTACAGAAATTTCAGAAGCTCTGAAAGTTAAGAGGTGCCCGAAGCATCAGTTCAATCCTCAAGCATCAGTTCACTCTTTACAGAAATGTTCCATTTTACATCTTTCAACTCAGGTGCCTGCTTTGACTTCTACTATTGTAGTTGATGATGATGGTGAGGAATAGCCTGATAAAGTAGTCTTTATTCTGAAATCCGGCAATAGATCAGCAAGGGCCAGCCATATTGTAATTAGCAAGCAGGCAAAAGAGAAAAATACTCAGAATGAACAAATCACAGATTAACTTTTGGAGGAGGAACTTGAGAAGGAACAGGAATCAAGAAAAGAAAACCTTCTCAGATAGTTAATAATTGGAGGAAGCAACTCCAGAATATCTACTCAGGAGTCTGAAACTTTCAACGAACTGTTGCCTGATAAAACGTTGTCCAACAAAGCGCATTGGGAGTATCAGGAACAAAGTACCTCTGCTCCCCTCTTATCTGATTTTTGGTCAAGCAATGATAACTATTTTCTTCAGGACGATGTCTTTGAAGCTGAGGTACAAAAACAGTTGGCACATCTGATCCTTAATGAGCTTATGAGGAACCTAGCTGCCTACTTGATCCACATGATTAAAGTGGACTGCAGAGAACTGACTAGCCAGAAGCCTTGTGGTTTTTTCATCGCTAGAAAAGTCTTGCAATGAAACTCCTCAATAAGAGAAATATCATTCAGGAAGCTTTTAGTCTGAAATCTTATTTGTTGCTCACTAAAAATGAAACCAATATGACTATAGCAAGCTCCAGAAAAATGGAGAAACCTTCTGATGAGGTAAAAGCAAGCTAGATAAATAATCCTAATAGGAATTAGGGTTAGGGTTAGGCTTTTGTGCACAAATAGGAATATTACAAGATTTGGTTACCTAGATGTATCTCTCCCCCCCCCCCCCCCACCAAATTGATGTAAAGCAATATTTATTCCATTTATATTTATAGAACTACATTTGTCAGTGATTTATAAGATTTTTTTAAAAAATTGTGAACATTTTTATATGATGTATTATATCATTATAATAATTATTTATATAATCATTTTCACTGTAATTTTCTAATGGGTTTTGTAGGACAATAAATGATTTGGTGCACACTTCCATCTGTCTGGTGTTCAGCAGACAAGATGGATGGTGAAAAAGTTGCCAGGGAAAATTACAAGACAGCATGGAGGGGAACAAGATTTCTGCAACTTGCCTTTGTCTTGCCTTGAGATTACCATGAAATGGTAAGGATCTCAGTTATGGCAAAGTATAAACCAATAATAAACCATGATTTTAAGTTCAAGATAATAATTAAAACATGTATGGCTTAGTAAAATAACTTAAAGCTATGGGTTTAGATTAAAGTTGTTTCTAAAATCTTATTAGATATGGGCTAAGATTCAAATTAAGCAAATTCTAGCATAGCATTATCTGAGAACCAAGATGTTATAGAACAGTCTGATTCATATCAACAACAAGTTGCCCTCTATGACATTAGTCAGGATGGAGTTGATGATGTTAAAATAGGTGAAGGCCCATCTTCCATTTTATTTCTCTTTTTTTAACCTTGTAGATACCAAAGCCGGGAATTCCACAGCATGGGAATGGCTTCAATTGCTGGTTGGCTGTTTCACTAACAACGGAGATGGTTATTTTAATAATTTGTTTGATTAAGGTACGCTAAAAATTTATTCTATATTATATCTGTGTTATGTTAATTTATTTATCCACTATATCTCAAAGTCCTGTAGTGAAAAGATAAACTTCTCCAAATTCTTCACATACTGCTTATTTCCTTGTACACCGAAACTCAGGGGGATCACATTACTGCAGCAGGATTTAATATGATAGTCAATCTCAAAGAGCCATAGCAAATGTGGCCATTAGATAGTAATATCACAGAAACAGATAAAATATTTTATAAAATTATTGGTGAGGGGGACAAATAACGGTAACAAAATGGTGTATTAAGCTTGAATTCATCCCATCTTCAATTCTGATAGGCAGCCTCTGACTGGTAGGCTTGATTTGGTCCCTAAGACCTTCTTATTAGGTTTACCAAGACCATGTTAGAGATTCCACACCTTTTTATAAACAGAAGATGGGAGGGGAGAGTTTCTTATTGAGAAGCAGAGAAAAAAAAGCCATCATTCTCTGTGTCAGTCATTGAATATTTTTCCTCACTGTGAAAAATATTTACATTTATCCCACACAATCACATCTTTTGTTTTTGGATTCAACAGATCTGTTCACATTGAACTGCGAAAGAAACAGAAGGAACCTGTTGCATTGTGAGCCGAAGTTGTCCCTCTGGTCTGCACACTGAACGGGAAGTGGAACTGTTTTGATTGGCTGGCCATCTGAGTATAAAAGGGAGCTGTTAGAAAGAGTCAGCTGTTGCCTGTCAGCCATCCATCCTGTTAGCTGGCTGCCACCGCGGGTAACCATTAATGTTACAAATAAAGATGTCAGCTGAAGTTAACTTCTAAGTTGCCTCTGTTTCTTAAGTCGCTGACTGGTGATGAGGGTGGGATCAGCCAAGTAAGGCAACAGAGCTGAAAGTCACTATGCTGAAGTCACTTAATACGGAACTGAAGTCACCAAAATCTCCACTAACTAAACAAGCAGAAGAAAGATGATTATCACCCCATCATACCCTTTGTTCCATCCAGCGTCTAAAACCTGAGACTCTTATAGAAATCATTTCAACTGTTTCCTCATTGCTGCTGATCTAGCAGAAATTTCTAGCCATAGAAAAAAAGGTTCAGTCATTTTCTCAGCTCTAGGAAGGAGGCAATGGAAAATTATTTCTAAAATCTTTCCAAGAAAACTGCAAGGACAGTCCCAACATTTGCCACCAGTCAACACTGATATGAAGGCATGCACACACACAAGCAGTATCTAGGCAGTTTGCTGACCAAATGCTAAGTGCTAATGAAGACCTCT
The DNA here is from genome assembly GCA_023653725.1 of Bungarus multicinctus. Lineage (NCBI taxonomy): Eukaryota > Metazoa > Chordata > Lepidosauria > Squamata > Elapidae > Bungarus > Bungarus multicinctus. The sequence continues at coordinate 42,901,986 of CM042840.1, forward strand.
GAAGCATTTTGCCTATCTATTTGATGCTGTCTAACAGATGCCTTTTCTGTAACTGATAATTTGCTAAGCCACACTGCCTTCCACACCCTAGTTCTCTCTTTGGTTAATTATAATTCCCAGCATCCCAATGAGTAAGTCACATAGTTCAATACACTGGAGACTGCAAAGCTAGAACACATTTCTTCAAAGAAAGTGTGTTCCATTTTGTCTTTTTGTGTTGTCTCCAGCAATGACGCAACTTCATGAGGTGCAAGTGACCAGAATTTTATAAAGTATTCAAAATATGATCATTACCTAAAGACAAAGAGACTCTGAGACAAAGGAAGAAAAAAACAGTCCCAGATGTTTCTGCCTCCTGAGTTATTAGACATCAAAGATGGATGGGATGCAACTTCCTTCTTTCCCTCCCACAATGGCTTTCATAGGAGATGACCTTTATATGATGTTATCATCATGCCCATATGGGGGGTTTCTGAGAAGAGGCACACAACTCACCTCCTAAATCTGTGTTTATTAATGGAGTGACATCAAACCTTTTTTCAGAATGTTACAGATTAGAAGATCCCTGGCTGGCTTGCATAAACCCCTGTGGACGTGTTACCAACTCTGCGACTAATGAGCAGACAATACACTTGCTATGTAAAGATTAACATACAGCATCGTGACCTAAATAACAGAACTTTGCTTTCAATTATTAAATCCTCCACATTTTGAACATCGAGTGTTTTTAATTTTGGTTTTCAAAAGAAAACAAAATTTTCAGTCCTCAATGGGCTAAAGCCTAAAGGTTTAAGTTCAGGTATATAAAGAGATAAATCAATGCCATAATTGTGCCTAATGAAACATTATACAAATGGTTGTTACCATTGTTTAGAATCTAAAACAGATTTTTAAGGAGTGGATAAAAACTCAGTCTTTTCTTCCACAACAACAACAATCATCAGCAACTTTTAAATTATGCAAAAGGTATTTTAAAGTTGTACACTTTATGTATTCAAACATTTTATATGGCTACCCAAATCAGGAAGTGATTTTAGGGCAGCGCACACAAATGGAAATCACATATAATGACTGCAAGAGAAGACGCAGGCAGAACTAACATCAGCCTATGGTCGTTATGTTTCTACAAATAATCTGGAGATTAAATCCAACCCCTCCTGAATTCTGCTGACCCTTATTTGGTGTCAATGTAGAGTTGAACTTCCAGTTAACTAGACTCTTGCATACAGGGTTGAACAATAAACCTTCTGAACTGCAACTTAATGTATTCTCCAGATTCTTTGCATCTGACAATGACAAAACAGATATTAAAAGTAATAAAGCATATCATGGCCAACTTCATCCAATCAAAAACAATGCAGATGGGCACAAAATCTCCAGACTTGGTGCCTAGGGAGGAAAATTGAGTTTTAAAAACTCTTTGACAGTCAGCAGAATCAGGGCCATCCATATTTCAAACTGTTCCAAAAGACAGGCATGGTAATAGAGAAGCACTTCTCTTAGATCCCACTAGATGAAATAGTTTAAGTGATGGGTTCTGGAGAGGGATATTATAGCATTATACGCAGCATAAAAATATTGTGAAGAAATAATTTTCAGGAAATTTTCACTTTTCTGGTTTATTTGCTTTAAAGAACATTTTACAAAGTATTTTAAATCTTTAAATAATGCCTTTACATTGCACAATTATTCTTTTAAAAATGTTTCTACACAGTTAGGGTGTGAAGCTAACAAACTTACAGACCTGTTTTAGGATTCATTTAAATTAAATGTAGAAAAACAGCACAATAAGAATGTGGTCTTTTCACCCACCTAACATAAACCAGAACATAGAAATATATGCATACTTGTTCTTTCCCCTGCACGCATATTTTGAAAGTAAAATTTTTCCTTTGATGCATGTTCAAATCCTTGGGATGTGGAACTCTATCAGTGTAAACACCTGACTTTTAAAGTGTCTTCTTGGTGAAGGCCATGTAAGCAGCTGGGAGGAGCTAGAAAATATATAGAAGGCAGCATAAAAGAATAAAATTATACAATATCCAAACTGCAATGTATCCCAAAGTGCTGGGGGTACAAAATTAAAGTTCCCCATCCTGAATCTTTATGAAAACACCAGTCCTGGTTGCTGCTTGTCTCTTCCCCAGCATCCTGGTTGATTAACTAAATCAGAGTCGGGTAATTTGTGCCCCTCCCCCCAATCTCAAGAATCATTTTCCCAGTCCAAATCCCTTCCCAAAGGTGGCAAATCAAAATTGGTAGACCTTTTAAGGATTTGTTAGAGGGAGATAGAAAGCCAACAGGCATGCCATCCATTCCACTTTTTAATAACAATTTCATGACCATCACAATCAACACAAAACAAGTTTACTTTTACCAGTTTGGAAGAAGATCTGTATGTCATCCTTTAAGTCCCCTCAAAGAAGCCTGACCTGTTAGCTACAACCAGTCCAATGCTGCCATGATTCCTGGGGTTCCAGGTAGAACATAAAGGCAAAGCATAGAATCCCGAGGCAGAAATAGTTACTCATTCTTAAAGTAGGATTTGGGAAGTGGGTGTGGCTCTCCATTCAGCAAGCCACACAAAAGGGCTGCTTGGCCAGTGGCCACATGTTTCTAGCAATCTAAGCATTTCATATTGTTGAAAGAAGCAAAAGATGATCCTGTGAAATTGGAAATGCCAAGGTTTGACTGTGGAGCTTTTTCTGATATGTCACTCTCACCCCAAATCAGTAGCCTAAGGCTCCATAGCACTGCTTGAATGTCCAAGGGCACCTCCATAAATTCAGGCAGGGAGACTGCTGGGTAGAAAATGTTTTGCCTATGGGAAAAACAGTAGAGGGAGCTATTTCTTCCACCTAGACATATTTAACCAATATATCTATACTTCCCCCACATACAAACACATTTGGCTGAGAAAATTTTGTTCAGCAGAAAAGCATACACATTAACAGTGCAAAGCATAGAACATAGAATAATAGAGGGACCTTGGAAGTCTTCTAGTCCAATGGTCGCCAACCGGTGGGCCGGGGCCCACTGATGGTCTGTGAGAAAATTTTGGTGGTCCGCTTAGAAATCTCCCTCCAAAGCAATTAATCCAGGCCGCACAGGAAAAAAAGGCTGGTTGCCGACGTGGCCCGCTCACCCACTGCCCTCCACCCTTCGACCAAGCGCAAACCTTACCTTGAATAGAGCCACGCGAGTTTGAACTGGAAGGCAAGACCAACGGCAGGGAGGGGAAATCAGCCACTGGGTGACTTGCTGGTGTTGATGGGAAAATCGGCCCCATATTCCAGAGCTGCAGTAGTCACAGAACTGGCCCTTTTGTCATCCCGGAGCAGCTCCTCCAGTCCATGGCAGGCTGGTGCACTTGGGTGGAGGAGCAGCTACTCTGGGATGACCAAAGGCCCAATCCTGTGATTACTGCAGCTCTGGAATGAGACTGACTTACCCATCAACATCAGCAAGCCACCGTCACTCAAAATTCACATTAGTGGTCTGCGGGATTTAAAATTATGAGTTTGATGGTCCCTGAGGTCCAAAAGGTTGGCGACCCCTGTTCTAATCCAATCTCATGCTCAAGCTGGAGATCCTATACCATTTCAAACAAGTAGCTGTCCAGTCTCTTCTTAAAAGCCTCCTTCTTAAAAGCAATCTGCTTGAGGCGGTAACATGACAAGGAGACAGTTTAGGGTGAAACTGGTACCTAACTGTGTAATCTATTCTTTTTTTGCAGTTTTGAAATCTGCTTTAGTTATGAAATGTCTTGGGCCAGAACTGAAAAGAACCAAGAAATGTTCAACAAAGAGCACTAAGTATATTCTAAATATTTGGAGGAGAGTCAGACAGAATCAAAATCTAATGCAAGACTTTGCTGGGATGGTTCTACAAAAATTATCATGCCAGTTCTTGCTGCAGTTGCTTTTGGTTTGATCAGTTTCTGAACACAATTCAATTCAAACGATCCATCAACCTTCCCCCCCCCCCCCCCAAAAAAAAAAAATCAGTTTTGTGAAAGACCTCATGATGAGTGTGAGGATTAGTTCCTGAGACCGTGTTCCTAGCTCAGCAACTGAAGTCACATAGTTGAAAGCAAAAGACATGACCTTCTCTGCTATGGTACCTCTAAAATTCTTTTTTTCCATGGAATATGACTGCTCTTCTCTTGGGCTTAATTTCAACATCATTTTTTTTCTAATTTGTACCTTTTAAGGGGAGGATTTAGGCTGCCAGATTATTTTATTGCTCAACTATGGCATATTATATATTATGATTATTTTATTACTCAATTATGGCATATTATATACTATATATTGTGATAGTTGTAATTTATTATTAAGAAGCCATCCGTGATTGCAATCCTGTGATGGTGCTGCCATAAAGACCCAAGGGCCACAGCTGAGACAATTTCCCCTTCAGATCCCTCCAAGTGATACAATCCAGGTTTCAGCATTCCTGTTTTACCCATTCATATGGCTTATCCCTCCATATATGCATCTGTACATGTTGATGAGCTTCCAGAGATGAATAAACAATGATTGTATATATATGTATTATTATAGTTGTGTATAAAAACAGCTCAGAATGGAAGGGGCAGCATCAACAAGAAAAGTGAAGAACACCTCTGGGTTTTGCTGATACAACATGGCTTCAGGTAAGCTTCTGAATATCAATAGGGAAGTTACTACTTTTTAACGGATGGGAGAGCTGGAAATAGCTATAAGACATCCATTCAGTGAGTCCAGCCTTTATATTGAAAAAAAGCTTGTGTACTAATTTTCCTTACAATATATATCCATTAAGCAAAATATAGAAAGAAGTCCCGGTTACTATTAAATTTGGAAGGGTGTATTATTTTTATTTTCTTTATTGAAATTTAAAATTTTTATACTGGTGAGTATAAAACCAAAGCAACAGTGAGACCCAATTCTCCCATGGGAGAAACAAAAAACCAAGAGAGAATGCCACTAATTATGGTTTACTCGACACAAACAGGTATCTGAAAAAAATGTTCAACTAAAAAATGGAGAAAACAAGAACTGCATGTATGTGTGAAACTGCTGCAACGGCAACTTGTAAAGCCTCCTCATCTAGAAGCATTGTGATGATCGGTTCGAAGAAAAAGAGGGAGTGAATGTTCAAATCATGCATCCTGTATGATGGTGTATAGCAGTGCTTCTGTTTTACATGTGTTCCTATTTGCTTCTACCACACAGAAACTCAACTGGTGCTCTGCTCAACTGAAGCATCAGCAGAGATGGAACCTTTGTGCATGTGTTACGTTTGCAGTCATGAAAAGAACTTGCAGTTAGTGCTTCGTTATGCATTAAAGTGGAAGATTTACCAATATGTCCTCTTTACTTAAGAAGCCAACCTTCATCTTCCTCTGCAGGGACCAGTAGACCCTCCTCTTTCCTTATCATTGGCTTGTTTATCTTGGCTCTGCAATGGACAGACGGAGGAGCCTTCCCCACAATACCACTCTCCAATCTGTTTACCAATGCTGTGCTAAGAGCACAGCATCTCCATCAGCTTGCAACAAATACCTACAAGGAATTTGTGAGTAGTGGTCCATATTTTAGGTCAGCTAAACTTTTAGGTTGCATCATCATTCCTGCTAGAGTGTTCAACAGCTTGGAAGCAGAATAGGTTCATCTAAAAGTAACATGGAGAATTCTCTAGGGTCACGGGATATATTAAAGCGTAAAAAAAGAATATGACAAGTAGCACTTTATTTTTTAAAATGATATGGAAAATGCTTCCCCTCCCTCACATGTTTAATACGTTCTCAAATCTTCCATTACTGTATCAACTTAGAGTTGCCACAAACCAAACAATCTTTAGATAAGGTTCTCTTTTGAAATATTTACTATTTGCTTATTCTCTTAGCTAATATTAGTATTTCATTGCTTCTGATTTTAATGTCTTTGCTCAGTTAGTAAATTTTTAGATAATATTATTCAAAACTCTGCATACTCTCACCTTTTCTACTTCTTTGTAAATGGTGGCATTTTATGTGACTTATAAAGGAGCAATCCTACATCCCAGAAGAGCAGCGATACTCCATCAAGAATTCTCAGACTGTATATTGTTACTCAGAGACTATCCCTTCACCCATGAGGAAAGAGGAAACTCAACAAAAAACAGTAAGTCAATTCCTATCATTTTTTATTCCATGGAAGAATTATTTTGGTGCCCCAAATATATAATCTTGTGTTGTCTATCTTCCCACTTTCACGAAGTTCTCAAGAAGTATTAACAAAGAGCAATAAATGTATTCTAAACATCAGAGGAGAGTCAGACAGCTAGCTAGTCAGACATCCTGGTAAAAGTGAAGGGGACTAGAAGCCATAGTCAACCATCTGAAGAGCTGCTAGGTCCTTGTTTCTATGTTGGAGGATCTGATCCCTAAAGGACAGAACATTAGAAACTCTATGCTTTATCACATTTGCAAATTTAAATTTATCTTTGGCCAAGATTCAGATAAAAATCTAACATAGACTGTTACTCTCTTGCATTTAACCATGGCACAAACACACCCTGGCAATATATTTTTCCTCTGACGTTTCCCTATGATATTACTTTTACCTTGACCACAGTCCATGGGTAAACTATCTTTTATCTAGGCATACTTCCCAGGCTGCACGTTAGTATTCCACATCTCTCTGAGATAGAGATTCTGAACAGAAATACAGAAAACCTTTTGGCATCATTTAATTTAGTTTGTGCCCCAGTTACAGCATGTCTACTCTTAGCTGTTTTGGCATTTGTGGTTCCTCTTTAACCCAAAAACATGCAATAGCCATAAGATGTGTAACGTCTGTTATGTTTCACCACTCATTTATAGGGGTAAAGTCAGGTGATCAACAGTAGGTGAGATTGAAAAAATGCTTATTGACTGGTCCTAGATGATGCAGGCATGAGCTTCTTTCTAGTCCAATCCAACTCCTCTGCTGCATTTGCTGCATTTATTATATGTAGCATTACAATGGAGTGATGGGACCAACCAGGGGTGGGCTTCAAAAAGTTTAGAAAAAGGTTCTCTGCCGGGTTGCTGGATGGTGGGTGGGGCCTAATTGGCCTCCTGCATCATGGTGGGGGGGGCATTTTTGCCCTTCCCGGGCTCCTGAGGCTTTCCTTAAGTCTCCAGGAGGCCAAAAACATCCTCCCCAGGCTCAGGAGGCTCTCTGGGAGCCAGAAATGGGCCCATTTCCAGACTTCCCAAGCTTCCAGGAGGCCCATTTTTTGTCCTCCCTGAGCTTCCATACATACCCTGCACTTACCTGCATCCAAAATGGGCTGTGTGGAGACTCCTGGGAAGGAGGGGGTGGGCGGGACCAGCCAGGAGTGGGATTTGGGGGTTCTCTGAACTGCTCAGAATCTTAGCTAGGGGCTCTCCCAAACCCCTGCGAACCCCCAGCAGCCCACCGCTGGGACCAACTCTTTCCATATCTCCACCCTTTCCAGCACAGAAATATCTGGAAGTTTCTAATATAAAAAAGGATGTGGGAAGAAAGAAGGATGCTAAATAAAAGTTGGTTTTCTCATTTAGTTCCCTACATAACTCCAATCTTCTTTATTCAGCTTGGAAAGGCAGCACAAAAAGGTGCCCAGTTATACAACGCTTCTGAAATTATATCTCTCTTCTTCTTGCTGGAGTGCTCAGTGCTTCAGAGAAGGGGGTAAGAGGTTGACATCATAGCCCCATGCCTTTTCTATGTTCCTTGTGATGTCAAGCACTTGTCCCAAATAGGAAGATCTTGTGAGATAATAGTGTGAATTTACTGCAGAATTAGTAGGCATACTTCCATTCAGCTAATGTTGTGAAGAAGGAAGGCACTAAAGCCAGAAGATTAAACCGTCATCTTTTGCCTTCATGACTACACTCACAATCAGAATAATAGCATTAAACAGTGAGTCAGAATGAGGATAAGTTGTCAATCTCCCGGCCTGTGGGCTGCATGCCTCACACACTGGCCATGCCCACACCTAGTTTAGCGAAAAGAGAAAAAGTCTCGATACGTCACGTGACACCCCTGCATTAGAGGCAATACATTTTCTGAAAACAAATTGTACTCTTCTGACAATTCAAGGACCTTCTGTATAGCATTTGACTCAACACTAAGAAAGACCTAAGATCATCTACTTCACTAAGCCAATGTCATGCTTTGCAAATCACAAACCTGGATTCATACAGCACATGGTTAAAGGTAAACACGGATTATGGCTTTGTATAATGAATTCAGTCATATTATACCAATCCATCCCAGAGCATGCTACTCTCCAAATGGTACCTCTGCAAACTTTCTCCTTATTACTTCTTTCATTTAATCAATGTCATATCTAAGCTAGGCAAGAATGTTATTTGTTTTTGGCTTAATTAAATGTCTAAAAATCCATCCATTCTGGCTTATAAACAATTATTCCTATACATAGAACCTTCCACATTAAGCCAAAATGAAATCAGGTCATATTATGGATTAGTTTTACATGTCATGTTTTCATTGGAGCAAGAGAGATATATTTAATAAACATTTAAAAGCAACCCAGGAAGCATTTTTATCAATTATTGTCCATACATGTCCCCTCCAATAATGAAAAGTGTGTCACTGCTGTTTAGCAAAAACTAGGTTTAAAGCGGGCTTAAGGAACTGATCAGAAAATAGGCAGTTTGCTCTGGTTGGAATTTTTCTTGCCTGTTGTACTTCTATTGCCATTTATCTTAAAACTGACAACTGAATGCCAATATCCTTGCTTTTCTTCTTCTTTGGGCTCTAGTAGTCAGGATATAAAAACAGAAGTCTTTAAATTGCATTTTTTAAGGGTATCTATTTTTCTAGGATATGGAACTGCTGAGGTTTTCGCTGATTCTCATTCAGTCCTGGCTAAATCCTATACGGTTTCTAAGCAGGATATTTACAAACAGTCTTGTGTTTGGGACCTCAGACAGAGTATATGAAAAACTCCAAGATTTGGAGCAAGGAATCCAAGTTCTTATGAGGGTAAGCAATCCCTTCTTCTTTTTTTTGATAATTCATGTTTTATTTACAGTTTTCTTTCACACATATTTTGTGGACAGTGCATTGATTGGGTCAATGCCCTTTTGAAACAATGCTAACAATGATAATACAAATAAGTATATATAATCCTAATCTTCCAACTTCAACAATATTATTCTGTCTTTATATTTCTCATTTTTTCATTAATTCATTTAAGCATGAATAACATTTCTTTTCACCATATATTTATTGTCCTCTATTAAGTCACTTATATTTAATATTTTAAAAATTACTCATGATTCCACCATAATTTCAAAATCCAAAATATCTAGAACTACTGATCAGACCAAATATTAACAAAATTAGTCAATTCCAGGATTATATCTCAACACCCCAAATTTCTAATCCTTAAAAGTTTTAAATTTACAATATATTTTAACACGCTGTTAATAATACAATTCAATTACCTAATCATAGACTTCCATCTTCTACTCTTAGCTTACTTTAAAATATAATAAATTCTATTATCTATTAGTATATATGCTACTATTTTCCCTATTTATATTTTCTACTTTTCCATTTTATTAGTATATTTTATTGCTTCCATCATCTGTTAACTTTTTAACTACCTTTTTCTTTCTCTCTCTTGGAATCTTATAACTTTTTTAAAAAATGTTTTTATACCCAGTGGGTATTCCTTTCGATTTGCCCTTTGTCTCTTTCTGCTGCATCCTTTGAACACCTATTCATAAATCTTTCTTTTATTTAAAGATATTTTTGTTTTATCCCTCTAAACTTTTCTTTTTTTTTTTTTGAAGAGATTTTTCTTTTTTTCTCTCTGTCCTATTATAAACTTTTAAGGAGTTATCTATTTGATTCCTACTTATCCATGGTTTCTCTTTATTATCTTTGTCTTCTTGCATCTCATTTTGATTTTTCTCTTCCATTGCTTCTTCAAATTTCTGATCTATTTTCGGAGTATCTTGCTCATCTTTTTTCATCAGTTATTGAAAGGCTTCTACACTCATTTCTTTATTTTTATGCAATCCCCTTGTTTCCTTATTGTTCTTTATAGTTTCTTGTATATTTTTAAGCATCAAAATTATTTCTTCATATTCCTCTATTATCCCCGGTAATCCGTTTTATTATAATTCAATAAAAATTACTCAGTATATCTCTATACAATCCCAGGCTTCAGAATTATTACATTCCCATGAGAAAGCCTTGCTATTTATTCACACTACAAATTAACATTTATTTTACTGTAACAGAGAGAGTCAGAAGTCAATGTTCTTTTTCTTTATTTTTTTCCCTATCTTTCCTCACTTCTCTTCCCCTTTTGCCCTCCCCCTCACTGCTCTTCTATTTTCTTTTGTATTTTATAATACTTTATAACTTAATAAAAATGTATTTAAAAATAGAAAAATATAGAAATGTAGAGAAATATAGGTTTGTTTATGTTTATTAAATTTCTATACCGCCCCCTCTCCCAAAAAAGGGACTTGGGGCAGTGTACAGCCAGCTAAAACAGAAACAGTATATACAATTAAAAGCAATTTAAAATGATTAAATTGGAGGCCGAATATAAAATTAACAGATATAAAACTGATAAAAAATTTAAAAATACCAAATTTAAAACCCCACAAATCGTTACTGGGCCAGGCCTTCTCTATGGTAGAGAAGGTAGTCACTTAGTGATAATTTGAGGTTGCAATGGATCCCCCAAATGATTCTTGATTCAAAGTTCCAATGGCTGCTCCCTCTTTGGTCACATGACCGTATTTTGGGCTCTTGTCAAATGGTCCTCATCTACAGCCTTCCACACCCTGGAAGTTTCTTGCTGGAAATTGGCATTTACTTCCAGTTTCCAGCAAAAAAACTCCCCACCTACTGCTTTTTGGGGGGGCTTGCTTGGGCAATGCGGTTGCTTTTTGCATGTGCTTAACTGCCAGAAAAAAAGTAAAATCAGGTTGGTCACCTGATGATCTACTGAATTACCAGCATGACTTACAATTAAAATTCTGGGCTCAATTACAGCCATAAGTTGAAGACTACCTGTATCAAACTGTAACATGGATGGGGCTATTGATAAAGGATAAAGAAAATAACCTGATTTTGAGATTGTAACTAGAAAATATATGGATTTAAGGTATTTTTTAAGATCAAAAGAGAAATAAACCCCAAAATGAATTCACAAGGACCTGTGTTCAACCATCATGGAATCCTGCAGAATGAGATTAACTCTTCATTATTGTACTGTTATTGTACTGTTGTACTCATTATTGTAGTTATTGTACTGTTATTCAACTCAATGTCTTCCAGATACATTTAACTCTCCCATTAATTTGGAATTGGAACAGCCCTTGGTCTCCTACTCTATAACTCAAAAGTTGCTAAACAATATGGAGCTTAGACTATATCCAGATGCTTTCCTAAGCTTGGGAAAAGTGGGGATCTCTCACCCACCCATAGTTGTTCACCCACCCACGGACCATGGTGGAATGCAGTTTAGAGGGTCAATATGATGCAACTACAGGCTCACTATTCCTTCTATGTTCATAAAACAGAAAGTCCACAAAATCAATCATAAAAACACAGTATGTCCCAATCCTTAAGTACTGAAGATATTATAAATTATATTATTATAAATTATGTTGGATAAAATATATATTTCATTGTAACTATATGTAAGTCATTACATGAAACATATTAGAAAGTATACATTATTATAAATTAACTTAATTTCCTAGGTTAACTACTTAATTCAGTAAATCTGATTGGAAGTGTGTGTGTGTGTGTGTGTGTGTTTGTGTGTGTGTGGGTGTGAGAGAGAGAGAGAGAGATATTTTTGAAGCAGAATGAGATTCTTAATGTTTTTGTATTACTCTTTCCACTTACACCATCTATTTTCAGGAGGTGGAGGATGGTACTTCCCACAACCTCCAACTGCTTAGACCCACCTATGAAAAATTTGAGTTCAATCTCGGAAGTGAAATCGCTTTGCTGAAAAACTACAATCTCTTGTCCTGCTTCAAGAAAGACCTGCACAAAGTGGAGACCTTCCTGCGAGTGATGAAATGCCGTCGTTTTAGAGAAATCAGCTGCGTCCCCTAAAGCAGAAAAGACCGACCTCTCCATTTCACTTTTCCTATGCAGTTTCTTAGAACCTGGGAAAGAGAACGCGCTATTGCTACTCCAACTGCTCACATGCCTGGGTCAAGTAAAGAGCAACCTATTGTATTTCAAAGCCCTGCTGTTTGTGAAGTCCCTCATCACTCCTCTATATCTGTGCAAAAATAAATGATATATTGCTGCTGAAAAATTAGTGCTATAAGCTGACTGACTCAATAGATCTGTCTCTTAAATGATAAAGAATACAACCTTAAAGGCATTGACCATATTTTATACAGGATAACAAACTTACTGTCATAACAGCTATTCTGCTCAAAACAATATATCTCTAAACCTGTTTATAAAAGTAATTTTCCTTCTCTTTAATTCCTATAAAATTAAGGCAAGCAAATAAAAATAACTACATGAAGAAGCCCTTAAAAGATTCCCATTCAAATAATCTTATGACATAGTTTAATTTTTTTCATAATAGCAATAGCACTTAGACTTATATACCGCTTCATAGTGCTCTCTGTAAGTGGTTTCCATAGTGAACATATTTCCCCCCAACAATCTGGGTTCTCATTTTACTATCCTCAGAAGGATGAGACTGAATCAACATTGAGCCGATCAGGACTGAACTCCTGGCAGTAGGCAGAGTCAGGCTGCAGTACTTAATTTTAACCACTGTGCCATCACAGCTCTATGTTCTCCAATGTACAGGGGTGTCAAACTCATGTTGTCACGGCAGTGTCCTGTGGTGTATCAGGACTTTTTTCCCCTTCTCTAGACCAGGCGTGGGTGTGGCCAGTATGTGACGCATCCGGCTCGCGGGCTAAGAGTTTGATAGCCCTGCCATAGTATGTTCTCCATAATATGAAGAAAACAACAAGGATATTTTAAATCATCTTTTATTATTTTTCCATTTAAAAATTGTACAAACACATCCTAAAAATTTTGTCTTTCAGTAAATAGCCTTACTGTATTCTAGAATGCAACTTTCATTTTAAGACTATTCAGCAGTTATTTCCCAAAGACTGTCCGAATTTTGGCTCCATCTTGACTATGTAGCTGGCTTTTTTTAGCCTTGTAAATATATTATAAGAGTGCTGGCACAATCCCAGTTCGTAACTAAGGTAATGATCACTTACAATGATTTCCATTTAAGGCAATAAAATTATTTTAATGGGACTTGGTGGAATCTAATATATTTTTCCATCTTAATTTTTTTCCACATCATAGTCTGCTTACTACTAGGATTTTATGGCTTATTCTATAAAGGTTTTTGTTCACTTAAAGACTATTCTGGCCAAATGAATCTTCCAAATGCAGAGATAAAGGCACAAGTAAAAGGCTTGTTAGCATACATAAGATACAGGTAATCCTTGACTTATGATCACAATTGAGCCCAAAATTCCTGTTGTTAAGGGAGACATTTATTAAGTGAGTTTTACCCCATTTTACAAGCTTTCTTGTCTCAGCTGCTAAATGAATCACTGCAGTTTGTAAGTTGTAGCCCAGCTATTAAGTGAATCTGGCTTCCCCATTGTCTTTGTTTGTTAAAAAGTCACAAAACTATATGACCTTGTGACACAGCAACAGTCATAAACATGAACCAGCTACCAAGCATGTGAATTTTGATCACATGATCATGCAGATGCTGCAAAGGTCGTAACTGTGAAAAATGATAATAGGTCACTTCTTTCAATTCCTTTGAACGATCATAAAACAAACTGCTGTAACTCAATGACTATCTGTATTTGCTTCCAAAGAGTGTCAGGCTAGAGGGTATTAGATCTAACATTCCCCCCTCCCCCCCAAAAAAATACTTAATTTCTAGGATAAGGGAGGTAGGATAAATAAAAGGGATTCACCTGCTGATCACTGTTATTAATAATGGATTAATGATACAAATAAGCATTATAAACTGCTATGTCTGGTCAAGCTTTCAACACTAAACTGCTTTAATTTCTGACTTTTATAGTGAACATATAATGTGATATTTCTTTCTCTGGTGACCTTGGTTACTTTGATCCTTTTCTGCTGAGTACCTTCCTTTCTTTCTTTTGGCCAGAATAATGCTAATAATAATTGATTAAATTGTTATGCCATTTGACTCCTAGAAACTCTGGGCGATTTACAAAGACATTTAAAAATAAATAGCATTCATAAAATAACAAACAGAGGATAAAATTTGTCAGGAAAAAAACTCTGGATGGAAACACAGCAAAAGAAGGAGTGTCACAAAGGCCTGGGTGAAGTCATATGTCATCAAAGCCCTTCACAACACCAAAAGCGTGGGAGCCATTCAAACATCTTATGGACAAAGCCTATTTCCATAATCAAGTTTTCTTTCACATGCCCCTTGTACTGCAAAATATTCTCCAGAATACATTTTAAATGCTAAAAAGTGGTCAGGTCCAATGTATATAAGTAATTTTAAACTCAGATGCCAATTTATTTATTTTTAACCCCGTGTTTATTATTTTTTACATTCTGATACATAGTCAAGATCTTTTTGAAGGGTAGCAGTATTGTCTGTGGTATTGAACAGCTTTACATCATCAGCAAAGAGAAGGCAGTTGCTTTTAATATGATCACAGAGGTCATTTATGTAGAGTATGAAGAGGGTTCATCCTAGAACACTACCTTGGGGGACACCACTATTGACAGCTACAGAATTTGACAGGACACTCCCAATTTTGACCATTTGTTGTCTGTTTGACAGGAATGCTTCTATCAAGTTATGCAGTTGTCCAGAGATACCATAAGATTTTAGTTTTAGGAGTAGTTTGTTGTGTACCACTGAATCAAAGGCTTTACAGAAGTCTATATAGATTGCATCTATTGTTTTGCCCTGATCGAATTGTGTAGTCCATATGTTTTTGCAGTGTAAGAATTGCAGATTACAGGATAGTTTTTTTCTGAAATCAAATTGTTTATTAGAGAGTTGTTTGTCTCTAAGTGGAGGATAAGGGATTGGTTAATAATTGATTCCATGACTTTACAGGTGATGCAGCATAAGGAGATTGATCTGTAATTTTCAACTAGGCTGGGGTTCTCCCTTTTTGAAGATGGGGATGACCGTGGCTTGTGACCATAGGTAGGCAAGGAGCTGGTCCTGAAAGATTTTTCAAAGATTATGCTTAGAGGTTTTGCTATGGCAGTGGATAGCTTTTTTAAGAAGTAGGCACATATTCCATCCAGTCCAATAGATAGAGATGGTTTTAGATTGTGTAGTGCTTTTTCAACATTGTCTTCTGTAAAATCGACATGTATTAGATCATTGTACTTTTCTGTGGTTCGGCTAGGAAACCTCAGATATTGGAGGGAATTTTGATTACCTGGAATGATAAAAGATTGGATTCTCTTGACAGTGCATATGAATTCTATGACTATTATTTTAAGTCACAGGAGCAACAAACAAGAAGAGAGGAAGTAGAAAATAACAGATAACAATCAGAATTGGAAGAGACCTTATAGGTCATCTAATCCAACCCCCTGCCCAAGCAGGAGACCCTACACCATTTCTGACAAATGGCAGTCCAATCTCTTCTTGAAGGTCTCAAGTGATGGCGCTCCCACAACTTCCGAGGGCAAGGTGTTCCATTGGTTGATTGTTCTCACTGTCAGAAAGTTTCTCCTTATTTCCAGATTAAATCTCTCCTTGTTCAATTTCCATCCATTATTCCTTGTCTGGCCTACAGGTGCTTTAGAGAATAGCTTGACCCTTTTCCCTCAAATATTGGAAGACTGCTATCATGTTTCCCCTGGTCCTTCTCTTCACTGGACTAGCCAAGTCCAGTTCAGACTAGCCAAGTCCAGTATATTACTATCACATTAGCTTTCTGCATGAAATACAGTAGATTCATCCTTTCGAAATTTGGTCAAAATTTCATCCCTTTTATTTGCTGTTTAAAGAAGTCCCAGTTTAAATTATTGAATGCTTTTTGTGCATCCAAGAAGATCAACACTGCTTGTTTTTCCAGATGCATTTCATAATATTCCATAATATTCCAAGAAACTTCAAGAGAAAATTGCAGAACTGGACTATGAAAATATTTGTCTTAAGGAGACTTTAATGTAATCATAGATATAAAGCTAGACTACAGAAGCAGTAAAACAAATGAAAAGACAAGGAAAACTCTTCCAAAGACTTTCTTTAAACTGGTGGAGGAAATGAGTATTCAAGATACATGGAGAGAAAGAAATCCAGAGAAAAACCAATATACATACTACTCAAATAGCCATCAATCCTGGCCAACGATATATATGGCATCGATGTCATCAGAACTAAGTACTAATGCACAGGAAATAGAAATAAAACCAATTATATGGGCAGACCTCAACTCAGTTAGGATTAAATGGAAAGGGTATAAGAAAAAAGTGAGATGGGTGTTGAATCAATCTACATTAAACGATAAAGAATTCATACAAATAACAGAAAAAGAAATGATATTCTTCTTTAAGAAAATGGAAAGGAAAAGACTTCAATACAAAACATATGGGACATAGCAAAGGCATACTTTTCAGGATTAGCTATATTTTATATAGGAAGGAAAAATGAGGAAAAGAAGCAACATCAAAAAACACTGGAGGGATTTCAGCCCAATTGACTTTACCAAGCATCCATATTTTTCAATAGCAGTATTTGTCATTTTTGCATCTCATGCTCCTTCCTTTCTGCTTAATAGTTTCCACTATTTTTAGCAGTTCATTTCCTCAATTCACAGTGATCTGGGGGTGGGGAAAATATTGGGTATTTATTATAAAAAGCCGTTATCTATTTTACTGAAAATATTTGCTGTCTGTGAAAAAAATATATGGGGCCAAGTATATTTCTATTTTCTATTAATGTCATTTATTAGAAATATATAAAAATAATACTGTCTTTTCAATCATCATTAATTATAAATAGGCAATTAGTCTTTCCTTGGAAAAGTGCTATCTTCTATTGGTAGCTTGCATTTGGTAGCTTCACCACCCAAATGCTCTAAAAACAAGGAGAACCAATTTCCAGGCTGGATAATGTGCTTAGGAGAGAAGAAAATACCTTTTTAGATCAGCAAGAAGGAAATAGAATATTTGTCAATAATCTGCTATTCTCTGTCCATGTTAAAACTGCACAAGATCTCCTTTTCCCCTAGTGCCATGATGGCGAACCAATGGCATACATGCCAGAGGTGGCACACAGAGCCCTCTCTGTGGGCAAGCGAGCCATCGCCCCAGCTCCATCGCATATGCACATGTGCGCAGTGGCAGATTAAGCCTCACTGGTGCCCTAAGCACTGGCAAATATTGGTGCCACCCCACTCCTTTCTACATACTGTACAAATGAAGCCATATTCTCAACTTTGTGCTTCTCCCTTTGGGCCTGGTGCCCTAAGCATGTGCTTAGTCCACTTACACCACTGCCCAAGCATCTCCTGCCGGCCAGCTGAATCTTGGCTATCTGCCGTGCATGCGCAGGGGGAAGAGCATATGCAGGAATCGCATGCGCATGTATGTGGGTCGGGTTTTTATTGTGAATAGGCATTCACAATAAAATATTAAGGAAAACTGGCTATAGAAACATGTGTCTCCATTTCTCTTTTGGGGTAAAATATAATATTCTGCCTCTTAATATCCCCAAAAATATTTCATTCTTGGGGGGGGGGGGGGGGGCTTCCTACACTATGAAATGCAAATTCTCTATCTTTCAGATGAAGTCTGGTTAAGATGTCATACAAAACATCTGTAATTATTTTAGTATGTTAATCAAGCCATCATAGTTTATAAACTGTAGTAGATGCAATTACTTAATTGGATTAAGAAAGGGCTTATGTTCATTTGAATGAGACCTGATTCAGGATTTTTGAACTAAAATTGACAGTACTATCTTATTGTTTCTAAAGTGCTAGCATGTTTATAATCAATTACTATAATCCGCTTGTAATCTGGTTGAAAGTAAAATTTAGAATTAATTTAGGGGTGACATGAGAGAATCTCCTGAGTTATGGCTAAAGTTGGTTCTCAGCAACAATCAACAATCAACAATAATATGCCCCAGAAACAGCACAGTCAATGAAGGGAAAAGTCAGCTGGAAAATATTGGCGTGAGCGAGAATATCAGCAATGTAAATGTAAATATGCCAGCAAAATGACCCAGGAGTTCCAGTGATGCAGGAAAGATGAGAGAAAGTAAGGAGCCAGGGGATAAAGTCATTTTGTTATTTTTGATGTGAATAAAAACAAAGTTTCTATGAAGGCAAAAAGAATACATGGAAGCATGAAACTAAATGCATTGGGAAGAAAAAAAATAGAGAGCAGATAAATGTGTTCACAATAAAGAGAAAAATATATTAAATCACACCATTATCTTGTGTCCTCCAACTGGTCAACAACTAACTGGAATAATGGAAACTCTGGTCAAATTCGTCTGGAGGTTCAAAGTGCTATTTTAAGGGTCAGGAATAATCTGGGACAGATGAAAAAATTTTAGAGAAAACGAGTATAAGTTTTAAAAACATCCTGCTTTAATTCAATTTTGCATGGTGAATAAGAATACAATAAGCCTTGGCTTTGCACATTCTTGCTTCTCTTCCTTATTGTAGCAAGACTTTTAGAAACACTTCACAAGAAAACATTCCAGTTTTTATTTATTTGCAATTTGATGTTTTTCAAACTGACAAGAAGATCACAAATTATACTAAACTATAATCCATATAACCATTATTTATTGAACAAGCCAAACTGAGTTTCTGCAGTATCTTAAGGTTTAGAGCAAATATAACATCATGGAAATATGGTTAAGATTTCAAATTAAGCAACGTTAAAAAAAATTGAAGGTCTGACTTAAAGCCAACAAATAGCTTGATATGCATATTTAATTATAGAAACATTAAATCATTTCCCTGTTGGAGGATGGAGGGAAGTATGGAAAAAGGAATTAAAAAGAAGATTGATAGCCTTGTCTAGAATTATGAAGAGTAACTTTCCAAAATGCATCTGAAAGTTTCTGTTGCACTGCTAACTTCTGCATGTTGCAGGTAGCCATGAGGAACTCTGAAAGACAGAAATCCAAAATAATATATTGATTCAAGATTTCTTGGTAACTCAGGTACTGCTGAACATTTTTGAACCAATAGCATCTTTAAATTTAATTCAGATTTAACATATAAAAGCTTTATTTGACATATGGAAATAAATAAAGTTAATAAAAATTGGTCTGTTCTATTTCATTTACACTGCTCATTTTATTTAAGAATACTAATTTAACAGCCTTTTACCAGTGTAGTAGATTGAAACTGGAGTCAAAAGACTTGCATTCAAACACTATGTGGCCATGAAACTCAATTAGCAAGTTTGCATATTATGCTAAACTAAGCTTTGTTATTGTAGTTTGTTGAATAATGCAATGTGTGATTTTTAAAAATTTTTATTGAAGATAAACATTTAAAAAATCTTGAACGTGGTGGGCTTTCTTTGACATACATATCAGTCTTTACATAATTATACTAGATAAAAATCATTAAACAATATAAGCATTTATATGCATATATACATATATATACATATTTACATTTGATCTTTGTGACATTTTCTATCTTAATCATTGTGCTGTACTTCAATCACATCTTAAATTCTGATTGACGTTTTATAGACTTCCTTTCATATCCCTCCTTATATAAAAATTATTCCATTCTTCATAGTATTCTGATACGTCTCATTCTTTCAATTCTAATGTCATACTATATAATTCAGTGCATTGAAAAATCTTGTCTATTGTTGCTTCGTCATTTGGGATTTCTTTTAACTTTTAACAAGTTTATTTATTTATTTATTATTTATTTCATAATTTTATATACCGCCCTTCTCCCGAAAGACTCAGGGCGGTGAACAGCCAACTAAAATGCATACAAACACAGAGATAAATATGATTAAAAAGAATTAAATTATAGGCCGCCCCAATAAAAATCTAAAACCCCCGATTAATATAAATTAAAACTTTCGTACCCCACCCCAATTAATCTAAAACCCCTTTTTAAAAATTCCATTTGAGTCAGCTCAGGCCGGCCTGCTCAAAGAGCCAGGTCTTCAGTGGTTGTTCGTAGCCCCGGGGGCATCCCGTTCCAAAGGGCAGGTGCCCCCACAGAGAAGGCCCTATTCCTCGGGGTCACCAGGCGGCACATAGAAGGCGTCCGGACCCAGAGGAGACCCTCTCTGTGGGAGCGCACTGGTCGGTGGGAGACTACTGGCAGAATGCGGTCTTGTAAGTATCCTGGTCCAATGCCATGGAACGCTTTAAAGACCAAAACCAATACTTTAAAGCAAACCCAGAAGGCCACCGGCAACCAATGCAGCTCGCGCAGGAGGGGCGTCACATAGGAGTATCTCGACGCCCCCATAACCACCCGCACGGCCGCATTTTGTACCAGTTGAAGCCTTCGGGTGCTCCCCACAGGGAGCCCCATGTAGAGGGCATTACAGTAGTCCAGACGGGAGGTGACCAGGGCATGGGTGACTGTGCATAAGGCGTCCCGATCAAGAAAAGACCGCATCTGGCGTATCAGACGGACCTGATAAAAAGCCCCCCTGGAGACGGCCGTGATATGATCTTCCAAAGACAGCCGTACATCCAGGAGGACACCAAGATTGCGAGCCCCTTCTGTGGGGGTCAAGATCTCATCCCCAATAGCCAGCGACGGAGTCAGCTGACTATATCGGGCCGCCAGAAACCACAGCCACTCAGTCTTGGAAGGGTTGAGTCGAAGCCTGTTCCCGCCCATCCAGTTCCGCACAGCCTCCAGGCAACGGGCCATAACCTGCACAGCATCGTTGGGGTGGTTTGGGGTGGAGATGTAAAGCTGAGTATCGTCAGCATAAAGATGACATTTCACCCCGAAACCACGGATGATCTCTCCCAGCGGCTTCACATAAATGTTGAACAGAAGAGGGGAGAGGACCGACCCCTGAGGCACCCCACAAATGAGGGGCCTAGGGGTGGACCTCTCCCCCCCCATCAACACAAATTGTGAGCGGTCCGAGAGGAAGGAAGAGAACCACCGCAAAACGGTGCCCCCAATTCCCAACCCCTCCAGCCGCCGCAATAGGATACTATGGTCGATAGTATCAAAAGCCGCTGATAGATCTAATAGGACCAGGACAGAGGAATAACCTCTGTCACGGGCCCTCCAGAGATCATCTACCAATGCGACTAATGCTGTTTCGGTACTGTACCCAGGCCTGAAGCCCAATTGGAATGGATCTAAATAGAATGCTTCCTCCAGGTACTGAGGGAGCTGATGCGCCACCACACTCTCAACAACCTTCGCCACAAAGGGAAGGTTGGAGACAGGACGATAGTTATTTAAAAGAGGGAAGGGAAGGCCTCTTGAAGAGGGGCCACACCACCGCTATTTTCAGGGCAGTAGGAAGAGCCCCTTCCGTCAATGAAGCGTTGACAATCCCCTGGAGCCAGCCTCGTGTCACCTCTCTGGAGGTAGAAACCAACCAGGAAGGGCACGGGTCCATTCAGCCTCCCCAGTAATCTGTCCACACCCTTGGCGGTCACAGGATCGAACTCCTCCCAGATAACCGTCTCAAGACTTGCCCCGGACACCTCCCCCGGGACCACCCAACTGGAGTCCAGCCCATCCCGAATCTGAGCGATTTTATTATGCAGAAATCGGGAAAACTCTTCTGCCCTACCCTGCAAGAAGTCCTCCCACGCTCTCAGCTCAAGCAGAGAGCGGGTCACTCTAAACAGAATGGCAAGCCAATTTTCTGCCGATGCAATAAGGGCGGAGAAATGCGAACGCTTCGCCGCCTCTATCGCCACAAGGTAGGTCCTAATATAAGACCTCACCTGTGTCTGGTCAGACTCGGCACGACTGGTCCTCCAGATGCCCTCCAGACGTCTTTTCTGGCACTTCATCCCCCTCAGCTCCTCCGTGAACCACGGAGCCAGGTGGGATCTGTGCCGGGTCAGAGGTCGCAAAGGCACAACTCGGTCCAGAGCCTCAGCAGCCAACCTATCCCAGGTGGCCACCAAGTCTGCGGCCGAGTTATGAGCCAGAGTTTCAGGGAATGGTCCAAGCTCCATCTGAAACCATTCAGGATCCATCAGGCGCCTGGGGCGGAACCATCTCCTCGGTTCTGCCTCCCTGCGATGGGGGGTGGCGGCACAGAAGTCCAGTCTAAGAAGAGAATGATCGGACCATGACAAGGGTTTTATAACTAGATCCCCAGAATGATCATTCAACCACTGACCAGAGACAAAAATCAGGTCCAGTGTGTGTGTCCCCGTGTGAGTGGGGCCAGAAACTAATTGGGTCAGATCCATGGCCGTCATGGAAGCCAGGGACTCCCGAGCCATCCCAGAGGTTTCCCCGAGCGAAGGCAGGTTGAAATCCCCCATGACTAAAAGCCTGGGGGTCTCAACCGCCAGCCCGGCTATCACCTCGAGGAGCCCGGGCAGGGCCGATGACATGTAGCAGGGAGCCAGGTACGTTATCAAAAGGCCCATCTGAACTCCTGACCCCACTTCACAAAGAGACTCACAACCAGCCGTCTGAGGAACAGTGGCCTCCCTAGGACAAAGGACTTCTCTAATAATCGCCGCCACCCCACCAACCCTTCCCTGAGACCTTGGTCGATGGAATGCTTGGAAGCCTGGTGGGTACATCTCCACCAGAGGAACACCACTCTCTGGGCCCAACCAGGTTTCGGTGACTCCAGCCAGGTCCGCGCCCTCCTCCTGAATAAGATCACAAATCAGGGGGGCCTTGTTAATGACGGACCTGGCATTGCACAACATCAACTGGGTACTCAGGGCCTGAGACTCTGCACAACCAGGCCTGCCAGACGGGTCGGGAGGGTCGGAGCGCGCCACCGCTTGGAGACAGCGGGCACGCGATCCCCTAACCTGATATGGCCCTCTACCCCCATCATATCTGCCCCTCCCCCTTATGGTGCCAATAATTGGGCAAGCAATAATCTTGCTGCTGTAATAACATGAATAATTAGATAAATATCTGCTTTAATAAATTCTCACTTATTATTCCTAATAGGAACATCTCTGGTGTAAAGTTAATTTTTATATC
Source organism: Bungarus multicinctus (assembly GCA_023653725.1). Lineage (NCBI taxonomy): Eukaryota > Metazoa > Chordata > Lepidosauria > Squamata > Elapidae > Bungarus > Bungarus multicinctus. The sequence goes on from CM042840.1 coordinate 42,925,180, forward strand.
TAACATTTCTTCTACCCATGTCCAGATTTTATGCCAAAACTCTTGTATTTTCTTGCACTCCCACCACATATGATAATAGGTACCCCATTCTTTCAAACATTTCCAGCTTGTGGGCGATTGAGAACTATATATTTTTGCTTACCTGACCGGTGGAAGATGCCACCTAGAAAACATCTTAAAAATATTTTCTTTATAAGATGTGGCTAGAGTGATCTTTTTATTCTGATCCCAAATTTTTTCCCATTGGTCTAAGTTTATGGTATGTCTGAAATCTTTAGCCCAAGTTAACATCCGTTCTTTAACCTGCTTTTCATACATTTTGTGATCCAGTAAATATTTGTACAGTTTCTTTATTTATTTTTTCTCTGGTCCTAATCGTATTTTATCTAATATTATATCTTGACAATTAATTCCCCATTCTTTTTTGTCTCTTTCATATCTAGATTGTACTTGAAGATATGCCCACCATTCCAATGCTATACCTTGTTGTCTAAGTTCCTGTCTCTGCTTTAATCTGCCTCATCTGTTAAAATATCTTTATATGTGATTGCCTTTTCCTGACTGCAGAGATTTGGGTATGATATTGTTTCTAAAGATGAGAGCCAACCTGGGATTTCCATATAATTTTGCAGTCTTATTTTATTCCAAATTTAAATTAAAAGCTTGACTAATTTTGTGCCTCAGAAAATATTGGTGGGTCATATTTCTAGCAGGCCACAAATATGCATGCCAGCTCTGTTGTAAATCATGCCCTTCTAAAAGTAGGAGTCTTTTATTATCCAGATTTATCCAATCCTTAAATCATGTTAAAGGAGCTGCTTGTTAGTACAATTCCCATTCCCGAAAGTCTAATCTCCCTCTTTCTTTTGCATCTTGGGGATTTTTCTATTTAATCCTTGGTCTCTTACCCTGCCACACTAAATTTAACGTCATTTTATTCAAATTTTTAAAGATTTTTTTTTTCTAATTTAATCGGTATATTTTGAAATAAAAACAAAATTTTGGGTAGTATGTTCATTTTGATTGCTGAAATTCTGCCTATTAGTGATTCCAATTTTCTAGATTTTGTTTAACTTGTTTCAATAGATTCTGGTAGTTATCTTCCTTAATTGTTGAACAGCATGCCGAGATAGTAATTCCTAAATATTTTAGTGTTTAAACTATTTGGATGTCTAATATCTTAGCAAGATTTTGTTTTTGTTGCTGATCATGTTCTTAGTTATAATTTTCATTTTATATTTATTTATTTTCAAACCAGCTACTTCTCCATACTCTTTGAATTTTTCTAATAATTTTGGACCCGTTTGTTCAGGATCTTCCAAAAAGAATATTAAATCGTCGGCATATGCTTGTAGTTTAAAATTTTCTTTTTTAATTTCCAATTCTTTGATCTGAGACTCTTGCCAAATTATTCTTGTTAAGACCTCTAGTGTGTATATAAATAGTAATGGAGAGAGAGGATAGCCTTGCCTTGTGCCTTTTTGTATATGGAAATTACTTGTCAATTCTCCATTTATTATTATTTTTGTTTCTTGTTGTGTATATGGCCGTGATTATATTTAAGAAATTTCCACAAATATCATGAATTTTAATTGTTGTATTAAAAAAAAGCCCATTTACATTGTCAAAAGTTTTCTGGGCATCTAGAAATAGCAAGGCTGCCTGTCAGACACTATGTGTTTCATAAAATTCAAGGATGTCTAAAACTATTCTCACATTATATTTAGTTTGTCTATTTGGGAGGAAGCCATTTTGATTGCTATATATGAACTTGTTTAAATAATTTTTGAGTCTCTCGGCAATAATCATTGTAAATACTTTATAATCAGCGTTTAGGAGAGATATTGGCCTATAGTTTTGAATTCGTGTCTGGTCAGTGGCCTCTTTTTAAATCAGTATTATATTGGCCTCTATCCAAGATTTTAGTATTTTCCCTTCATAAAGCACTACATTGAAAATATCTAATAGATGTTGGTTCAAGGTGTTCTGGTGTTCTTTGTATAGCTCTGCTGGTATACCATCAGGGCCAGATGCTTTATTATTTTTTTGTTTGTTGATTGCCTTTACAACTTCTGTCAGATTGATTTCTTCATTGAACATTGATTTGTTTCTGGCATTTTTGGTAATTCAACTTTTTTAAAATATGCCCTGATCTTTTTTTCTGAATAGCTTTCGTTTCACGTATATAATTTCTAGTCATAGTATATCTTCCCATCTTCATCTTGTAATTTATTAATTTGTTGTTTTTCTCTATGATTTCTTAGTTTTTGTGCCAGCCAGCATCCAGGTTTGTTGGCATTTTAAAAATAATTTTGTTCGGTTAATTTGACTTGTTATGCTAGCCACTCTGTCTCTAGAATATGTAATTTGTGTTTGAGAAAATCTAATTTACTTTTCTAATTTTTGTTGTTAGGTTCTTTCTGGTGTAGTGCCTCAATTTGTTTATGCTCTTATTCTAATTTTTCTTGGTATTCTTTCTTGGCCTTATTTCTTTTAGCTGTATAGGAAATTGTTACACCTTGCATATGCTTTGGGGTTGTCCCAGAGAATCTGTGTGGAAATATTACCTTGTTTATTCAACTTAAAAAAGAGATCCATTTCTTTTTCCATCATTAGATTGAAATCTGCTTTTTTCTAAACAGTAACTAGGTTCCACGTCTCCAATCTCCTTTGAATGCTCCCTTCCACCGCTTCACTCAAAAAAGCCTAGGGGAATATCTCCATCAAATTCAGTTCACCGTCATTCCACTTGGTAATTGTTTGTTCCTTGCAGCCGTCAGATCATCTAGGCAGCCATCACTGGTTGCCTTCTCCTGGTCTGCTAGGATCCTGGGTTTTCCTGCCGATCGCCACCAGCCGCCAATCGCAAATGGTCTGCAGGACATCCCACTCCTTCAGCTGTCCCTTCAGGACTTCTGACAGCTCTGACAAGCCCTGCAGGCACAGGAAAAGCAGCTTGTGGAGAAAATCACTCGCACTGCTGGTCTCTCTGATAGCTGCCCCCCCCCCCCTGCAATGTGTGATTTTAATCACCTCACTTTATAAGAATCTAAGAATCTTATAAGGACAATGATGATAGTGGTATATGTAATGTTCCTACTTCTTATTTTCCTTACAACAATTCTATGAGGTGGGTTGGGCTGAAAAGAATGACCAAAGACAAAGCCAACTTTTATGCATAAGGAAATATTAGAACTCACAATCTCCTGAGCTTCTTAATTTTAGGACTCCTTGCAGAAAGTGCAGAATAAATATAATGGAGCACATTTCTCTCTATCTACAATCAAGCCTTCCTCAATCATGTTAGCTTTAACCTCACCATCTCCAGTACCTTCAATGATTTACAAAATTTACAAAACCTTCTGTATCTTAATTCTATCTTTTGGAATATTGGCTATTCCTGCTAGCTTGGTGTCATCTGCAGATTTGATGAGTTTCCCATCTATCCCCTTGTCCAAGTAATTGATGAAGAATATTAGGCCTAAAATAGAGCTTTGGGGTACTCCAGTGCATACTTCCCTCCATGTACATGCAGTTCCATTGAAGACTACACGTTGAGTGCAGTTGATCAGCCAGTTATAAATCCATCTGGTGATGCTGTCTAACCCACATCTTTCTACTTTATTTAGTAGTAGGTTATAGTCTACTTTATCAAATGCCTTATTGAAGTCAGAGGTGATATTCCAGAACCTGCTGAATACCACATCTGGTTTGGTTGCACTTCCAACACTTGGCAGACATATTTCTAAACATTCTAGCTAATCTTGCTGGAGGGAAATGCCACCTATAAAACATTTTGTATAGGTTTTCTTTATATGTAGTGGATGTTGTCAATTTATAGTTTCTATCCCACAATTTTTGCCATTTGTCCAAATTCTATAAAATACCCAAAGTTTTTATCGTAGTTTGTTTTACTTTGTTCCCCTCCCATTCTAACAGTCAATAGATAATTATAGAATGTTAACTTCTAACAAGACTTCATTATTAACTTCCAGCATTAATAGTCCCAGAGTATCTTGCAGCTCTCTCCATTTAGAGAGCTATAATGTTTAAAACTTACACCGTTTTCACTCTCTTTCTCTGCAGTTCTCTCTGTAAATTGTTCTCTGGTGCAGGCAGTTTAGTCTTGTAAAAACGTTCTTTTAAAAAAACCAAGGTCAGTTGTTAATCTCACTTTCTTTTCTTCATTTTTACTCTAGCAGTTTTTTTTCAGCCAGCAGGTGGCAATGTTTCTCCATTTCTCTTCTACTCCTCTCCCTTAACTTCCTTTAAGATAAGCCAAATCTTTTTCTTTTAGGGGTTGGGTTCCAGGGCCCAAGTTTTATATTCCAAAAAAGTTTTTAGTTCAATAAAATACAATTAATATTGCCATTAAAATAACCAGCCCAATTTTCCTCTTTAACACTGATTTCTCTCAAATAGTTCAAATTTCTTATCTGGATCTATTCAGTATTATGCTTATTTGACGCAATTCTCAGGGGTGAAAGATAGACAAATCAACCCCTTTCTTTTACAGTCCCACTGTCACTCAAGCCAGTTTTAAAAGGGGCAAATTCCTCAACAGAAGTTGGAAAATTCTCATCCAGTCACCACACTGTTCCTCCTCAAACTTCATTCATTCTTCTCTAGTTGGGCTATCATAGCCTCGATCAGGCACACAATGGGCATCTTTTTCTTCCTGCTGGATTGAGAGCTTTCCTCCGGATCAAACAAGGTGTCTCCTTGTGATCTATGGAGCCTCCTCTCTTCTTCACCACCTCTCCAGGGTGGCTTAGGTCCCACGGGACTCTGGCAGGAGAAATTTAGCAAACTTCCATAGAGCCCTATGAAAAGTACATTGTATCGCCATGTTGTCAGCTCCATCTCCCTTTATTCTTCTGTCTCTTAATTGCCTGTTAATTCAAATATTGTTATCCTTTTGTTTAATGTAGATTTTATTTCTTCAGGGACTTTAGGCAACCTAAAGGTATCGTTTTATTTTATCCTCCGATAGTTCCTCTTGGTCATACAGGTTTTCACAGTAGTTTTGAATTATTATTATTATTTGGCTATCATTTTGATGCTGTAGTATACCTTTCCCTTCTCCAGTTTTTACCTCACCTTTCTCTGGGTCACAATCCCCATCCCACCCTGTTGTTCTCTTTTTCTTGTCAGGACTAAGAAAGAATTGTATGGGGTTGCTAGGTCTGTATGCTTATGTTTGTGTGTGTGAGAGAAGTTTCTGTAAGAATTGTCAGGGGATATAGATAGAGATCAGCCAATGCTTAAATGGGGGAAATCTATTATGCAAGCAAGTAATTTAAAATAGTCATTAAGTTAAGTCCTTAGTTATTTTTATGCTAGCTCTTCCTTTTCTTCAAAGCTAGATTCTGGGGAGGGTATGTGTAGTGGCAGCAGGTGTAGCAAAATGATAAGCATGTGATGATTAAATCACCCAAAAGCCACCAGCAATCATTTACTAGTTAGGACATTTGATAAAAGGGGGTTTCTGTTTGCCATGGCACTTAAATGCACTCTTCCACACAAATATCCCTAGTGTTTATCATCCCCAAGTGTGATAAATGTGAAATCAGGTTGGATTGTTTTCAGTTCAATTGGGTTGTTTTTTTTAAGTCTTCCTTTGGAAATCAGACTGATGTCCCAGATTGTACTCAGATATTTAAGTTCAGATTACTTTGGGGTCAATTTTGCTATTACTGCTTTTTTTCTTCCTAAGTTGTTATTTTTAATATTCTCAAGGTAGATTTACTGTGACTATTGTAAATTGTCCCACAGATGGTACTCATCATATAAACTCCAAGGATTTGGATTGTTTGCAATGTGACACAAATACAATATACAAATATATTTTGGGTGAAGGAAGACAGATAGATGTTGCACAGGAATTTCTCTTTATCGTTTATCTGCTCTTTCTTCTGCGGATGATTATCTTATGTGCACTATCACGGACACTCTGCACATAGTTGGAATTCAATCATGAAGGGCTCAAAGTTGCCTCAGCCTTCCATCCTTTCAAGGTTGGTAATATAAGGACCCAGACTGTTAGGGACAATATGCTGATATTGTAAACAGCCAGAGAGTGGTGTGAAGGACTATGGAGAGGTATATAAGTTAAACTTTTACTACTTTTCTTCCTCAACTGCTTTTTTCTAGCTATAAGTAAAGTACAGTAATTTGTTTTAGTAGCTGGAGAATGATAGCAAGGCCCTATCCTCTATTTTCCCAGTGGAAATAAATGGTATTCTCTACCGTGACACTGACCCAAAACCATTAATCACAAATATCTGAGTGATCTCATAAAATCAACTCATTATCAATAAAAGAAGCCACTATATATATTGTGGCCATGGTTCTTGGAATTCTATGATATCAGGAATCATGGTAAAATGATGTCACAGCAATGGCATTCTCCTGCAGCCTCCACATGGCATAACATGTGGTTGCTTGGTAACCACATAGAATTCTTCAATTGTTGGCTGCAATATTCCAAGCATCCTTCACTTGGGAAAAGTGAGCAAGCAGGGATGGGCATCATGAGATGTGCTGCCCTCTCTGCGACCCAATTTTTTCTGGTTGGAATTCTATTGATGTATTTTGAAAGATTGGATGGATTCATACTTACATGTGCACCCTCAAACATTAATTGTAGAACGAATACCAATTCTCCCAGGTACGACAATGTCCCTATTCTGGAGACAATTTGTTATTCCATTGTATTTCTTAGGTCATCAATTTTAAATTTATGGAGTAGATTAATTCAATCAAATCCTCATGAATATTTGGATGAAATGGGATCCCATGAAAATCTTCTGAAAAAACTGTACAAATCATCCAATGTCTTACAAGTGGAACCCAAAACAAAAGCAACCAAAAATGAAGAGACTCGAGAGTTGGAAGTCCAAAAGGATTTAACTATAGAAATTGCAAAAATTTCAGAAAACAAAGAGAAATCTCATGAGTTGGAGATCCAAAAGGAAACGGCCACAGAAATTTCAGATCCTTCTGGTTACATCAGTCTGAGGATTCTAGAATGGTTAAAGAGGCATCAAAAAACAACACAAGAAGATCATGAGCTTGGAAAAAAGCAAACAGGAGAAGAATTATTTCTTAGCTTCCTAAAGAAAAGGCGGAAGAGGATACAAAAACTTAAAAGAGAGCAAGTGAAACCTGCCTCACACACTCAACAACAGTGGAAGCCTGCACGATGACAAGCAGGTCAGAAAGTTAAGAAGTGGCCACAAGTAACATCCAAAGCAAAAATAACAGAAAAACAAGAGAAATTTCATGAGTTGGAGATCCAAAAGGAAATGGCCACAGAAATTTTAGAAGATTTGAAGATTAAGAGGTGGCCGATGGTTAATCTCAAAGAAAAAATAAGAGGAGACAAAGAGGAAAATCAGGAGTTGGAGTTTCTAAAGAAAACACCTACAGAAATTTCAGAAACTCTGAAGTTTAAGAGGTGGCTGAAGGTGACTCTCAAAGAACAAATGAGAAAAAACAAAGAGAACACTCCTGAGATGGAGATTCAAAAGGAAGAAATTTCAAAAGCTGTGAAGATTACAAGATGACCGAAAACGAATCTCAAAGAAAAAATGAGAGGAAACAAAGAGAAAACTCATGACTTGGAGATTGAAAAGAAAGTGCCTACAGAAATTTCTGAAACAATGAAGGTTCAGAGATGGCGGAAAATGGCAGAAGGTCGGGGAACCCTCAAAGAAAAAATGAGAGAAAACAAAGAGGACACTTCTGAGTTGGAGATGCAAAAGGACATACCTACAGAAATTTCAGAAGCTCTGAAAGATGGCGAAAGGAGAATCTCAAAGGAAAAGTAAGAGAAGAGAAAGAGAAAACTAATGAGTTGGAGATTCAAAAGGAAGCACCTACAGAAATATCAGAAGCTGGGAAAGTTCAGAGGTGCCCAAACATGACTCCCGAAGAAAAAATAAGAGGAAACAAAGACAAAACTCATGATTTGGGGATTCAGAAGGAAGCACCTACTGAAATTTCAAAAGTTCTGAAAGTTAAGAGGTGCCCAAAGGTGACTCCCGAAGAAAAAGTGAGAAAAAACGAAGAGAAAGGTCATCAATTGGAGATACAGAAGGAAGCACTTAAAGAAATAACAGAAGCTCTGAAGGCTATGAAGTGGCCGAAAGTGACTCTCAAGGCAAAAATAAAACAAAAGAAAAAGAAAAGCCATGAGTTGGAGATTGAAAAGGAGGTGCCTACAGGAATTACAAAAACTCAAAAAATTAGATGGTGGCCAAAGGTGACCCACATGGAAAAAATAAGAGGAAACAAAGACAAAACTCACAAGTTGGAGATTGAAAAGGAAGTGCCTACATAAATTTCTGAAGCTCTGAAGAGTAAGAGATGGCCAAAGGTGACTTTCAAGGAGGAAATTGGAGAAAATAAACAGAAAACCCATGAGTTGGAAATTGAAAAGGAGGTGCTGACAAATATTTCAGAAGCTGGGAGCTTAAGAAATGGCCAAAGGTGATTCACATGGATAAAATAAGAGAATATAAAGAGAAAACCCATGAGATGGGGATTCAAAAGGAAGTGTCTACAGAACTGTCTGAAGCTCATCAAATTAGGATGTGGCCGAAGGGAATTCTTAAAGAAAAAAATAAGAGAAAATAAAGAAAGAACTCACCAGTTGGAGATTGAAAAGGAACTGCCTACAGAAATACCTGAAGCTCAGAAGGTTGAGAGGGGGCCAAAGGTGACCCTCAAAGAAAAAAATAGAGAAAACAGAGAGAAAACTCCCAAATTTCCAAGAGAGATTCAAAAGGAAGTGTCTACAGAAATTTCCGATGCTCTGAAGGCTAAGAAGTGGCAAAAAGTGACTCTCAAGGAAAAAAATAAGAGGAAACAAAGAGAAAAGGCATAAGTTGGAGATTCAAAGGGAAATGGCTACAGAAATTTCAGAAACTTAGAAGGGTAAGAGATGGCCGAAGGTGACTCTCAAGGAGGAATTAGGAGAAAATAAACAGAAAACCCATGAGTCAGATTGAAAAGGAGGTGCCTTCAAAAATTTCAGAAGCTGGGAAGCTTAAGAAAGGGCCAAAGGTGATTCACCTGGATAAAATAAGAGAATATAAAGAGAAAACCCATGAGATGGGGATTCAAAAGGAAATGTCTACAGAAATATCTGAAGCTCATCAAATTAGGAGGTGGCCAAAGAGGATTCTTAAAGAAAAAATAAGAGAAAAGAAAGAAAGAACTCATCAGTTCGAGATTGAAAAGGAACTGCCTACAGAAATATCTGAAGCTCAGAAGGTTGAGAGGTGGCTAAAGGTGACTTTCAAAGAAAAAATGAGAGAAAACAGAGAGAAAACTCCTGAGGTGATGATTCAAAAGGAAGTGTCTACAGAAATTTCCAAAACTCAAGGATAAGGAGTGGCCGAGAATGTCTCTCAAGGAAAAAATAAGGGGAAACAAAGAGAAAAGGCATGAGTTGGAGATTCAAAGGGAAATGGCTACAGAAATTTCAAAAGTTTGGAAGGCTAAGAGATGGCGAAAGTGACTCTCAAGAAAATAGGAGAAAATAAACAGAAAACCCATGAGTTGGAAATTGAAAAGGAGGTGCCTACAAAAATTTCAGAAGCTAGGAAGCTTAAGAAGCGGCCAAAGGTGATTCACCTGGATAAAATAAGAGAATATAAAGAGAAAGCCCATGAGATGAGGATTCAAAAGGAAGTGTCTACAGAAATATCTGAAGCTCATCAAATTAGGAGGTGGCCGGAGGGGATTCTGAAAGAAAAAGTAAGAGAAAAGAAAGACAGAACTCATCAGTTGGAGATTGAAAAGGAACTTCCTACAGAAATATCTGAAGCTCAGAAGGTTGAGAGGTGGCCAAAGGTGACCCTCAAAAAAAAAATTAGAGAAAACAGAGAGAAAACTCCTGAGTTTTAAAAAGAGATTCAAAAGGAAATGTCTACAGAAATTTCCGATGCTCTTAAAGCTAAAAAGTGGCCAAAAAATGACTCTCAGGGAAAAAATAAAACAAAAGAAAGAGAAAAGCCATGAGTTAGAGATTGAAAAAGAGGTGCCTGCAGAAATTACAGAAATTCGAAAGATTAGGTGGTGGCCAAAGGTGACTCACATGCAAAAAATAAGAGGAAACAAAGAGAAAAGGCATGAGTTGGAGATTCAAAGGGAAATGGCTACAGAAATTTCAGAAACTGGGAAGCTTAAGAGGTGGCCAAAGAATCAGTTCAATCCTCAAGCATCAGTTCACTACTTACAGAAGTGCTCCATGTTACTTCTTTCAACTCAGCTGCTTGCTTTGACTTCTTTTATTGTAGTTGATGATGATGGTGAGGAACAGCCTGATAAAGTCTTCTTTATTCTGAAATCTGGCAATAGATCAGCAAAGCCCAGCCATGCTGTAATCAGCGAGCAGGCGAAAGAGAAAAATACTCAGAATGAACAAATCACAGATAAACGTTTGGCGGAGGAACTTGAGAAGAACAGGAATCAAGATATTTAATAATTGGAGGAAGCAACTCCAGAATACCTACTCAGGAGTCTGAAACTTTCAATGAACTCTTGCCTGATAAAACATTGTCCAACAAAGCACATTGGGAGTATCAGGAACAAAGCACTTCTGCTTCTCTCTTATCTGATTTTTAGTCAAGCAATGATAACTATTTTCTTCAGGGAGATGTCTTTGAAGCTGAGGTGCAAAAACAGTTGGCACATCTGATCCTTAATGAGCCTATGAGGAACTTAATTTCCCACTTGATTCGTATAATTAAAATGAACTGCAGAGAACTGACTATCCAGAAGCCTTGTGGTTTTTTTGTCGCTAGAATAGGCCTTGCAATGAAACTCCTCAATAAGAGAAATATCATTCAGGAAGCTTCTGCTCTAAGGAAATCTTACTTGTTGCTCACTAAAAATGAAACCAACGTGACTATAGCAAGCTCCAGAAAAATGGAGAAACCTTCTGACGAGGTAAAACCAACCTAGATAAATAATCCTAATAAGTGCATGAATAGGAGTATTATAAGATTTGGTTACCTAGATGTGTGTTTCCCTTTTTTTTCTAGGACACCAAATGATTGTAAACGAATTGCAAATTCATTTCTGTAAAGACAATTACTGTTTTTTACTAAAATGCCTTTTAGATAGTTTATAGTAATATGCATGTGCCAAGCCCACTTCTCTGCCTGATTTCCATCTCTATATACGAGGATAAACAAGATGTGTACATATATGTAAGGTTCTTATCAGTTGGGAAAAGCATCTGGGGAGAGTGGCATATAACACAAAGCTAAAGTAACTGAAACATGAAAACAAAGAAAAATAAAATGATATTCATCAAAATTAAATTAGGAATTTCAGGTATGATGGTTTTAAGAAAACTGGATTGGTAAAGCTGTTGTTCCTTTTAAAGGGTAGATGAGCCTAAATATGCTTTTTTTTCTGGGGAAAAGACCTTTTATGTTCAAATATGTGACGGCCCATCTTCTACTTTACTTCTCTTTGTTTAACCTTGCAGATTCCAAAGAAGGGAGTTCCACAATATGAGAATGGCATCAATTGGCGCTTGGCTATTTCAGTGATAATGGGGATGGTGGTTGTTATTTTAATAATTTGTTTGATTGAGGTAAGCTAAAATATTTTTCTAGAAATCCTTATATTAATTTATTTTCACACTGTTTCAAAGTTCAGTAATGAAAAGCTAAACTTCTCCAAATTTTCAATTTATATATTGTTTTAATGAAGAGCTAGCATTTCCTTGAACACCGTAACTCAAAACCACATTACTGTAGCCAGGATTTAATATAATATATTCAACCTCAAAAAAAGAGTGAGACTGTTTTTTGTAAAATGATTGGTGAGGGGGACAAGTCATTACTAATTGGGTGTTGTAAACTTGAATTCATTCCATCTTCAGTTTTGATTGGGAACATCTGGCTGGTAGGTTTGATTTGGTCCATAAAATCTTCTTATGAAGTTTACCATGTTGGTGACGCCACACATTTTTACAAGCAAAAGATGGAGAAAAACAAGTTTCTTATTGAGAAGCAGAGAAAAAAACCATCAATCTCTGTGTCAGTCATTGATTCTTTTTCCTTATTGTGAAAAATCTTTACAGTTATCCCTTATAACCACACCTTTCTTTCTGGATTCAACAGGTCTGTTCTCATCAAACTGCCAAAGGAACAGAAGAAACTCCTCCTGTAAAAGGGTAGCTCTTGCCTGGAGATACTTAGTTATTTACAACTTTCTGCTGTGAAAATTCTGTTTATGAGGAACAGTCTCAAGATTAGCTGGCAATGCACTTTATGAGTTTCACTCTTAAAAAGCAAATTTTAGCTCACAAGATGCTGCATCTAAAAGTTGTGAACACTGAAAGCCTCACCGAATAATCTGATTTTTTTGCTGGCTAAATTGTATGTTTAGCATTGGCTTCCTGCTACATTCTTCAACTGGGGCCATATCCTTTTCCCCCCTCTCCTCTTGACAACTTGACAACTTTATTTTCAGTACTGAACAAACATTAAACTTAAGAATACCAGGATGATATGCTAATGAAGCCTAAAATAAGTAAAACCCCAAATAGCTACCTAGTTACCTGCAACATGCACTCTTAAAACTCTGGAGACAATTGCAGGTGTGTGTTTCAGCATAAGAGACTATTAAGGCTTCTACTATCTGGTTATAGTTTGTACATGCAAAAAAATGTCTTGTGACTAAAAAGCCTTTTAAGTCTATTTTGAGAAACAGAAATATATACATCTTGCATTAAATGATAAGAGCTGGTATACTCCTCCAGTACAGAAATGTATGCCATACTTGGTTTGAACATTGTCAAAATGGTTTTATCCAGTTTCATTATTTTTCTCTTTGTTTCTTTAAGGACATTTCTGGGTAGAAAGAAGGAAGACACACCCGAAGAACAGGTATGTAAATGCAGAAGCAATCACTGGTGATCTGACTATGTTCAATTTTCTTATTGGATCTGAAAAAACATGGCTCCACATTCCCATAAGTATAACAGATGTGGCATAATAACAATAATAGCAATAGCAGCAATAATAGCAATAATAATACAAATTAAAGTATGACTGGTGGGTTTTTTAAAATTTTGCAAGCTGCCTGGAATCATATGTGTGAGTTGGATGGTTACTTAAATTTGTTTAAATAAATAAATAAAAATATAATCCTGTCATTTTGGGAGTATTTTAAATTCAGTGAGATTTAATTCTGAGTAAATACGCTGCAGGATTGGTTGCAGTGTTTAACATAGGTTGGCTTTTACTTGATAACTAAAGTCTATAGCCATCTATTGTACTTTCTCTAAATGTAGTTGTTCCTGTGTTAAAATCACTCATTGAGGTTGAAGGTCATTAAACCAGGCAGGTAATCACTCCATATTGATAGTACTGTGAATAAACATGGCAGTTTCCCAGCCATTCCTCTTTAATCTTCCAGTTTCCTCCACTTCTCACCATTTCTTCTGGATCCTGTAAGCCAAGCAGTTGTCTTCAGAACAAAAGGCACCCTTATTTTCTGCTCATCTAGAAGTAATTCAGAACCACTGTAGCTTCTCTGTGTAGAATGAGAAGACAATTGTATTAGCCAACGATATGGAGCCTAGCCTGTCCTATACCTGAAATGTCCAAATATATGCTTTAGTATTGGGGGGAGGGGTGAGCATTATTTCAAACTATTTTGAAGATTGTTTATGATATAGTTCCCACATTGTACCAAACTGTGGATGACCAGAAAATTATTTATGGAATAAATCACAATGGCTGGATTCACAAAACATGAAGGGAAAATCTGAACGTGTGGAGTGTATTGAGTCAAATGTGGAAACCATACCTTACAATTTTATGTATTTTATGTATTTATCATTATTCCTAATGCATCTTTTCAGGAGAAAAGTTTTGCTGCAACCATTTGTGACTTATTAAATATACCAAAGATGAACAAACATAGCTATTGAAGATTTTGCAAGCATCTTTTCCAGCTCTGTCAAACCCATTAATGAGGGAGATAGCATGCATTAAGCAAAATTGGTCTTTTGCAAAGATCCCATAAGAATAATAGTGACAATTCACTTAAACCAGAGTTGCATTGATCAGATGAATTGATAACAGATTTATTTCCATACAACATTAAGGCATACATTTATTTCATATATTATAATTAAACCCAAGTTAAATAACATATATTAAGCATAACAACACTTGCAAAGTTTAGGAATGCTAATACTGAGGAATTTTTTTAACTGCAGCTAACTACTAATGTTACTGACCATTAATACTGATTAGCAGAAGTACAAAATACATTCCAGAATTCTCTTATCATAGATAAAGAGGGAGCTAAACCTCGTGACCTAATTAGGAGTCCACAGTTAAGTTTGCTCTAATTTCTAAATTAGAGTCCCAGCACTGGTAAGAAGTGAAAAGCAAACAGAAACTCAAAGGACTCATTAAAATATATCAGTAGGCAAGATAATATTGTGTTCTGCCTGTTATAATTCTGGTTTTGATACAAGAATATGCACCCTGATCTGTGTAACCAATTCACTGATGAACCCCAGAGAATATGGTTTGTTTTATTTTTAAGAACATTTGGATGCCACAATAAGAATCCTCCCAAACACTGATTTACTGGGAATAAATGGTACCCTGTTTTTAGTTGCACCTATTATATTCCTCCTATTGAAATATTTTATTTAGTACATATGCTTGTTTACAGGGACATAGAAATAGTCATGCATTTCATTTATTTATTAAACAAACGTCTGTAATTGTCCCACTCACATATAGCTAATTCCAGGTAGCTGATAACATCTATTTAACATTTATTAATTAATTTCATTCAAACTTAGGGCTTCCCTTCTCTCTTTTCCTATCCTTACCATAAGTAGAAAATGATGCTTCCAGACCCAAGTAACCATTTATGGGTGATTACCGAAATGTGGGCTTCTTCTCTTATAACAGCTGGCTATGAGCGTGTTATTGAAATACATCTCTGAAATACTTCTGAAATTCTTGCTCTTCTCAGAAAAATAATGGCACCTTAATATATGGATATTACTTTAGAAGTACCTGAGAATAAGGGTACTGAATAAGGGTACTATAATAATAATAATACTTGACAAAAGTTGAACAGATTAGAAGAACATGTAGTTTTATAACCACATTGTAATATCTTTTATTCCTTTTATATCTACATATCTACAGAAGTTCAGAAGAGGAAGAAGAGGAAGGGGAAGAGGGAGAAGAGTACTTCTCTAGAGCATATTGCTATGTATTTTATTAATTTATTATATTATTTTTATTTTATTATTAAATACATTTTTCCATGCACCTTTTATTGTTAACCTTATCCCAAGGCTTAAAAACATTTCAGAATAACTATTCTCCCATCTGGAGCTGTGTTGGGCTAAGGTTCTTAGTACTCATCACCTAGTGCAGGGGTGTCAAACTTGATTTCATTGAGGCTGCATCAGGATTGTGGTTGACCTCAGGGGACTGTTTGGCCGCAGCCAATTGAGTGGTTGTGGTTGGGTGGGTGTGGCCTGCTCAATGCTGCTCACATTGGGGGGCACCTGTGGTGACCCAGTCAGGGTTGGGGGGATCCACTGTCTCCAGCAGAGGAAGGTGAGACCAGGGCAGGCACCAAAACTTTGTTCACCAGAGGAGCCTCGCCATCCCTCTCAGGCTATGGGGAGGATCCCTGGACAGGGGTGCAGACTTCCCATAGCCCAGTGAAGGGCAAGTGCCAAGCTTGTCCTTGATTTCTCAGATCTTCAGGACCTCACAGCCAAGCCCAGCTAAGTCCCACTTCCCCAAGAGGCTCCTGGTTGTACTTACCTTCTCGAGGCTGCTGCTGCTGGGCTCACTCTCCTTGGTCAGCAGGACAGCAGGGCTGCTGGTGGCTAAGTGCTAAGACAGGACTTCCTTCAAACTCCTTCCCTCTTATAATTTCCTCCCTCCCTCCCTCCTCCTTCCTTTTCTCATTCTTATCCCCATCTTCCTTCCTTCCTTCTGTTTCATTCCCATCTCCTTCCTTCCTCCTTTTTTGGATGAAGCTCCCTGTGGGAGCGCACAGGCTGATGGTGGCAGCAGACGGTCCCATAAGTACCCAGGTCCCAAGCCATGGAGCGCTTTAAATGTAACCACCAACACCTTGAATCGCACCATGAAGGCCACCAGAAGCCAATGCAGCTCGCGCAGGAGAGATGTAACACGGGAGCTCCGTGAATGCCCCAGAATCACCCGCGCGGCCGCATTCTGTACCAGCTGAAGCCTCCAGATGCTCTTCAAGGGGAGCCCCAGATAGAGAGCATTGCAATAGTCTAGGCAGGAGATAACGAGGGCGGAAGTGACCATGCGAAATGTGCCCCAATCCAGAAAGGGCCGCAACTGGTAGATCCAACAGACCTGGCAACGGCCAATATATGATCTTCTAACAACAGCCGTACATCCAGGAGGACACACAGATTGCACGCCCTCTCCGTGGGAATCAAGATTTCTCCCCCCACAGCCAGAGATGGAGTGAGCTGGCTGTATCTTGGCGCAGGAAACCACAGCCACTCAGTTTTGGTCGGATTGAGACGAAGCCTGTTAAGACCCATCCAACTCCGCACGGCTTCCAGGCACCGGGTCATCACTTCATCGTTGGGGTGGCCTGGGGTAGAAATGTATAGCTGAGTGTCATCAGCATACTGATGGAATTCTACCCCAAAACCACGGATAATCTCGCCCAGAGGCTTCACATAAATGTTAAACAGCAGGGGCAAGAGCACAGACCCCTGAGGCACCCCACAAAACAAGGGCCTCAGGGTTGACCTCTGTCCCCCTGCCAACACAAATTGTGAGTGGTCGGAGAGGAAGGAGAACCACCGTAACACGGTGCCTCCCACTCCTAGCCCCCCCAACTGTCGCAATAAGATACTGTGGTCGATAGTATCAAAAGCTGCTGAGAGATCTAACAGGACCAGGACAGAGAAACAACCCCTGTCCCGGGCCTTCCAGAGAACATCCACCAATGCGACCGACGCGGTCTCCGTGCTGTGCCTGGGCCTGAAACCCGATTGGAGGGGATCTAGATATACCGCTTCATCCAAGTGCTGAGGGAGCTGTCATGCCACCACACTCTCAACAACCTTCGCCACAAAGCGAAAGGTTGGAGACCGGACGATAATTCGACAATAGTGTTGGATCCAGGGAAGGTTTCTTGAGGAGGGGCCTCACCAGCGCCTCTTTCAAGGAGGCGGGTAAGAGCCCCTCTCTCAAGGAAGCATTTATAATCCCCTGGAGCCAACTTCTTGTCACCTCCCGAGTGGCCAGAACCAGCCAGGAGGGACACGGATCCAGTAAACATGTGGTGGCATTAAGCCCACCCAGTATCCTGTCCACGTCTTCCAGAGTCACAGGATCGAACTCTCCACAAATGACCTCACTGAAGTCCGCCCCCACCCTCCCGCCCAGAGATGCCCAGTCAGAGTCCAGCCCGGATCTGAGCGATTTTGTCCTGCAGATATCTAGAAAAATCCTCGGCCTGTCCTTGCAAGGGATCCTCCTGCGCTCCCGCATCCAGAAGGGAGAGGGTCACCCTAAAAAGGGCTGCCGGGTGATTTTCTGTGGATGCAATAAGGGCGGAAAAGTAAGATCGCTTTGCCGCCCTTATCGCCACTAAATACGTCCTAATATGGGACTGCAATAGTGTTTGGTCAGATCCGGAGCGGCTGGTCCTCCAATCACTCTCTAGGTGTCTTTTCCAGTGCTTCATCTCCCTCAGCTCCTCGGAAAACCAAGGAGCCAATTGGGATTGGCACCGGGTCAGAGGCCACAAGGGCATGACCCAGTCAAGGGCCTCGGCAGCCACCCTATCCCAGATGGCCACCAAGTCCCCAACCGAGTCGCGTGTGTGAGTCTCGGGAAACGGCCCAAGCTCCATCAAGAACCTATCTGGGTCCATGAGGAGCCTGGAGCGGAACCGTCTTGTCGGTCCCGCCTCTCCATGATGGAAGTCCAGCCTAAGGAGCGAATGATCCGACCATGACAGGGGCTCTATAGAAACATCCCCTATGCCTAGATCATCCTGCCACTGACCAGAGACAAAAACCAGATCCAAGATGTGACCCCCAGTATGTGTGGGGTCCTGAATTAATTGGGTCAGGCCCAAGGCTGTCATGGAAGCCAAGAACTCCTGAGCAATCCCCGAGGTCCCGCTGGCAGAGAGTAGATTGAAATCCCCCATGACTATAAGCCTGGGGGTCTCAACCGCCAAGCCAGCTATAACCTCAAGGATCTCAGGCAGGGCCGATGTCACATAGCAGGGAGCCAGGTATGTGATCAATAGGCCCATCTGAACCCCGGAACAACACTTCACAAAAAGGGATTCATATCTGATCGTCTGAGGAACAGTGGATTCCCTAGGACACAGATCTTCCTTAATAACCACCGCAATCCCCCCCCTCCCGAGCCTTTGGCCAATGAAAAACCTGAAACCCGGGTGGGCACATCTGCCCAGGCGGTGGCAATGGCCTTGGCTGCAGCACCCCCTGTGGTGGGAATATCTGTGGCCTCAGCTTTGGCAGCCCTGCTGGCAGCAATGGCCTTGATGGTGGTGGCTCCAGCGGCAGTGGCCCCAGCAACGGTGGCCCCGGCTATGGTGGCACCCCAGGTGGCAACGATGGTGGCGACAGCTCGGAGGCCTCGATGACGACGGCGGTGGCGGTGGCGGCCTGGTCTGGCGGCGTCTCCTGGTCCAGTGGTGATGGTGGTCCCGGCGGCGGTGGTCTCGGCTTCGTCGGCCCTGGTGGTGACGATGGCGACAGCGGCTGGGTGGCCTTGAGGACGACAACTTCGGCGATGACACCAAGGTTCGGTGGCGTTGCCTGGTTCGGCAATGGCGGCGGTTTTGATGGCAGTGGTGCCAACTTTGGAGTCCTCGGTGGCGACAGTGGCATGGTTGCCTCATTGGCGACGGTGACGGTGGCCTGATGTGGCAGAGATGGCGGCCGGGCGCCCCCAGGCCCAATCTTGTCTCCGGCCTCGGCGACGACAGTGTTGGCGGCGGGGCTGGCGGAGATCATGGTCAATGGACTGTAGTGATCAGATAAGCCGGGCCCAGCCTGCCGGGCCTTTGCGTCACCAACTTCAGACATCGGAGGCACGGTTGGCTGGGCCATTCAGATACTCATTGGCGGACTTGCGGGCCTTGGGAAATATCCCCCTTTCCCTGAAGTGGCCCTCCGGACTGCCAATGGCCTACCTTAAGGACGGATCCTGGGATCCCGAGAGGTGGCATGGCCATAAGAAATGCTCTGGGGTAGTACCCGATTGTATCTGTTCTTATTTAAATTTTTATCGGGGTTAGGGAGGGTAACCAGGTGGGGGTTGGGGGACAACCCACCTGAGACAGGGACCAGACCAGGGGTAGAGCACGGCCAGAAGGTTCTGGGGTCGGAGGGGTTGGATCAAGGATGAGGGGTTATTTCTGGGAGGGAGAGATGCAGTCCATCTGCACGGTAAGCAGAAGAGGCAGATTTGGCGGTTATAGGGGGCCATATCATGTATCGGGAGCGCGCCCCTGCTGCTTGCGTGAGGTGGTGCGCTCCGACCCCCTAGTTATTTCCCGTTCCTCGGGTGGTCCAAGTCATTGGGCCTTGGGCCATCAGCTGATGTTGTCTAATGCCAGGTCCGTAGTTAATAAGGCCCCGCTCATCTGATTTGATTTGGGAGGAGGGTATCACCGAAACCTGGTTGGGCCAAGAGAATTACATAAGTTTGATGAATTTAACAAATATGATTAATGTTATTATTCTTAATAATAACATTAATCATATAATATGATTAATGTTATTATTCCAATCAGAATTACATAAATTTGATGAATTTAACAAATATGATTAATGTTATTATTCTTAATTGCATCAAAATATATGATACCCAGATGCCACACGGTTCACGCATTGATGTGTATATGTAAAATAAAAAACTTGACAAAAATAATAATTGGACCATTCTTTTATAGTTTAGGAAACACAGGTTCAGAATGGTACCACCTGGCAGAGGGACTGCTCAAAGTTTGCCATCCTGGCTCTATCTTACATTAACCTCAAAACCATTATGAAGTTGAGGCCATATTTACCCACACTTGCATGATGTGGGTTTCTATTTCCAGACTATTGTTTGGAAGAGATAAAGATCCTATTTTGCTATGATAAGACCTTTTTGTGGGCAGACTGCTGATAATGCAAGTAGGACAAAGTTTCAATAAAATAAGAAGAGCTGGATTGTGAGGGAAGACAAACTATTTGGAAATCATGCTTTTTGAAGGCGACAGGTGCATATGTGTTATGTAGAGTCCTCTTCTGACTGCTGGGATCATTTATAGAGAGGGATATTCTGCCAAGGGCTCCAGATTGGACCATTCTTTCAAATATCCCTAGATTCCTTTACTGACCGAATTTTCTCACTATTGCAAAAGCAGGATTTGAGAAGGCTAACAAATTGTATAAGGGAGGAGGTAAATCAAACAATTAAAAAAGCAATAGAAGAATAAAATGAAAAGAAAGAATGCAAGAGTAGCAAAACAATATGCAAAGGACAGAGGTACTATTTGTTGAGGGCTCAGTCGAGCAAAATAATTTTAAATGGCATCCTGGATAGAAAAAGCCAGAAGGTGAGACAACATACTTATATGCAGAAACTGATTGATGGGGTTTCTGGTTTTACTACACCAATAAATCATACAGATTAATTACAATTAAAAACTAGACACCCACAGAGTAGACTTCAAATTGCCAGCCTATCAATGTTTATTTTTTATTTATTTATTTTTGTCAATTGATTACAAGATAATAGATATAAGTAAAAACATAGTTATGAATACATGGATACATATAAGAAAAATAAAAAATAAAAGAAACAATAGGATAGGGATGGTAGGCACATTGGTGCGCTTATGCACACCCCCTATAGACCTCTTAAGAAAGGGGTGAGGTCAATAGTAGACAGTCTAAGGTTAAAATTTTTGGGGTTTGGGGAGGAAACCACAGAGTCAGGTAGAGTATTTCTGACATTGACCACTCTGTTGCTGAAGTCATATTTTCTGCAATCAAGTTTGGTGCGATTAACCTTGAGTTTGTATCTATTGTTTGCTTTTGTGTTGTTATGGTTGAAGCTGAAGTATTCAGGTAGGACATTGCAATGTATGATTTTATATACTATACTTAGATCGGACCGAAGGTGGTGTAGTTCAAGGTTTTCTAGGTCTAGAATTTCGAGTCTGGTGACATAAGGTATTATGCAATGAGTAGAGGAGTGGAGGGTTGAATGTCACAGCAGTTGTTAGGCAAAATGTCACCTGATGATTCCCCCCATTCCTGCTCTTCCCAATGAAACATTAAATGAACATGCAGATTATTGATTGGAGCATGGGGTGCCTCCTGGGTGGAAGCTATTGGAAGCTTAGATCAGATCCAGGCTCATCTGCCCTGGCCTCCCAAGGCCTCCCTTACCCTTAGCTGCCCAGTACACCACTTTCCATGCCATGGATCCCTTTTCCTACTCCCAGGCCTTTTCCCATTCCCACCAGGCCCTCCCAGTCCTTAGACGTTATTCCCATCCAAATACCCTTCTCTTCACTTACCTTTTGAAGAGCTCTAAGACCTTTCAGAGCACTGAAATGACTTTCTCTTTTGCATGGCCAAATGGCATGATTCCGAAAGTGGCTGCACACAAAATGGTAGCCTCATCTACATCACTGCCATTTGGTCAGGGAACAAATTACTTTGTTCTACTGTCTTAACAAAGTCTACACTTGCTGTATAAGTTTTCTGCACCACTCTCTAATGCAGTAAAACAATACAGTCATCTGGTGGTCATCATTTTATCCTGCATTCAGATTGCCAACAAGTTTCAGCTGAAGCCTAACAAGATTGAGTAACTCTGGATTCATGCATTCTTCTGGATTTGGGACACTACCATTATTTATATTGGATGAAGTGGCACTGCCCCAGCCAGACCCAGTGCATAATTTGGGGGTCCTTCTAGACTCATGATGCCTTCTTGATTAGCAGGTGAGTCATGGTTAAGGGGATCTTTATGTTTGCATCAGTTGCCCTCCTTCATGAACCACACTTACTCATGTCCTAGACTAGTGGTTCACAAACATTTTTAGTCCACTGCCCCCTTGGTGCTACAAACTCATTCTCAGTGCCCCTCACCCAAAGGTGGGATTCAAACTTCTTAACAACCAGTTATGTGGGTGTGGCCTAATTTGTTAGTGTGGCTTGGTGGTCATGTGACTGGGTGGGCATGGCTTGCTGGCTGGGTGTGGATTGGTGGTCACATGACCAGGTGGGTGTGGTTTGGTGGTCATGTGACTGGGTGGGCCTAGCCATGTAACTGGAAAACCAAATACAAGTGGTCCACGCTTAATGGCCAGTTGCTTAGCATGTTCTAATTTATGACTGACCTCCCCAGAGCTACTTGATCTGTTTTTGGAGTTTTGACAGCCATGCACACAAACACACACACACATAAACACACATATACATACACTCCCTTCTGGAGCAGATGGTTAGACTAGATTCACTTTTTATTTATTTGTCAATTGCTTACAAGATAATAGGCATAAGTAAAACATAGTTATGGATACATATAAGAAAAATAAAATATAAAAGAAACAATAGGACAGGGACGGTAGGCACTTTGGTGCACTTATGTACACCCCTACAAACCTCTTAGGAAAGGGGTGAGATCAATGGTAGAAAGTCTAAGGTTAAAGTTTTTGGGGTTTGAGGAAGAAACCACAGAGTCAGGTAGATTATTCCAGACATTGACCACTCTGTTGCTGAAGTCATATTTCCTGCAATCAGGTTTGGTGCCATTATCCTTGAGTTTGTATCTATTGTTTGTTCTTGTGTTGTTATGGCTGAAGCTGAAGTATTCATTGACAGGTGGGACATTGCAATGTATGATTTTATATACTATACTTAGATCAGACTGAAGGCAGCGTAGTTCAAGGTTTTCTAGGTCTAGAATTTCGAGTCTGGTGGCATAAGGTATTCTGCAACGAGTAGAGGAGTGAAGAACTCTTCTCGTAAAATATTTCTGGACTTTCTCAACTGTGTTAATATCAGATACATAATGTGGCTTCCAGACTGATAAGCTGTATTCGAGTATTGGTCTAGCAAATGTTTTGTATGCTCTAGTTATTAGTGTAATATTACCGGAGAAAAAGCTACGTAAGATTAGGTTGACAACTCTTAATGCATTTTTGGCTATGTAGTTACAATGGGTCTAGCACTTAGGTCATTTGAGAGGAGTACTCCAAGATCCTTGACAGAGTTTGGATCTTCAACAAGGTCTTGACTATTCAGCCTGTATTTTATTTTCTGATTTTTTTTGCCAATATGTAGGACAGAGCATTTATTTGTTGTGATTTGAAGTTGCCATTTGTTTGACCATTCTGATACATAGTCAAGGTCCTTTTGAAGGGTAGCAGTATTGTCTGTGGTGTTGAATAGCTTTCCATCATCAGCGAAGAGAACGCAGTTGTTCTTGATATGATCACAGAGGTCATTTATGTAGAGTATGAAAAGACTTGGTCGTAGAACATTGCCTTGGGAGACACAACTGTTGACAGGTACAGAATTTGACAGGACACTCCCAATTTTGACCATTTGTCGTCTGTTTGACAGGAATGCTTCTATCCACTTATGCAGGTGTCCATAGATACTGTAAGATTTTAGTTTTAGGAGTAGTTTGTCGTGTACCAGTGAATCAAAGGCTTTACAGAAGTCTATATAGATTGCGTCTATTGCTTTGCCCTGATCGGGTTGTGTAGTCCATATGTTTTTGAAATGTAAGAGTTGCAGATTACATGATAGTTTTTTCCTAAAACCAAATTTTTATTATTAGAGAGTAGGTTGTGTTTGTTTCTAAGTGGAGGATGATGGATTGGTTAATAATTGATTCCATGACTTTACAGGTGACGCAGCATAAAGAGATTGGTCTGTAATTTTCAACTAGGCTGGGGTCTCCCTTTTTAAAGATGGGGATGACTGTGGCTTGTGACCATAGTTTTGGCAAGGAGCTGGTCCTGAAAGATTTTTCAAAGATTATGCTTAGAGGTTCTGCTATGGCACTGGATAACTTTTTTAAGAAGTATGCATGGTCGGTCCAATGGATAGATATGGTTTTAGATTGTGCAGTGCTTTTTCAACATTGTCTTCTGTAAAATAGATATGTATTAGATCATTGTAGTTGTCTGTGGTTCGACTAGGAAATACTGGGCATGAACCATTGCTGTTTACAAATACTGAGCCAAAGAATGTGTTAAAGAGGTTGGCTTTAAATAGTGTCGTCGTTGCAGTCTTTACCATTGGGTCATATCAGAGGTGGGATGGACCTTGAGTCTTTTAGTTTGTTGTTTACAAAATTGGAATTGGTGCATAGAAGGTTTTCTTCTTGTTTAATGTGATAATTGGTGCATTCAGTTTTTATCTGATGGCATAAATTTTTGTATCAGCTTTTGAAGTTGGCAATGTGACCAGATTTGTTTTTCTGCAAAAGTTTCATTTTGGATTGAAGCTTCCTTATTGTTTTGGGTAATTTGTTTTTTCTAGTTTGGGGAGTTGTTAATGGTACATATAGTTTGATTACT
The DNA here is from genome assembly GCA_023653725.1 of Bungarus multicinctus. Lineage (NCBI taxonomy): Eukaryota > Metazoa > Chordata > Lepidosauria > Squamata > Elapidae > Bungarus > Bungarus multicinctus. The sequence continues at coordinate 42,949,834 of CM042840.1, forward strand.
CTTTTGACTTCAAATAAAAATATACTGTAATGGTCTTCTACAGTATTGCATCCCGAGAATAGAAATTGCCAATCAAGGGATGAGAGATCATTGTTTATAAGATCATAGTTGCCTTTTTTGAAGTTATAATTGGGAATTCCGTCATTGTGATGATTTTTGTGTGGATGTATGTTGAGACAAAAGTCAATCATGCTGTGGTCACTGTTGGAAAAGGGTTCTTTAATTTGTATTCCGTAAATTGAATTCAAACTATTGCAGAAGGTGAGATCGAGGTAGTTATTAAGTCTAGTGTTGTTGGTTACTAGTTGTTCTAGTCCCAGATTTGTTACTGCATTGTAGAAGGTTGCATGTGTGGGTACATTTGTTAAGGATCCAGTTAATATGAGGTAGATTGAAGTCACCAAGAAAGATAAAAGTTGGTGGGCAGGATGTTGCCCATGTTACTGTGAATAAATTCATCTGGATTTTTCTAAACCAAATGAACAAGGACGTGCAATTACTTCTCAAGACACGTGATATGGCATTCAGGTCTGAGGACAGGGTTTAGTATAACAAGGCAAGAGTGGAACTGAGGCGGGGCATCAAGGAGGCAAAAAAGGACTATAAAAGATTGAGGACTACTTCACAAATAACGATCCACGACAGGCTTGGCAGGGAATTAAACACATCACTAATTATAGGAGCAGCAACCCCACATCGATCAATAAGGGCGCATCACTGGTAGAAGAATTGAACTGCTTCTTTGCCCGATTTGAACTGAATAGGTCTTTGAACACACTGCCTCTACAAACCACCAGTACTCAACTGTTCACAGTACAAGAGTATGATGTGAAGCAGGTACTTAGAGCAGTGAATGTGAAAATGCTGCTGGCCCTGATGGGATACCTGGGCAGGTACTCAAAACATTTGCTGACCAGCTCGCAGGTATGTTTACAAATATTTTTAACCTTTCTCTTATACAAGCCATTGTTCCATCTTGTCTCAAAACTTCCATTATTATTCCAGTTCCCAAAAAGCCCTCTCCTGATACTTTAAATGATTATAGATCAGTAGTTCTCACACCCATAATTATGAAGTGTTTTGAAAGACTGGTCTTAAAATATATACAGGATTGCCTCCCATCAAACCTTGACCCATACCGGTTTGCCTATTGAAATAACAGATCCACAGAGGATGCTATTGCCATGGTTCTCAACGTTGCACTGAAATATATGGAGGATAATGGGAGCTATGTAAAGATGCTTTTCGCTGATTACAGCTCAGCTTTTAATATCATCATTCCGGATATATTGATTAAGAAATTGCTAGAAATGGGCCTCTCCTCTCACATCTGCTGTTGGATAAAGGACTTTCTCACTAACAGACCGCAAATTGTTAGGATTGGCAGCTATTTTTCCTCCACTCTTGCTCTCAGCACTGGCTTTCCAAAGGGTTGTGTGCTGAGCCCCCTTTTGTATTCACTCTACACCTACAATTGCACTCCCTCTTGTCCCACTAACTCTATAATAAAATTTGCAGATGACACCACGTTGGTGGGACTCATATCAGGAGATGACAAGATGGCCTATAGGTCAAAGGTTTTCAGACTGGTCTTGTGGTGCAAGAGTCATAACCACACCCTGAACATCAAAAAGACCAAAGAATTGATTATAGACTTCAGAAGATGCAAAGCAGAGCCTCTCCCACTATATATCAATGGAGACTGTGTGGAAAGAGTTCATAGTTTTAAATTTCTAGGAACTCATATTTCCGACAACCTTACTTGGTCAGTCCACACTATGGCCACTGCAAAGAAGGCCCAACAGTGCCTGCACTTTCTGAGGCTGCTGAAAAAGAGTGGTCTGGATGAGAAGTTGTTGGTTATTTTTTACCATTCTACCATTGAGAGCATTTTTGCATGCTGTGGAGGTGTGGTATACTGGATGCTCTGTAGTGGATAAGAGGATGCTCCAGAGAGTTATAAATACAGCACAAAAAATCATCAGTTGTGATAAGTATTAGCAGAGTTTCCTTGGTTACAAGGAGTATGCAGCAAACGAAAGCAGTGTGCAAAGATGTTGCAATGAGCATAAAGTCACACAACCACAGAAGTTGAAGTATATTAAAGTAAAGATTTTATATACAATCCAAGATTCAGTCCAATATTCATACACAGTTCATCAGTCAATAAAGTAGAAAACTAACCATCATAGTCAGCAGGCAAAATAGCAATACCGTAGCTCAAACACATCAATGCAGAGAGATGAAGAGATATATAGAGATAGAGATATGGAGAGATTGAATTCTCTGGCTTCCTGCTTTATAGTAAGTCTGCTACTTGAAGCCAATCAGTATCCTGGCTTCAGTAAAATGATGAGTCATCATGACTTACAACCATATATTGTAACCAATAGTTTTGGATTCTTAAAGAAACCTAACAAGTTGCTCACTTTCTTCTTTGGAAGAGATTGTGAAGACCAGACTCTTCTCTAGAGCACTAAAAATCTCCACAGACCACTCTTATCCTGGACATTCATATTCCGAACTGTTACCATCAGGGAGGCGTTATAGGTGTCTTAAAATGAGGACTAATAGACTGAGAAACAGTTTCTTTTCCAAGACAATAATTGTCTTGAATCAAACAATACATATGTGATTTAGCCCTATGTATATAGTGGTATTTTTAAACTATCTAATTTACTATATATTTTAGATAGATTTTTAATTATTATTATTTTAATTATTTTAATTTTTAAATACTCTGTAGTGTGATTGTGATATGGTGTTTGGGGCACCATATGCTGGAGTAGCTTTCAAATTTCATTGTATTTGTAGAATGCAATGACAATTAAGGTATTCTATTCTATTCTACATTGTGCTCAGATATTTTAAAAAAAGAAAAGCTGATAAAGTTTGTTCTCAGTATGTGAGTGGATAAAAAAATACAATCTGTCACCCATAAAGCAAGAGTTTGCTAGTTACTTGCCTATAACATTAGTTAGTCTTTGAATCTAATACAATTATTTCTCTATTCAGTCCTTGATATTTTTCACAACAATATCTTTTTAAAACAGTGGTTGCCAACCAGTGGTCTGCGGCCTACTGGTGGTCCGCGAGAACAATTTGGTAGCCCCCAGAGAAATGTCATCTCCAGAGCACCCCTCAAAGCAATTAATCCAGGCTGCGTGGGAACACAAGACTGCCCCGCTCACATGGCCCGCGGGAACCCTTCCCGCCCACTCACTGGCAAACTTCCCTACTAAGTTGCTATTCTATTTTATTTTATTCACAGTTGTTCTGCTGTGCTGGGAGATTTAGATTAGCTAGAAAGCAGGAAATCGTTGCATTTCTTGCTTTTTAGCTAATCTTTAGAACCGAACCTTCCTTAGGACTGAAGCAATGCAGACTCAGGTAGCTGATGGCAGAAACACAGATCTCTAAGTAAATGTGTGATTCTGTGAACAACTCAATCTGCCTGCCTGCTCTGCTTGATTTTGGATAAAGGTTGCTCTTTTTTATAAAAAAAATTCAATATTGACATAAATATTTATAATATTTACATACATACTGGCCATGCCCAGCCAGTCACATGACCACCAAGTCACACCCACAAATTAGGCCACATCCACAGAACTGGTTGTTAAAAAATTTGAATCCCACCAGTCTCTGTGTGCTTGTATGTATGTGTGTGTGTGTGTGTGAGAGAGAGAGAGAGAGAGAGGGAGAGGGAGAAGGGTTAGATCAGATCTCTCTCTCTCTCTCTCTCTCTCTCTCTCCCACCAACGTCAGCAAGCCACCATCAGTCAAAATTCATATTTGTGGTCCCCGGGATTTAAAAGTATGAGTTTGGTGGTCCCAGAGGTTCAAAAGGTTAGTTTTAAAATAAATCTTTCTTGCAATGTTAAGACTCTTTAGAATCAGAATTGAAATTGAACAATGCTTGAAGATCAAAAAATGAAGTAATTAGTACTTTAAAATAACTTCAAAATACATTTAGTATAAATATTTATCAGCTCTATTTTAAGAAATGGAAAATACTTTATGTAATATATATTACATAGTACATATTATATAATATTATATAATATCTATTGCTGGATTAGAAGCATTTACTATAAAGTAGGATTATTGTTGAAAATGTTACATTACTGTTTCTCTACTCCTGTATAGCAGGCACTCAGTTCTTATTGCATGCTTTTAATGTGTATCTGTCCAGATAACTACAGTTTGCTAATTTCTTTTACTTTGAAGTGCCACATTTCACATCAGCAAACTTGGCTATAATATGTATCACTGTAATGCAGGGTCTACTGCTATTCTTTATTCTTGGTAGAAATATTTATAAAAACTGACAAGTTTTACATCAGGACCAGTGATGATTCAAAAAAATTTGTTACCATTCTGTGGGTGTGGCTTGGTGATTGTGGCATGGTGTGACCTAGTGGGTGTGGCAGGGGAAGGATACTGTAAAATCTCCATTCCCACCCCACTCCAGGGGAAGGATACTACAAAATCCCATTCCCTCCCCAACCAACTAACCTGCTTTCCAGCTCTGTTCTCCTGTGCAGGGCAACCAAAGAAGACCCAGGTGATCAGCTGGGATTTGGGAGGCAGAGAATAGATGGGGGCGGGACCATTCTATCACTGCATTGTTTTGGTTTGTCTGTTGAACTTCCAGAATATACCGGAATGGTTATCATGTTACTATAGTAACCAAGATATGAGTGTCTTGTGATGTTTAATTTACTGCGCATGTGTGCAGGGGAGGATTTTACTTCACTTTATTTTTTGCTTGCTTCTTAGAATGTACTGCTTTTCTTTTGTTCCTAGTTATGTGTAAATAAAGTATACTGGCAACAGAAAAACACGATTCATTTCCTCTAATTTATGAAGCTGAATTTTTTCGCTTTGACATGTGGTAGCAGAAGATGGTTACGATGTTTTTTCTTTGCCGGTTGAGTTTTTAGTTAGTTCACAAAATTCTGAAGAATTTGTGATTAACTCTAATCAACTCTACAATGCCACACAAGAAAGATAAAGCAAAATGGAGAGCTTGGTCGGAGGAAGATTTATTATTCTTTGAAGTACCTAAGGAGGAGATAAGATGTTGGCAGACACCACTGGCTACTGCTACTCGTCTGGAGGAAGCTGCCTTGGGAGGACAAGACAGCAGGTCTGTACCAAGTTTTATTTATGATGCACGCTTCCAAACTCAGCTTGAGAAAACAGAATATGAATATGAGAAGCTTGGTGCTAAGCCTAAAATTATAAAGTCAGCTGAGCATTTTTCACCCAAAGAGAAAGGTGAAATTCATTATTCTCCATTGAGTCCTCAGCCAACGATATGTCAGAAAGCTGTGCAGGATTATATGCAACAGATTGCAGTTTTTGAACACAGCCTACAGCAAGCTAAGCCTATGCCCTGTCCCTTCAGCCAGATAAGGGTGTGGTTGGAGTTCCTGAGTCCTCCATCTTGCCTTATAGAGTCCTGCAAATCATGATGCGTTGTCTCCTAGAAGACGCTAATCTAAGTTTCCCATACTGGGGTGAAGCAATTAAATATGCAAACTACATCATTAACCGTATCTGGAGCAGTGTAATAAATCAGACACTTTTCTTCATGTTATATGGATATAAACCCGATCTGAGAAATATCCATATTTTTGGTTCATACGCTATGGTGAATATTCCCTTAGCTCAAAGAAAGAAAGGAGGTCTAGCAGCAAAAAGACTGAGATTCATGGGTATTGATGACAATTCCAGATGCAGCAAGTTCGTTGACTCCAGACATGTAAAAGTGGTTTCTCAATCATTTAATTTTGAGGAAGATGCTGACTGGTCCAGAATTCACTCCAATGATCCTGGTGTTCATTTTCCTACAGATGATGTTACGCAATCTGATGATTGAGATTCTCAGGTGGTTGTTTCATCAACTAATTCTTCTCAACCAGAGGTTCCGTCTTCGCAAACCGTTGATGCTGAGGCTAGCGACAAGGAAGAAAACAAGGACAAAATGGAAGAAGAATGGACTGTTGTTCCGAGACGTTCCGAGAGGGTCAATAAAGGGATCCCTCCGAAGAGATATTTATCGCAATTGACAAAAGCACCCTTACATTTGATTAGTCCTGTTACACTGCCTCCTGACAACTTCATGCAAATTAAGCATCTTCCTGATTCAGAGCAAGAGAAATGGTATGAGGCAATGCAGGCTGAAATGGACAGTCTAAAGCAACGCAAAGTGTTTACGCCTGCAAGTCCTCCTGGATAAAGAAATTTACGTCAAAGGTCCTCCAGGGTTCCGAAAACAAGAAGGGAATACTTGGCTCTTAAACAAAAGTCTTTATGGTCTGAAACAGTCTGGTTTAATGTGGTATTTATGTCTTACTGACAAACTAAATTTAATGGATTTTATTAAATCCGAAACTGATGAATGCGTGTTCACAAAAAGATCTGAGAATACATATGAAATAATTCTTGTTTATGTTGATGATATTGTTTATATTGGTCCAAATAAGCAAATGAGTGAGTGTTTTTCTAAAGCTTTGCAAAAATATTTTACATCAAAATTTTTAAAGGTGATATATGCCGGTTCTCCGAACTACTCAAAATTTCCATTACTGCTTCTCTAGAACTGATCAGAACCTACTGAATACCACTGCTGATCAGGACCCACATATGTTTGGGAAAGGTGTTTCAACAAATTTAGGAAGGCTAAGCTGGATTTGTATACTACCCAAAGTATACAATGGGTAGTAGTTACAAAACATGCATTAGAGAAGATGTTAAATTGCATAAAAATATGGAACAGATCAGTCTGAGATTGATTTGCTTAGAAATGAGATAAAAAGAAGTAGCATAGATCACAAATAAGAAATGATACAGAATGAATTTTCAGTTATTTTCATAATCCTAAATAAAAGGCAATTGCAAGGATATCCATCCTACAAGGATATTTCTAGCTTGCTACCATGCTCAAGCTGAAGAAATTGCTATAAAACAATGGAAAACCAAATGATGGCATTAGGCTATAAACAGCCCTAACCCTTTTTTAAAAATCTCTATAACCTTTTCTGACAAGACCAATGATTGTGGGCTTAACCGGTAAAAATGATCAACATGATTTCCCACTATTTTCAGTTCAGAAATATATGGTAATGTTTGCATAAACTTTAAAATAAGTTTATCCGCTCTTCCTCAAACAAAAACAATTGGGGAAAAAAAACAAAAGGAAAATCCCAGTGTATGATCAGCCTACCACTCTGGATTAATTCTCTGTTATGGCTGTCAGGTGCTCTTCAAACACCAGCAAAAATATCCTTCCCTATACTGGATGTAATTGATAAAGTATGAATTATGTAAAGTTGCTAACCTTCACATCTGGTGCTGTTCCCAAGATTAAGCCAGCTAATGAATAATTTGAATTAGGATGAATGAAGTCTCCTATAGAGTGTCCAATTTTGGCATCTAGTTGAAATATGTGATTTTATCACTTCACACCAGAAGATAGCAAGATGTAGGTGTCTTTTTGTCTATGGTTGTTAAAATTATTGTAAAAGATATCCAACTCTTGCCAAATGTTGCATTTCTTTTAAATAATAACAGAAAAATAAAAATTAGGAAATTTATACATATTAGTATAACATATATTCATATATCTGTATTATTATGTAGGTCATCCTACATAAAAACCTTTTTTATCTACGTCACCCTACGTTTTATATATAATACAGCTAAAAAGGTGTGGGTCTTTAATTGCGTGGCTCTTGCCACATTCTTATTTTCATTCCCACCTCAGCTATCAAGCATCCTTTGTTTTATCTCTTCAATCTGAAACTCAAGCAAAATGAAATCTGCATTTAAAGAATGACTGCAATAAGTAATAGCTATCAAAATAATAATTTTCAATATATTTATTTTCTCAATATTTTAAAGTATTAACTTATGTAGCATATTAATAACCGTAAAAAAGTCATTCTTGTTGGTGTAGCTATACTAAATTAAAAACTGTATAGGAATTCAATTGCATAAAAAAAAATCAAAAAATATTTTTCCCTGCTAACTCTTGAAAACATAATTGTTTTAAGGAAATACAGACAAAAATAATTAGAACCTATCTCAATTTCAGTGTCTGGAATGATTGTTTAGGTAGAATGTTCTATTTTCATTAGATGATATTTTAAATTAGAAGTGAATGCAAATATTTGACCTTCCAATGATTTTGGTAGTTTGATATTCTAAAACTAAAAAGATGTATACTTTTACTCCCAGGATGATAAATGCTGAGTTTTGAAGGTTAACAGTATAATTACAGTTTTTTAAAAAGTAATCAACATGCTTTATTATTTGAAATTTCAAAATGTGTAATCATACTATCATACCGTTCCTATTTCAAGGGCCATTACAGATGGTACTATCAGATTCAGTATCATTATACAAGCATTTGGTCTATGCTAAGAACATTAAAGAATTGGAAGGAAATTTATATAATTACAAAGACAGATAACTGTTAACTATATTGCAATATCAGCAGTGATAAGAAGCAAAGTTTCCTTGAAATTTATAGTATGCCTTTTATACCTGAAAAGGGCCCCTTCTGTGGTCTATAATTTGAAGAACCATATGTAAATCTTCACTGGTTTAATTTGGTACAGGACAGAATCTATGTATAAAAAACTCTGAGGGATAGACACTGGATTCAAACAGATTGTTGAGTAACCAGTTTTTATCAATTTTAGCATTAAAATGTATTTGACATGACTCAGAGCTATCAATTCCTTAATTATCAAGAATTACTTTTGAAGCAATTCACCAATTTTTGTCTGAGCAGAATTTGGCCTTTTTTTTATTTTTGACTGCTCAATTCAGTGGTGTTTGTAGGCAACATCAAGAAAGACAGTGGTTGTGTCTTTGTGATTCAAACTCACATATTTTGTATGTGTGCCAATATCTGATACATGAAGAAAGAGATGGAGTTTTCACCATGATTCTGTGGCTGCCATCTTGACCCCCCCCTGCAATTGTCACTTATTATTTACTATTATTTCTATGAAATTTTGTTGTTTATCAATATTCAGAACTAATACAGTTTCCATATAAAATTTCTTGAAGAAAATTGTGTAAAAATATTTGTCACCATGAACCATGCAGCTGCTTGGTTCTATTGATTTTATTGTAGTGAACAAGCAAAATGCAGAGAAGGTCTACACTCCTTAAAACACACTGTACATACATATAAGAACCTAGCTAATCTCTGAGTCATGCAGTCCTACTGAAAATTTCAGTATGTGCATCTTCATTACCAACTTTAGCACCTAAATGCAGAAAACACTGCTGAAATATTACTGCCTTTTGAAAATGATAAATTGCAACGCTAGATGGTATTTTTACTTTGTAGTATTTTGTTGCAGTTTTCTTATTTTGATTTAAAACATTCTTTTTGTTTTATCTCAAATCCATTTTATAATTTGTAGCAGATTAAGATATGTTAAAATAGGCAAATCTGAATGTACTTTTTTCCTAGGTCTCCCTCCACGTCTCCCTTAACTAAATATAGTATGCTACTGTATATTAAGTAATATGCCTCCTAGTAATTTTAATTATTGTAAGCGTGTAACTTCAAAAATATTGTTAATGTACATATACATTACATTTTATGTAAACCAACAGTGTATTAACAGATACAGTTGGTAGAATTGATTTCCTTTTCTCTTTCAATCCCCTAACACAATATTGGATATTGTCCTTCATCTTACATGTCCAAAGATTAAAGCCTATATTAAAAATTTCAAACATATTCTTATTTTAAAAAGTCAATGGAACTTGGAAATATTACATTACTCCAATCTATAAAACTTACATCCTCACTGTAGATAACCAGTAAATAACCAATATTCAGTATTTACTAAATTGAAAGGTTTAGTAAAGCTAAAAATATGCCAAAGGTATAGAGATAAAGTTAAAGAACTGTCCAGATAATAATGTGTGCATTACTATTTTATAAACATTTTTCAGAAAGATTTTCAATTTTTAAAATGCAATGCCTGCTACATATCTAATTAGCAATAATTAATTACAGTATTTGTTTAATATAAATATATATGTACATTTTTTTGTGTGGCTTTACATCTATATCTAAACTAGATATTGATATTTACTGTAGAATTTAAGCATGTTTCGTGCACTAATCTTTTAACAAATGTTAGAAATTGTGAAAGTTGTAAATACTGTCTATATCATTGCAGCATAAATCCCAACTATTTCAAGTAATTAAAGCAGTATTTGGAATGCTCTTTTCTGATTCCCCAGTTATTTTTCATTTTAATATAGATAGACCTTGTATCCTTTCCTTAGACATTCTAAATTGCTCTCTGTCTAAAATATATTCTATTATAAAAATAGGCTCTCTGGTATTAAGAAATCTGTAAAAATTAAGATTTCTAATAAACCTGAGTATTCAACAGGCCATTCCAAAAATCAAGAATGTGCTGAAGAACTGTGCATTGTCATCTTAGTTGAAGTACTTAGAAAAATGTTTACATTTTGCACAAACCATATCTTGACATCGTAACTATATTGCATATATCTACTTCCAAAATATGCACTAGAGTTCTATTGCTTGATGATTCTTTGTAAGCTATATAGAAGATCTGAATGATTTCTGTTTCCTGTGTGTTTCCTTTTGTCTTGTGTTTTATCCAGTGTTTCCCTTTATCATTGGGAAAATAACAGCTAAAGTCAAGACATTTAGACCTTATTAGAAAATCTGCCAATGTAGTCAAAATTACAGGTGCTCATCTTCTGGCTGAATGATTTCTTGCTCCCCAAGGATAGTATTGATATCTAAAAAGATTTAAGAGCTTTAATTATTTGTTTAATGGATAAAAATAATAATAATAATAGCATTTTCATCTTGAATTAGCTTAAATCTCTACTATTAAACTGGAATGTAAGATGCATCAACATAGGCAGATAGGTCAGGTTATGATCTGAGATATAATATAAGCTTGCTGAAAATTAGTAGAAAATGTAGTATTAGTAGAAAGCATAGACAGAATGGTTTTACAAGGCATTCAACGTCTGTTTTGGTTACAGATTTCAATACACAGCAACTTTTTCTAAACAAAAGCTTAAGAATTAGACACGCAAAGATGCTTTTTCTACTCCAGAAGTATGAGTCATGAGCTATCCGATATATGTAAAATAAAGCAAGACAGATATTCAGCTTTACTATGTAAAATGACAATTTGATTACTAGACATTCTGTTTTTTATATTTTAGTTTCATTGATTGGGGAGAAAAGATAGATAATTCTAAATTCTAAAAACCCAAATTCCCTAAAGTATATCAATTCCAAGCAGATTGTCTCAAAATTTTGGTTGACAAAAATGGTCTCTGGTCTTTGAGATCTTCTACCAGGCAGAATTCACAATTCCATGTTAACTGGATCAGTAGTCTTGATTCTGTATCTAAAGTTTTGATCATTCACTGCGATTCATTTTAATATGGTCGATTAATAAGGTTTTCTGATTAACTTCTAGTGTACACTAATCCTAATGGGAAGTCAGCAGCTGCACTAATTATCGGGGATGGGTAGAGAAGAATAGCACTTACTGAAATCAGAATAATGGGTTCATGCCAGATTTTTCCAAACAGTTTCATTTTATATCCTTTTGCTTTATTATATTAGTTATATTTGGGCAAACTCTTTCAAATATTCCAACTAGTTAATGTATTTTTCAGAAAGTTTTGTTTTTGTTTAAAAATATTTTTTACTGATTTTATTTTTAAAAATCCAAAAATTGGCTTTAAAGAGAGAGAAGAAACGAGAGGAAAGTACAGTGAAATATTGTGCTATTTTCCTATGGAATTATAATCCAAATCTTATATATCAGTTGTACCTACCCACTTACCTGCATTTAATTAAATGATGCATTCTATTAAGCTTAATAAGGGGATACAATGGCTCAATGGTTAAAGATGATGAGCTTGTCAGCTGGAAAGCTGATAGTCTGAGTTTGAGACCTGAGTTCTGCACACTGGGGTTACTTCTGTTACTTGCCCCAGTTTCTGCCCACCTAACAATTTGAAAGCATGCAAATGCAATAGATTAGTAGATACCACTTTGGTGGGAAGGTAACAGCAATCTGTGGGCCTTAAGCATATAGCCATACTGACCACATGAACATGGAAATTGTCTTTGGACAATGCTAGCTCCCTCAGCTAAGAAAGGGAGCTAAGCACCATACTCTAGAGTCGGATGTGACTGACAAGGAAACCTTTACTTTGTTCAGCTTAATATGATCTATCATTAGAAAAAGAATTAATATTTGCATTTAATAACTTCATCACACTTTAACATTGCCTTTTGAAATGAAACTCACCTGCTTGAGGTAAAATTGTAATATCCACATTCCTCCAGAACCTCTTCAATTACAGTCTAAGAATGAAGCATATAAGTTTCATTATAAATTTTTCAAAAGACCTAAAAATTGCTTATAATTCCAAAAACAATTCTAACCTGCATTTGTTCATATGTCATTCCTTCATCCATGTCAAAAGTGCCAAGTAGACCTATCAGTATTTAAATAAGATAAAGTTGGATAATTGAGCAGATATTGTATAAATGTATATGAGAACATTTTTTCAGCAAAAAATCTTGTTTAAAATAGAATATTATGGAAATAATAATAAAACATTGGGTGGTATAAACTGAGCTGTTTTTAGATATAGATCTTCTCTAGAATTAAGAGGTCCAAATATATATTCATTTCAATAGCACTAATTTAGATGTTTTGAATACTTCCTTTCATTTTAATTAATAGCAATTTTTGTTATTAGAACAGTTGTGTGTCTTGTCCCAGGGTGGTTGCTTGATCTTTTTTTGTAGTTACAAAAGTGTTAAAATAAAAATATTAGCTTAATCCTTATATTCACTGGATTGAAGAGGTATGATGAAACAAAGATAGCTTCATCAGAAAGCAGCATGTTGAAAGAATAGTAGATTGAAGATAGCTCTGCAAAGAGCAGAGATGACAACCACAGCAAAAAACAAAGAAATTCCAAATAGGCCATTCACAAGTTCCAGGTAGTTGTTCCTTGTGAGGAGCATGCAAGACTCTGTTCCTGGTGAGGAGAATGCAAGTCTCTGGTGTGTTTAGAACCTTGAAAGATGAGGGAGTAGCCATCTTGCTCAAACCACAGAGCCATTAAAATAACACTGGGTTTGCATACTTTCTTTTCTAATCACTTTTGGAAATTGCCTTGGATTGACAATTCTGAAAACACCAGATGAATTTCCTTCAATCATTAGCAAAAGAAGTTTTAAATACAAATTTAAGGATATAGAAATATATATACTGTATATTTTGAAATAAATAGCAAAAGGGTGATTAAAATTTTAGAAAGTTACAAATGGATTAAAGATTTAGATAATCTAAATTTGAAAGATCTCAAAAAAAAATCTAAACTTTTAAGGGGTCTGGTATATTCCATTCACCAGTTAATGGTGCCCTCAGCTTAGGTTTCAGCATTGTTTCAAATCTTAATGATTTAATTAATCCAAATTTAGTTCCATTTATGGGAGCAAAGTCAGATATTCAAATAGATTCAAGTGGATAGTCCAGCATTTTATGCCATTCCAAAAACAATGCCTTCCCAATTTAAGAGTCTTTGTTTTAAAAGGTCTTTAGCTTCTCTCCCATTAGTTCCTCTTTCGGGTCTTGGATTTTTCTCTCTATGGTAATTTGCCACTTTGAAAAATAGTTCTAAAATTCTTTTTTCCTGGATTTTTCATTCTTTTTTTCTTTAATTAGAGTCTATATAAAAAAATAATCTTCTCACCCAGTTCCAATCATCTGCACCACTCCTGCACATTTCTTAGTTGCCTCAGCTATTCCATCATGGCTGCCTCTTCTCATCGAGGGAGAGGAAAGAAGCCCTGAGTCTAGCAGAAGAGTTGCTGCTCTCTGAGAACTTCAGAGCACCCCTCTTTTCTTCATCACCTCTACAGAGTGGCTTTAGCTCCTTTTGGAGCCCTCCAACAGGGAGAACTCGGCATGGCAGCTAGGAGACCTGTTCCTCATATCCAACAGCACTGCAATATCAGCCGGAAGTCCACTAGCAAGGCTTTCCTGAAGCCTCTATAGCCGATAAGAGAACTCCAGATTGATCTGGAGTTCTATTATCAGCTACAGAGATCTTCAGGAAAGCCTTGCCGGCTGCAGCAAAAGAAATGGCCCAAGGTGTTCAAGGTCTGGCTACAACTGTATGAAGATAAGTAGTAGGGCAGCTCCATTCCCCTACCCCCACCCAAACTTAATTATCACCTGGAGTGGACGGGGTCTTAATTCGGGCTTATTTTGGGGGTAGTACTTATATTGGGCTCACGTGTAAAAATCTAGCTAGGACTTACTTTCTAAGTAGGTTGTATTTTCAGGGAAACAAGGTACATGTTTTACAATGCCCCCAAAAGGAGATATAAAAGAGATATGGGACTCATATGAGTTTAATATTAAAGTCTTCTTGAAAATTTTTGAAAAGAAATGTTTGGCAGCTTACAAATTTAGATAAAAGGTTTGTGAATTTGTCACAATTCAAATTCAAATCTAAATCAGACATCCAACAATAGATAAATCAGCTCTGCAATTCGATGGATTGGAATTCATGATTAACAGATTTGTTTGAAACTTGAGATTTGCTAGTGGAGTCTAAGGGGGTATTAATGAACAGGATTTTCTTAGGAAAGTTCATGAAGTCAGTGGAATGGAACCATCACATTTAACTAGAAGATAGCTGTCAAGATACATGTGTTGCAATTTGCAGGAAAATTTACTGAACAATAAGTGTTATGGAGATATTTTCAACAGAGACCTATATTTTCTGGGAGTGAGAAGCAGCTGCTTGGAAAGATTCCATTTATAATTTTAAAGAAAAGCAAAGATGATAAATTAGAAAGAGTTGTTTTTGTTATCAGGATCAATCAATGGTATTTAATCCTGGATGGATCAGAGACAATGGCTGCAGTGGGTTTATAAGAAATGAGAGGCTATTTCTGCAAGTTAAAAATAGTAATTGTTAACAGATGGCTTTGAAGTTTAGCTTTGATATTGGGACTATTTGTTTATTTTTTATATAATGGATATGTGATAGGTCAAATTGGTTGATTGATAATAGATTTAAATATTTGAGAAATTAATATCATATAGCAATTCTTCAAATGTAAATGCAGAAGTTCATAAATTGTGGACCTGTTTTGTGGGGGGAGGGGGGGCGGGGAGAACAACTACTAGTATTATTGCTGAAATATATTTATTCAGTATTCAACCAGAGAGGACATTTTATATGTAGGTTTAATGTGTTGTTCTATAAGCTTATTTTTTGTCTTTGTTTTTATCTTGTATTTTTTTTCTTTTTCTTATTTGATTCTGTATTTTAAATTAAAAAAGATAAAAAATGGAATTAGTGCTGCTGACAAAATATAACACACATATATGTGCTTTATTTCAAATTAAATAATTTAAAATGGGATATTACTACCAGACCTTTGATGATTATGGTCAACCACATCTGCTATATAAGGGGTAGGGGGAAAAATACTGCCTTGGTCCACAGAAGACACTTGAACCTTGTTGGTCTAAATGAGCTTTTATTAATAATTATCCACATTTGCTGGGTATTATCAATGTAAATAACTACTAAGCAATGTGATTTTTTGCTAGACTTACCAGGTCTGTCATCTAGGACTAAAGTACTGCCACTTGAAGAGTGAAGCAACAAATGACAATCTGAAGTCAAAAAATTAGGTTCAATCAATTCTGGGGAACCTTGAAGTACCTAAAAAAAGATCAAACACAAATAAAAACTTTATTTTCTTCATTTCATAAATGTTTTACTAGACAATAATTAGCTCTAGAGATCTGTTCTAAAATGAAAGTCAGGATTGCACATACATAATAAAAATAATTTTAATTCTATCATAGACGTGATATGTTTTAACTTTAAGCATAACACAATTGTGCTGAATGACCAACAACATAAATTCCATACAGGTTAGATACTAGATTAGTGGAATGGCTGCTGTTCCATCTGATTTAGGAAGACTGACTGTTTTAACAATATTTCTCTTTATGAGATTTTAACAAGAGCCACAAATATCCTCCTCATCTAATATAACTGTAAATTCTCCTTTGCACAGATCCTTGCTAAATCATGGTGTTTTGTTTCTCAAAAGCAAACACCTTTCAGTAATAAAAGAGAATCCAAAGATCAACTAACCTCAAATTTTTAAAATCTCTTTGGAGTTTATTTTCTATAAATTTTTTGTTAAAGTTTGAAAATTTGTAAAACCAAACATCTGGTTTAATTTCTCGGTGAGTCCTCCTTCAATTGATTAAGACACAAATATGTGCCTAAAGTTTTGTTAAGAATTTTCTTTTTGGAATATAAAGCAAAACTTTGATTACAATGTTGATTTTAAAAGTTTTAAATGAATTAAAAGTTCAAATAGATTTAATAAAGGAAAAATTCAGACATTAATTAAAATAATATTTTTTCATTGGAAAATTCCTCATTTATATTTGACTTTGAAGTACGCTAAAAGGCATCGGATGGTTACATTAAAAGAAATGATGGATACATGAGTGCAGGAGTTTTCAAGCTATTTAATTCTGTAATGGATTAGAAAGTGTTAATGAATAAGAAAAAGCCTTAATGAATAAAACCCAAATGTATTTATAGCTGGATTTAAAAATTGTAGCCTATAAGAAAGAGATGGAAATAATAGATTTACAAATGAAACCACATGATTTAAACATTTAAAAAGATATATGACTAAATTAGAAGAGCAATAGTTTATTTTCACATATCATATATGCAAAAGGGATTAACTAGAGTGGCCACATAGGAATTACAAAAAGGTCTAGATAACGAAGACATCAATTTTAAGAAAAGAGATAAAGAGAGTATGAGAAAGCAGATGTTAGAACAAGAATTTAAATGGCTTTGGGTTGAGCCCTCCTCACTGACAGACTGTAGATTGCGATTGTCTGTGATTACGGCCTGTGTTCTTCCGTCGGAGAGCCCCAATCATTGCGATTAGAGGCTGAAGCTGCCTCGGAGGGGCAGTGGAGAAAGGGGAAGCGGCCAGCCAGGTTGAGGGGAGCCGCATCTCTCCCCCTGGGCTTGGCAATTTTCCTCCCGGAAGACGACTGAACCACCCCAAAGAGGAGGACTCAGCTGGACTAAGTTTGTGCAGTAGTGAAGAAAGAGGTGGATAGCATGTGAGCCAGGACAATTGGGCACAACAACCAAATAAAAGGTACTCTGGGATTAATGTAACAATGAATTTTTTAAAAAGAAAAAGTGACGGAAATACAAAGGAAAGGAAAAAAAAAAAATCTTTGACAGCTAAATGGGGCTTTGAACTGGGAAAGGAAGAAGCCGGAACAAGATACTTAACTAAATTGGATTAAAATATTTTGGCAACAAACAGGCATAAATTAAAGCTGGATTTAAGAGTGTCAAAAAAATAAAAATAAGGGGGGGGGGCAGATATACAAATTGGAGACTCGATTGTATTGGAATAATGAGGCTTAAAAAGCCCTGAATAAAACAGGGGGAAAAGGTGAAACTTTGCATAACAGAGAACGCCAGCTTGTGGACAAAAATTTAAATTTAAAAATGAAAGGAAAAAGATCCTGTTTCTTTATGAACTTGAGTTGATACAATGTAAAAGAAATATTGAAACAATAAAACAAGAACCCTAGAAAGTGAAAGATGAACTAGAATAAAAGAAGGAGTAAGAAAAGATTGACTGCGGGACTAATTGGTGATTTTGGTATAGACCCTGTGTTGGAATAATTGTGAATCTAGAAAGCCTGAAGAAGAAAGAAGGAAAATAAAAGTTTTTGTGGATTTCAATGATTATAAGATATAAGAGTGTGCAATGATGATATCTCTTCTCTTTTCTATCTAAAAATGGAACTTAAAAATATAAAAGAATTACTACAAGAAAGAGATGAATCACTTGGCTCTGTTTTAAAAGCAATGGGAATGGCAATTGAAGAACATGAAGAAAGACTTTCAGAGAAGGAGGAGTTAGTTTAAGGAGCAGCCATCTTAAATAGGCAATTAACACAAAGAACACCACAAAGAAGAGGGAAAAAAGGTTTTTTTTAAAAAAATTGAGATTCAAGAAGGTAACTAAAAAGGGAAATACCTGTGAAATTAGGAAAGGTAGAAAGGAGCAGCAGAAAAGGGGAATGGAAGATACAAAGAGGGAGAGGGACACAAACTGGAAGGAAAAAGATATGGGAAAATGAAGGGGAAGAGAGATAATGAGAAACAGGAGCAGGAAATAAAGAAATATGGGAATTACAAAATAATGAAAAGAAACTGTTTATGTAGACATAGAGATAATGGTTAATTAATTAAAAAAGGGGATTCCTCATGGAGATGAGGGGTAATACAATGTATTTGCAATTACAAAATATTTAGAAAATAGGGAAATATAGATTATCAAAAGGAGGGATGAACACTGATATTCTTTACTAGTGAATGTATATCTTTATTCTTATCTTTAAAAGAAATGTTAATGTTTATTAAATAAATTGAAATAATTGAAATGAATTGTGAGGATGTTTAAAAATGAGATTAATATCAGTAATCAGGATTAGTTAAATGGACTTTTTTTTCTTATCTTTATTTTGAAACTATAAATAAATTCCAAGAAATTAAAGGGGAAAAATACATTTCGGAATCTTACTGAAAAGATATATAATGTTATGTAGTTTTTAGGGAATGACTATTATTATAATTAGTTAAAAATAAATGTTTATTGGGAATTAAGATGAGGGAATTAAGGTATATTTTAACCACTGAAGTGACACACTCAAATTAGTAAAAGGGGGAGGGGACTTATGTTTTTTTTCTCTTGTGTAAAAGCATGTATTAATTTAGAACTTATCGAAATAATATTTATTTATTTATTTGATTTGTCAATCGCTTACAAGATAATAGGTATAAGGATAAACATAGTTATGAATACATGAAATGAATACATATAAGAAAAATAAAAGAAGCAATAGGACAGGGACGGAAGGCATGTTGGTGCGCTTATGCATGCCCCCTACAGACTTCTTAGGAAAGGGGTGAGGTCAATAGTAGACAGTCTAAGGTTAAAGGGGGTTGAGGAAGAAACCACAGAGTCAGGTAGAGTATTCCAGACATTGACCACTCTGTTGCTGAAGTCGTATTTCCTGCAATCAAGTTTGGTTTACCTTGAGTTTGTATCTATTGTGTGCTCTTGTATGTTATGGTTGAAGCTGAAGTATTCATTGACAGGTAGGACATTGTAATGTATGATTTTATATACTATACTTAGATTGGACCGAAAGTGGCGTAGTTCAAGGTTTTCTAGGTCTAGAATTTCAAGTCTGGTGGCATAAGGTATTCTGCAACAAGTAGAGGAGAACTCTTCTTGTGAAATATTTTTGGACTTTCTCAACTGTGTTAATATCAGATATGTAATGAGAGTTCCAGACTGATGAGCTGTATTCGAGTATTAGTCTGGCAAATGTTTTGTATGCCCTAGTTAGTAGTGTGATATTATCAGAGAAAAAGCTACGTAAGATTAGATTAACAACTCTTAATGCCTTTTTGGCTATGTAGTTACAGTGAGCTCTAGCACTTAGATCATTAGAGATGAGTATTCCAAGGTCCTTGACAGAGTTTGAATCATCAACAAGGTCTTGACTATTCAGCCTGTATTTTATTTTCTGATTTTTTTTTGCCAATATGTAGGACAGAGCATGTATTTGTTGAGATTTGAAGTTGCCATTTGTTTGACCATTCTGATACACAGTCGAGGTCTTTTGGAAGGGTAGCAGTATTGTCTGTGGTGTTGAATAGCTTTACATCATCAACGAAGAAAACGCAGTTGTTCTTAATATGATCACAGAGGTCATTTATGTAGAGTATGAAGAGAGTTGGTCCTAGAACACTGCCTTGGGGGACACCACTGTTGACAGGTACATATGCGATGAAATTGCAAATCTGACAGATAAAAGCACTATTTAAATGAGAAAAGAATATTTTGGAAAAGATAACAATAAAAGTATTTGTAATTATAAATTAGTCAGTTAATAGGGTAATATAGATTATTAAGAGGAAGGAGGGACATTGATAATTTTTATTAGGCGAATTCATATTGTTATTTTTATTTTAAAAAGAAATATTAATGTTTAAGAAATAAATTTGAAATAATTGAAATGAAATGAGAGGATGTTTAGATTGAGACCAATATCAGAGACCAGGATCAATTTGTTTGTTCTTTTCTTCTGTAAAAGTTGGAATGGAAAAGGTAATAATAGAACTAAGTAAAAATTGGATGAGATAGGAAGTTGAATGTAAAAAATGAATATGTAACTATTGTCATATTTGCATGTAAAAGTGGTGACCCGGAAATATATTGTCAAATGAAAAGAGCCTTTTTGTTTTGTAATTCATGTGAAAAACTGAATAAAACTTGTTTAAAAAAAAGAATTTAAATACAAAATTGATTTATTTGATTAATGTTAAAACAATGGCTTATTATTTTTGGTAAACCATTTTTTACTAGGACTGACTATTTAAAGAGTGGCCATGGGGGAAATTTTTTAAATAGAAAATAGAGATATAAATATATAAGGAATGATTCAAATTGAATATAATATAGTTGTAATACATTGGTTTTTTAAAACAAACAATGGGTTGCTATTTTGGTGATGTTTAATGATGGTTATTTTTGGTATTTTTTTAAACTGGGATTGGAGTTTGATTATTTGAACAGATGAAATTTGTTTATATATAAAAGGAGATGTAAATATAAAAGTAAGGAATCAAAGTGGGTGTAATAACTTATTATGTAATACTTATTTTTGATAAGTTCCTACTGAATTTTTTGCTGAATAATATGGAGAGCTTGGATATGGATGTTTGTCATAAATAGCTATGTATAAAGTTCAGTCATTCTTAAAATAATAATTTAAGTACCCTCTTATCAGGGATGAAATTCAAAAATTTTTCCTACCGGTTCTGTGGGCGTGGCTTGGTGGGTGTGGCTTGGTAGTCGTGTGACTGTGTGGGTGGGCATGGCCAAGTTGACGTCACTTGGCCTCTCTCATCTCTCATCTCATTTCATCTCTTTCTCCTCTCCTGTCTCATTTCTCTCTCTCTCATCTCTCTGTTTTCCTCTCTCATCTTTCTCTCTTTCTCCCTTTCTCTATCTCTCCGACACTTTTTTTTGGGGGGGGAAAGCAAAGGTTTTTGCTAAGCGGAAACCACTGCTCGACCGGAGAGGGGGTGAGGAGGGTCTCTGGCAGGAGAAGCGGTGCCTCCCCCCATCTCTCCCCCCTGCACCTTCCTTACTGTACAGCACCAGCACTTGGTGGTCATGGGGCTGGAAGAAAGTCATGATGGCAGGGTCCCTCCTGTGCCTTCTCACTCACTCAAGCTCCTGGCGGTTGAGCTAGTCAGACTAAGCGGGTGCAAGCAGTCCAATGGGCTGGTTCTCTCCGGTTGCCACGGAAATTGCCAGCCGGGCTCCCTTCACAGGCAGCAAAGCACTCACTGCCCTCTGGCAACCACCAAGCCTCCTCCTTCCTGCTGGGTGTGTGAACACTTCTGGTGAGGAAGATAAGCATGGTGGGGAAGAGGCTTGGCAGGTGCCATAGGGACAGCAAACACTTTGCAGCTCCTGAGGGGGACACAGGAGATCATGTCCTCCCCTCACAGGCCAGGAACAACTAGGAAGGGCTTCAATGCTGCATTCCCCCGTGTGCTACTCTCCCTCCCTGCACGCATCAGTCTACCCACCGGCGGTATCACCCATTGCCAACATGGGTGCAACCGGGCGGGTGTGGGCAGGGCCAACCAGGGGCAATTATTAGTTTGGTGAACCCAACCCAATCGTCCCTACCACTTCGTGTGAGATAGTTTGAGGTGGTTAAATTTCACCCCTGCCTCTTACTAGGAATAAAATATGAAGATTTTTAAATGCTAAATATCTTAAACTTTTAAAATGCTTCAAGACCACATTTCAAATAGGGGGAAAATTCCATAATTGTAGAAGTGTCCTTTTGAATACTATACCTTCTTAATTTCAGACTTCAAATTACATGGATTACTCCGCTGACTGAATAAAGATTTCTTGAATCTCTCGACAATTCTCCTTTTCAAATTGCAATGCAGAGTTGGTGGCAGCTGTTTGAAAATGCAGAAAACTTTTGACATATCACTTTATACTCATATGTTAATGAAAAACACATAATTAATCATTCTTAATTAGTAAAGCATCAAGAAAAACAGAAAGTAACTTTTACTGTTGGAAAATATATATTATACTATTTAGTATGTATTTACCTCCATATTACTTCTAATTTGTTAAGTACCTTGGACTATTTAAAGCATTTCATATTCATAAGGTCATTAATCCCATGAAGTATTGCAAGTTATATATCTTAGTATCACTACCCATATTTCACCCTGGTGGGTTGAGCAGTAACTTTTTCATGGTTGCCTAATAGAACCACAGTAAAACTGTGGACTTTCAGACAACTATAAAATTTACAAAGTACAAAAGTACTTTCAAATGCAAAATATCCAATGTACAAACTGATACAAGAAATTACAACTCTCTGATAACTTTCAAAGAACCATATGTAGTAGTACTAAATAAAAGTGACAAGCCAACAAAAATAGAACAAATAATAGTCTTGCATATTTTGCTGAAAGACATTGTTTTCCTTTGTTCATAAAATTTCCCCCTTCTTTTTAGACCTCTGTATCCTCATTAATTATCTTTCTAATCAATAGCAAATCAATTTAATCATTTCAGAATCAATTCCAACTGAAATGGGTACTTGTATTAGTATACTAAAATATTATTTCTGGCCAGTGGTGGGATTCAAATTTTTTTTACTACCGGTTATGTGGGCATGGCTTATTTGGTGGGCATGGCTCAGTGGTCATGTGACTGGTAGGCATGGCTTGATAGTCATGTGACTGCATGGGCGTGTTTGGTGGTCATTTGACTGCATGGGCGTGGCTTGGTGGTCATGTGATTGGGTGGGTATGCTGGGTGATTATGTGATTGGGTGGGCATGGCCAACTTGACCTCACTCATATCAAGGGGTGCCTTGCCTGGCCTCTCCTCACCTCAAAGAGATACAATTTTCCTTTCTGTTTATGTTATGGTTAGCCGGCAGCAAGAATAGATGGCTGAGGAGAACGAGGACTCTGATGAAGGGCCAGGACAATCAGGGAGTGGACTGCTGCCTTCAGAGATTGTGGGGGCTGGCAGCAGTAATGAGGGGGTTTCCAAGGAGTCTATGCCAAGTGCACGTGCATGAAGGATTGCTCGGAGAAAAGAACAATTACAGCAGCACAGGCGACTCAGGAGTAAGGCTGCAAGGTAATGGCCCCTCCCTCAAGAAGATAAAAGCCAGGTTTGGAAAAGCGTTCTTTACAGACAGCAAAAAAGCTCTAAAACTCAACTGGTGGACATCTTAGTTTGTGTTTTGGAGAATTTTGTAAATTAGTTCTTATCTCTGGGTTTTTGGCAGCCTTGACAAACAACTTGGCAAGGCTCTTTCTTGTCGGAGCTAATTAGTGGAAAACAGCCTTCAGAACAGAATTCGTTATTAAACCTTAAAAGATTGGGGCTGCTGCTTTTGTCTGTGTTTGTTCTTTGGGAACCCGATTGGGTCAGAACAATTTATTTACTACTACTGAACATCCAAAATACACTATTTAATCTTATGTATATATGCCATATGTGTACATACATATTATATAGTATAAAGTGTGTATAGGCACACAAAAAGATACATTATCTACTATATATATTGTATGTGTATGTATACATACACACACAGAGAGAGAGAGAGAGAACTCTTCTAAAGCTATATACATTCAACCTCACTATGTCTGGAAAAATACACCCATAGTCCACTTTCTGCCACACATTTAACTATAACCTCTGTACATTAGAACAGGGGTCACCAACCTTTTGGACCTCAGGGACCACCAAACTTTAAATCCCACAGACCAAGAGACCCTGGGAAAATCCCAAAAATGTCTGCAGGAAAATTCCCCACCCCATTTTCCTACCGATCGATCATTCTTTATTTGGGATTGCAGGATACTGTCTCCAGCTCCATTCTCGGGGAGGGGGGGGGAGGGGGAGAGAGAGAGACTTTTGGCTTCATGCAAGGAAAACAGCAGAAGTCTTTCTTTCTCTCCCCAAAACTCTGCCAGAAATGAGTCCTTGTGAGACTTGTCACACCAGCATAGCCTCTTGGAGCAGGATGCCTTACAGGGTCTCAAAGACTCATTTCTGGCGGAGTTTGGGGAAGAGAAAGAGAGACTTTTGCTGCGCTCCTTGCCTGCAGCCAAAAGCAGAAGGAAGAAGTGGAAAGAAGCAGCCCTGTGGCTAGGTGAGGCGCGTGAGGCGCGTGGGGCAAGTTCCCTCCTTCTGCCCTTTCCCCCTCCCCTCATTACCTCGTGTTGTTCGCAAAGCAAGCGATGCAAGCTTTGTGTTCCCATCGGCCATTTGGGTGGCGCAGCCTTATGATCCCATGAAGCCTGGATTAATTGCTTTGGAGGATGCTTTGGGGGTGACATTTCTCTAAGGACCACCAAAATTTTCTCGCAGACCACCAGTGGTCTCCAGCCCACTGGTTGGCAACCACTGCATTAGAATATTGTACATGCCTTCAGATTTACTTCCCTAGCCTGCACATGACCATTAGACCCAGGAGATATCATGGATTGAGTAAAATGTGGTGAAACTCACTTAACAACACTCTTGCTTAGCAACCAAAATTTTGGGCTCAATTGTGGTTATAAGTGAAAGACTATCTCTGCCTTCCTCTGCATGGCAGCCTTGTCCTAGTAAACTTCTCTGCCAATTTTCCTGTTAGTGGCACCAAAATAATCGAGATTCCAGGTGATATAAGGTCTCTTGCTGGAGCAGAGGGTTGGATTAGATGGCCTCAAAGGTTCCCTCTAACTCTGCTATTCTATGATTCTGTGAGGATCTCTTGCTGGAGCAGGGGGTTGGAATAGAACAGGGGTCTTCAAACTTGACAGCTTTAAGACTTCAGCTCCCAGAATTCCTTCTCCAGTCATAGGAGAATGACTCAGGAATTCTGGGAATTCTTGACAAGTCTTAAACTTGCCAAGTTTGAAGACCCTTGGATTGGAAGGTTATCTTCAAAATCCTTTCCAGTCCTATATTGCTGTGCTGTTTCAAAGAGTTTTCTGAAGCCAGGGTTTGTGTCCTTCCTTCCTCTTCTTTTTTTTCCCTCTCTCTCTCCTTCTTTCTTTCGTTCTTTCCCTTCCTTCCATCCCATTTTTCTTTGTCTATCCATTTTCTTCCATTCTCTTTTCTCCCTTTTCTCTTTCTTTTCCTTCTTCTCTTTCTCCCTCTTTCCCTCTCCCACTTTGTTTCCCTCTCTGTTTCTCTCTTTCCCCTTTCTCTCTTTCCCTCTCACTCTTTCCCCCTCTCTGTCTCTTTCTTTCCTTCTCACTTCCTCTTCCTCTCTCTCTTTCCCTCTCTTTCTCTTTCTATCCCTTCCCTTTTTCCTTCCCTCTCTTTCTAAAGCTAGGAGACCCACCTGAAACAAAAAATCACACACACACACTTCCAAGTGCCCACCTGAAACACACACACACACACACACACACACACACACACACACACACACACACACACAGAGGCTTCCAAGTGCCCACCTGAAACAAACACACACAAACACACGCTTCCAAGCACCCAGCAGGGTCACCCGTTATGAGGGTTCTTCCCGACCGGTCTCCAGTCCTGCATTGCCCGGAAAAGCCAGTAGGAAAGGCTTCTGGGTCTAACAAAAGGGCCGCGGGTGGAACTTCCTTCCCTTCTGCTTTTGGGGAAAGGAGAGGGCTAGGAAATTCATGCAAGGCATGTGCTGCAGCCTCGCCTCTTCCCCCCCCGTCTTCAGCTCTAGGCTAGTCAGATTGGGTTTGGCTTTTCCGACTGGCTGAAACCTTACCTTCCTCCCGCAGCTGGTGGCAGAGGGAAAGGCAAGCCAGCCTGGCTCCCTGCCACCCCACATCTCATCCCTTGCCCAGATTCTCTGGCAGCTGTTGGGGCTCACCTGCCAGGAGGCACGTGGGGGGGGGGGGCGATCAGGAAGCACGAGGCTATGCCTGCATCGCTCCTCTGCCAGCCGCCCCTCCCTCATCAGGCTGAGCATTTTGGTAGTTGTTGGGGGGGTGGGAAGGAGCTTCATTTGTTCAACTTCTACCTATCCCACCATTAGGCACCACAAAAAAAGGAGAAGATTAATACAGCTTGACAAGAAACAAGGTGTGGGGAAGATGTGAGAAGCGAAGCCAGAAAGCACAGCCACATCTACACTCCCACACAAAACTCTTCACCTGCCCTGCACGCTCGGCCTCGCTCCTTGCCCCACCGCTTCACACCTGCTAACCATTTCCTTGGTTTCCCAACCATCTTTCCACACAAACTTCCCCCACATGACCCCACCAGTGAACTTCCTTATTGGCCCACCACTCAAGCAGCAATACTTGTCAATTTCTAGTGTTATCTCTGTTTGGGTGTTTAGTTCTTTGGGCAATGAGTATCGAGGATACCCAGAAAGGTGGAAAAAGATTGCCATGCTCATCCTTTCTCCTACCGCTCACCCATGCCTGCGAGCATATTAATCCCATTAACCCACCATTCTTCTTAAAGCCGAGCAATCCTACTCTTCCATGAAACATGGCCCTCCCCCTTTAAAAGAGTGGCAGAGGGAAAGCCAAGCCAGCCAGGGCAGAGCCATCACTCGGCTCCCTCTCCACCAGCCCATATCTCATCCCCTGCCTGGATTCTCTGGCAGCTGCTCAGGCTCACCTGCCAGGAGGCACGGGAGAGAGGAGGGGGCAGGGCGACCAGAAAGCACAAGGCTATGTCTCCTGCATCGCCCGGGGCAGCAGCCCCTCCCTCGCTGGACCAAGCATTTTGGCAGAGTGCGGCTGCCACTGTGACGTTGATGCAAGCTTCATGGGCTGGAAGGTACGGCTGATGGTGGGAAAGGAAGATCTGCTCTGGAGAGACTTGACTGCCTTTCGGGCCATGCTCTGGGCTGCCACCTTCTCGACCTCCACCCCTTCTTGAGTCCCACATTATTCTGCAACAAGGGGACATGCCACTTCCAAGCCAGCCCAGCTGGCAGATGGGCAAGCAGATCATCCTTGGGGAAGGCATTTTCTCTCAGGCCTCCCACATGGAAGACCCAAGCCAAAGCTGGGTCTGAGAGGCAGCTGAGCCTCGCCATGCCCCCCCCACCCCTCCCCAGCAACTCTTTGGCTGAGTGCAGCAAACCCGGTGTGGATCTTCCTTCCCTGCCATCAGCATTAGGACTTGCTAACAGCATTCTCACAGCGGCCACCCACACTCACCCAAAGTGCACAGGTTAGTGGAGAGGAGAGGGAAGGGGTGGCAGGCAAAAGGGCGATGCGGATGGCATAGCTTCATGCTCCCTGGTCACCCCTCCCACCTCTAGCAGACAAGGCCCAGCAGCTGTGGAGAATTCAGGCAGGGGGCAAGGTCCAGGCTGGTGGGGACCTGAGGGGTGATGGGTCAGTCCTGGCTCACCTTCCTCTCTGCCACCAGCAAGCCAGGCAAGCTGGAGGCTAGGGGGAAAGCTTGCTAGGCGAGGGCCAGTGGGGGGAAAGCTTGCTAGGCGAGTGCCGCCTAGAATGGAGCCACTAAGCAAGCCAGACAGGGTAAGTGTTGGGGGGGGCAGCTAGCTAGGCCCCAGCCAGTGCCGCCTTCTGGGATGGGGCCGTGCCAGTGGGGAAGCAGGCCAGCTGAGCCCTGGACCGGTGGGGCCCCCCACCAAGATCCAGGAACAGGGGGCTAGCGCGACTCGTAGGCTTACCTGTGAGCAGCAGGCAGATCAGGGCTATTCAGTTGAGGGACAAGCACCACATGGGAAGGCTAGAATGGTGTGCCTCATAGGAGGGAAGGAGTGACTGGGTGGTGTGAGCAGAGCGAGCAAGCATTGGGGGGGGGGGCAAGTGAGCTAGCGATGACCGAGCGACTGAGTCGGGGGCATGGCCAACCAGAAGTTACTACTGGTTCAGCGACCCACATCAAATCCTTCCTACCCGTTTGCCCGAACTGGTGCAAACTGGCTGAATGCCATCACTGTTTCTGGCTCTTAGAAGATATGTGTTTGAACACTGGCTAATATGGATGTGCATGTTCTTCTTCAAGGGGAGTGTGCACAGAAAAAAAAACCTGGGGCCCACAGCTAGTTAGTTCTAAATACATAGTACAGGCTATTCTTTCATGCCCCTTGGAGTCTGAATCTGAGGAGGAAGATGAACAGTTGACAGGGAGCTGGATTTTGGCTCCATTAGCTGTGGAGGAAATTGGGGAAGGGCAAAGTCAGGCTGGGCAGAGCAGGAGAGAGATAGAACAAGGGAGAGAGAGTTCAGAGGAAGACCCAGGCCCACCTCCTCTTCATCCTAGGGCACACAGGAAGAATGGAGAAGAGAGCAACGTGGGTTGTGTCGCTTATGGGGGAGGAAAGGGCCCTGATTCTCTTCTCTAGGCACACCTGGGAAGAGAGTTTAAAGGAGGGGCAGCCGAGAGCTGTGTTTGCTGGGAACAAATATGAGTTTATCTTGTGTTGACTGCAGTTATTTGCGTTCCTGGCATCCTCCCAATTGGGCTGATTTACGCTGTGCTATTTCCCTTCAGAAACTCCTTATCTTGCCTTGTCGGATTAATTACCTCATCTTGCCTTGATTAGACTTATAAAGTTTTTTGTTGACATTTTGGACTTGAATCTCTGTGGCCAAAGGCTGTTCCTGGGAGAGTTTTTCTCCAGACCAAAAGGTAACCAGGATCTTGGGGGCAAGTTTGGAGCTAATAAAAAGATTCCTACTTATTATCTGGCTGTGTTGCCTTTGTGCTATGCCCCGGGTCATTACATATTCTTTCTATTCCTTTGTTTTTCAAACCAGCACACTTAGAGCAAAACTTCAGTTCCAGTGGATAATGCTTGCTTATCCACTGGAAAAAGCTATTAGCTTTTTGTATGACTGTCTATGAGCACTGATTGCACTGATATTTGCTATAAATATATGCACATGTACTACCATGTTTTTTTTAAAGCTTGCCATGTAGTCTTCTCCTACCACTCCCCAGCTTATGGATAACTTAGTGTACACATACTATAAAACTTCACTGAACAAGTCTATAGTGGAATTACTAGGCCAGATAAAGATACATTCCAGTGCCATAAAATTGCTAGTTATTTTCACAAGATTGTGAAAGAGATGCAAATCCTAGACTGCATCAGGTTGAGTTCTAACTACAGTGACACTTGATCTCTCAGGATATCCCCATCAAGTGTAATTTCACTGATCAACTTTCCACAAACTTTTTGAATTATATAGTCATGCATGAGAGAAAGCCAGTTTGTGACATGGTTAAGACATCAGGCTAGAAACCATTAGTCCATGAGATCTAGTCCTGCCTTAGACCCAAAGCCAGAGGGGTGATCATGAGCTCTTCACGTTCTCTTAGCTCTAGAAAGAAAACCACTTCTGAAAAATCTTGCCAAGAAAATTGCAGGGACTTATCTAAGCAGTTTCTGATTGAAATATGATTGAATGGAAAAAAATAAATACATGACATGACAAAACATGGTTCTTTAAACCTTAGGAGTAGTAGCAGCTTTTGCACTTGGCAACTCTACTTCTCAATCACATAGAGCCAGGTTCTATTCTTTTTTTTCCCACAGAAAAGTCCCCAAGTTAACTCCAGGAGAATCTGATCATTGAAAATGCCAGAATAGAATAAACTAATGGAAGTTCTTGGGTTCCAAACACTTTATGCTTGCTTGTATATTTATTTCAAAGGAGTCAGAAGTGATAATCTAATTTATTATCAGCTCAATGGAAAGAAATGCATAAATGGGTCAGCTAGAGAACAGACTGCTGGACAGTAACCACAAGAAGCAGGCTGGTCCTTTCAACAGGTGGTCATCCTTGGCACCAGCACAGCATATCAAGTCTCAATTCTGAGGTGAGACTTTCCTTCACGAGTCTATATGCATCAAATCTCATTTGTGGCATTGCCATGAAGGCCAGACTTTTATCTTGCCTTGTCCTGAATAATGTTTCATTCTATGCTATTTGAGTGAACTAAATGTCAGCCCCCATCCATCTTTCTTTGGATTGGGGTGCCACAAGGGAGGATTGGTAACTGTGGGAATGAAAGTAAAGTGAAAAGGGAGGATAGCCACAACAACATTCTTTCTCCAGAGCCCAAGGCCGAGTTGCTGGAGTTTGGAGGGGAGTGACCGGATTTGGGGGGAGTTCAGAATGGAGGTGGATTGGAGAGTGGGTCATCAGTAAGAGGGCTGGGTGTGAGTTTGATATAGCAGGGGAAAACATGGGAATTCAGATTCGGGTTTTCCCAGATGTGCCAATATGACTTCTCTAATAAATTCTTACTTGGATGAACTTTGTCTCTGAATGCTGAATTGAAATGGATAATTTGATTGGAACGCTGATATTTACCCAAACCCTCTAAAAAAGAAAATCACAGCAGCTTTCTGCTCATGCAGTACCGCTGCCTGGGGTCCTGAGCTCCAAATGTCCCTACAGCATTGGGAGCATAAAGACTCAGGGAAGATGGAACAAGAACTGGAGACCAATGAAGGGACCACCAGACCTGTGCAAGAGGAAATCTGTGAGATTCGCTGTTATTCTATGGAAGCAGAAGCGGCCACAGCAGAGGCTGCGCAGGCTGAGATCTGGAGTGGAGCAAGACCCAAAGAACCAATCCTTTAGCAAACCCCACTGACAGAACCAGTGATTGGAGTTCTCCTGCTGTTAGGAGCATAGTGGCCACCAGGAACTGAAGCTAACAATGAGTAGAGACCACTGCAATCCCTAGAAGCTGGCAGGGTTCATGAATGGAGGCTTCAACTAGTGTTGCAGAGTCAGTTGCTAGCCAGATTTTCTGAAAAGTTTGAACTACTCAGCATGGGTTTCACAGTCCAAGCCTCCCCACACACAAGCCAGCCTTGATCGGTGGTGCCACGGCCAGTTTTCCATTATCCGGGGCATGGAGCAACAGCAAGCCAGAACAGGGCATCTGTATCTGCATATGCAGGACTGCCTGGCCCAAGGCTATGGATCCAGCAACGAAGCCCCTCCATTGCTGCTGTAGCCTTGTCACCTGCCATGGCAGGATGACCCTCAGGGCCAGCAGATTGACTGAGCCCAGGGACCAGAGGTAGACAGGGAGCACTCCCAGGCCAATCCAACAAGCTCCACCAGCATCTTCAGGGATGCCACCTGCAGACCAGGTTCCCCCTAGATGGGCTTTTTACCCAGGACACAGGTGGATCCAATATCAGTGGATGCCGACTCCAATTCCCCCAGCCGAAGCTGCCCCCCTTCCAGCTGCTGTTCTGCCACAATTCCCTATCACTTTTGATGGTACCCCAGGCAAACTGGCCCATTCCTCGATTGGATTTGGGCTTACATTGATCATTATGGTGCACAATACCAATAAGACCATGACCTGAATTCAGCCATTTCGGAAGCATGAAAGAAGGGGAAGCTCCTGAGTGAATCGCCCAGCTCCACGATGAAGGAGCCCCTGAGTTGAGAGATGTGGATGAGTTCGTGCAATCCTTGAGAGCACGGTTCGAAGACCTGGTGAACCGGGAAGAGGCTGAAGCGAAAATTAAGGGACTAAAACAACGTGGTCGCCAACTGAGAGAGCTAGAAGAATGGCCAGAAGACTGCGAGGTTGAAAGGCTCTTTGTCCATTACTTCAAGGAGGCATTGGACCCAGAGCTGAGGAAGGCAAGCTCAATCAGAGGTGTGCCTGACGAATCCAGGATTGATGGTGGCAGTGGCAATGGACTTAGATATCAACCCCCACCGCAGGACTACTCAAGAAAAAGCATCCAAACTCCATTTGGGCAAGGATCTGACCATGAATTCCTCAGCCTAGCTGAAGACAGCCACTGGCCCAACCATAAAGTGCTATTGATGCAGCCAACTCAGTCATAGAGCTTCAGAATGCCTTGCGCCTGCACACGTCAAGCAAGGACACCAGCCGCACCTAAGCCAAAACAAACTCCCTATAAACTGCCTGAGAAAAGGAAGTTCACATGGCAGGTTATGGAAGTTCCCCCTCTCCCACTTGAAGGGGGCGAAACGTCAGCTCCTGAAGTGATTGACTCTGGAGGGAGTGGCGATGAAGACCTGATGGTAATTGGAGCCATCCGCCCTTTCTCCATAAAGACTTGCATAAGGGTGCCCAGCACCAGAACCCAAGGGGAGCTTGAAGACATAGTAGACACCAGATGTACCTGATGCATAATCAGCCCCCAGACAGTTCAAAAGTTAGGGATAAAAACCACACCTCTGAGTTGTCCTATCTGTTTTGAACAAGTAGATGATTCCCTGATTGGGGGGAGGACCTGCAATTTCAGTCAGGCTGGAATTCCTAAGGCTGAAGACAGGATGACACTCATTCTCAGCTTGGCTTGGCTAGACAAGCAGGCTCCTACCATCACTTGGGAAGATGACTACTGTAAAATAAGGATAGGAATAGGACCTGAACTCCCTTCAGTCTGAAAGTGAATGGCCTTTAGGACCCAGGGGCGACAACCAAAGAGAGAAAGTGGTTTCCACAAAAGAGGCACCCAGGTTGCCCATATATACCCAAAGAGTATCAAGATTTGGCAGAGGTGTCCAGTAAGGAGGAATGCAATATACTCCCCCTCACTGACCCATAGACTGCATCATTTAATTCATCCCTGGGGCAAAATTACCAAAACTCAATGTCCCCAAGGGAGATGGATGAACTGAGAAAATCCAATTTAGCTAGATGGTTCATCCAACCAGCAAATTCATAAGTCACCGCCTTGGTGTTGGTTAAAGAAAAGAAAGATCAGGGGTGGAGTGAAACTTTGCATTGATTTTCGTGGGAATAATGCAGTTTATATACAAAACACCTACCCCCTCCCTCTAATGAAAGATCTACGTTAGACCATTTGGCAAAAGCCAAGATATTTACCAAAGTAGATCTGCAAAAGGTACACTATCGAGTCTAAATAAGAGAAGGCAATGAATGAAAAACTGCATTCAATTGCCCGCTTGGCGGTTTTCAGTTCAAAGTGATGCCTTTTGGATTTCAAGAAGCCCCCTCTGTGTTTACGCAATTGATAAATGAGGTACCACATAAGCATCTCTATAAAGGGGTCCTAGTTTACTTAGATAACCTTCTCATCTTCACTGAGACCATGGAAAAACATGTAAAACTGGTGCTGCAAGTGTTGAAAAACTCCTCGATGCCAAACTTTATATCAAACTTTCAAAATGTGAATTCCATGAAAACTCAATGGACTATCTAGGCTACCGAGTATCCAATGAAGAGATTGAAATGGACCTATCCAAAGTCAAAGCGGTGCTTGACTGGCAACTCCCTCGCACCCCAAAACAACTGCAAAGTTTCTTGGGGTTTGCAAACTTTTACCATCAGTTTATTCCCGCTTTCACTGAAATAGCATTGCCATTAACTGAGTTATTCAAAACAAAAGAGGCCGACCCAAAACCAAAACCCAACCAACCGCTAAGCTGAACCCTCGAATGCCAGCAAGTGTTCAAGGAACTGAAAGGACTTTTCTCTAAAGAGCCAATCCTATTGCACCTGATCCAAACAAGCCCTTTGTAGTGCAGGCGGATGCCAGTGATGTCACTGTCACTGCTGTGTTCCTACAGAGGAATTCTATGGGTCAACTGCAGCCTTGTGCTTATGTGTCCAAATAACTGACAGATGCAGAACAGCATTGGGCGAAGGAGGCTTTTGCAATTCGTTGTGTCCTTCTTTCATGGAGACACTTTTTGGAAGGGAGGAAGGAGCCTTTTGAAGTCTGGACTGACCACAAGAACTTAGAGGCACTAAAAACTCCCCGAGAACTGTCCCCAGAACAAATCCACTGGTCACAGTATTTCAAATGCTTCCATTTTGAACCGAAGCACAGCCCAGGTGAAAAGAACAAATTAGCTGAAGCATTATCAAGAAAACCTCTGTTTAACAGTAAACAAGGGGAAGTGATATATGTAGTGATGCCTCAATTGCAACCAGCAGTGCAAGTCACTACCCAAAGCCAAGCCACGAGTCAGGGAATATCTACAATCAATCCAATCTTGACAGAGCTGATGGTGGCTATCCCCATAGATCAATGGTTGAAGGACAACACCAATCTCCTGATGATACAGGATGGTTTAGCCTGGAAGGGTCCCAAATTGTATGTCCCTGCTAGCCTAAGATTGAAAGTGCGAAGATGCTGCCATGAATAGAGATGGGCTGAACACTTTGAGTTCTTAAAAACACTCCACTTGACTTGGCATCAATTCTGGTGGCAGATTTACAGACTACATGGAGTGCCGCGGTGAATCATCTCGGATTGAGGAGTGCAGTTCACTGCTAGGTTCTTGCAGGAATTCCTACGATCCATGGAGTCCTTGCAAGAGTTAAGCTTGGCTTTTCATCCAAGCATGAAAGGGGCCGCAGAATGGACCAACGTGATGGTGGAACAGTACCTGAGGTGTTACATGGATTACCAGCAAGACAATTGGGTTGCCATTTACTGAGATGGCTTATAATAACACAGTCCATAGTAGCACTGGATTAACCCCATTCCAGGTTACCAGTAGAATGGACTTTGTGCCAATGCCTGAACTGTCTAGAGAGTCTCCCACCTCAATGTCCTTGGCTAAATGGATGGACTCTAAATGGATGGAAGTGGTGGGAGAATACCAAGCGCGCTCTTGCCCAGGCAGCTGAGAAATATAAACTTCAAGCAGACAAACACCGATCACCACAAGCCCCTTTCAAAGTGGGTGATAGGGTCTACCTATCAACTAAATATATTAGGCTAAGATTGCCCTCAAAGAAGCTAGGTCCTAAGTTCTTAGGCACATTCCCTATAGTAAAAGTTATCAACCCAGTAACTATGCAGCTGAGTCTCCCTCCCTTGCTGGGGAAAGTGCATCTGGTTTTCCATAGTAGCTTATTAAAGTCAGCTGTTACTTCTCAAGTAAGACCTAGCAATCGACCAGCACCTAAACCAATATCGGTCCAGGAGGAAGAACATAATGAGATACAAAAGATTCTTGATTCTAGATTGCATAAAGGATGCTTACAATATTTAGTTCAGTGGAGGGGATACCCTTTGTCTGAAGCCACTTGGGTAAAAAGTTGGGATATAAAAGCAGATAGATTAGTAAAGCAATTTCATGAAAAAATTTCCCGATAAGCCAAAGGGGCCCCCAGGGGAAGGAAGAGGTGGTTAGTTACAGTATTTCTAACCCTTATCACTTGTTTCATTTCAGGATGTTATCATAGCTTGAGGGGAGGCAGCCTGTCAGTCCCCATCCATCTTTCTTCAGATTTGGGGCTGCCACAAGAGAGGATGGGTAACCGTGGGAATGAAAGTAAAGTGAGAAGGGGGGATAGCCACAACATTTTTTCACCAGAGCCCAAGGCCGAGTCACTGGAGTTTGGAGGGGAGTGACCGGATTTGGCAGGACTTCAGAATGGAGGTGGATTGGAGAGTGTGACTTGAGGGTTATCAGTGAGAGAGCTGGCTGTGAGTTTAATATATCAGGGGGAACTGTGGGAATTCAGATTTGTGTTTTTCCAGATGTGCCAATATGACTTCTCTAATAAATTCTTACTTGGATGAACTTTGTCTCTGAATGCTGAATAAAAATTGAGAGCTTGGTTGGAACTTTGACACTAAAAGCTGAGGAAAATGATCTGCTTTAGTTTTGGACAACTAATTCCAAGACTGGCCCATAATATGATCTGTTGATCAAACAGGGTGAACCACTGTTTACATTTCCTGTGTCAGATGAAGACATATCTTTCTCCTTCTGTTCTGGCCACTTTTAACAGAGGGATGATTTAGAACATTTTAACAAACTGCTTCACTGTTTGGTTGGGTGATAGTAGTCCCTCAGACAGAAGGTCCAGACATAGAGTGATAAGGACAGCTGAGAAGATTATATGAAACTTGCTTCCCGTTATTCAGGGTACTGCTTATAAGTCCTATGTGCTTTGAGCTCGAAGCATTATCAGAGACTCCACATCAGAGGTGGTATTCAACTGGTTCTCACCAGTTCTGGAGAACCTGTAGATTAGGCATGGATCACAGAACCATTAGTAACTTCTGGCTGGCCATGCCCTCAAACCGGTTCTCCAATTGCTGGTGCGTCCGCCGCCCTCCCAGCCCAGCAGAGCAGGGAAAGCGGAGGCAAAGCAAAGGGAAAGGGGAGGAAAAGCAAAAAAAAAAGGTTTTGCTTTCCCCCTCCCTTTTGGAGCGCTTCCTCCGCCCTCCCAGCCCAGCAGAACAGGGAAAGCTGAGGAAAAGCGAAGGTAAAGCCAAGCCTTTGCTTTCCCCCTCCTTTTCCGAGCACTTCTGCCTCCCTCCCAGCCCAGAGAGCAGGGAAAGCAGAGGAAAAGCAAAGGGAAAGGTTTTGCAGATTTGGAACAGGGGACAAAGAATTAGCAAGATCAGCTCCACTTTTTGATCCAAAGCACCTCAAGCATTCAGCAACATGATCATGCAGTTGATAGGTGACCATCTCCAAGCAGATAGCATCATCTAGTAACCCAGAGTCTACAGGAGTCTTCTAACTCTTGGTAAGGTGATTTTGGCTCAATTCACAGCATGCCAAACCAACATTCACATTGTGTCCCACCCCCCAGCTCACTGCTCATAAGTTCTTCCCAGAAAACAGGTGTATGCGTGAGATAGACAAGGAAGGGAAGGAAGAAAGGATGGGAGGGAGGAAGGAAGAGCAAGAAGGAAAGAGCAAGGAAGGAAGAAAGAGCAAGAAAGAAAGAGGAAGGGAGAGAAAGAAATAAAGAGGAAAAAGGAAAGAGAAAGAAAGAAAAATAGGAAGAAAGAAAAAAAGAGGAAGGGAGGAAGAGCAAGAAGAGCAAGAAAGAAAGAGGAAGAGATAGAAAGAAAGAGGAAAGGGGAGAAAGAAAGAGAAAGAAAAAAAGAAGGAAGGGGGAGGGAGAGAGAATATTCTGTGGTGTTATTTTTAATTGTTCCATTATTTATCATATGTTAATATTCTGCACTGTCCCTACACCTAAAGTGATTTTACTGTCTTTCTTTTTCCCAAATATTTTTTAGGGTTTACGTGTCAATAGTCCAGAGCATAAATACAGGTGTGTTTAACAGAGTTGAACGCTCAGGCAGGAAAACTCTGAGGATGCCAAAATCTGAATAGAGGTCCTGGGAAAGGTGTCAGAATAACATAAAAACACTTAGAAAGGGACCTTGGGGGGAACTCTATACCATTTCAGAGAAATGGCTGTCCAGTCTTTTGTTGAAAACTTCCAGTATTGGAGCACCCAGAACTTCTGGTGGCAAGCAATTCCACTGGTTAATTGTTCTCACTGTCAGGAAGTTTCTCCTTACTTTTAGGTTGCTTCTCTCTCTGTTCAATTTCCATCCTTCTGGTGCTTTGGAAAATACATTGCCCCCCCTCTTTCTGGCAGCCCCCTAAAAGCCTGTTGCCAATCATCCTCTAGGGCAAAGCATGTGAGCCATTTCCTCCTTTCAGTGGTCCATGAAAGTACATCTATAGATAGATAATGAAGTCAAAAAAAGGTGAACAACATTTTTACAGAACTATAGATATGTTGAGGCTGGGTATGACAAGGAATGGCTAGGAGGGGAGGGGCCAGGCGAAGCACCCCTTGACGTGAGTGACATTGAGTTGGCCACACCCACCCAGTCACCTGACCATCCTAGTCACATGGCCACCAAGCCACACCCACGCAGTCATGTGACCCTAAGCCATGCCCACCAAATAAGCCACGCCCATAGAACTAGTAGTAAAAAAATTTGAATGCCACCACTGCTCCACATATCCAATGTCTGTTTCTATTGCTCCCCTCTTGAAGGAGGTTTTGAAGTGTTTATAGCAGAACTACTGGATTTTGTAATAGCTTTGTTCCTTATGCCATTTGTCTTATAAATTCATGGGATTTTCTTTTGAGAAGATGTTGGTTATGAACTGTAAAGTCCTATATGGCATAGGATCAGGCTACCTATAGAATCAGCTTTGTTTCATCGCATTGATCCATCCTATCCAATCAGGCAGGAGAAATATGAGTGCCATCAATTAAAGAACTTCAACTAATGGGGTCTAGGAAAAGAGTACTCTCTATTTTTATCCCCGCCACATGGAATATTCTTCCCTTAAAAAAAGCCAGGCCTCCACTCTTCTAGCCTTTTAAAAAAGGGTTAAAACATGACTGCAGTTTTGCATGGAGAGCCTAAAGGAGCACACAGTCATGGATTATTTAGTGTCATGAAAGACCTCCCTTTGCCTTTGTCAATCAAGAGTTAATTATTCTTGGCTTCTTAAAATGTCATTATCATCATACTGAGCATACTGGGCTGCAAGAGTATTCCACAATTTTAAGTCCACAGCTACAGTCAATGCATCCTTCCATTTACTATGGATGTTTTTCAGATCTTCCTGACATTTTTGGTGCATAAATGTGATTATAATCTTTTTTTTAACTTAAAATGTTAACTTTAACATTCACATTTTTATACACTATTTTACATTTCAATGTCTTACTGTATACCTTCCAGAGTCGTTCTTTGAGGCGATAGATGGTTTAAAAATATGAAAATATGAAAATATAAATATTTATAAATATAAATAAATATAAAATATTTATAAAAGAATGGTTTTGTGTTTCACTGCATGGTTTTTAACAGTCCATCCCTCTTTTCTATTATGCCTACACAAAGAGATAGCAATAATTTCCCAGTAAAATGATTTGAAACATGTTTGTGTCATGTGCAGAAAAATGACTTTTAGGTGTGTTTATAATGTGGAATCCTTGGTGCTTCATTGTTTGCTTGAAAATATTTCATTACCTTACTAGGTAACATCAAATTAACCAAGTAATGAAACATCTACACACAAACAACCAAGCTCAGAGAGCACCAAGAGCTCCACAGTTCAACTTTGAGCTACATGTATTCTTTTCTATTGTGTTTATAATATCTTAGGGATCAAAGACTTGAAGCACCTTCAATATAAAAATTACTGTTTGAGGTTCAAACTTGATCTCAAAGTTGAAAACTGAAGCTTTGTTTATGCTAAAACTCAGTATTGGTATGTTTGTTTTCAATGCCAGTGCTTAATTCAAGATAATATAATACAAGAAATAACTACTTCATAGTTATGCTAATGTTCCATTTATAGTAAAAATAAGGGGTTTAATTATAAATAATTTATGGAGAGATTCTTGTTGCTGTATTTTGGTTCAGGTTACAAGCTGCCTCCTTTAACAATTGTTCAAGGTTATTTATCAAATTCTGAACATATAACATACAAAGGCATAATGTAGTAGCAAAAATGTTTCCTTTTTCATATAGGCATATTTCGGAGTAAATAAGAAGTTCAGGAAATTGCTTCACTGAATGAAATTGAGTAAAGTTGTCTCAGTGATTGGATTTTAATTCCTGCTTTGTTTTCAAAGATATAGATGAGTGGAAATAAGGTAAGAGGTTTACATAATTGTTTTTTTTTTGCATGATTTCTCTCAGGTCTGAATGAAACTTGTTGCCATGGAGACAGAATGGAGAAAGGATGCTAGAAGTCCAGAAATGACAACAAGAATTCTTCTTAGCTTAGCTTGCCAGAAAAGGTCCAGAACTGATTGCTATGCTTATCAGAGAACTTATAGAAAAGGATATAAGGAAGTATTTCAAGACTTTGGAAATTGGTCAGCAATCTTTTGTAATTCCATGTTATCATATTAACTAAGAATAAAAATGCAAAAAACTTATTTTAATCAATTTCACTCAACAGGTGTGATTATTTCAGAACTCTCTAAAGAAATCTGCCTATAATGGGAATAAAAAAAGACTGGTTTCTTTCTCTTCACTTAAATATATGGTAGAATCTATTAGGCTGCAGAAGAATTCCAACATTTTTCTCTTAAAGCTTACACTGATGCACTTCTGTTCAATCATATCCATCTACAAAGTTGGCAGATGTTGTTCCTTTCCCTTAGGTAGAAAAACATCTGCCAACATCCAAAATCCTTCAATGGAGCTTTGCATCAGACATTACCCTAAAGACCAAATGCAAAACTGAGCATCCAACATGGTTTTTGCTTCTATTTGAGTGAGAAAAAAATAAGGGAGATGAATAACACACAATCTTCATTATAGCAGTAATGCGAGATTGTAGGAAAGGCTACAATTCTGCATACTGAAGAGTTAAATCTAATTATCTCCAATATCTCTTCAATACTTCATTATTGAACTACTCTTCAATATCTTCATTAACTACTTAGATGAGGGAATAGAAGGGGAACTTACCAAATTTGCAGATGATACTAAGCTGGTAGGAATAGCTAACACCCAAGAAGATAGACTTAAGATCCAGATGGATCTTGATGGACTAGAACACTGGGCCACATCTAACAAAATGAAATTCAATGTAGAGAAAAGTAAAGTTCTACACTTAGGCAAGAAAAACCAAAAGTACACATATAGACTGGGTGAAATGAGACTTAATAGCAGTAACTGTGAGAGGGATCTTGGAGTCTTAGTGGACAACCAGCTAAATATGAGCCGGCAGCATGCAAAAGCAGCCAAAAAAGCTAATGCAATCCTAAGTTGCATTAACAGAGGGATACAATCAAGATCAAATGAGGTACTAATACCACTCTATAAAGCCTTAGTAAGACCACACCTAGAGTACTGCATCCAGTTTTGGTCACCACACTACATCTAAAATAGATGTTCATATTTTAGAAAAAATATA
This sequence comes from Bungarus multicinctus, assembly GCA_023653725.1. NCBI lineage: Eukaryota > Metazoa > Chordata > Lepidosauria > Squamata > Elapidae > Bungarus > Bungarus multicinctus. Next base: position 42,990,751 of record CM042840.1, read on the forward strand.
GAGAAGAGCAACCAGGATGATTAGGGGACTGGAGGCTAAAACATATGAAGAACGGTTACAGAAACTGGGCATGGCTGGAGAATCCAGTGAAACTATGAGATCTAACAGATTTATAAGGCTTTTGATAAAGACTGGAGAATTCTTCTGATTCCCCTGATACCTATTGATATCAACTTTAAAAGGTACTTTAATCTTCCGGAACAAATTTAGACTGCACGTATAAGTAAAAAAGAGAATTTATTTTGTCACTCCTGTTGGTGAAAGGAAATTGTAGTAACCCATGAGGAAGAATATTTATATTTCACTTTAGCACTTGCTAATACTAAATTAGGTAGACATGTGCCTAAAAGTTATAGTGGTTTCTGCATGCTTAGGTATTCCAAATGGCTTGATAAGGATGGAAACTCCCAGTAGCTTTCAAGAATCATGAACCATTGAAAACTGTGGACAATTGCTTATCACTATTCAAAGAATCCTTCAGGATTATTCTGACAGTCTGGCTTCCTGTTGGCTGATCATATATAAAACCCAAAGACAGGGATGCTGATAAAGAGAAGCTGGAAACAGAACATACTTTTCTTTTCCCATATAGCAATAGCACTTAGACTTATACACTGCTCTATAGTGCTTTACAGCACTCTCTGAGTGGTTTATAATGTCAGAATATTGCCCCCAACAGGACGTCACAGCAAAGCAGATGGGGGAAATGGGGCTCCATTATTCCCATTCAATTTCACCTGTCTGGAGACCTTCACTGGTCAAAGTTAACCCTGGAGGGATTGATGAAGATAGACAGGAAGCCCCAAAGATTGCTTGGAGAAAGGCAATCTCCTGCTACAACTAGGGGAAACCCCTTGAAGCCGACAGGAGAGAAGACGTTCAACATGGCTGACCTGAAGCTATGACAGTTTGGTGAGAAACAGTAAGGGAAAAATCAAAGAGCAACATGGCTGTACTGGATGAGAAACTTCTAACTGAAGCTATCTTGATTTAATATTAAAAACTTAGTGAAAAGTGGGACAGAAAAAAAAGGTGGAGCAGGATTCTGCCTCCTAAAAATAGCGGCAACTAAGCTTTCAGAGCTACTGACAGATCTGAAAAAGAATGGGAAAAACGACCATAAAGGAATTATCTTGAGTTAAAGGAAAGCCCAGACCACTACCTTGAAAGAATTTTAAATATTGGAAGATTATTAGGAATATATTTATTAGTATTTTTTGGACAGACATTGGATTTGGAACACTTAAGGGGAAACTTTTTGAAAGAGAGTAAGGGCACTATCTATTTTCCAGAAGAAATTGTATGACTGTTGCTAGATCTATGATAAAGACTCTTGAGATATCCAGAGACAATTGGTGAGGACATTGAGCAGCTTGATCTGTGGAAAAGTAAAAAAGAATGGGAAGTATTCTTTGTGAATTTGGAAATTGTGTTTTCATATAGGTACTGCTCTGAAATGAAAGCCAGTGACGTGATGGGTTTTGGGGATTTGGTGGATTATACATTTTAATTTTTAAAAGGACTCTTAAAAGCACTATAACAATAGCAGTGTGGACAGATCTATGTGGATTATATATTTGATTGTTGGAGGAAGAAGAATAGAGGAAGTACTTACCCTTAAGAGATCTATTAGTAATTAATGGATTTCGTAGGACTATTAATACTGTAGACCAAATATATATATTTTGTTAAACAGTGGTGATTGGAAATCTTAGATTGTGGGTATACTTTTACAGATATTTATACCAGAGAATTGAAGGAGGTACACCTGGGAGTGTGGGAAATAATTTTTTTCTTTGTAGACATAACCTTTTTGTCTCCCTCCCCCCTTGACAAGCTTCCTGCTGAATATTAGAGAGGCAAAGTATATCGAATACATCTAAGATAGAAAAGAAAGCTGCATCTACACCCTCATCAGCAACATCAGCATCTAGCCCATCTAACCAAAGATCAATAGAAAGTATGCTAGGTCTGGACAAAACAAGTTCCCTTCAGAATATGCAAGTGATATTACTATTGATTCAAGAAACCAAGACCAAAAGTCAGGAAGCTATGTCAAAAAACCACAACGAGATTAAGAATGAAATGGGGGAGATGAAGGGAGATATATGGATAAAAAATTAGGGAATTTTCAGCAAATGATAGTGAAGAGTGAACAGAGGATACAGAAAATAGAAATAAAGGCTGAACAAACAGGAAAAAAAAATGAAGGAAATGGACCAAAAGTTATCACAGGCCAATAGAGAATTAGAAGAGACAGTAATTTTTCTGGAGATGAAAAAGGTGGCCTGCTATTTGAGATTTCAGAATATCATGGGAGAGAAAGAGGAAGACCTGGCTGATGTGATGATGGAACTACTGGCTTGGGTACTACAGAAAAATAAACAAGACATCCAAAGGGAAATAGATAAAATATTTAGAATCCATATGAATTATACAAGAAGACATAAACTACCAAAAAGGGTTCACGTGAGATTTACTAAAAAAAAGTTGAGAAATGAAATATATAAAAGAACTAGAGATGAGCCCTTGAAGTATAAAGGGAGAGAAATTGTGATTTTAAAACAGATCCCTAGAAGAGTTAGAGAGAAGAGGAGACAATACCAATTTTTGACAGCACAACTGATCAAATATAACATGACTTTTAGATGGCTGATACCAGAATGAATTCTGGTCACCTGGCAAGATAAAAAATTAGGGTGGATACTCTTGATAAAGCACATGAATTCTTTGAATACCATTTTACTGCGAATGAAGAACAGGAAAGCAGAGAGGAGATAGAAAGTAAAAGTCAAGATGAAAAACAAATAGAACAAAAAGTCCTAGATCAAGAAGAGAGAAGGTGAAAAATGTGCAGCAGAACGAGAAGGTGCAAGAATAAAAGGACAGAGAGAAATAAGAACAACTAGAATGGTAAGACCTATATATGAATAAAAAGATGGAAGAAGTAAATATGTTATCTAATAACATAAAAGGATTGAACTCCCCCATGAAAAGAAAAAAACCTTCACAAAGGGTTAAAATTGGATATAATTTGTCTTCAAGATGTGTATATTAAAAACAACATGGCAATTTATTGGAATACCCCAAAATCAGGAAGCTATATTCGGCATTAGCACATCAAAAGAAAAGAAGGGTGGCATTATATGTTACAGAACCATTAAAAGCCAAATAATGTAGATGAAGAAGGGAGAATATTAATGGTGGAGGTGCTAATAAACCAGAAACAGATTCTTTTGATTGCAATCTACACTCCAAACAATAAGCAGGAAATTCTGCAAAAGACTTCACAAAAAGATAACCTAAATGGAGCACGAAAATATATGTATGATAGGGGACTTCAATGCTTTTGTGGATGCCAAAGTAGATTACAGAACCAGTAAAAAACGTAAAAAAATAAGGACACTTCCAAAAACCATTTGTTGAAATGATACAAGAAATAGGCCTACAGGATATATGGACAAAGCTAAACCCAAAGACAAACCAATATACATTTTACTCAAATGGACATCAATCATGGTCAAGAATAGACATGGCGTGGATGACATCAGAAACAAAAACAGATATCCAAGAGGTAGATATAGAATCGAACATATGGGTAGACCACAACCCCATAAAAGTTACATGAAAGGGACAAAGGAAGAAACCGAGATGGTTTCAAACTATTTTTAAAGACAAGGAATTCACACAAATGATAGGAAAAGAAATTGAATTTTTCTTCAAAGAAAATGGAAAAGAAGAAACATCACTGTAAACTGTTTGGGACATGGCAAAAGCATGCATCTGATAACATATATAGCAAGAAATAGCAAGAAAAGGAAACAACAGCAAAATACGCTAAAGAAGAGCTTTAAAAATTAGAGACAGAATTGCAGAATGATCCCCAAAAAATAAAAGAAAAAATAAGACATAATAAGACATAAACTGAATCTAATAATATATGAGGAAATGGCACAAAAAATCAAAATGGCAAAAGAAAACTTTTTTGAAAATGCAAATAAGCTAGGTAGAAAAAAGAGAAAGAGAAGAAAATGATATACAAACTGATAGATGAGAAGGGATTTTCCATCATCACAATGAAGACAAAAAATAATAATAATCCAGGAACTTTTTAGGAAACTTTACAGTCAAGAAAAAATGTCAAAAGATAAAATAAAACAATATTTGGAAAAGGCTGATCTACCTAAAATACCAGACACAGTGAGAACAATGTTAAATGAAAAAATAACGACAATGGAAATAACAGAAGCTATTAAAAGACCATAAAACAATAAAACACCTGGACCACGTGGGCTTCCAGCAGAACTTTATAAAAATTTACAAGAGGCACTATGACTGTCAATGCTGGAGGTCTATAATGAAGGGCTATCAAAAGCCAAACTCCCCAAAACATGGACAGAAGTATATATTACATTAATATCAAAGGAATATACAAATCCTCAACAGATTAAAAAACTACAGACTAATATCATTATTAAATGTAGACTATAAAATATATGCCTCTATAATTTCAGAGAGATTAAAAAGATTTTTAAACAAATTTATACATCCTGACCAGAATGGTTTCCTACCTAAAAGACAACTGAGAAATAATATGAGGATTATCTTGAACGTATGTACAACCATCAAAGAAGACAAATACATTAAAATTAATGTAGTTAAGACAACTACAACAAATAAAGACTTAGAAAAATGGAGAAACCTACAGCTGTTGTTGGTTGGAAGGATAGCCACAACAAAAATGAATATCCAACTGAAATTGCTATGTTTATTTCAAGCACCTCTGATAAAGCTAGGGGGAAAATTCTTTGAGGACTTAAACAATTTAATTCTAAAGTTCGTCTGGCAAGGTAAAAAAAACCAAGAATTGAACTAAAAATGCAATAAGACATCAAAAATAAGGGGCGGGTGGGTTGGGCTACTGGATTGGAAGCTGTGTTACTGGGCCTCAGCACTCACATGGGTGAAAGAGTGGATAAATCTGAAGAACAAAATATTGATGTTAGAAGGACACAACTTACAATTGGGATGGCATGAATTGTATGGTATGGGAAAAGTAAAATTTGCAGATACTTCCAAAGGCATTATATCAGGAATGCTCTGCTTTCAGTATGGGAAAAAATCAAACAGAATCATTACATGAAAATACCGGTCTGGCTATCTACAATGGAAGCGCTAATACATCCTAATGTTCTAGAAATTGTAAGATGCAAAGACATCCTAAATGAACAAAGGGACTTAAAATCAGAACAGGAACTAAAATATCAAGGAATCAATTTGGCCTGATGGCCACATATTCAAATACAAACGAGACACAAGAAAGATGCAGAAACGTATGGCTTTTACAAGGAACCCTTAGAATTAGATCAGATATTGCTAGGGACAGATGACAAATTAATAAAGAAAATTTATAATTACCTATTGAACTTTAAAATGGAAGAAAGATATGTAAAGGAAATGATGATAGTATGAGCCAAAATTTTTGGATATAATGTAGAATTAAACTATTGGTAAAAACTTTGGGAAAGGAACTACAAACTAATGATGTCAACAGCATACAAAGAAAACCTTTACAAAATGTTTTACAAATAGCATTTGCCACCAACAAGAATGGCAAAGATGTTCCAAAATGTATTGCCCAAGTCCTGGAAATGTAAACAGATACCAGGGTCCTATTACCATATGTGGTGGACTTGTCCAATGGCAAAAAAATATTGGTTAATATTGGTGGTTAGAAGAAATGATAGCATAACAAACAGATTTAAAACCAGAATTGTTCTTACTAAATATACTACTGGGGAAATATAACAAAAGAATTATATATTTAAAATTGCATATAGTAACAGTAACGAGAATTATATTTGCAAAAAATTGGAAAAATGAAAGTATACCTGTAGATGAAAATGTAATAAGGAAAATATAGACTGCACCAAAATGGACAGTTTAATGATGGAAATTGAGGATAAAGAGGAAACAGAGTATTATTTAACATGGGACTTATTTTATAAATGGTTAGAAAACAGAAGCAGTAAATTTATAATTAAGGATGATTAATAAAATAGAGGTAAATATATATTTATATAAAAACACATTGGAGGTCCTGATCTCAGAGCGCAGCCCTGCTAATTCACACAGTACCCTAATTTCTAAGATTGCTGACGAAAGACAAGGGGATCCGTGAGAAGACAGACCTAATCCCTATGATCCCTAGCTGATGATCTGAAGTAATGAGTGAAGATTAACCTTCTGCCAAAAGACTTTCATCTTTACCTTCAGCCTAATATATGCCCGATGACAAGAAGATCCGTGTGAAGCAGATTTGGTTCCCAAAAATCACTAACTGAAAATCCAAAGAAACGAGTAAAGAGTAACCTTCTGCCATAAGACTTCCATCTATACTTCCAACCTAATATATGCCATCTTCCTATACCCCCAAGACCATCCAAACCAAATCTTCTCCTCTTCTTCCCATTCTCTTCCTGTCCCCATTTTTCCCAATATAACTCTGTTTAATTAACTGATCTTACTAAATGATTAATTAATTTTTACAATTATTTATCATTAGTGAGTAATATATTATTATAGATTATCATAGAGTAGTGGTTATTGATTAGCTTGGTTAACTATTTTGAATATTAGTATGATTAGTATATTTAGTGCAAATTAATGATTAGGACAATTAATTGACTAGTGTGTTTACTGATTAGTGTAATTAATTATTAGGATGATTATTGATTAGTTAAATCAATTGACTAGTCTGATTAGTATAATAGACTGTTTGGCACGATATTACTTTATTGATTACCATAATACCTTGTTTGACTGAACAACCTAATCAATAAACCACCTCAACAAACCCACCATGCCAGGAAAACAATCCAATGTCAAACATCAACCTAAAAAGAAAGAAACCCCTACTAAAGAACCACAAGACTCTTGCTCTTGCCTTATTTGTAAGGAATCTTTAAAGGAGAATGAAGATTGCACCAAATGTTCTCTTTGTAACAGCTACGCTCATCATAATTGCTTAGGCAATTATAATTTATTATAATTATTATAATTATAATAATTACCCAAGCAAATGGCTCTATTCCTAAAAAAATCCACCAATGCTTTTCCATATTTCTGTCCGTCATGCAGATCCAAACTAAAAAAATACATTACCCTGTTTGAAAGAGTCGATATCATTGAAACACGTATAACATCCCTTGATACCATTGTAGTATCCCTGGATGCTATACAAACTAGATTGGCAAACCTTGAAAAAAAAGAGACAGCACTAAAAAATGAATATCAAACATCTACAGACCGTATCTCTACTCAACAACAGCAACCAAAACCCAATCCACAAAAAACAACAAATCCTACAAATATTGATATCCCCATCCTCATCAAAGAAGCTGTTGAGCGTGAATGGAAGCGACCAAATGCCATCTTATTTGGTCTAGAAGTCAATAACAATGATGACATCTCTAATGTTCGAAACATCATCAGAGAAAATCAAGCATCAACCATCTCCCCTGAAGAAATGCTTGATATTTCCTGGGTTGGTCCGGAGCTTAAAAACAAAGATGGCTTGATGATCCCACGCCTATGCAGGGTTGTTTGCAAAAATGAAACAAGCAAATGCAAATTCATTTTCTCAATAAATTCATTTGCAAAGAACAACAACAACCATAACAACCTTCGTTCTCGCCCTGATCTAACCTTACAGCAATGTGTACGATCCCGGGAGCTACGTTCGAGCTCAAAAGATTACATGAATTAGGTAATACAAATCTATACATTGATTACCATGCTGACTGTATCAAAAGCAAGAACCTCAACCCACGTCACAATATCCATCACCCAAACATCCAACGTTAGGGATGCACGCCCCTTACTTCCTCTTGCCCCACTACTTCATATCTTAAATGCAAACTACTTAATGCAAGAAGCCTCGCAAATAAAATGCATGAATTCCTCATCCTTCTAATATCAGCCACATTTGACATTATATTTGTCTGTGAGACATGGTTAAATGCATCTTTTCCAGACTCCATTACCACTACAAAAGAATATCAAGTTTTTCGGTCAGATCGCGAAATCCGTAGAGGTGGTGGAGTTGCTATATTCTTTAAAAAATCTCTAAACCTATAAAAGATCCAAATTATAAAAGAGGTGCTCTTCCCGAGACCATCATCTGTGAATTGTCCTTAAACTTCTCAATCCGCTTCTTACTTTGCTATTGTGTCCCTGACTATGATATAATTCATGCAAACAAGCTAACTTCATTACTGACATGGGCTGCCTCCTGCCCACACCCTCTCATTTTTCTTGATGATCTCAACTTACCTCTTATAAATTGGACACTAAACGAATGTACATCTGAACCCATTCATACAACCCTGTACAATGCCATTACCACAATAGGACTGGAACAACTAGTAACCAACAATACTAGACTTAACAACTGCCTCGATCTCATCTTCTGCAACAGTTTGAATTCAATTTATGGAATACAAATTAATGAACCCTTTCCAACAATGACCACAGCATGATTGATTTTTGTCTCAACATATGTTCTCACCATAATTACCATAACAACAGGATCCCCAATTATAATTTCAAAAAAGGCAACTATGATCTTATAGACCACGATCTCTTATCTCTTGATTGGCAAATTCTATTCACTGGATGCAATATTGTTGAAGACCATTACAACATATTTTTACTTTAAGTCAAAAGAGTCATCAAACTATATATACCAATAACAACTCCCAAAAGCAGAAAAAACAAATTACCCATAACAATAAGGAAGCTCCAATCCAAAAAAAAATCCCTTCTATGCACCAATTCCACCCGCGCTTTCTTCAATTTTGTAAACAACAAACTAAAAGACTCAAGGTCCATCCCAGCCCTAAAAGAACCAAATGGTAAAGACTGCAACGATGACACCATTAAAGCCAACCTCTTTAACGTATTCTTTGGCTCAGTATTTGTAAACAGCAATGGATCATGCCCAATATTTCCTAATCGAACCACAGACAACTACAATGATCTAATACATATTGATTTTACAGAAGACAATGTTGAAAAAGCACTACGCAATCTAAAACCATCTTTATCTATTGGACCAGACGGAGTTTGTGCCTACTTCTTAAAAAAGATGTCCACTGCCATAGCAGAATCTCTAAGCATAATCTTGCAAAAATCTTTCAGGACCAGCTCCTTGCCAAATCTATGGTCACTAGCCACAGTCATTCCCATCTTCAAAAAGGGAGACCCCAGCCTAGTTGAAAATTACAGACCAATTTCTTTATGTTGCGTCACCTGTAAAGTCATGGAATAAATTATTAACCAATCCATTATCCTCCATTAGAGACAAACAACCTACTTTCTAATAAACAGTTTGGCTTCAGAAGTAAGCTGTCCTGTAATCTGCAACTCTTACACTGCAAAAACATATGGACTACACAACTCGATCAGGGCAAAGCAATAGACGCAATCTACATAGACTTCTGTAAAGCCTTTGATTCAGTGGTACATGACAAAATACTCCTAAAACTAAAATCTTATGGTATCTCTGGATGCCTTTATAACTGGATAGAAGCATTCCTGTCAAACAGACAACAAATGGTCAGAATTGGGAGTGTCCTACCTAATCCTGTACCTGTCAAAAGTGGTGTCCCCCAAGGCAGTGTTCTAGGACCAACTCTCTTCATACTCTATATTAATGACCTCTGTGATTATATTAAGAGCAATTGCGTTCTTTTCGCTGATGATGTAAAGCTATTCAACACCACTGACCATGCTGCTACCCTTCAAAAAGACTTCGACTATGTGTAAGAATGGTCAAACAAATAGCAACTTCAGATCTCAACAAGTAAATGCTCTGTCTTGCATATTGGCAAAAAAAATCAAAAAATAAAATACAAGCTGAATAGTCAAGACCTTGTTGATGACACAAACTTTATCAAGGACCTTGGAATACTCATCTCAAATGATCTAAGTGCTAGAGCCCACTGTAACTACATAGCCAAAAAGGCATTAAGAATTGTTAACCTAATTCTGCATAGCTTTTTCTCCGGTAATATCACTCTACTAACTAGAGCATATAAAACATTTGCTAGACCAATACTTGAATACAGCTCATCAGTCTGGAATCCGCATTACATATCTGATATTAATACAATTGAGAAAGTCCAGAAATATTTTACGAGAAGAGTCCTCCACTCCTCTACTCATAGCAGAATACCTTATGCCACCAGACTTGAAATTTTAGACCTAGACAACCTAGAACTACGCCACCTTCTGTTTGATCTAAGTATAGTATATAAAATTATATATTGCAATGTCCTACCTATCAATGAATACTTCAGCTTTAACCAAAACAATACAAGAGCACAAAATAGATATAAACTAAAGATAAACCGCACCAAACTTGATTGCAGGAAATATGACTTCAGCAACAGAGTAGTCAATATTTGGAATACTCTACCTGACTCTGTAGTTTCTTCCCCAAACCGCAAAATCTTCAACATTAGACTGTCTACTATTGACCTCACCCCTTTCCTAAGAGGTCTATAGGAGCGTGCATAAGCGCACCAAAACGTGCCTACCGTCCCTGTCCTATTGTTTCTTTTTTTTCTTATTCGTATCCATTTCATGTATTTATAACCATATTTATACTTATACCTGTTACCTAATAATTGTTTGACAAAAAAAATAAAATAAAATATAGATACAGATATATATATATATATAAGCATAACACAATAATCAATATTATCATTGGATTATATTTGATTACAGATTAAATTGTATAGAGCAACTAGAAGTGAAGATTATATTGTATATGTTATGAGAATAATGGCAATAATTATGGTGCATAATATGTGTATGCAAAAGAGATTTGATACAGAAAGTACACTGACATTGCAGAAATGGAAATGGCCTCTCATGATGTATAACAAAGGAAAATGTATAATAAAAAAGAATATTTTAAAAAAAGAATATTGTCCCCAGGAGTGGGATTCAGTTTATTTAACAATCAGTTCTGTGGGCGTGGCTTAATTGATGGGTGTGGCTTGGTGGTCATGTGACTGGGTGGGCATGGCCAACTCGACTTCACTCATGTCAAGGGGCGCTTCTCCTCGCCTGGCCTCTCATGACAGTGGGGATGCTGCAATGGTCATAAGTGTGAAAAATGGTCATAAGTCACTTTTTTCAATGCCATTGTAACTTTGAATGGTCACTAAATGAACTGTTGTATGTCAAGGATTATCTGTACAAAAATACAAAAAGCTTCTTTGCTTGCAAAAAGCTGCCCTAAATACCAATCATTAGATTAAAAATACCTGCAAGCCAGTTACAAATCAGGCAGGGTGCCAGAGCACCTTGGGGAATGAAAATAGTTAAAATGCAGTGATAACTCTCAAGCAGCCATCTCTTGCTCATAAAGTGAAACCCTTTAGCAGAGAGGTCATTTAAGCTCTCCAGAAAAAGCACACCCAGGAAAAGCAATCCTTAGATCCATTTGCACCACTTAAAGATACCAGCTGGTCTCACTCACCTCACAAGATATCCTAAGGAAATCATCCAGATTTAAGGAAAGGTCACATGCCCCCCAGAAAGGCAGTAAAAAAAATTAGTGCCAAGCTTCTATCCTGCCTCTTGGAAGTATACCCCCAAAAGGACAGTGCCAGATAGTACTAAAGCAGTGAGGAAGATCCCCTCCCCAGATAGAAAAAGAAACCATGAGGCAGGAAAAAATTCAAACACAATACAAATAATTAAATCACAACAGTAGCTGTTGCTTGTTGAAACTGAATAGGGAAAATTATCCCATCAATAAACACAGGATTAAACGTCGCCAAGCACAGAATTAATCTTCACCAAAAACCAGTTTTAGACTCAAAAATGTAAACTCATGTTTGAATGTCAATCTTTCTAGCTAGCCAAGAAGCCTTGCTGAATGTCACTCATCTTGGTTCCCTGTCACTAAAAGCTTTGCTTCATTATTCAATTATTCCTTCAAAGTGCTGATTATCCAGGAAAGTATTTCCTGCCAGCAGCAGTGTAAAAATCTTAAAACAACCCTTCCCCTTTAAGAAAGTCAAGCCTCAAAAGCTCCGGAGACAGTAAGTCTAGGCTGTCTGCCAAGAATGTAATATGGATAGAAAAAAACAAAAGGGGATTGCTTCTAACTACCAGTTCTCCAAACTGCTTAGAAAATTAACAAGGGGTTCTATACAACCAAACAGAACTGGTAGAATCCCACCCCTGATTGCCCCCAACAATCTGGATTCTTATTTAAATGACCCTTGGAAGGATAGAAGGATAGGTCAACCTCGAGCCTGTCAAAATCCAACTTTAGGTTGTGGAAAGATTTAGCCTGCAATAATGCATTCTAACCACTGCACCACCAGAACTCTATATAGAAAGTATTCTCCTATTGAAAGTATTCTAAGGAGAAGGGATGGGATGAGGTTACTGGGCTTCCACTAGTGATATCATAAAAAAAACCAGGATAGGCACCTCTGAAAGTTGAAGAGCTCTTATTTTAATTCAGGGAAGTGTAGGCTATTAAATCTGAGTTGGATTGAGCAATTTATACTCCTGAAGACTTGTTAACTGGAGTGTGAATGAAAGTCTTCCAAGTAGAATTTGACAAGCATAGGGAAGCTTGTTAAAAATGAAGAGGAAGAAATATTGCAAAACTGAGTTATTCAACATAGATTGCCCTATTAAGAATCAAAGATTATGAAAAATTTTATCCATCGAAGATGCTTATCAGCCTAACTCAGAGATGGAAAATGACCAACAGTACTTCCTTTAAGCCTAAATGAGAATCTGTATAGTTAAGAAATATGGATGCACCTATGTATGTGTACCAGAAGCTGGAAGAAGAGATCAATTCATGATTAGAAATGGAGGGAGTGGGCAAGAGGAAGGAACAACCTCCAGCCATCCTATATTGCTATACTTCTGGAAGTGTGATACCTATTCTCACTGTTCTGGCTCCTCAAAATAATGGTCCTGGACTCCACATCCCATTTGCAGAAGCAAACATTACCTGCAAGATGAAACAATATATACATTGGCTGGGAGAAGAGAAACTATTGCTATACCTATCAAGCAATACAACTAGTCTGTATTAAAATAATATGAGTAAAAGGTACCTGAGTGATGTAAATAATTTTGTGCAGCTGAACTAGAATCTGTTGAATAGGATCACTGATCTGACGCACCTTCCGTTGTGACACAGCAATCCCAGCTGATGCTGCAGAAGATAAAGTTACAGTGAGCAATGAAAATCAATTTCCTGGTTTCAGTATTTTTCTCAAAGACAGATGCAGAAGCCAGAAAAGAGGGAAAAAGAGCATAAAGGCATTTGGATTTTGCAAATTGTAAAGATATCTAGTATTTCCCTTCTTGTAACAACACTATTAATAGAGAGTTATTGAATTTTAAATATAAAACATTTTCCGTACTTTAGTGCAGTTGAAATATTCATGTAGCAAAGCAAAATAAAATTAAAAAATATTCAATAAAATTAGATGTAGGCTATACAAAGGTTGTCAAATCACAACTTTATATGCTTTCAAGATTATTTAGGAAGAAAATACAAAAGCCATTTTCAGCCTTTGAAACCTGAATAAGGTTATTTTAGGTGTACTCTATAACCAGACATAAAAATCTACAAAGGAGTTCAAATTTATTAATAATATTGTCAAGAACTGATCAAATTTAGATTTTCATTTCCTTTCTGATTCAGTATCACAGACTATGAATGAACACATGCTAAAACAGGGGTCGCCAACCTTTTGGACCTCAGGACCATCAAACTCATAATTTTAAATCCCAGGAACTACTAACCAGTCTAATGTGGCTTAATTTGTGGGTGTGGTTTGGTGGTCATGTGACTGGCTGGGCATGGCTTGTATGTAAATATTATATTTATATAAAGATTGAATTTTTTATAAAAAATCAGGCAAAGCAGGCAGGCAGATTGAGTTGCTCACAGAATCATAGATTCATTCAGAGATCTATCTATCTGCCATCGGCTAGCTCAGTCTGTCACATAAAATTTGCTTGCAAGCAAACTCACAAAATTAACTTGCAACACACTATATATGTAAATATTGAATTTTTTTATAAAAAAGACAACTTTTACCCAGCTTAGAGAGCTAAGATGGCGACCGGAGGAGGTCGGCTGGAAGAGCTCCTCCACGACGGCCGAATGGGGCGGTGAGTTCCCCCCCCCGGGTCCTCCTCACCTGTGGCAGGGGTGGCGAGGGGACCCGTGGGGGGGTGGGCAACCCCCGAGGCCATGGTGCGGAGAGTCTGGCGCTGCGCCCGGCGGCCGGCGGCCCGCGACGTTGGAAGATGGCGCTGGAGGATCGCGCTCAGCGCCCGGCAGCCCGCGACGCCGGAAGATCACCGCTGGGGCTGGGGCCGTTGCAAGGGCCCCAGCCGAAGTCGGAGTTGCCGCCGCGCTTCGGGCGGCTGGAGTCGAAGCAGGACGGCCGCCTGGGCGGCTGGAGGATTATCGCCGCAGCGACTGTCGCCGTGGCGACTGGAGGTTTGCCGCCGGAGCTGGGGCTGGGGTCGTTGCAAAGGCCCCAGCCGAAGTCAGAGCTACCGCCGCGTTTCGAGCGGCTGGAGCCGAAGCTGGAGGGCGGCCGTCCGGGCGGCTGGGGGGTTGTCGTCGCGGTGGCTGGAGGACTGGGGCTGGGGCTGGGGCTGGGGCCATTGGAAGGGCCCCAGCCGGAGTCGGAATTACTGCTGGAGCCGGGGTCGGAGGACAGCCGCCGGGGCGGCTGGAGGACTGTCGCTACGGTGGCTGGAGGACTGCCGCTGGAGCTTGGGCTAGGGCCTTTGCAAGGGCCCCAGCCGGAGTCAGAGTTGCTGCGGTTCGAGCGGCTGGAGCTGGGGTCGGAAGATGGCCACCGCGGTCGGAGCCGGGGTGGCTAGAGGACTGTCGCCGCTATCGGAGCCGGGGCCGGAGAACTGCCCCCGCGGCTGGAGCCGGGGCTGGAGGACTGCCTCCGCGGCTGGAGCCGCGATTGGAGCCGGGGTGGCTGAAGGACTGCCACTGTTGTTGGAGCCGCGATTGGAGAACTGCCGCCTCGGTTGGAGCCGCGGCCGGAGGACTGCTGCCGCGGTGGGAGCCTTTCTTCCGTTTTTCATCTATTCGGAGGCGGCGGGGGCAGCCTGGACTTGGGGCCGATCAGCTAAAGGAGAAGATTCGGTCCGGGACGCTTTCTTACTCTGTGAAAGATCTATGGGCCCTGAGATGTGTCCCCCTGTCTCAGGAATGGTCCTCTGCTCTCTCAAAGGCCCATCTCAAGGACGGATTTTGGGATCCGGAGAGATGGTGGGGTTGCAGGAAGCGTGGGAGGGAGGGATGCTTAAATAAATTTTTAGTTAAGTTTTTAGAGGGGTTAGGAATGTCCGGGCGGGGGTTGGGGGACAACTCGCCGGGGACTTGGGACCAGGCCATGGGTTGGGCGTGGCCAGGAGAGTCAGGGTCCGGACAAGATTGTATTAAGGATGGGGGGGGGTTGCCGGGGAGGGTGGAATTGAATCTATTAGTATGGTGAGCGGGAGAGGCAGATTTGGCGGTTACAGGGGGCCATACCCTGTATTGGGAGCGCATCCCCGCTGTTTGTCTGCTGTGGCGCGCTCCGACCCCCTTGTCATTTCCCGTTCCCCAGGGGGTCTGAGCGATCGGGCCCTGGGCCTTCGGCTGATGTTATGTAATGCCAGGTCCGTTGTTAATAAGGCCCCTTTCATCCACGATTTGATCTGTGAGGGGGGCGCGGACCTGGTGGGTGTCACTGAAACCTGGCTGGGCCAGGAGGGGGGAGTCCCTCTGGTAGAGATGTGCCCAGCCGGGTTTCGGGTTTTTCATCGGCCGAGGGCCCAGGGGAGGGGAGGGGGGGTTGTGGTGGTTATTAAGGAAGATCTGTGTCCGAGGGAAGCCACTGTGTCTCAGACGACCGGGTGTGAGCTCCTTTTCGTGAAGTTTGGTCCCAGGGTTCAGGTGGGCCTGCTGGTCGCATACCTGGCTCCCTGCTATGCGGCAGCGGCCCTGCTTGAGCTCCTTGAGGTTATAGCTGGCGTGGCAGTTGAGACCCCCAGGCTTATGGTCATGGGGGATTTCAACTTGCCTTCTGCTGGCGGTGCCTCGGGGGTTGCTCAAGAGTTTGTGGCTTCCATGACGGCCTTGGGCCTGACCCAGTTAATTCGGGACCCTACTCACATGGGAGGTCACACTTTGGATTTGGTTTTTGTCTCTGATCAGTGGCAGAGTGATCTGGGTATAGGGGATATAGTCATAGAACCCCTGTCATGGACGGATCACTCGCTCCTGAAGCTCGACTTCCGTTCCGCACCCTCTGACCGCAGGGAGGCGGGACCAGTAAAATGGTACCGCCCCAGGCGCCTGATGGACCCTGATAGGTTCCTGACGGAGCTTGGGCCATTCCCCAAAGCTCATACACACGACTCGGTTGGGGGCTTGGTTGCCACTGGGATAGGGTGGCTGCTGGGGCCCTCGACCGAGTCGTGCCCTTGCGGCCTCTGACCCGGTGCCGATCCCATGTGGCTCCTTGGTTTTCTCAGGAGCTAAGGGAGATGAAGCGCCGGAAAAGACGCCTAGAGAGTAATTGGAGGGCTAGCCGCTCCGGGTCTGACCGAACACTATTACGATCTTATATTAAGACGTATTTAGTGGCGATAAGGATGGCGAGGAGGTCTTACCTCTCCACCCTTATTTCATCCGCGGAAAACCTGCCCAGCCGCCCTGTTTAGGGTGACCCGCTCCCTCCTTGAGGTGGGAGCGCGGGAGGACCCCTTGCAGGGGCAGGCTGAGGAGTTTTCTAGGTTTCTGCAGGACAAAATCGCTCAGATCCGGGATGAGCTGGACTCCGATTGGGCATCTCCTGGCGGGGGTGTGGGGGTGGATATCGGTGAGGTCAATTGGGTTGAGTTCGACCCTGTTACTTTGGAGAACGTGGACAGGATACTGGGGGGGCTTAATGCCACCCCGTTTGTTGGACCCGTGTCCCTCCTGGCTGGTTTTGGCCACTCGGGAGGTGACACGAGGCTGGTTCCAGGGCATTATAAACGCTTCCTTGAGAGAGGGGCTGCTGCCTGCTGCCTTGAAAGAGGCGGTGGTGCGGCCCCTCCTCAAGAAACCGTCCCTGGACCCAACATTGTTATCTAATTATCGTCCTGTCTCAACCTTCGTTTTGTTGCGAAGGTTGTCGAGAGTGTGGTGGCACGTCAGCTCCCGCAGTACCTGGATGAAGCGAGTTATCTTGACCCCCTCCAATTGGGTTTCAGGCCCGGGCACAGCATGGAGATGGCGTTGGTCGCGTTGGTTGAAGATCTCTGGAGGGCTCGGGACAGGGGTTGTTCCTCTGTCCTGGTCCTGTTAGATCTCTCAGCGGCTTTTGATACTGTCGACCACAGTATCTTATTGCGGCGGTTGGAGGGGTTGGGAGTGGGGGGCACCGTGTTGTGGTGGTTCACCTCCTTCCTCTCCGACCGTTCGCAATTCGTGTTGACAGGGGGGCAGAGGTCGGCCCCGAGGCCCCTACTGTGTGGGGTGCCTCAGGGGTCGGTGCTCTCGCCCCTGCTGTTCAACATTTATGTGAAGCCGCTGGGTGAGATCATCCGTGGCTTCGGGGTGGAGTTCCATCAGTACGCTGATGATACTCAGCTGTACATCTCCACCCCGGGCCACCCCAACAAAGCCGTCGAAGTGATGTCCCGGTGCCTGGAGGCCGTGCGGAGTTGGATGGGTCGTAACAGGCTTCGTCTCAACCCGACCAAAACCGAGTGGCTGTGGTTTCCTGCGCCCAGATACAGCCAGCTGGTTCCTTCGCTGGCCGTGGGGGGAGAGGTTTTGACCCCCGTGGAAAGGGCGCGCAATCTGGGCGTCCTCCTGGATGTACAGCTGTCCTTAGAAGAGCACATTGCAGCCGTCGCCAGGGGGCTTTTTATCAGATTCGTCTGATCTACCAGTTGCGGCCCTTTCTGGATCTGGGCGCACTTCGCACAGTCACTTCCGCCCTCGTTATCTCCCGCCTGGATTATTGCAACACTCTCTACATGGGGCTCCCCTTGAAGAGTCTCCGGAGGTTACAGTTGGTCCAGAATGCAGCCGCGCGGGTGATTGTGGGTGCCCCTCGGAGCTCCCACATTACACTGCTTCTCCGCAGGCTGCACTGGCTTCCTGTGGCCTACCGGATTCGATTCAAGGTGGTACTGATGGTATTTAAAGTGCTCCATGGCTCGGGACCTGGGTACTTACGGGACCGCCTACTGCCATCGTCAACCTCCCGCCGCCCAGTACGCTCCCACAGGGTTGCCCTACTTGGGGTACCGCCGCCTGGCCGTTGCCGGTTGACGGCCCTGAGAGTTCGGGCTTTCTCTGTGGGAGCTCCCTCCCTATGGAATGATCTCCCCCCGGAGATACGGGCTATGACGGATATCCTGACCTTCCGGCGCGCAGTGAAAGCCTTATTTTTTAGACAGGCTGGCCTGGCCCAGTAACTGTGTTCCGGTTTTAATTCAATTTTAATTGGGGTTTTATTAGAGTTTTTTAATTTTTAATTGAATCCCTTAGATGGGACACAGCCGGACCAAATTGTTTAATGTATTTTTAATTGTATTTATATATATTTATTGTGTGTTTTTAGTAGGCTGTATACCGCCCCGAATCCCTTTTTGGGAGAGGGAGCGGTATAAAAGTTTAATTAATAAATAATAAATAAATAAAATCAGGCAAAGCAGGCAAGCAGATTGAGTTGCTCACAGAAACATTCAGTGATCTATCTATCTGCTATCGGCTAGCTCAGTCTGACACATAAAATTTGCTTGCCGTGAGTCTGCACTAAATAATAGAATCTTCAGTGCTAAGGAAAGCAGAGCCAAAGATCTAAAGACTAGCTAGAAAGCAAGAAATGCAACCATTTCCTGCTTTCTAACTAATCTAAATCTCCCGGCACAGCACAACAGCTGATGGTCAGAAAAAGGAAAAATAGCAACTTAGCAGGCAAGTTTGCCGGGTAAGAAGTGAGTGGACGGGGAGGGTTCACGCAGGCCATGTGGGAGGCGCAGCCTTGTGCGCAGCCTGGATTAATTGCTTTGGGATGACATTTCTCTGAGGTCCACCAAAATTTTCTCAAGGCTCACCACTGGGCTACGGCCCATCAGTTGGCGACCGCTGTGCTAAAAGGTGGTAACATGTCTTTCTTTTATAAGACAATTAAAATAGCAACTCCTGCATAATTTCTTAGCTTAAAATATAAATATATGTAAAGAACGGGGAAATATCTAGTGTCTCCACAACACAATCATTACAAGATTAGTTTATCTTCCAATATTATTTTTGTAATACAGCCAGATCATCATTATTGGGTCCACAATATTTATGACTTCTATCCTTGGCTTCCAAAAATACAGGAATATTCAAAGTCATGGTTCATCAATGTTCTATTAATGCTCTTTTTCCCCCAGATAAAATATTACCATACTTAAGGAATGTTCAAATGGCATGCATCAAACAAGACAACGGTCACCAATTTGAACACTTAATGTAATGTATGTAATAAATAATCTTTTTTTTAATATTTATTTTTTCTTGTTTCAACAAACGTATCATTGTGTGAACAGTGTGGCACCGAAGTGTCTTACATTTTAAAACAAATATAACAATATTCTACATGTTTAATACAACTGACTGTCTTTTAAAATTTAATCTTAATATGCTTATTTTGTTAAATTATCATTCTTAATTATTTGATATTTTGGTATGTTTTTTTGTGTGTCAATCTCTATATTCTTAACATCACTACTTTTACTAGAAATAATATATTGATAATCATATTTGCAGTGTTTAACAGACTATATAATTCTAATAACAATTCACAAATTTATATTGAGTTATAATTTTCGATTATTTATTCCCTTTTTCATTTTTAATTATGCCACTATTATATTTTTAAAATATCCCCTTTCTAATCACATTTTAATACAAATAAAATAATATGCATTATATTTACATTTAACATTTACATTTATTACCGAAACCTGGTTGGGCCCAGAGGGTGGTGTTCCTCTGAAGGAGATGTGCCCACCAGGTTTCTTAGCATTTCATCAGCCTAGGTCTCAAGGAAGGGGTGGTGGGGTGGTGGTGCTTATTAGAGAGGTCTTTTGTCCTAGGGAGGTCACTGTTCCTCAGACAGCTGGTTGTGAGTCTCTCTTTGTGAAGTGGGGGCAGGGGGTTCAGATGGGCCTTTTGATAGCGTACCTGGCTCCCTGCCACGTGTCACTGGCCCTGCCCGGACTCCTCGAGGTGATAGCCGAGCTGGCGGTTGGGACCCCTAGGCTTTTAGTCATGGGGGATTTCAACCTGCCTTCGCTCGAGGAAACCTCTGGGATAGCTCGGGAGTTCATGGCTTCCATGACGGCCATGGACCTGACCCAATTAGTTTCTGGCCCCACTCATATAGGAGGACACACGCTGAACCTGATTTTTGTCTCTGGTCAGTGGTTGAATGACTGTAATTTCAGGGACTTAGATATCAAACCCTTGTCATGGATAGATCATTCTCTTCTTAGACTTGACTTCTGTACCACCATCCCCCACCGCAGGGAGGCAGAGCCGTGTAGTTGGTTCCGCCTCAGGTGCCTGATGGACCCTGAGCGGTTCCAGAGGGAGCTTGGGCCATTTCTCAAGACTCTGGCTCATAACTCGCCTGGAGACTTGGTGGCTACCTGGGATAGGCTGGCTGCCGAGGCTCTGGACAGAGTTGTGCCTTTGCGACCTCTGACCCGGCACAGATCCCATCCAGCTCCGTAGTTTACAGAGGAGCTGTGGGAGATGAAGTGCCGGAAAAGACATCTGGAGAGTGTTTGGAGGGCTAGCCGCGCCGAGTCGGACCGAACACAGGTGAGGTCCTATATTAGGACCTACCTTGTGGCGATAGAGGTGGCGAAGCTTTCGCATTTCTCCGCCCTTATTGCGTTGGCAGTAAATCGGCATGCCGCTCTGTTTAGAGTGACCCGCTCCCTGCTTGAGCCGAGAGTGCGGGAGGACCTCTTGCAGGGCAGGGCAGAGGAGTTTTCCCGATTTCTGCATGACAAAATCACTCAGATTCAGGGCGGGCTGGACTCCAATTGGGTGGTCCCGGGGGAGGTGTCCAGGGCAGGTCTTGAGACTATTATCTGGGAAGAGTTTGACCCTGTGACCACTGAGGGTGTGGACAGGTTGCTGGGGGGGCTGAATACCACGTTTGTTGGACCCGTGTCCCTCCTGGTTGGTTTCGACCGCCAGGGAGGTGACACGAGGCTGGCTCCAGGGGATTGTCAATGCTTCGTTGAGAGAGGGGTCGCTCCCTACTGCCCTGAAAATGGCGGTGGTGCGGCCCCTCCTCAAGAAGCCTGCCCTGGACCCGGCTGTTTTAAATAACTATCGTCCAGTCTCCAACCTTCCTTTTCTAGTGAAGGTTGTTGAGAGTGTGGTGGCACGTCAGCTCCCACAGTACCTGGAGGAAGCGACTTACCTCGATCCTTTCCAATCGGGCTTCAGGCCCGGGCATAGTACCAAAACAGCATTGGTCGTGTTGGTTGATGATCTCTGGAAGGCCCGTGACAGGGGGTATTCCTCTGTCCTGGTCCTGTTAGATCTCTCAGCGGCTTTTGATACTATTGACCATAGTATCTTATTGCGGCGGTTGGAGGGGTTGGGGATTGGGGGAACTGTCCTGCGATGGTTCTCCTCCTTCCTCTCTAACCGCTCGCAATTTGTGTTGACGGGGGGGGGAGAAGTCCACCTCTAGGCCCCTCATTTGTGGGGTGCCTCAGGGGTTGATCCTCTCCCCTCTTTTGTTCAACATTTATTTGAAGCCGCTGGGGGAGATCATCCGTGGTTTTGGGGTACGGTGTCATCTGTATGCGGATGATACCCAACTTTATTTCTCCACCCCAAGCCACCCCAACGATGCTGTGGAGGCTATGTCCCGGTGCCTGGAGGCCATGCGGATTTGGATGGGCAGGAACAGGCTCCGGCTCAACCCTTCCAAGACTGAGTGGCTGTGGTTTCCGGCGCCCTGATATAGTCAGCTGACTCCGTCGCTGGCTATTGGGGGAGAGATCTTACCTCCCACAGAGAGGGCTCGCAATTTGGGTGTCCTCCTGGATGCACGGCTGTCTTTAGAAGACCATATTACGGCCGTCTCCAGGGGGGATTTTTATCAGGTTCGCCTGATTCACCAGTTGCGGCCCTTTCTGGATCGGGACGCCTTACGTACGGTCACTCACGCCCTTGTCGCCTCTTGCCTGGATTACTGTAATGCTCTCTACATGGGGCTCCCTGCGGGGAGCACCCGGAGACTCCAACTGGTACAAAATGCGGCCGCGCGGGTGGTTATGGGGGCGTCACGAAGCTCCCATATGATGCCTCTCCTGCGCGAGCTGCATTGGTTGCCGGTGGTTTTCCGGGTTCGCTTTAAAGTTCTGATTTTGACCTTTAAAGCGATCCATGGCATTGGACCAGGTTATCTGCAGGACCGCATTCTGCCGGTAATCTCCCACCGACCTGTGCGTTCCCACAGGGAGGGCCTTCTTCGGGTGCCGTCGGCTTCTATGTGTCGTCTGGCAGCCCCTAGGAGTAGGGCCTTCTCTGTGGGGGCCCCCGCCCTCTGGAATGGTCTGCCTCCAGAAATATGCACTAATATGGACCTGAGAGCTTTCAGACGTGTATTAAAAACCTGGCTCTTCGAGCAGGCTGGCTTAGGCTGAAATGGGATTTTTAATTTAGTATTTGCGTTTTAATCGGGATTTTAAAATTTGGGTTTTTAATTAACTTATTGGGGGAGGGTATAATTTTAGACAGCCTAAAATATTTAATTTATTTTTAACTTTTGTATATTGTAATGGGGTCTTATGGTTGGCTGTGCACCGCCCTGAGTCCTCCGGGAGAAGGGCGGTATATAAATATAATAAATAAATAAATAAATAACAAATTATGAAATTCTAATAATAAGTTATTTTTATTAAGTTGTAATCTTTCATTATCTTATGCAATATTTCAATATATTGTTTTATGTCAATCAAATTCCACATATTCCTTTTCCTCCAATTAAATGTTAATTTTTATATTTATTACATTTAATGATTATATGTCTTAACTAATAATACACACATTTATGTTAAATCATAATCTTTTTTAACCATCATCTCTCACTTAACATTAAGGCTTTAATTATTGTTTCTTAGCTTATCTCCCATATTTCTCTCTTAAAACTTTGTCTCTATCTGCCACTTCTTGGCCAATCCTCTTAAACATTTCTCCCTTCTCTACTATATTCCATTGTCTCATTTTCTACTCTTACCTCTATCTTTCTCCCCAAAAAATCTCCCTGCAATTCCAATTCCTATTTAACTTACCTTAAAGTACTCTCCCCTTGTTTTAATTCATCAATCATTGTCATTTTTATTTTTATCTCCTTTTTATCAAAAATTTTTGTTTGTTGTTTTGTCTGTTCTATTTTTCCGGCTACTCTTTCAGTTGACTCCTCTTCCTGAACCTTCTGTTTTCTTTTTGTCATTTGTGTCTCAATTTCCAGCTCTACGTCTATGCTCTGTAATTTATTCAAGATCTACTCACATCTTCTTATCAAGGTGTCTTTTATATCCTGAAATTTCAATGCAATTTCTTTCCAGATTCACTCATCTTTGTTTTTATTTTATTCTTTTTGTCCAATAGTCCAACAATCTTTTATTCAAACCAAAGCCACTTTTCAAACAAGAAATTCAATGTCGAATGTCCAGGAGTCTTTATATCCCAAAATTAGTTGATCTGTTCTTTTAAGTAATCCAAGGGTACAACTTTTATAAATCCCTCTTCCAGTTGAGTCTTATATTAAAGCTTTCAGAGGTCTTTTGATAATAAAGTTCTCTTATTTCTCACTTTTAATTCTCCATAAACCAGGTCTTTCCAGGACTTTCCAGGGAATATATTCTTCTTCTTTTGACAACAGGTGGTGCTCTTAAACAGCTTTCACTTTGTCTTGTCTTTCTTATCAAACTTTTCTGATATATTCCAAAAGTAAATATGTTAGTTTTTTTGGGCAGGATTTCAGCATTTTAAAATGCCTATCCAAAACCAATGTCTGTCCAATTTGAAAATCCAATTTTCTGTATTTTTAACAAATTTTCTATTTTCTTCCTTTAATTCCTTTAATTCCTTTCCCTTCTGTTTTTAAAATTTTAGAATTTTACTCCCAGTGTTATGTCGCCACCACTTTAAGGATAATTATAAGTCTCCCTTTTCTGAATATTCTTGTCAGGGTTGCACTTTAAATAAAAAGGATTGTTCTCACCCAGTTCCAGACACTGTCACTAAGTTGGCTCCAACACTCTTCTTGGATGTTAACTGTTTCCGGCTGTCTCTACAACATGGCATAGAGGACAGAAAAGGTCCTGGGGCTCTACAGGGGAGTAGTGTTCTCCTCTGGAACCTCACAGGGCATTCCTCCTTTGCCTCACCACCCCTCCAAGGCAGCTTTGGCTTCTTCTGGAGCCCACAAGTAGGGAGAACTCAGTGCAGGGATGTAGAGCCCAGTTCCCTTGTGACTGGTGTTGCCGAAATGCCACTTCTGTTTCATATATGATAAACAATCTTTCATACACTCACTATGTTTATTATTATTGTTTGGTTGTATGAGTTTTAATCTTATGTTAGCAATGCAGAAT
Organism: Bungarus multicinctus; assembly: GCA_023653725.1. NCBI lineage: Eukaryota > Metazoa > Chordata > Lepidosauria > Squamata > Elapidae > Bungarus > Bungarus multicinctus. The sequence continues at coordinate 43,015,507 of CM042840.1, forward strand.
TATTGCTTCAAGATAAATGGCCATACTGTCATTGATAGGCCATTAATTCATGTATTCAAATAAGATAGTAAAATATTATCATCACAAAAATTATTCAGATAAATAGAAATGTAATATAGCTAATGAAATTAGAGAATACCTTTGTACTTACTTGAGAGAAATAAACTGTGACACTCAGATAATTAGAAGGTAGTTTTGTCTAGGGGAGTATTTTTAAAATTACAATGTCAAAATATTTGAAAGTTAACAATTTACAGACATCACTCAGTACAGAATTTACTGCTAAGATAGGTGTTGTTTTCACTATTTTATTATGTATTATTATTATAATGATGTAGGTACTGGATAGAGGGCATCCTAATCTTACTTCTTGCTCTGAAATCAGCTAGTCAGAAAGACACAATATATATTTCACAAGATCATACACAAGGATGGTACATACATTCAAGGAAGCCAACCAGCAGTCCTTTCTCATCTCTTTCCAGGATTTACATTAAAGGCCTCTATACATCTCTTGTTAAGTATCTCTTGGATTAGATAGCTTCATAAAGACAGTGAGGAATGAGATGCTCCTCTCATTAAACAGGGCAATCTTTATAAATAATCTGGGAAATGAAGTCTTAAAATCTAACGCAATTTGTTTGCCATACTCCTAGGATGCATGTTTATAGGATGTACTATGAGAGGTCAAGGCATCTTCTTACTTCTCATTTCAGTTTTGTCTGCAAATTGGATTTGAGTATTGATAAACTATAGGATATTCAATGGTCAGATCCATACTTCTCCTAAGCCAAACTCTACTAAGTTTTAAATAATAAAAGGTTATGACTATTTATAACACTCTCTTGTCTATTTTTGGCCAGTAAATCCTCTCCTTTCTCCAAACATGCATTGCTAGTATAACTGAAATCAATATGATAATAATAGCAATAGAGTAAAAAGATAGTATAGAATACATTAAGTGTTTATGATGATCCTTCTTGAGAACAATGCTGTGAATTTTCTATTGAAAAGTTAGGATCCACCTGTGATATTCTATGCATAATGTATTAAATACATTTCTCTAAATTTATTAAGAAAACAAACTTGAGGAGACAATTTAAAGGCTGAAGACATTCATATAATCTGAAACTTTCATCCAATTACTGGACAGATAAGCACAAACATAGCAACTTGCTGATGTGATGTTATTTATATGGAGCAGGTGTAGAAATGATTGTGGAAGGAAAAAATATTCCCTCAGAATGCATATACATGAAGATCTACTTGCCCTATAAGACAGAATGAACTAAGAAACAAACACTGTATAGACCTGCAGATACTTTCATTAGTATTTATTTTATTAATATTTATTCATTTATTAATAAATAATATTTATTAGTATTATTTTTTATTAGAATTACTTTGGGTAGTGAAATGGGCAGCATATAAATTTAATAAATAAATAAATATTAGTATTTATTAGTCATTTTGGACTAGTGGCTAGGCAGCAGGCTAGAAATCGGGAGATCATGAATTCTAGTTCCACCTTAGGCATAAAAGCTATCTGGGTGATTTTGGGTCAATCATTCTCTTTTAGTCCAACTCACCTCACATGGCTATTGTTGTAGGAAAAATAAGAGGAGAAAGGAGTATTAAACATTTTAGCTGCCTTAAGTTATTTATCAAAGTAAAGCAGGATATAAATAAATAAATATTTAAAAATGGCTATAGTAATAGAATCTTGCAAATCAGAAAATATTTTCCTTCCTCTTTCATCTTGTGAATTTATGAGGGGATGCTATCTTGAGGGTTTTCCCCCCCATAAACCACATCTAAGTCTGGGCTCAAGGTTCAGCTATCTGATTGTTTCTTCGGCAATTGATTTTCCCCTCTGTATTTCAAAATCATCCTCTATATTCACTACGAGATCCAGAATAAATCCATTTTATGATGTAAAATTACATAGGAATTTACTGTATATTTCATTAATTAAAGGAGAGAGACTGGTACAGTTTTCTATCTTTATTTTTCCCATGATTATAAGACACAAAGTATATTATAAAGAACATAAAGTACTTTGTATTGTGTCATGCCCTTGTTGGAGTCTGATTCTGAGGGGGAGATTAAGAAGCTGATAGGGAGTGGGAGTGTGGCTCCGATGGTGTGGAAGAAACGGGGGAAGGGCACAGTCTGGCTGGGCATTCAGAGGAAGATCCAGGGCTACCCACTCTTCATCCTAGGGCATGCAGGGAGGAACAGAGAAGGGAGCAATGTGGCTTATGGGAGTAGCAAGCTCTGTCAACTCCAAAAGCTTGACATGGCAGCAGCAACAGCAACAGAGGGTATAAAAAATGAGATGTATCCAACCACCATTATCTATTGGCCAGCTACCCCACCCACTGCTGCTGCTGCCAAATGGTCTCAACTCCAAATGGCCTGGAGCTCAGCATGGCAGCAGGGGCAGTGGTGGCAGCAACGGTGGTGGCAGGGTTATGCAAATAGGAAACCCCCTAGCTGCCACTGCCACTCTGCCCATCTGCTCACTCTGTCAGATTGAATCTGCTTATGCTTCCTGTGGATATTATCGCTTTTCAACTTGTCAAGGAACTGGGGGAAGGGAAGGGGAAGACGGAATGTTAGGGCTCCAAATTTCAACTGTGAGAGCCAAGTACCTACGAAAGACACTATTGCAGGTGTCGGCCAAGACATAAATTGTTCTCAAAACAAAAGGACGATTCATAATTGGACAATGTGACCTGTCCAGTGGGAGGAGGAGAGTAATTTATTCTTCAACTATGCAGGATTGCGTGAGAAAAGTTAGAGCAGGTTTTGCTTTCTTCAGTGCCAAAATGGGGTATTCAATGAAGTTCTGCTTTTAGAATTTCAAAGTTCCAGAAGGTGTCTATATTTGTTGGGTTCATTAGTCAAACCATTAACACACTCATCTGCTCACTTGCCCAACTCTCCCTCCGGCTGCCCATTGAGAGTTGCCCCTGAGGCAAATTAGCCATGTTGAGTTATCCTGTGATGACTTGGTGGAGGCGACTTGACAATGATGAACTGACAATGGACAACTGGCCCTGCCGAATTGCCCCATTCCACTTTTGTCCCTCGGTTGCATGTCTGTGCCCCAGAAGTGGCCACCACTTTCAACTCGCCAATTCTTTGCAGTCATATAGAAATAGCAGCTACTTCTGGAAGGCAGCCATATGGAGGGGGGAGTCATTTTGCTGCCCTAATATATTTAGGAAACCTCTGGAGATTCAGGGATCTTCAAAAGATAAGCCCATTTGGGTGATGGAATGAGAAGTAAGCCTAAGGTGGGTAGAAGCCTGGTGGAGAGCGGAAAAGGCCTGCAGGGTATGGGGAATAAGCAGATCCAAGGGCTATTGGAACTCTAAGGGACAGGAAACAGAACATGAACTTTCTCAGGGGATGATGGAGGTCTTAAGAAGTTCAGAGCAGGTGGGCCTGAACCTGCACTAGATTTCCCAAGCTTCCTCCACATTGATGCACCATATGGTCCACTTAACACCCAAACATAGTTTTAATGACTATATCAGGAAAAGCAAGGAATGTGGATCTTTAGGTGAGACTGTCTTGTTTAATTGCTATCAGCACTTGTAACTATAATTAGTAGTCTCCATTACGGTCAAAATTGTGGATCACCTGTAAAGAACATTTTGGCTTAGAAAGACCTTTTGAGAACTGGATCATCTTATTCAGCTTGAGTCTTGTAAATGAAAAATGGAGGAAAGAGCACAAAAAACAAAAGAGATTGAGATGGAAGATTTCCCTGTGTTATTTTATGGTACTAACAAACTATTTAGAGAAATTATGAACTTTCAAAAAATGTCCAGAAAGGTTTCATTCACTCTTTCCCATCTCTTACACCAGATTCATCCTAGTCCAAATAAAAATGGATTGGTTTTCAGCATATTTGTGAAATATAGAATCAGAATAACTATTGAAGAGCATTATAAGAATTCTGGAAAAAGGTAAGTATAAAACAAACTACTTTTGTTCAAAACAGATATTGCATTTTGGAACTTTAAACAAACAAGGATCACCTGAATAAAGCATTTTCTTTTTTGTGGAAAAAAATAACACTCGTGTATTTGGGAAATTGGTAATATGCATATGGTGCCCTAACTCGCCTTTATGTAATCTTTGGCCCCTACCATCCTAGCTGACATACATCATCTTCTTGCTCCCATGGCTGGCTAAGTATGCTCAGCCTAACCCTTTGTGGGGCAACTGCTGCCCACACAAGGTTTTCTTTCCAAGATCACAAACAGTGGTTTTCTTGTGAAATCTAGGGAAGATGACATCATGTGACCGGAAGCTGTCTTGTGAAAAAGTAAGCATGCCTTATCAACAGTGGGAGCAAGAAGATGACAAAAGTCAGCTGGAATAGTGGGTGTTGGATAGCTGGAGCCTTGGAATACAGGATGGTGAGGGTGACTACAGCTGAGCTGTGGCAGTTATGGCTTGTGCTGTGCTGTTGGAGTGATTGGCTTTTTGGGGTGCTGTTGCTTTCTGCTATGCTGTTTGGATGGCTGGGGCTTCCTGCAGTGGTACAGTTTTATGCTGCATTTTTAGGACAACTGGGGCTTCCAGGGAAAGCTGAGGCTTCTTGCTGCAGCTCAGAAGCTTTTTGCAGTCTCAGAGCTACAGTACCCCAAGAAGCCCCTGAGCTGCAGCATGGTAAACAGCTCCAGATTTGCACAGTTCTGGGGCGCTTACTGCAAGACAGGGTGCAGGGCAGCCAAAAGTAGGGATGATAGGGGACATTGAACAATTATCTACTGTTGCTATCTCAAATTTTCTTTTGTCCACCTGGTATCTTCATTCCATTTTTTTTCTTGAACTGTTCCAATTAAACTTGGAAACCATTCTTTGTCCCGTCTTTTTCTACACTGTTAAGATTCCAGATGTCTAAGAAATTAGATCTTTTTTTAGTGTTCTACATAATATTATTTATGTAAGACTTTTTCTTCAATACAGCATCTCACTATTTATAACTTTTCTGTAAATCTATGTTCTATTCATAACTTGCTTAATGGTGAAGTGATATTTTTAAGTACTACCATGATCTTTCAGATTCCGCAGAATCACAGCAGGAAGACTATGGGATTTCCACCCTGTCACTAACGAATCCTCTATTTTCTTAACGTGGGCCCCGAACATGAACGAAGGCGCTTTCAGAAGCAGATCAAGGGGCAGCAAAGCTGAAGAAATAAAAGAAAAAACTGCACGTGAAACTAACACAATTTAAAAATAAGATTTGAATAAATTCAAGATGGGAATCTTTTCAAAAATAGTGGCAGAAGTGAAATTACCGGGTCTTGGTCTGAATCCTGGAATTCTAGTGTAATCTCTGCAAAAATAGAAAGGGTATTAAGCAAGAATAATCTTTCAAATAATAAGCATGTGAGAAATTTAGCATATAAATTGTATCAATGCCTGGAAAGAAAATCACCTGAGAGTCTTATGTATAATGGCTCCAATTTTATCAAAAGTTTACAAAGAAACACACATACATTAAAAAGTCCTTATCCATCTTTCTTATTATGTAGTATTACTAGATGGGCTGTGCATCTTCAAAGACTGTCTGAAAGAAATGTTCTGGTCCTTGTACAATCCTAAGCATTTAGAACCTCTCTGCTATTTTTTAAAACAGCCCTTCTTTTTTCCTGCTCCTGAGCAAATCTAAAAAAGGCAGTTAATTTAAGAGTTGTATTAACTTTTCTGTACTAAATCTATGCAGTTCTCTGTAGAATGCTGATGCCAAAAAATGCATGTTCATACTGTTTAACATTTTAGTTAGCACTACTTAGCTTAAGGCCTTAGTCATATACTGTCTCTAAATATACAATTGGGGAGTTATCATTTTAACTATATTTACTTTTAGTTTAGCTTAAATGCAAATTAGATCAGATTAAATTTCCCGTAGGAGCAGTCAGTACTTTGGAAAGTGTGCTTTTCAGTGTGATGCTCAAAACTAAGGGTGGCCCTTGGCCAATAAAATATTGTATACTCCTATTCTGAATATATTTTGAAAAAGAATATGAAAAATATTTTTGCAATGGATAAAATATGTATCACAATTACTATAATAAAATGTAATAATAATTTATGCTTCTATTCTGCCAATTTATTTTAAGACATTTATACCATTAAAACAATAAAAAATAAACCTTTTGAGATTTGTTTTGTGAAGGGTTTTTTAAATATATGAGCATCATTTTATATGTTGTATGTATTATTGCTACATATTTTATATGTTGCTGAACTGCTAGTATGTTTTATGTATTTGGAAAATTATATTCTTTGAAAATTTCAATATTGATGTACTATTCAAGATGAATTCAAAATAAGAGAGGCAAACAGTTTACATTTGAAAAATAAGATTTTAAACTTACCTTGCCTGAGGCTGTCTTTCATAAGCACTTAAGCTGCGTTTTATATCTGAAACAAAAGAATGAAGGTATACAAGTCTATAAAAATTCTAAATTCATAAAATCAGAGATGGTATTCAGCAGGTTCTGACCAGCTCTGGAGAACCGGTAGCGGAAATTTTGAATAGTTCGAAGAACCAGCAAATACCATTTCTGACTGGAGATTTTACAATACCCTTCCCCTGCCATGCCCACCAAGCCATGCCCACAGAACTGGTAGTAACAAAATTTGAATCCCACCACTGCATAAAATGTTTTCTTCTAGCATTTGCATCCTACCATAGTAATTTGTAAAAATATATTCTGGCAATAAAAGACAACTCTAAATACAAGATGTAAACAGAGCATCATCATTCATACTAAATATCACATCTAAGTATCACATTTTGACTATACTTGACAAAGCATAGAAATATTCTATTTGCTGGCCATATAATTTATTAAAGAGTATTTGGTGGCCTAGTAGTTGAAAGCATGCAAATATGAGTAGATAAAAAAGTATCACTTTGATGGGAATGTAACAGCGATTCATATGCTCGGCATATAGTCATGCCAGCCACATGACCACGGAAGCATATTCAGACAAAACTGTCTCTCTTGGCTAGGAAATGGAGATAAGCACCACCCCTTAGAGTCTGGCATGACTGCACAGGGTAAATCTTTATTTTTACAATCTATCAGATGCAATAATTATATCTAATTTCTTTTCACTGCATTTTTACTGTACATATTGTACATTTAAGAAAGCAAACTATTTTCTTGTCTGATATATATCTTTTCTGGATCAGAATTCAAAGTAGGCAAATCTACCTTCAGTCAGAATGAAAAAGAAAAAAACACTACATACTCTCCATTCCAATTTCTCTCTTTGTCTTGTAATTAGCAATTACCTCAAAAAAGAATAAATTATAATATTAAATGAGCTAAAGCTGATTTTTCCAAACTTTTTTCATGATGGTTATGGAACAAATCATTGCAGTTGTTAAGAGAATAATGTAGTCACTAAGAGAATCTGGCTTCCCCCATTGACTTTGGTTGTTGGAAATGTGCTGGGAAGGTTGCAAATGGCAATCACATGATCCCAGGACACTGTTACTGTTGTAAATACATACCGGTTGCCAAGCACTCTAATTTTGATCACATGACTATAAGCCTGCTTTGGTTGAAAAATGCTCATTGAAAAGTTTTTCACAAGGTATATATCCCTATTCAGAATATTATTTGAATCTTCTCAAATTAGGATTAAAAGCTCAAATCTTACAAATCCCCTATGAGAATTAATGTTCCAAAAATATATAATTAGATAGAAAAAGAGAGAGATTTAGATATAATGAGTAATCATGAATAGTTGAAGTTATAAAACTTCCATCTTCTTATCAATGTAAGTGATATTAATTTCATTTATAAAAATTTATTGCATACAATTATTCATTCTTGAAAAATATAATAGACATCAAAGATAAACATATTGAATACTATTACAGTAATGATACATAAGTGAAAAGAGAAGCTTAGATGATTAAGAGCCTAGAGACAAAAACATGAATGTTTGCAAGAATTGGGTAGAACAAGTCTAGAGAAAAGAAAGGCTAAGGATGACATAACAGCATTATTCCTGTATTTGAGGGGCTGCACAAAGAAGAACGGGTTAACTTATTTTCCAAAGCAGTAGGGGCGGGACAAGAAACAATGGATGGAAACTAATCAAAGAGAGAAGCAATCTAGAACTAAGGAGAAACTTCCTAACAGTGAGGACAATTAACCAGTGGAACTGTTTGCCTTCAGAAGTTGTAGATGCTTTGTCACTGGAGGTTTTTAAGAAAAGACTGGACAGCCACCTACCTGAAATGATATAGGGTCTCCTGCTTGAGCAGGGAGGTTGACTAGAAGACCTCCAAGGTCCCTTCCAGCTCTATTCTGATTGATTGAAAGGATCACTTATCTTAATGCTCAGCTTTACTTTTTACAACACAGATCATGCCTTTTCAAACCCTTTAAATTTGATACTTATTCAATTTGTTTATGCCATAAATAAACTGCATAAGTAGTAAAATATTATTGTAAATATTGACTTACTTTCACATTGTAGATCAGTTTATTTACAGTTTAACACATTTACAAGCATGTGCAAAAACCTCTATGAAAATAGCCCATGGGACAGACTGCACACAATCAACATCTCCCAGCTTCACTTAAAGCAGATAAAAGACCATGCTATCAAATGTGCAACATTAGTTAAATTTGGAACTTCTTACACCATATTAATGTAAGAATCACCATATGGATGATTTTTAGCTGAATCCCTGATTTTTAAATTTATTCTGAAACTGCAGGATTATCATTGTTTTCATTTATGATTCATGTGTGCTATCTTACTACTGTTCAGATAACATAGCACAGTTTTTGTCATCACTAATAGCTTCCAATTAACAGTATCAACAATTCAAAAATATTATTAAAGGAACTTACCAAATGCTGACTCTTTAAGGGGACTTGAACTAGAACTGCTAGAATGATCTGCAATATCCAATTCATCATCAAATTCTGAGAAAGTATCTTTGTAAAAATAAAAGCAGAAATTAGCTCTTTTCTGCAATTCTGATCGGGATTACTAAAGATTTCTTGTTTAATCTTACCTTTTTCTGTATTTTCTAAAATGCAATTATCATCTGACAGGGTTTCATCTTTCTCTTCATCTTTTCCAGAAAATTTACGGAGGTTTTCGGATAGAATATCAATATTTTCAGAAAATTCACTTTTTAAACTAGTTGCTCCACTACTACTGCTGCTGAGACTTGATTTTTCATAACGTTCCTGTAAAAGAATAAAAACAGTTCTTTAAGAATATAAATAATTTGCTCTCATAAACTAATCTGTGAAGTTCATGCCAAGTGGTATCCATGAAATTTCACAAATGTTCCTTAGCTATTTCAATTATGGTAATCAAGCTTCTTTCTACCAGCTGGGCAAGACAGTGTAATGAGTAAATTTCCAAAGAAACAAATTCTAATAAGAATTACTATATAAAAACTATGAAACCATTATGAAAGAAATGGGTCAATTTTATGTCAAATTCAAGGCCAGTTTATGGTAAATTAAAGTTCAAATTTTGCCTGTCTTTCTTCTACTTGTTTGTGGCAATAACCTTCATGCCATTCACTTTGGAGTCTACAGTTTCTGTTTCTCATTTTAAAACACATTTCAAGTAGTGCTGGAAGTTCTATGTGATTTAGATCATATGTTCAGATGATAGTTATTTATGATGGTTGTGATGCTACCTGACTTGAAATAATTAGTGATACACTTTCTCCTGTAGAAGCTATCATTTATTTGACAATATTAATCTATTCTTCAATCTTTTCTATTTAAAAAAAAAGTTGAGAAAATAATACAGATTAAATTCCAGACAATCCTAAAGGAAAAAGATTTTCTAGATCCATTTCAGTTGGAGTTGAAACCTATTATGGCTTGGCTGCTCCATTGTGGGATATTATAGTGCTTGTTCCATCGTATTAGTAACTATAAGAAATCATAGGAATAGGTCATTCAATGCTTTGGGGTGAACTATCATCAGTATGTTGATGACAATCAGCTGTATATCATCACCCCACACAGGGCTAAAGATGCTATGGAGGTCTTGAACTAGTGCCTGGAGGCTGTTAGGAGCTCAGTGGGGTGAAACAATCTCAGACTAAACCTTATCAAAACAGAGTTGCTCATTAAATACCATGGTTTTCTAGACCAGTAAATCAGCTTCAGTAGTTGTTCCTGATATGGTTGTGCTTTTCCTGAAAAAGCTAGTGTATGATTAGGAGTTCATCCTGGACTTTTGCTCGATCAGCAGATGTAAGCTGTTGCCAAACAAGCCTTGGCCCAACTCTATTGGAGCATCAATTATGGCCATACCTTGACCATGAAATCTTTGTGACTCGTAATAAAATGTGTGCATTACCATTGGGGATAAGGGGAAGAGATACTTCTTAGGATATTAGAAAAAGTGCTTTCCCCTCCCCCATGGTTTAATTGATCAAGCAGTTAAAAGTGGCAGTAGAAAGTTTATACATTCAGATGTGCAGGATTATGTTAATGTAGCCTTACAATAAAATAGAATTATTTCATCTTAGTCATGTTTCCTGTCTAGTTAAGACAGGAAGGGCTTGGAAGGGCTGACACTTGGCCATTTCCTATTTGAAACCCCTCTGCCATGTGCTTTATCTGTAAGATGTGCTTTATCTGACTTGAAGATGATTCACTAGCTGCAATATCCAGCAGCCAGATTATTAATCAGGGCAGATATTCTTGAAGAACAACATTTATATTGAATCAATTCACAGGCTTCCAAGCCCAATTCACATGCTGTTTATTGCTTATAAAACACATGTGGTGTGGCACTTGGATGTCTGACTATCTTACCAAGAATTATTCTGTAGTTTTCACCTCTGGAAACCATACCATGATGATCTATCTATCCTAACCTGTAGTTTAAAGTTTTCGTATTGTACACCCATTGTACTTTAACTAAATTCATCTGCCTTTGTTGTTAGATTAGCCCCTTCTTCTCTATCTTTATACCTTTCCCAGAATTAGAATCAGGTATTTCTAAGTATTGACCCACATAATGTGGAGCATGCTGCTCCAAAGATGTACGTGGCCTGGTGGCCAAATCTCGTTTTTTCTGGAAAGTCTTTAAAGCACTTGTTTCCTTCCAAAAGAGTGACTGCTCATTTTACAGCTCTGCACAAAACACAGTTAGTGAAGAAAGCCTTATATCTCCCAGAAGTCCCTCCCACATTCAGAAAGGAATCCTAGCAACTGAAGTACCATAGTTATAAAATGGTCTTCCAAGACTGACAGTTATTTGAAATGGGCTGATTTGTTATGAAAGCCAGGTATAATGTTGGGTTATTTAATTCTAATATCAGAGCAAGATGTTAATGATCTGGTCAACAGTTATCAGAATGGCAAGAGTATTCCTCACTATGATCTGGATTTAGAATCTCAAATTCCTAGACAGTGGTAATAAAGGAGTAATTGGAATTATTGCTAAGATTCTCTCAGATAGGAAAGAAACTAGCACAAATAACTATCATAGCCCAAACTCTGAGGAGAGTTATTGTAGAAAACTCTGCAATAATTACAACATAATTCCAATATGCTGAATATCACATAGAAACTTTATTTAATGTGAAATTAAAGTTGAAATTCTACATAGTTTTTTCCCAACTATACTCTTTTAGTTTTTTTTAGTTTTTTTAAATATTTTTATTGAAAATAAACATTAAGAATAATTGATCATGGTGGATTTCTTTGACATACATTTCAGTCTTAACATTTTACACTAGAAAGGATAAAAAATATAAATATTTATAAACATATATACATTTAGGCTTTGTACCATTTTAAATCTTATTCTTATACCTCATTTCTATTTCGTCTTAAATTCTAATTTCAATTTTATGAGCTTCCTTTCATGTCCCTCCATATATAAAATTTATCCCAAACTTTATAGTATTCTGATTTATCTTGTTCTTTCAATTCTAGTGTCAAATTATCTCATTCAGTGTAATGAAAAACCTTATCTATCATAGCATCGTCACTTGGAATTTTTTTTGTTTTCCAAGTTTGGGCGAATAGTGATTATGTGTATAATTAAATAGCTGCAGTGATTATGTGTATAATTAAGTAGGTATCTGCTTTGTTAAGGTTCTCTTTTATTATTCCTAATAAGAACATCTCTGGTGTATAGCTAATTTTTAGTCCCAACATTTCCTCTAACCATGACCAAATTTTATACCAGAATTCCTGTGCCTATCACATAGTACCCCATTCTTTCAAGCAATTCCGGGCCATTACCAACATTCAGACCTTCCGGCGCGCAGTAAAGACCCTGTTCTTTCAACAGGCCGGCCTGGCCCAGTAACAGTTTTCTGGGGTTTTAATTAACTAGGTTTTTAAATTTTAAAAAATTTCTAAATTTTAAATCTATTAGTTTTATATTTTAAATCGTATTTCGGCCTTGATTTAATTGTTTAATCTGTTTTTAATTGTATATATTGTCTGTTTTTAGTTGGCTGTGCACCGCCCCGAGTCCCTTTTTGGGAGAGGGGGCGGTATAGAAATTCAATAAATAAATAAATAAAATAAATTTCCAGGAAATGGACGATTACCATACATTTTTGTTAATCTACCTGGTGGGAAATACCACCTATAAAACTTCTTGTACAGATTTTCCTTAAAGAATGTTGCTAGCGTAATCTTTTTGTGTTGTTTCCAAATTTTCTGCCATACTGCTATACTATGTCCAAGGTCTCTAGCCCAGGTTAGCATAAATTCTTTAACTTGTTCTTCATACATTTTATGGTCAAGTAGACATTTATAAAGTTTCTTTATTTGTTTTGTCTCTGGTCCTGTTAAGATTTTATCTAATGCTGTATCTTGACAGTTAATTCCCATTCTTTTTGTCTTTTTCGTAAATAGATACGCTTTTCTGATGTAAAAGACAATTTCCACCTTTCTTGTTTTGTTGAAGAATACCTTGGAAAGCATTATGTGACCAAACTGATATATCTGAATTTATAAATTCAACTTGAGGCATAAAATTACTTTCATTACTGGGTTATTTTTGTCTCTCCAGTGACTTTTAAGTCATGTTTTCATGATTTGCTTTTAATTTTCTAGTTATATGCCTTCATATTGTTGAATTTTCAAAATTTTAGATCCAATATTTAATCTTTCAGGAATGCAAATTGGGGGCATTAAAATGTATATGCTTCCATCTCAGTCCTCTTCAAATGTAAAGACAACATAGCATTTGATGTTACAAATACTGTTTTGATTTTCTAGCTTCAGCAACCAATTATTCACATTAGTGTATGTGTTTATTTATTTTATTTTATTTGGTTTGTCAATTTCTTACAAGATAATAGGTATAAGTAAAAACATAGTTATGAATACATCGATACAAATAAGAAAAATAAAAGAAACAATAGGACATGGACGGTAGGCATGTTGGTGCGCTTATGCACACCCCTATAGATCTCTTAGGAAAGGGGTGAGGCCAGTAGTAGAAAGTCTAAGATTAAAGTTTTTGGGGTTTGGGGAAGAAACCACAGAGTCAGGTAGAATATTCCAGACATTGATCACTCTGTTGCTGAAGTTGAGATTGTATCTATTGTTTGCTCTTGTATTGTTATGGTTGAAGCTAAAGTATTCATTGGCAGGTAGGACATTGCAATGTATGATTTTATATACTATACTATAGATCGGACCAAATGCGGCGTAGTTTTAGGTTTTCTAAGTCTAGAATTTCAAGTCTGGTGGCATAAGGTATTCTGCAAAGAGTAGAGGAGTGGAGAACTCCTATATGTATACTTCTGTTTGCAGGGTAATGTGGTGCAAATCTTATAAATGACAAGTATGAGATCAGGCTAATGCTGCATTATATATTCTCATTGACAATTTGGAACAAATAACAGAGAATGTAATGTAGCCTTGGTAACAAAATAACTATATACGTTTACCTTACCTGAGATAACACAGCAAGTTGATGGTGACATTTTATTGCATTCCTATTGGCCTCCATGAAATATCTCTGAGTACGCCTTCTTTCACGTTCCAATTTCTTCTCCAAGACAAGCTGGGAATTTGATAATCCATCTAAATATTTCATCATAACATCTGAAATCATTGAACTGACCTCTACTATATCAGGACGGATCTCTGCATCAGGGGTCAAACACCTGTGGAAAAAAAATCTCTTAGTTATTTAGGATAACTACCAATATTATATGAAACTAGCTCTCATAAAATCAATGACTGGTACATCTTTTTTACACGAAGAGAGAAACAGACCTTACCAAATATCGCCTTGTTCATAATGTTTTACACAACAAATTTTTTTAAAATCTCAATAGAAATAAACCAAGTTTATATGAATATCACAGGCATGCTTATATTGTTATGGTTAATATTAGGTCTCTATTGTTCAGCTGAAATCAAGCTTAAATGAGTGCTAGAAAACTATTTACCAATGTATTCTTAATATATTTTTCTGGAAGTGCAGCCAAATTATGACCATTCATTCAGTGACTGTTCAAAATTGTAGTGGTGTTGAACAAATGGACAATTAGTGCTCAAAGTTCCAACTACTGCACCTATGGTCACTGTCTATGGAGATTCTCTGTCATCCAGGACATGGTTGTCCCAAAGGTGCTTTTTCAAGAGGCAACTGGACTTTTTCTTTTTTTTTCCTTTGAAGATGTTTCACTTCTCATCCAAGAAGCTTCCTCAGCTCTGACTGGATGGTGGGGAATGGAAGGATTTATACTCTTTGCAGATTGCTGATAATTTGCATTCTTTTAGCGGGTCCTGAAGGTCAATAGGAGGTTTAATTGTGTCATCAGGGTCACCTGTGTGTAACCTTCTTGGAACTGTTGAAAGGACTGTGTTGTAGACTGGAGATAGATGATGTCATATCCTCCCCGGTAGGTTTTGCTGTCTTCAAAAAAATATCCTGTGTCTCTTAAATGCAGATGAACTGTGAATCTAGTCCTGATGTGTTTGTTCTCCGATATTGTGTCATGCATTTATGAAGTGGTTGTTTCATTTCCTCAATGTAGAGATCTGCACATGACTCACTGCATTGTACTGCATATACCACATTGTTAAGTTTCTATCTAGGTTTTTTATCCTTGGGCTGGATAAGCTTCTGCCTTAGTGTATTCTTGGGTTTGAAGTGTGCACATATGTTATGTTGGATGAAGTTCCTCCTAAGCTTTTCCGATATGCCTGCAATGTATGGAATGACAATATTGTTTCGTTTATTGTTCAATCTTTTCTGACAGGCAAATCCAAATCTATATGCCACTGAGCCACAGTAAGCAGGTAATCAGCCTGTACTGTCTGATGCTGTCACTTTTACTGGATCTTTCATTATCACATAAGCTAATTATTTATTGAACTATTCTGAAAAAGTTAGTCAGAGATATCAAAAAAATAATAGAATCAGAACAAATTCTCCTTACCAATGTTGATTAGAAATTAGAAAATAAAGCATACTACTATGTTTTACTTTAAATTTGATTTGAGAAGTAGAGATACTCTTCTAATTGGGAACTTGTGACTTCTGGATTGGCCTTGGTAACATGCCTCTATTGCTTATATGATGCATATTGCTTAATTTTATTTGATGTAATCAGTTTATTTTGTTGATGTGATACAAGGTCTAGTCTATTATTTTTATTGTAAAGCAATTACTGATTATTACTGATTCCTTACAGTTATAATAGCTGGATTTCAATTTAACTACTTTGTATTATTGCATATTCAAATTCAATTGATAGTCCTTTACAGGTAGTTCCTAAGTTGTGACCAGTCACTTAACAGCCAAAGTTACGAAAGACTCCCCCTCCCACAAAAAAAGATACATGACCCTGTTCAAACTTACAGCAGCTGCAGTGCCCCCACAGTCATTCACCTTTATAACCAACCACAAGGATCTTTCAATGACCCTTCACCTCTGCCCCCACCCCACCTTTATGGGACCCCACAGTTTTTAAATGTAGCATGAATAAATATTTTGGTTTGTCACACAGTCAGAGATTAGACTGGATTTGGCATTTTTATCTACTTATCGAGTCCTTTCCAATGAACTGGTAGATGTGGATGTTTAATGTTGTTACAGATATTATCACGGGATGTAAAGTGATCTATGTAAAGCCTTTTGCAGTTGGCTGATAAATAAATGTTATTATTATAAATATATATTAAACAAATTATTAAATAAACTATTTTATTATTTAATAAAATAAATAAAAAGTCAAATACTGAATGCTGTTCAAACCAAATAAGTTCATTAATAATACATACTTTTTTATGACAGCTGATATCTTTGTAGTATATATACCTCCAGGTACTGGTTCATAAACAGCTTCTACTATCTGCAAAATAAATAGTTGCTATCATTTTTAAAGTGATTTTTATATTGTAATTTTCCATTTGATTTCCATGGCAAACTTCACATAATTAGTTTACTTTTATAGCTGTCACTTACAACCTAATAAACAGATATGAGTACAGTTTTTACATCTGATTAAATGTAAACAAATTGCTTTGTGAATGTAATACCCATATAAATAACTTGTTCAAAAACAATAAAAAATATCAATAATAATATCATAGTTCATCATCATCATTATTTTAGCCATTGTCTATTCACTGAGGGATGAAGGACTCTTCCGCATGTTTGTAACCAATACTGTTCTGAGCTTTCTTTCGCCAATTGGACCAGCAATTTCACTTAAACAAATGCAGTTATTTAATTTATATCCATCTTTCTATTCAATCAAGTATTCAAAATTGCTAACTATAATTAAAATATAAATGTAAAGTAGAATTTAAAATAAATAATTTCAAAAAATACTTAGCAAAGAGAAGCCCTGTGGAATAAATAATTTATTTGCTAGTTTTCAAATGGTAAAGGTAATAAAATCTCATCCAAATCCTGGGGAAGGCCCTGGGACAGATGTGTGATGCAGGAGCAATGTAAGAAATATTTTCCAGATTTTAATGTCCAGACAGATTTATAACAAGAGACACAATCCCTTAATGATGCTTAATCTATTTAGGGATTTACAGATTAACACCAATGCTCCAAAGTTATGTTCTTCCATATGAGACATTTTGGGCAATTAGTTTAATTTTGGATTTACACGTGTTCTAGAAGGTTTTTTGTTTAGAATTCTTCTGAGGACACAGATATAACTTCCAAATGACCTAAATGACTCTCTAAAAGAATGCAAATGACAGTTGTTTGCAAGGAATATCAATCCTTCCATTCCCTACCATCCAGTCAGAGATGAAGAAGCTTCTTAGATGAGAAGGGAACCATCTTCAAAGGGAAAAAAAGAAAGTCCATTTGTCTCTTGGAAAAAAGCAGTTTTGGGACAATCATGACCTGGAGGATTGAGAATCTCCATAGATATTTAGCTGTGTACTTTGGAATGAACACCTTTCGAATGGTACAGGAGTATGAACAGATTTTGAAAAATTGCAAACTACAGGAACCATTCAGTTTGAGATGCAGACAACACAGACTTATCCCCAATAGCCTCATGTTCAACAATGAAAGGACACAGGGCGGAAAAGGAGCATTGGTAGATTTACCTGAGAATGAGCCTTCTCAGATGGTGTAGACAGGATCCATGCATGGGATATATTCAGCTCTGCTCGGCTATAGACTGAATAGAAAAACTGAAGACATACCCTTTTCGGGCCACCATCACCAGTTCTGAATGAAGTCAAGGCTTTCTTGTATATGCTGCAATAGTCCCATCTTTGTATAACATTCATGATTAATAATAACTTAAATTTTAGTCCAATACCCAACATGATTGCCAGAACCTAAGAAAATAGGTGGGTCTGGATCCTGTCTACACCATCTGAGAAGGTGCGTTCTCAGGTAAGTCTATCAACACTCCTTCTCCAGAATGGTTTCGACAGGATCCATGCATGGGACATACCAAAGCAATGTCCGATAGGAGGGATTCTAACCCTAATGATTCTGATCTTCTGGCAATACCTTTTGAAGAACTCTCCTTCCAAACGCTGCTGCCGCAGAAGCGAAAGAGTCAAGTTTATAATGTCTAACAAATGGTGAAGGAGTGGACCAAGTCGTGGTCTTACATATTTCTTCCACTGAAGCTTGAGTATTCCAAGCTGCTGTAGTGGCTGCACTACATGTTGAGTGAGCCGTGATGCAAGATGGGACACGTAACTCCTGTGCTTTGTAAATGTTAGCAATGGTTGCTCTAATCCATCTGCCTATGGAAGAAGATGACACTTGTCCTAATGATTTCTGATGATAAAAAATAAACATTGCTTCCATCTTTCTAAAGGCAGCTGTCCTTTTTTATGTAAATATGGAGAACTCTCCTTACATGTAAGGTATGCCAAAGTTTCTCTCTAGGGTGAGATGGATTTGGACAAAAAGTTTGTAAAATGAATTGTTGCGCCCTATGAAAATGGGAATTGACTTTTGGTATAAAAGTGGGATCCAATCGTAAAACAACTCAATTGGTGTGAAAAAAACAGATATCAGGTCTTATTGACAGAGCTGCAAGCTCAGATATCCTTCTGGCAGATGTAATTGCCACTAGAAAACTATACGATAAGTGCTGTAGGCTGACAGTTCTTAAAGGTTCAAAAGGTGAAAGTGTAAGGACTTGCAGTACCTTGGTAAGTTCCCATGATGGAAATCTATGAATGACCCCTTGTCTTAAATTTGCTGCCCATTTAAGAAAATGCCGAGTTAAAGGCTTTTGTGACAATAAATCTGAATTTGTACATGAAGGTACCAATAACAGCGCTGCAACCTGTCTACGGAGAGTAGCTGGGGCAAGACCCTTGTTCAATCCTTGTTGTAAAAAATCTAAAACCTGGGAGATCTGAATCCCTATCCTTGAACCAATTACAGAAAACTCTCCAAATAGTCTCAAAATCCTAATAGTGGATTGTCTTCTATCTGCCTGTATAGTATTAATAACCTGTGTGGAAAGATCCACCTTTTTTAACAGTCTTCTTTCAAGTGCCAGGCGGCCAAGTGAAGCCATTGAGGTTCTGGATGTTGAATTGGCCTCTGGCAGAGAGACACCCTTTCAGGAGGAATCCTCCATGGACATGACACTGACAAACCGACCAAGTCTGCAAACCATGGCCTCCTGGGCCAATACGGTGCCACAAGGAGAATCTCCGCTTTCTGCTGTAAGGTCTTCCTGATTACTGCCAAGATGAGAGATAATGGAAGGAAGGCATAAGGGAGTCCTTTGATCATTGACAGTGAAGGGTATTGACTCCCTCCATTCCCCGGGCCAATAACCTGGAGAAGAAAACGAGGCATTTGATGATTTGACTCAGATGCAAACAGATCCAATGTTAGGTGACCAAATCTGTTGGAAATATCTTGAAAAAGAAGCGGATGCAAAGTCCACTCTGCCTGATCTATTGTAGATCTGCTTAGCCAATCTGCCCTGGCATTTTGTGTCCCTGAAATATGTTCAACTTTGACTGAGAGCAAATTTTTCTCTGCCCATCTGCAGAGACAGGAAACTTCTTTTTGTAATGGCTTTGACTGTGTTCCTCCCTGACGATTAATATGCGCCTTGCCACATTGCCTATTAGGATTAACATATCTTGTCCCCTGATTATTGCCTCAAATTCCTTGAGAGCTAGGTGGACTGCTTTTAATTCTAACCAACTGATATTATGCTTGATGTCATTAGCATTCCAAATGCCCTGTGCTACCTTATCTCAACAATGAGCCCTCCGTTCAGAGAGACTAGCATCTGTAGTTATTGTTGTAAACTTCCTGTCTTTAAAGGAGCAGCCTTTATCTAATGCCACCAAAGGTCCACCAAAGCAAGGATATTAACATCTTGGTTGGCAATCTGACTCGGATGGGAGAGATACCTTTTATGGATCTCTGAAAAGGTAATAAGAACCACTGCAATTCACAAGAATGCCGTCATACCCATGGCACTATATCAAGGCAGGATATCATTTTGCCTAGTAATTTTGACATTTGTGCTGGGGATACTCTTCTTATGCAAAAGAAATGGGCTGCTAACGCTTTAATGTCCTCTCTTCTTTGTTGAGAAAGGAAAACTAAATCTAATTCAGTATCTATTATTGTCCCTAAATGTAAACATTTGGTAGACGGTTCAAACTGACTCTTTTCCTGATTAACCGAAAATCCATGAGATTGTAAAGTTTGTAGGGTTATAGTTAAGTCTCTAATAGCAAACTCATGGGGGACTGATTGTATTGGGATATCATCGAAGTAGGCCAGTATCCTAATTGGAACATTTCTAAGATGGGCTGTTATAGCCGCCAGGATTTTGGTAAATGTCCTGGGTGCAGATGCCAACCCAAAAGGGAGTGCTCTATACTGAAAATGTCGACCTGTGTAACAAATTCTTAAATAATTGCGGTGGTCAGATAAGATTGGAATATGCAAATACTCTTCGGTAAGGTCACTAAATAGACCCCATATCTCACTTTCTTCAAAATAGATTGAAGTGTGTGCATCTTGAACCTATGATAAATAACAGGTTTCAGGTTTAAAATAGCCCTTCATCCCCCTGATGATTTGGAAACAAGAAATAACATAGAATAGAAGCCTTGGCCCTATTGCTCCTCTGGGATGTTTCCACAGTTTGGATTGTTAAGAGTGCTGAATTGCCTCCTCCATCTATCTCCTTTTGTGTATGTTTGAAGATACTGGACATTTGATAAAAAATCTCGGGGGCCTAGTTCAAAATTCAAGTGCTAGACCTTCCCTTGTTGTCTGTCTGAGCCAAAGATCTGAGGTTGTTTTCTCCCATTGGTCTGCAAAACTTTGTAATCTACCACCAACAGGAGTTTACAAGTGCCTATTTGTATTTTCAGAATGTTTGATGAACCACGGAATGACCTTTTGGTCTGTGGTTGAGAGCTTGTCTTGTAGTTGTTCCCTTGAGCCTGCTGCAAATGTTACCTCTGGCCGAAGTTTGCTTGATTTCTTTGGCTGGTAGACGTTTATCCCATGATTCGATGAGAATGGGATCTAAGGGTGCTCCAAACAGCTTCCACCTTTGTACGGTGCGGATGCCAGCTTCCATTTCTTCTTGGTGTCAGCCTGCCAATACCTCAGCCAGATTATCCTGCATGCAACAACCGCTGAAAAATGGCCCATGAGGCGAATTTGACAGAGTTCAAAGCTTCATCTGCCGTATATTCTCATGCAGCTATAACTTTGTTAAAGTCTAAGTGGGTATTGTCTGTTGGTACCTGCTGCTGCATTTGTCTTAGCCATATCACAGCGGCCCTAGAGAAAAAGGAAGCCATTGTGGCAGTTTTGACCGCTCGTGCAGCTGCCTGGCGTGTCTTTTGCCACATTAAATCAGCCTTTTTGTCCTCTCCTTTTAGGACATCATCTTCATCGTTGAGATTAGTTGAAGAATATTCTAAAGCTAGCACTGGGTCATCAACCCCAGAGAGCTGCGAATTTGTTGCTAATGGTGTGTCAAAGACCGTTTACCCAGGGCCCAAACCGGGGACATCTAACTGTTTCTGCACCATACTAAAGAATATTTTGTAGGAAAGAAAAACCTCCGCTTCCACTTTTGGGTCTATGAAAGAGCTTCATTGCCCCCTGTTTGTGAGTAATACAAGGTGTTTCTTTGTTCAATTCTCAGTCAGTTGCGCTCTTGGCCTTGGCTAATAATGCTTTAAATAAATGTGGTTTAAAAACAGGCTTTTGGTATCAGATATCTCTGTTTCTGTTTCCTCTACAGAAAGAGATGCTATTTCCCCTTCCTCTACTGAATACTCAGATTGTTTATCCTCTGAAGTATCAGGAGACTATGTTTTGGTCATAAGTGTTTGTCTAAGGGAACGGGAATGTCTCCTACTATGGGAGGGACCTACTCTAGAGTCCACCTGATTTGGACTGTTAGTCTGAAATTCTCCCATCATTCCCTGACCAATAAGTTACGTAAAACACTGCTGAACCACCAGTGGCATTAACTGCCCTCCTGTTTCAGTGTGTTGCATTTGCCCTTATCTAGTTAAAGGAGGAGCCATTGGTCTTGGATTAGTCAAGTAAGAATACCCTGGAAGTTCAGAATCCTGCATGTTAGAAAACTACTTGGCCTAAATTGTCCATGTCTGATCCCACTTGGGATAGAATAGATTGACTTGTGTGATCCCTCTTAGGAGTACTTAATTGCAGTGATTGTCATTTGTTCTTTTGAATTCTCCTCTACTTACTTTACCAACGCATTATGTAATCTATGCTTGGCCTGCTCATCAGCTTTGGTCTTCCTAGTAGCTCTGGCCTTGGTCCTGATTTTGTTAGCTGCCTCCTGAACTGATCCTCTGGTCTTACAGGTTCTTTTACCCCTACCTTTTTGTTGATTGGAAGCAATCAGATATGAAGACATTGTGTTGGAAGATTCCTCCATAATGTCTATAACTGACTGTAACATTACTCTGACTATATCAAATAAAAATAGAAACAACAATTAATTGTAATGCATCTTATTAAATTCTTTAAGAAAATCTTTTTCTGAGACTTTAACCCTCAGGACAGAGTTTCACCAATTTCAAGACAATTAAATAGCTCAATAAACAGAATCTTTCAAGGTTAACTGTCTATAAGCAGTATAGCTCTAGTGAGGCACATAGCACACAAGGGTAGAAAAGCTGAAGAAAAATACCTCTTGTCTTTTTTCTGAGGCTTTGCCCCTCAGGGCAGAATTCCGCCAATTTGAAGACAATTAAATAGCCCAATAACCAGAATCTTTCAAGGTTAACTGTCTGTGATAGGTATAGATCGGGTTGTGAGGCACACTAGAGCTGGCTAGAAAATGGCTGTTTCTACAAAATGGTGCTCCCGCCAATTTAAACCATCACCAAGTTGATTTTACCTCTGCTGGAACCTCGTTGTAGCTAACACAGCAGCTCTGCTTAGACTGCGCTCTCTTATTTGGGCAGGCTGTCTGACAGGCTTTTCATTCCGGGAGCCTTCCAATTTTGGTCTGAGTGGTCTCTCCATCAGCTGTTCATCATGAACAAACTGCTCGGCGTTAAAGTCGAATAAAGGTGCCTTCTGTGCTCAGACTGCTTAGCGCTCCTTTATACGGGCAGGCTGGTCAGCTAGCAAAAGGTGCCTCTTCAATGCCCCTAAAACCCTATTCCAGGTTTTTGGGGGCAATCTCTGCAAACTCTGGACTGTGGAAGTCTATTTGCTTGAAAAAGTCGATGGAATAGAGGCTTGTGATCGTAATAGGCATTGAGGCTTTCGAAAACCCTAAGGTGCTATTAGTCCCTTAAGGACTGTTGTGTGGTTAGTCCAAAATAAAAATACTACAAATACCCCTTGATGGATAAAGTATAGAGGAGCAAGATTAAAAATGTCTATCTCTGCCAAGACTGAATAGAAGAACTGGAAATAGTAGCCTGGAAGGGGTGTGTCTTCAGTTTTTCTATTCAGTCTATAGCCCAACAGTTGAATACGTCCCATGCATGGATCCTGTCGAAACCATCCTGCAGAAAATAGTTCCACAACTCAGTCCTTTCAGCAGTTCTAAGAAGGTTTCACACCCATTTGAACTACTCAGGTGACCCTGAGGACACAGACAAACATCCAAGTGGCTTTAATATCTCTCTTAAAAAATGCAAATGACCAGCTGTCTGAAAGGAATATAAATCCTTCCATTCTCCAGCATCCAGTAAGAGCTGAAGAAGCTTCTTGGATGAGAAGTTAAATGTCTTCAAAGAAAAACAAGTAACTCCAGTTGCCTCTTGAAAAAGTACCTTTGGGACAAGATCAATGTTAGGGGACTGAAGGCAAATACGTTAACTATGCCCTGCAGAACCTTAACTTATTTAATTCCAAAGCATGTTAATGTTACATTTTGCTGTTGAAATGTGAAATCTGGAAAGCTCCAAGAGTCAAGATCTATGAAAATGTGTCTGGGCATTGCCTAAAGCTCATAGGTTGCCAGTCCTATTTTAATTGATTGTGAGTAATATCTGCATAACAGAAAGTGATAAAAATAATACCATGTGAACCACAATGCATACCTAAAATTAAGGAAATATCCATAAAGGAGAATATTTATAGCTCAGGATGAACTGTGGGGCCCTTGGTGCTCCCTGAGCTTGGCGGTTTTCTTGCAGAAGTTTCATTAACCAAATTAGGCTGATGATGTGGCTTAGTTAAGTAATAAGATGTCTCCAAGAAAAACACCAAGCCAGTAGTGGGATTCAAAATTTTTTACTACCAGTTCTGTGGGTGTGGCTTATTTGGTGAGCGTGGTTTGATGGTCATGTGACTGAGTGGGCATGGCTTAATAGTCATGTGACTGGGTGGATGTGCTGGGTGGGTGTGTGATTGGGTGGGAGTGGCCAACTTGACCTCACTCACGTCAAGGGGTGCCTTGCCTGGCCTCTCCTCACCTCAAAGAGATACTGTTTCCCTCTATTTATTTATTACTACTGAACATCCAAAATACACTATTTAATCCTATGTATATATGCCATATGGGTACATACATATTACATAGTATAGTATGTGTATAGACACACAAAAAGATACATTATCTACTGTATATAGTGTATGTGTATGTACACACAAACACAAAAAAAAAACTCTTCTAAAACTATACACATTCAACCTCACTGTGTTTGGAAAAATACACCCATAGTCCATTTTTTGCCTGCCACGTCTGGCACATATGGCATAGGTTTGCCAACATGATTATAAGGTCTCCTGCTGGAGCAGGGGATTGGACTAGATGGCCTCCAAGGTTCCTTCTAACTCTGCTATTCTATGATTCTGGAAGGATCTCCTGCTGGAGCAGGGGGTTGGACTAGAGCAGGGGTGTTCAAACTTGACAGCTTTAAGACTTGTAGACTTCAATTCTCAGATCCCAGTAGATCGGATAGCAGCAGCCTGCAAAGCAATAACCCTTTACTTGCTGACCCTCAATACTACTTCATTACTTTGCCAACCTATCATCTCTTGATTGACACATTGTGTTCTCTAGCTGTAATACTACAGAAGACCATTATAATGTATTCTTGTTTGAACTTGAAAGAGTCATTAAACTATATGTACCATTAGTAACCCCCAAACACAAAACAAATTTTTTTACCATAACAATAAAGAAATTTCAATCAAAAAAAAAAAGATCGCTATGGCGTAAAAACAAAACTAGCTATGTAGCAAACTTTAAAAACCAATACAATACCTTATGCCAACAGATAAAGGCAGAATGCATAAATTACCATTGCAAGCAAGAGGAAAACCTCCTATGTACAAAATCCACCTGCGCCTTCCACAATTTTGTAAACACCAAACTTAATGACTCAAGAACCCAGCCCTAAATCTCCTCTGCCATAGCGGAACCCCTAAGCATTATATATGAGATATCATTCAGAACCAGCTCCTTAATGAACCTATGGTCCTTAGCTACAGTCATCCCTTTCTTCAAAAAAGGTGACCCCAGCCTGGTTGAAAACTACAGACCAATCTCACTGTGTTGTGTCACTTGCAAAGTCATAGAATCAATCATTAACCAAATCATCACCCTCCACCAAGAGTCAAACAACCTACTCTCACAAAAAACAATTTGGTTTCAGGAAAAAATTGTCCTGCAGTCTTCAACTTCTACAATGCAAAAACATATGGACTACTCTAGTTGACCAGGGTAAAGCTATAGATGCAATTTACAGACTTCTGCAAAGCCTTTGATTCAGTAGTACATGACAAACTACTATTAAAACTAAACTCTTATGGCATTTTGGATCCCTTCAGAAGTGGATTACTGCGTTCCTGTCAAACAGGCAACAAATAGTAAAAATAGGGAGTGCTATATCAAACCCTGTTCCAGTTAACAGCGGTGTCCCCAAGGCAGCATTCTAGGACCCACATTCTTTATACTCTATATAAATGACCTTTGCAATCACCTTATAAGCAACTGCATCCTCTTCACAGATGACGTTAAACTGTTCAACACCACCGACAATGCTACTGTCCTTCAAAACAACCTTGATTATGTGTCTGAATGATTAAACAATTGGCAACTCCAAATCTTGACCAACAAATGTTCTGTCCTACACATTGGTAAAAAAAAATCAGTATACCAAATACAAACTAAGCGGATATGACCTTGTTGATGATCCTCACTCTGTAAGGATCTTGGTGTACTCATATCAAATGACCTAAGCACTAGAACTCACAGTAACAACATTGCCAAAAAGACATTAAGAGTTGTAAATCTAATCTTATGAAGAAATATTGAATTGCTTACTAGAGCAGCGTCACCAACTGGTAGGCCGCGGTCCACTGGTGGACCACGACAAAATGTTGGTGGGCCGCAGAAGAAATGGCCCCCAAAAGCAATTAATCTGGGCCACAGGGAAAACAAGGCTGCTCCACCCACATGCCCCCCCATCTGCTGACCACCATCTTTCGGCCAGTGCAAAACTCACTTTGACTGAGAAGCAGAGAGCCATGCGAGCTGCAACTTGAAGGTAAGACCAACGGTGGGGGAGAGGGGTGGCTTACTGATGGTGGGAAAGAAAGGCGGATTAGGAACTAACCGAGCGGCTACACTGATACACAGGGGTATCAGCATAGCCATTTGGTTAGTTCCTAATCGCCCTAAGCATTAAAGACCCAGGAAGAAAAGCAGCAGCTGCTGCTTGTGCTTCTACTGGATGGCTGCAGCAACCATTGCCTCCAGATGGGTGGATGGGAGTGGAAAGAGGAGAGAGAGTGAGAGAGGAGGGAACAATCCAATGCTGCTGGGGAATTAAATTCACCGGGGGAAATGTGCATGGCTCTGTGCTTTTTTTTTCAGTCTCAAGGTGGGTGGGGGTGGAAGGAACTTTCATAAGTGTGAAAGTACAGGGAAAAAATACTAGTTACACATTACTCTTAACAAAGACAAAACACCAGGACTTTGGATCCCCCAAACCCAAAGAATGAGAGAGGTCCTTCCTTTCCCTTTGCTCTACCCCACAGTTCCCAACCTCATAACCTCAAATAATAACAATTCTCCTTCTTGTAATAACATCATTGGAACCAAAAATCCATAAACTTATTTCAAACAAGCAGGAACAAATATCACACTAAAAATGCGTAATATTTAAATGTTTCAATATTTTGTACTAATTGCACTAACTTTAATAATTTTGTTACACTAAATGTTATGATTAAGCATTTATGGTTTTGTTATAATTAAATAAGCATTAGTTTATTTTATTTATTATTTATTTTATTTATTTGCAAGATTTATATACCGCCCCCCTTTCCCCGCGGGACTCGGGACAGTGTACAGCCATTAAAAAATACAATAATAACACAATAATTAAAAACAATTTAAAAGATTAAATTAGGTGGTTGAATAATAAAAACGAGATAAGGGTTTAAAAAAATAAGGACTAAAACCAATTAAAACCGAATTTAAAACCCCATAAAACCCTAGGCCAGACCGGCTTGATGAAGTAAATAAGTTTTCAACGTGCGCCGGAAGGTCAGAAGGTCAGGGATGATTCTTATCTCTGGGGGTAATTCGTTCCAGAGGGAGGGTGCCCCCAAAGAGAAGGCCCGCACCCTTGGGGTCGCTAGCCGTCCAGCCGGCGGCACCCCGAAGAGACCCACTCTATGGGAGCGTACCGGCCGATGGGAGATTGATGGTGGCGGTAGGCAGTCCCGTAAATACCCAGGTCCCAAGCCATGGAGCGCTTTAAAGATGGTAACTAACACCTTGAAACCGAAAGACCACCGAGAGCCAATGCAGCTCGCGCAAGAGTAACATGAGAGCTCCGAGAAGCCCTCAAAACTACCCAAGCGGCCACATTCTGCACCAGTTGGAGCCCTCGGGTGCTCTTCAAGGGGAGCCCCATGTAGAGAGCATTGGCATAGTCTAGGCGGGAGATAATGAGGGCAGATGTGACTGTGCAAAGCGCATCCCGATCCAGAAAGGGCCGCAATTGGTAGATCCTACGGACCTGATAAAAAGCCCCCCTGGTGACGTCCGTTATATATTCTTCTAACGACAGCCATATGTCCAGGAGGACACCCAGATTGTGTGCACTGTCTGTGGGGGCAAGAATCTCTCCCTCCCACAGCCAGCGATGGAACTAGCTAGCTGTATCGGGGTGCCGGAAAGCACAGCCATTCGGTCTTAGCTGGGTTGAGCTGAAGCCTGTTCCGCCCCATCCAACCCTGCACAGTCTCCAGGCACCGGGTCATCACTTCAACAGCTTCATTGGGGTAGCTTGGGGTAGAAATGTACAGCTGAGTATCATCAGCGTACTGATGAAACTCTACCCCAAAGCCACGGATGATCTCACCCAGCGGCTTCATATAAATGTTGAACAGCAAGGGTGAGAGCACCGACCCCTAAGGAACCCCACAGATCAGAGGGTCGATCTCTGCCCCCTGCCAACACAAATTGCAAACGGTCAGAGAGGAAGGAGGAGAACCACCGCAAAACAGTGCCCCCCTCCCCCAACCCCCCCAACCGCCACAATAAAATACTGTGGTCAACAGTATCGAAAGCCGCCGAGAGGTCTAACAGGACCAGGACAGAGGAATAACCTCTGTCACGGGCCCTCCAGAGATCATCCATCAACGTGACCAACGCCGTCTCTGTGCTGTATCCGGGCCTGAAGCCTGATTGGCGTGGATCTAAATAGATAGCTTCATCCAGGTGCTGGGGAAGCTGTCGTGCCATTACACTCTCAACAGCCTTCGCCACACTCTCAACGCCAAAGCGAAGGTTGGGGAGCGGACAATAATTAGGTAACGAAGTTGGGTCCAGAGACGGTTTCTTGAGGAGAGGTCTCATTACCGCCTCTTTCCAGGCGGCAGGCAGAAACCCCTCACTCAAGGAGGCGTTAATAATACCCTAGAACCAACCTTGTGTCACCTCCCGAGTGGCCAATACCAGCCAGGAGGGACACGGATCCAGTAAACAGGTGGTAGCATTAAGCTCACACAGCATCCTGTCCATGTCCTCGGGTGTCACAGGGTCAAACTCTCCCCAGATGACCTCCCCCAATTCCGCCCCCGACACCCCGTTCAGAGTTGCCCAGTCAGAGTCCAACCCATCCCGGATCTGAGTGATTTTGCCCAGCAGGAAATTTGAAAAATCCTCAGCCCGTCCCTGCAGAGGATCCTCCCGCGCTCCCACTTCTAAAAGGGAGCGGGTCACCCTAAAAAGGGCGGCTGGGCGATTTTCTGCGGACGTGATAAAGGCAGAAAAGTAAGAATGCTTTGCCGCCTCTATCACCACTAAATAGGACCTAAATAGGACCGCAATAGTGTTCAGTCAGATCCAGAGCGAGTGGCCCTCCTACCACTCTCTAGGCATCTTTTCCAGCGCTTCATCTCCCTCAGCTCTTCAGAAAACCATGGAGTCGAGCGAGAGTGGCATCGGGTCAGAGGCCGCAAGGGCACGACTCAGTCAAGGGCCCCAGCCGCCACCCTATCCCAGGTGGCCACCAGGTCCTCAACCGAGTCATGTGTTCAAACACCGGGAAACAGCCCAAGCTCCATCAGGAACCTATCCGGGTCCATCAGGTACCTGGGGCGGAACCATCGTATCGGCCTCGCCTCCCTGCGACAAGGGGGTGTGGCCTGGAAGTCCAGTCTAAGGAGCGAACGATCAGACCATGACAGGCTCAATAACAACGTCCCCTATACCTAGATCATCCTGCCACTATCCCGAGACAAAAACCAGATCCAAGATGTGACCCCCAGTGTGAGTGGGGTTCCTAATTAGTTGGGTCAGGCCCAAGGCTGTAATGGAAGCCAAGAACTCCTGAGCAATCCCCGAGGTCCCACCAGCCGAAGGCAGGTTGAAATCCCACATGACCATCAGCCTGGGGGTCTCAACCGCCAGGCTGGCTATAACCTCGAGGAGCTCAGGCAGGGCCGATGCACATAGCAGGGAGCCAGGTATGTGATCAATAGGCTCATCTGAACCCTAGAACCACACTTTACAAAGTGGGATTCACATCCGGTTGTCTGAGGAACAATGGATTCCCTAGGACCTAGGTCCTCCCGAATAATCACTGCAACCCCCCCACCCCTCCCCTGGCCCCTCGACTGATGAAAAACCCGAAACCTGGCCCGGCACATCTCTACCAGGGGAACACCCCCTTCCTGTCCCAGCCAGGTCTCGGTGATGCCCGCCAGGTCCGTTCCCCCCTCCTCAATTAAATCATAAATGAGGGGGGCTTTATTAATTACAGACCTGGCGTTGCATAACATCAGCCGAAAGCCCGGGGCCAGATCATTCGAACAGCCCAGGGAACGGGACATAACCTGGGGGTCGGAGCATGCCACCGCCCATAAACAGTGGGGGCAAGCTCCCACAACATGATAAGGCTCCCTGTCAACGCCATACCTGCCTCTCCCGCCGATCATGCCAATAGACATCCCCTCCTCCTCCCAGAAAGAAATCCCCATCCTCAATCTCACCAGCCCCGATCCCAAGACCTCCCGGTCACGTGTGACCCCCGGTCTGGTCCCTGCATAATTTATGCCAGAACAATTATTAAAGCTGTTTCTCTAGACCTGTGGTTCCCAAACTTTTTCTGTCCACCGCTCCCTTGGTGCTACGAACTCATTCTCAGTGCCCCTCACCTAGGGGTGGGATTCAAATTTCTGTGGGCATGGCCTAATTTGAGGGTGTGGCTTACTGGTCACGTGACTGGATGGGCGTGGCTTGCTGGTCACGTGACTGGGTGGGCGTGGTTTTCTGGTCACGTTACCGGGTAGGTGTGGTTTGGTGGTCATGTGACCGGGTGGGCGTGGCCAGGTGACTGGCAAACCAAATACAAGTGGTCCTCACTTAATGGCCGGTTGTTTAGCAAGTGTTCTAATTTATGACTGGCCTCCCCAAAGCTACTTGACTTGTTTTTGGAGTTTTGACAGCCATGCACACAAATACACAGACTCCCTTCCAACCCTGCTGGAGCAGGTCATTGGACTAGAATCGGCACAGTATCTCTGATTAGATTCTAGTAGTGAATAGAATCTAATCAGAGATGATTTGCCATTTCTTGTTGATTTTTATTTGTATTTCTTTATTTTATATTGCATTGAATTGCTTTGACATGCGTGTCCCTTCTTGTGCACAACCCAGAAGCTTTTGTGATTTTTGCAGCAAAAATTACTGTCCTCTGGCTTTGCTCTACTTTTCAAATGTGCTGCCACTGCAACATTCTAGGTGCCGGCCTCGCAGGTCCACCCCATTGAGCCTGCTGCATTGGAGGGACCTGCCCAAGCAAGTCCGAGTGGAGCAGTGCACCAAGTCAATGGGGTGAGCCTGAGAGACGGAAAGAGAGACAGAGGAAAGAAAGAGAGAGAAAGAGAGAAGGAAGAACAGAAAGAGAAAAGGGGGAAAAAAAAGGAACAGACAAAAAATGGGGGAGATAGAAGGAAGGGACAGAAAAAAAAAATAAAGAAGGAGGGGGGGAGGAGAAAGATAATGCGATATCTATTCTAGTCCAATCACCTGCTCCAGCAGGGTTAGAAGGGAGCCTCTCTCTCTCTCCTCTCTCTCCCTTTCCCTCCCTCCCAGACTGGCTTTGCTCTAATTTCCCAATGTGCCTGTGGGGCCGGTGCTTTGAACATGGATGGGTGGGTGGGTGGATGGATGGATAGATAAGAGAGGCAGGTAGGTAGATAGGCAGGTAGATTGATAGATAGATAGATATATTGGTAGATAAATAGGTAGGTAGGTAGGTAGGTAGGTAGGCAGGCAGGCAAGCAGGCAGGAAGACAGATAGGCAGACCTTTTGGATGGATGGATGGATAGGTAGGTAGGTAGATAGGTAGATAGATAGATCTATATTGGTAGATATAGGTAGGTAGACAGAAAGATAGGCAGGCAGGCCGGTAGATAGGCAGGAAGCAGGCAGACAGACAGACCTTTTGGATGGATGGATGGACAGATGGATGGATGAATGGACAGACATAATGCAACAGCGGCGGCACTTTGGGAAAGTGGTGGTGGCAGCTTTTCCCAACGTGCTGCTGTATTCAAGGCACCGACTCCGGTGTGGTACAACCGTCAATGGGCCTGCAGGGCTGGTGCCTTGAACACCCCCCTGCCGCCTCTTATCGCCTCTCTGCCAGTCCCCTTGGGGATGCTAAGAGGTGGCAGGGGGTGGCGCCTTGAATGCGGCCGTGGTGGCATGTATGTGCCACCACGGCCACATTCAAGGTGCCGGCTCCGGAGCAGTGCAACAGCTGGTGCGTCAAACACCCCCCTGTCGCCTCTTAGCACCCTTCTGCTGGCCCCCTTGGGGATGCTAAGAGGTGGCAGGGGGGTATTCGAGGTGCTGGCTCTGGAGCAGTGCAACAGTCAATGGGTGAGCCTGTAGGGCCAGCACCTCAAACGCTCCCTGCCGCCTCTTAGTGTCCCCAAGGGGGCCGGCAGAGTGGCACTAAGAGGCAGCAGGCGGGTGTTCGAGGCGCCAGCTCCAGAGCAGTGCAACGGTCAACGGGTGACCCTGCAGGGCTGGCGCCTCAAACATCCCCCCTGCCGCCTCTTAGTGCCCCCCTGCTCGTCCCCTTGCCTCTTAGCGCCCCCCTAAGGCATCCCACCGCCCCCCCAGGGAACGGTACCGCCCATTTTGGGAACCACTGCTCTAGATCTTCTATAAAATCCTTATAAAATGCAGGATTGCTGCCTGCAGAACATCTTTAGTGTGATGTAATAAATATAGGATTTAAAAGACAATTAAATGAAACAAATAGACAAAGGTAAATGGTATAATCTCATTTAGCAAACCTGCATACTTTAGTTGCTAAGGAGAGCATGTTGGCACTATAAAATGGAGGGTTGAGTGTTGCCATCTGATATAAAACACATCCTGAAGCCCAGACATCAGCCTTCTCACCATATGGCTCACTCTTTACAACTTCAGGGCTGCATAAACGAAAATAAAATATTGTATGCAATACAAAAAGGACAAGGGAAAGGTCACCAAATATACATTACCATGAAAATCTTGAAGTGTTTATAAAAGGTCTTTATAAAAATACAAACATTTTAGAGTTTATGTAGAAAGATAATGGCTATTCAATTTCCCAACCTAGTCTATACCAATTATTTGGGATAAAATTCATTCTGATAACAACAGTAATGAGATTTCCCTTGACTTGTAGCACAAAAGAATGCTAGTATAATTCTGATAGTCAAGCTGATGCTATTCTTCCAGTTTTAATATAGGATCTTAAGGTGGATTTCCTGTTAGTAGGGGAAAATCGCCAATTATTATCCTTTACATTGATTAGGAAGGAGGCTGTCAGTGTATAAGAGTTCATGAATTGGAACAGACCTGGTAACAAGTCAGCCATTGGGAACTGTTTGGTGATTAAGAAACAGAACTTGTGAGCCATGCCAGATGGCTTGGAGACTGGGTGTAGCTTAGGGTAACTTCCTCTGTAATATATTGCTTCTGTGCTTATATAGCTTCTGTGTTTCTGTGCTTCAGTTCTACTGGTTTTGATTGCTTCTGCTCTTTGACCTTGCACTTGCTACCACATTGCAAGAATTGCATGGGTATTGTATACAGGCATCATGTTTTATATTGTTGTATATAAACAATTCTTCTATAAATGAATCCTGCTGAATTATTTACTTGTGTGCTGGTTGGATTGCTACAAATTCTAACAGAGGCAAATTTTGGCAGAAATCCCATGAGTTGGGATATCTATCAGAACCTCATATCTGAGAGGGATGGATTGTTCTGCAGTAAAGCAGGAGAGGTTATTTTCTATATCACCAAGACCCCAACTATAGGTAGCCCTTGACTTACAACAGTTTATTTAGTGACTGTTCAAAGTTACAACGGCATTGAAAAATGTGACATGACTGGTTTTCAGTTACAACCTTTCCACCATCCCCATGACCAAGTGATCAAAATCCAGGTGCTTGGCAACTAGTTCATATTTATAACCATTTTTGTGTCTCAAAGTCATGTGATTGCCCTTTGCAACCTTCTGATAATGGGAAAGCCAGATTAACTTAACAACCCAGTTATTGACTTATCAGCTGCAGAGACTCATTTAACAACCATGGCAAGAAAGTTTGCAAAATGGGCAAAACTCACTTAACAAATGTCTCACTTTATAACAGAAATTTTGGACTCAATTGTAATCATAAATTGAGGACTACCTGTATTTTACAGAACTCTAGATTACTGCAGTCAATCCATCAATCATTCTTTCTTTGCTTGGCCTTTTTTGCTTTTATCATTCTCTCACTCCTGTGCTCTTTCTCATTCAGTTTTTCTCTTACTTACTCCTTTTTTCACTTTTTTACTATCATTCTGTCTCCACCACCACCATATTTTTTTCATTGAGTTTTTTTTTCCCTTTATGAATTGTTTTCATTTTCACCCAAATTTTCTTACTATCTCTTTTTTGCTTATTTTCCATCTCTATATGATTAAAGTTTAAAAACAGCTAATTGGAGCTTGCTGCCAGATATCACTCCTGTCACCCGTGCAGTCCTGGCATTGTAGTATAGTTGCTTCAGCTGTCAGAACCATAACCATAATCAAAACCTGCAGCACTACCGTGTTTCTCCAACAATAGGGGCCCTCCCAATAGGAAGACCCAGCATGTTTTCTAGGCATGAAATTAAATGAAATGAAATTAAGCCCCTCCCCCCAAATTTAGGTCAGTTTAAAACATGTGAAATTGGAGGGGAGGGCAGGGCGAGAGGGCAGCCTTTAACAGTGCCCCACGGGCAGCCATGCCTCATGACCAGCCGCTCCTAACGGCTGATCATGGCCAAGCGCAGAGTGCTTCCTACCCCTGCCAAGCGCCTTTGCTGCAGACCCAGGAATGGTGCTGGTTGCAGGCTGAGTCAGCAGGCGGGTGGCGGCACGTGGATGTCGGCCTTGGCAGGGCACTTTAATTTGCGAGACCTTCGGTGCCTGCCGCTGCTGCTTCCTCCGCTGCTCTTGCTTTTTCTTCGCATTCCTCCACCAGCAGCTTTTCAATTGCTTCTCAGGCAGGGGAGCTGCCTCCATAGCTTCAACAGTTCCCACCGGAACTGGCGAGTGAACAGCTGTTCTTGTGCCGGCAGGAACTATGGAAGCCACAGAGGCAGCTCCCCCGCCCGAGAAGCAGCTGAAACGCTCCCATGGTTCCGTTGGTGCTGCCGCTGTTCTCGCGCCGGCAGGAACTGTGGAAGCCACAAAGGCGGCTCCCCCACCCGAGAAGCAGCTGAAATGCTTCCACAGTTCTGCCGGCGCTGCCGCTGTTTTCTCACCAGCACCGGCGGGAACTGTGGAAGCTATGTAGGCAGCTCCTCGCCTAAGAAGCGGCTGAAATGCTGCTGGTGGAGGAATGCCAAGGAAAAGCAAGAGCGGCGGCGGAAGCAGCAGCAGTGGATGCTGAAGGTCCTGCAATTTAAAGTGCACTGCCAAGGCTGACATCCACACCACTGCCACCCATCTGCTGTCCCGGCGGGGGGAAGAAATTATTTCACCCCCAAAAAGGTAGCCTAGCCATTTTTTCAGGGCTCAAAAAAAAAATAACCCGGCCTTATTTTATGAGAAACACGTTAGTTACAGAGAACTACTTTACACTACTTTACAAAAAACACAAACAAGCTTGCAGTTACTTGAGTTTCTTATTGGTATCTACCAATAACAAAAATTTTAAGCCATCATTTAATAATTGCCTTTCACATTTTTGAGACAATTGTCAGATGTCTCTTCCATTTTTGGGAGCTTGAGTGGTTGCAACCAGTTTTCATTCATTGGTTCTAAAATGCTGAATTAATTCCTTCCTCCACTTAGAACTTTAATTTAACATTTAATATTTAATTTAAATATTTTAACATTTAAAAAATTTACAACTGCTTTGTAAAACTGTAGCAAACAGTCTAGATAATAAATGAAATAAATTCATTCATTTCTGTACCATGTCAGCAGCTGGTTAATCTTATATTAATCCAGTGGCTAAACAGAGCTAGAATTGGTTAGCATTTGGGTGGTAGACCTGCAATGGCTAAAGAATAGTCTGGGAAGATGTAAAAGCATTCCAGAAAAAGGTGAAGGCAAATATTTCTATTTCATTGTCAAGGAAATAACAATGAAATCAACAGAATTTGATTTGATTAAAATTTATAAAAGGAACTTATTCATATTATCTATTTTTACCTTTCACTCTCATATCTCATACTCTAATCAAGAAAAAAAATCCACCAGTTCCCTGGTTACAATAGTTACTGTCTAGCTTTTTTTTTCAAATTTATGTTTTCTTTTTATATTTGGATAGATTTATAGACAAATTTCTATAATAAATAATTATTTTTGATAATTTAGAGATAATAAGATTTGCGTTCCCAAAGCAATTTCTTTCTTATCAAACGTTAAATAAAACAATTTCTGTTTTATTTAACATTTGATAAGAAAGAAATAAGAAAATGATAGCAAGTTCGTTGTAGTGGTTAAAATATTGGCCTACAGGACTTCTAGCTGTTGTCGTGGAAAGTTCGGATGTGAGGAGAGGGTCTCTGCACTCCTGCGTCAAATTTTCCTGGTTGGAGGGCTCCAAAAGGAGCTAAAGCCATCCTGTAGGGATGGTGAAGGAAAGAGGGGCACTCTGCAGGTTGCAGGGGAGCCACAACTCTCCTGCTTGATCCAGAGTCCTTCCCTCTTACTCTTGATGAGGAATGCCATGAAGCTGGGACAGACAACAAATAAAGTGCAGGAATGATGTAAATGAACAATGATCAGAACCAGGTGAGATGATTCTTTTGCTACCTAAAATTTAACCCAAAAGGAAAAAAATATCCAGGAAAGAGATTCTTAGAATTATTTGTTAAAGTGGTGAACAATTATTCAGATAAAAATCTCAGATCCAAAAGAAAGGAATTAAGGGGCAAAAGCAAAAAATAGAATAGAATATAGAAAATTGGGCTTCTAAGCTGGGTAGGTGCTATTTTGGAAAGGCATTTTAAAATGCTAGAACTTTTTACTTAAATAACTTTCCTTCTATAAATTGAAAGTAAAATTGGATTAAATACCAGTTAGAATTGAAGCAGCATTGAAACCTAAGCTGAGGGCTCCACTTACTGTTGAATGGAAAATATAGCATACGCCTACAAGCCTAGGAAAATTTCTGACAAGAGAAATAAACAACATCTATATGGAGACCTGTTGCAATAATTATTGTTCTATATTTATCTACTCTATGACTATTGAAGGCTCAATTGTGAGACCAAGGAAGAGATCTAATTAAAGCGACTTTTGAATGTTAAGACATATGACTAAACTTATAAAGTGGATTTAAGGAGACACTAAGAGAGTTTTCTGGACTACTTAAATGGAACTGATTAATGGTGGGATATGAAGAACGATGACCACTGTACTCTTTGAGGAACAACATTAGGTCTGAATTTATGGTTTTTGGACTATTGAGCAAGATGAGATGCTCCATTGGGAGAAATGAGTGGATCTTTGGAAGAAATGGTGTTGATGTTTCAAAACATTAAGGACATTATGACAAAGAACTCTAGAGAGATAAAGAACCTAATGCATGACACAGATGGGAAAATAGAAAACATTGAACAAGGGACAATGAAGAAAGATCACTATGTCCAGGAAAGGAGGAGATAACAGAAAGAATGGAGGAAAAGATAGAACAGACAAATCAGAAAATAAAGCAAGAAGACAAGAAGGAGAAGATAGTAAAGATAAAAATTAAATAGAGCAAAGAAAAAGTATTTTAAGAGATCTAAAAATGGATTGGGATAAGCAGGATGTTACTTTCAAAAGGGAGACAGAAGAGATGGGCAGTATAAGATGGGAGAGATGGGAGAAATATATAAACTGAATAGTAAAGATGTAGAGGTCAATAGAAACAAAGATTCAAGAGAGAAGTATGAGAGGCAACCCAAAAAGTGAATAAGAATTGAAGCATTAAAACAAACATGAACAGAATAGAATAGAATACTTTATTGGCCAAGTGTGATTGGACACACAAGGAATTTGTTTTGGTGTAAATACTCTCAGTATACATAAAAGAAAAGATACATTCGTCAGGAGTCGAGAATCATAAGGTACGACACTTAATGATAGTCAAAGGGTACAATAAGCAATCAATCATACTAGGAAACAGTCAATATAAATTGTAAGTATACAAGCGACAAAGTTACAGTCATACAGTCTGGGAGGGGATGGGTGATAAAGAGTGATGACAAGATTTAACAGTAATAGTAGTGCAGACTTTGTAATAGTTGAACAGGGTTGAGGCAATTATTTGTTTAGCAGAGTGATAGCTTTCAGGGAAAAACTGTTCTTGTGTCTAGTTGTTCTGGTGTGCAGTGCTCTATAGCGTCGTTTTGAGGGAAGGAATTGAAACAGTTTATGTCTGGGATGTGAGGGGTCTGTAAATATTTTCACAGCCCTCTTATTGACTCGTGCAGTATACAGGTCCTCGATGGAAGGCAGGTTGGTAATAATTGTTTTTTCTGCAGTCCTAATTACTCTCTGAAGTCTGTGTCTGTCCTGTTGGGTTGCAGAACCAAGCCAAACAGTTATAGAGATGCAGATGACAGACTCAATCATTCCTCTGTAGAACTGGATCAGCAACTCCTTGGGCAGTTTGAGCTTTCTGAGTTGGCACAGAAAGAACATTCTTTATTGTGCTTTTTTGATGACGTTTTTGATGTTAGGTGTCCATTTTAGGTCATGTGATATAGTAGAACCTAGAAATATGAAGGTCTCTACTGTTGATATGGTTTTGTCTAGTATTGTATGGGAGGGCTTCTTCTAAAGTCTACCACCATTTCTACAGTTTTGAGTGTGTTCAGTTCCAGATTGTTCCAGTTACACCACGAGGCAAGTTGTATAACCTCCTGTCTGTATGCGGATTCATCGTTGTCTCGAATGAGACCAATCACATCAGCAAACTTCAGTATTTTAACAGATGGTTCGTTTGAGATGCAGTCATTAGTATATAGGGAGAAGTGGAGAAAGCACACAGCCTTGGGGGGCCCCTATGCTGATTGTACAGGTATTGGATGTGATTCTGCCTAGCTTCACCTGCTGATTCCTGTCTGTTAGGAAGCTTATGATCCACTTACAAGTGTGTTTAGGTACCACTAGTTGGTTTAATTTACTTAGAAGAGTGTCTGGAATGATAGTATTGAATGCTGAACTGAAGTCTACAAAGAGGACTCTTGCGTAGGTATTGGGAGATTCAAGGTGTTGTAGGATGTAATGCAGAGCCAGGTTAACAGCTGTTGATCTATTTGCTCGGTATGCAAACTGCATGGGATCTAACAGCAGATCTATGATGGTTTTCAGGTGGGACAGCACAAGCCTTTCAAAGGTTTTCATAACTATAGAGCAACTGGTCTGTAGTCATTCAATTCCTAGATTGAGGGCTTCTTTGGCACTGGGATGATAGTAGAACATTTGAAGCAGGAAGGAACATAGCACATATCTAGTGATCTATTGAAGATGGGGACCAATTGGTCAGCACAGACTTTTAAGCAAGAAGGAGTTATCTTGTCTGGCCCTGGTGCTTTTCCTGGCTTTTGTCTGTGTAATAGATCTTGCACTTCTTTTTCTTTGATTACCAGAGATGGTGAACCCAATGGATTGGGTCCAGTTATAGTTTCCTTTCAAACCTGCAGTAAAACACATTCAGGTCATCTGCTAGTTGTTGATTTCCTTCTGCCTGGGAAGGAGGTTTGCTGAAGCCAGTGATGTTTTTAAGAGTTTTCGACATGTTTGCCGGTTCATGTTGAGAACTGATTCCTTAACTTTTCAGAGTAGCTTCTTTTTGCTGCTCTGATCTCTCTTGTTAATATGTTTCTGGCCTGGTTGTATAGCATTCTGTCACCTTTTCTGTAGGCTTCCTCTTTGGAACAACGTAGCTGCTTTAAGTTTAACTGTGAGCCAAGGTTTATTGTTACTATATATTTGCAGGTTCCTTGTTGGTACGCATAAGTCTTCACAGAAGCTGACATATGATGTTACAATATCTGTGAGCTCATTTAGGTCTGTAGAGGCATCTTCAAATACATTCCAATCAGTGCAATCAAGGCAGGCCTGCAGTTTCAGCTTTGCCTCATACGATCAAGTCTTCACTGATTTAACTGTTTGTTTCATGGTTTTAAGTCTTTGTCTGTAGGCAGATACAAGATGAATCATGAAGTGGTCAGAGTGACCATAGCTGCTCATGGTAAATACCTATAAGCATCTTTTACTGTTGTGTAGCAGTGATTTAAAGTATTTTGGCCTCTGGTGGAACAATTGGCATGCTGGAAATATTTTGGGAGCTCTTTCCTTAAATTTGCTCGATTGAAATCTCCTAAAATGATGGGAAGGGAACCTGGGCGTTTGGCTTAAGCCTCCCTAATTTGATCAGCAAGAGTTCGTAATGCTTTGTTTACACAGGCTTGTGGAGGAACATACACAGCTATTAGGAGGAATGAGGATAACTCACATGGAGAATAAAATGGCTTGCAGTTGATATGTAAAGACTCTAAGTTTTCGTCACGGTACTTACATATTATAGTTATATCCTGAGACCATCTGTTGTTAATATATAAACATAATCCTCTACCCTTTGTTTTACCCGATGTCTCTTCAATTCTGTCTGATCTAAATGTTTGAAATCCTGGGATGTATATGGTGTTGTCCCCATGAATTTGTGCAGTAAGCCAGGTTTCAGTAAAACAAAGAACAGATAAATGATAAAAATCAGAATTCCATCTATTTAAGAGATGAATTTCATCCATTTTATTAGCCAGTGAGCGTGTTAGTCAGAAAGATTGAAGGGAGAGGAGTTTTTTTCCCCTATTCCTTAGTCTGTTTAAAATTCCCACTCGTTTACCTCGTCTCCTTTTCCAGCGTGGCCACTTTGTAATCCATAGCACCGGGGAATTAGTTAGAATCTCCTCCGCATTTGCAAAGACAGGTGTGGGTGAGGAATCAGAAAGCTGCTCCTTAACGAAACATTGCCTAATTCTTAGCAGATGGTCTCATGAGTATGAAATCCATAGTGAATTGCAGATAATAATAATGATAATAATGATGATGATAATAATGATGATGATAATAATGATGATGATGATAATAATAATAATAATGACAACAACAACAACAACAAGATGATAGATAGAAAGGAAAGATATTTTAATATAATGGTAGACTGTCTGAGGCCTGTCTAACAGTTAGAATAGTGGTAGAAATAAGAAATAGAGAATAGTATACACATTTTTATGTAACAGAATGAAAGTAATAACTAAATGGGAAATTAGAGATTGGAAGAGAGTATTGCTATGTATGTTCAAATAATATTGTGTTTGGCATTAGAATGGCACATTGAAACAGTAAACAACTGAATAATGAAGGATTATATCTTAATACAAATATGCATATTAAAACTACAATTATATAAGTTTAATTAATGTGATAAATATTATTAACATTATTATTGTTATCTGTATCAAAATGAATGGTATTTTACGTCAGTCATTGCTTCTCAGTTTAACTCACCTAAAATAATTGTTTTTGTGGGGGAAAATAGGAGAAGTAGTAGTATTAAAACATTCACCACCTCATTATATATGAAAAAGTGGGATAAAAATTTAAATAAAATAAAGATTATGGAAGAAACGATAATAAAAAATGGAATGAAAAAATAAGTTACAATAGACTGAATGATCACATGTGTCCCTGAAAATCTCAAAGAAGAGAGGTTTTTGTACACTAAGGTCAAGTTCCATGCAACACTTAAGTTCCTTTGAAATTTTGAAATAAGTTGTATAAAATAAAAACAGAAGGAATCAAATAATAAATAAATAAGCTGCCCCTAGGGTTATGCCTTACAGCAAAATACAGTTAATTAATATTTCCCAACTAGTGGTTAGCCTCAAAACTGAAATTTCAAAGTCAGCTTCAAAAGAAACTCTAAATAGCAGAATTATGATCAGTTTGAATATATTACCATTTCAGCTACACAATGAGAAAGGACACAGAACAAGAAGTAAATTCATTTATTTCATTTTTAACCTCACTTCATTATTTTTATAAATTATACAAGGCAGTGAACATACCCAATATTTCTTCATCCTATTTTGTTCAGAACAACAATCTATGAAGTGGATTGACTTGAGAGGGAGTTATTGGCTAACTACATTACTA
The DNA here is from genome assembly GCA_023653725.1 of Bungarus multicinctus. Classification (NCBI taxonomy): domain Eukaryota; kingdom Metazoa; phylum Chordata; class Lepidosauria; order Squamata; family Elapidae; genus Bungarus; species Bungarus multicinctus. Next base: position 43,057,698 of record CM042840.1, read on the forward strand.
TCAGTGGTAGGATTCAAATTTTTTTATTACCAGTTCTGTGGGCGTGGCTTGGTGGGCATGGCAGGGGAAGGATACTGTAAAATGTCCAGTCAGAGGGGGTAATTTGCCAGTTCTTTGAACTACTCAAAATTTCTGCTATCAGTTCTCCAGAACTGGTCAGAACCTGCTGAATACCACCTCTGACTGATATGTATTTCAATCTGTGACCCATCAAATTTAGTCCTAGAGCCCTCTTTTTTTATTCCCCAGATTCCTGCAAGTACCATCATATTTAAACATCAAAGCATCAAAAATTATATAGGAAAAATTTAAACTATTTTTCAATAAGATATAACAAATAACAGTTAAAACTACTGACAAAATAAATTATCCCTAATGATAGAAAATATAAGAGTCAGGCCAGCTCCAGGGTTCTCAAATTTTAAAATAATATTAATAAAATGGACTAAGTACTATAGTCCAGCAGTCGCCAACGGTGGGCCGCGGCCCACTGATGGGCCATGAGAAAATTTTGGTGGGCCGCGGAGAAATGTCACTCCCAGAGCACCTCCCCACAGCAATTAATCCAGGCTGCGCAGAAACACAAGGCTGCTTAGCCCACATGGCCCGCAGAAACCCTCCCACTCACTCACTCCTTACCCAGCAAACTTGTCTGCTAAGTTGCTATTTTTCCTTTTTCCAACCATTATCTGTTCTGCTGCACCAGGAGATTTAGATTAGCTAGGAAGCAGGAAATGGTTGGATTTCTTGCTTTCTAGCTAAGCATAGCCAAACCTCCTTTAGGATTGAAGGTTTATTTGCAAGCAAATTCAGTGCAGACTCACCGCAAGCAAATTTGAGAGACTGAGCTAGCCGATGGTAGATAGATAGATCACTGAATGATTCTGTGAGCAACTCAATCTGCCTGCTTTGTCTGATTTTGGATAAAAGTTGCTTTTTTAAAATAAAAAAATCAATATTTACATACATGGTGAGTTATAAGTTAATTTTGTGAGTTTGCTAGCTAGCAAATTTTATGAGTTTGCTTGCAAGCAAACTTTATGTGACAGACTGAGCTAGCCAATGGCAGATAGATAGATTTCTGAATGAATCTGTGATTCTGTGAGCAACTCAATCTGCCTGCCTGCTTTGCCTGATTTTGGGTAAAAGTTGCTCTTTTTTATAAAAAAAATCAATATTTATATAAATATTTATAGTATTTACATACAAGCCATGCTTAGCCAGTCACATGACTACCAAGCCACACCCACAAATTAGGCCATGCCCACAGAACCAGTTAGTGGTCCCTGGGATCTAAAATTATGAGTTTGGTGGTTCCTGAGGTCCAAAAGGTTGGCGACCCCTGCTCTAGTCCTGCTCTCTTTGATGAGATTATCATGTCACTCCCTACCCTTCTGTATGTCCACTGTAAAAAGGATGCTTCCTTATTTAGACTTTGTTTGGATAGTTCTTTCCATTTACACTGAAACACTGAGGTCAAGTTTAAATATACTTGCTTGTAAACACATTGTTTATCACTGTTTATTTATTAGTGCTAAACAGCTTGTTAAAAGCAATGTATATGTATAATATATAAAAGTGATCTAAATAGTATAAAAATAAAGCAATTTATTTAAAAGGTTAATATTAATAGGAATTAATGTGTAAAGAAGGTCAACATTGAGAGTTGGTGAATCATATAGAAATCAATACACACTGCATGCAATACTGCAAAGATGTTCTATTTTTGATCATCACCAGGATCAGTCCACATGAATTTGGGTGATCATATTTTTTTACATGTCCTTATGACATTGTTTTCAACTCCCACCCACAGCTGAGACATCTTAAAAGATATTTTTAACTGTTCCAGATTTAAAGTGTTTTCCTTCCTTCCCTGATTTCCTCTTGCTTTATTGTGATGTAGTATTTGGTGGATGATGATCAGAGGTCAGGATTTATTAGCTAATTTAAACTGTGCCTTTCCCTTGGGAACTGTTAGAGATTTCAGTTCTGCACACACACATCAGCTTTCATGAGAAGAGGCATCTGACTTTAGCATAATAACTGAGGTAGTTTATAAGTATCATGAAAAGGAAATTTATTTACAGGAGTATGTTATGGGAATAGGCAAAATCTAGCACTCAGCTAATTGCATCCATCAAGGAAAAACAAACCCAAGAATATGTACTCTGTGAATATCTCCCTGCAAAGAAAGATTTGCCTATATTTGCCCAATTCTGATCTAGTATACATTAAAGAGATTGATAAAGTTTTTTTTTAAATTGCTGGTAGAAGATGCTCAGTGGAATGAGAAATTTAGCTAGGGGATCCACTATTTTCTTTCCTTAACATAACCTGCAGAAAAAAAGTAAGGGTGCTCTCCAGTCTCAATAATGAGGCAGAACAGAGACTGGCAATGAGAGGGGAAAATTATGCCTCTACCAGCCTTAAACATTATTTGTATTTCTAAAAATATTTCAGGGTCACGTACAGAACCCTAAGCCATTCTTAGAAACTAAAAGATGAACAAAATGTTTTGTTTTGAAATTTGGCCAATCCACCAGAAGAAATTATAAAAGGTACTTGCCAATACTTTGGTATACTGGTTAACACATCATGCCAGGAGATTATGAGCTACTCTACCTTAGGCATGAAAGCTGGCTGTGGTGGGACTTTGCTTAGGCATTATCTCAGTTCAACCTACCTCAGAGGATTATTGTTGTGCAGAAAGTAGAAAGAGAAAGTAATATTAGATAATTAATATTAGATGTGCTTGCCATCTTGAATTATTTATAATAAATATTAAAGTCAGGATATAAATAAAAACAAATTTAGATTAGAGGTATTTTGCAAAAAGTGATGTTCACCAAATCAGCCATTTTATGAGTGTCTATAACTCTCTCAAAGTTCCAAATGTGTCCTTGCCCTTAGCCAAAATACAGTTTAACAACATATGAATTTTATTAGTAACCTATAGCTAATTCCCATGAGTAGTAGGATTAGAAAACCATAAAAAAGCTAAAATTAGAATATTTTGGACATGTGATGCGACACCTGGGAAAATGCAGCATACTTCACCTCTAGGCCCCTGCTTTGTGGGGTGCCTCAGGGGTCGGTCCTCTCTCCCCTCTTGTTCAACATTTATATGAAGCCGCTGGGCGAGATCATCCGTGGTCTTGGAGTAAGGTGTCATCTATATGCAGATGACACCCAGTTATACATCTCTACTCCAGACCACCCCAACGATGCTGTGGGGGCTATGTCCAGGTGCTTGGAGGCCGTGCGGGATTGGATGGGCGGGAACAGGCTCCGGCTCAACCCATCCAAGACCGAGTGGCTGTGGTTTCCGGCGCCCCGATGTAGCCAGCTGACACCTTTGCTGGCTATCGGGGGGGAAGTTTTGCCCCCCGCAGAGAGGGCTCGCAACCTGGGTGTCCTCCTGGATGTACGGCTATCGCTTGAACATCATATCGCGGCCGTCTCCAGGGGGGCGTTTCATCAGATCCGTCGGATCTACCGGTTGCGGCCCTTCCTGGATCGGGACGCCTTGCGCACGGTCACTCAGGCCCTTGTCACCTCTCGCCTGGACTATTGTAATGCCCTCTACATGGGGCTCCCCGCGGGGAGCATCCAGAGACTCCAGCTGGTGCAAAATGCAGCTGCGCGGATGATTATGGGGGCGTCGCGTAGCGCCCATGTGACGCCACTTCTGAGCGAGCTGCATTGGTTGCCGGTGGCTCTCCGGGTTCGCTTTAAGGTTCTAGTTTTGACCTTTAAGGCGATCCATGGCATTGGGCCAGGTTATCTGCAGGACCGCATTCTACCGGTGATCTCCAGCAGGCCGGTGCGTTCTCACAGGGAGGGCCTTCTCCGGGTGCCGTCGGCTGCTATGTGTCGTCTGGTGGCGCCGAGGGGTAGGGCCTTCTCTGTGGGTGCCCCCGCCCTCTGGAATACTCTGCCACCGGAGCTTCGTACTGACACGGACCTGAGGGCCTTCAGGCGCGCGTTGAAGACCTGGCTCTTTGAGCAGGCCGGCCTGGGCTGAGATAATGGTTTTAATTTTGGTCTCCATGGTATTTAAATTTTTAAATTGGGGTTTTAAGGTGGGGGGGTGGGACCTGTTTAGTTTTATTTATCAGCCAAATTGGTTTAATACTTTTTTAATTTTTGTATATTTGTGGGTTTTTAGATAGGCTGTACACCGCCCTGAGTCCCCTGGGAGAAGGGCGGTATATAAATTTGATTAATAATAATAATAATAAATCCTCCAAGGAAAGATTGAAGGCAAACAAGGTCCAGGCAGAAGAACAACATCATGGCTCCAAAATCTAAGGGACTGGTTTGGGCAAAATTCAACAACATTTTTCGTGCAGCTGTTGATTAAAATAGGATCACCAACATGATCGCCAACGTCCGATGATGGATATGGCACGAGAAGAAGCAGGAATAGGATACGCTTTAACCTCACAAGAGCTACTAGCAGCACAAGCATAACCATTTTGCCTGCTATTTATCATCTCTTGGTATATTCACAAGATGTAATTACACTTTAGAAAAAAGATTCCAAACTTTAAACCTAATACTCTCTTACCAGGAATACAGAATAGTTCCAACTATTGAAGTGAGTTTACTGTTCTCCTGTTTTTGCTTTGCAAGACCAAAGTCAGCTGGAAATATAAAAGAAAAGAACATTATGTTTCTTATAGAAGATTCATTGTTTCAAAAATAATAAAAGTTCATGTAGAAGAATATATTTCTTTATCCTTTTATACACCAGCCCTTGATTCATCCAATTTGCTCATCTTCTACATTTGCCTTTGAAATGAATTTCAATCAGATGTAACAATTTTGAGGCAGTTGCCTGCCTCAATTCTAATTCATAGTGCCATTTATTCTGATAACCTGTGCCAGGAGCATGGAAATAAAACACTATTTAATTATGTATAAAATCCATTTATGAAGATTAAGACTGAACAAATGCCAAATCCAAAAATATACTAGCAAAATAAATACTTAACTATTTTTTACTTTTTAAAACTATATCAGCTAGCAATTTTGGCAATACTGTAATTGAAGAACAGTAATTTCTTGAAGCCAAATGCAACAGTAAAATAACAAGAATAATCTTTTAAAATATTTTAATTGCCTGGGCTATTATGTTTAAATTCTGTTCTCAAGTATTACATTAGCTCTATCAAAATGGGCCTTCTTTTTTTTGTGGAAGATTTACTTTGAAATGTTGGCTTTAATAGTTCTGAAAAGCAGTGACAAGGTTGTTATGTTCATCAGCTTTGGCCTTCATACAATCAGTTAAACACTGTTGCTTTTGCAAATACAGGCATATAATTACCAATTACTAACTCTTTAGCCAGAATAATATGATTTAACCATGTAAAAGTATAGAAATGATATCTTTGTTTAAAAACCACAGATATTGTTTAACTAGCTCTGTAACACAGCACATCTTAAGTTGGAAATGCATATATCATTTCTATATATAGCATCAGAATACATTACATTATCTCTTAAGCAATCTAATAATGCACTGATATCAGAGCACTTTATTTTTCCAAATCCCTGATGAAGAATAAATGAGGCAGAGAGATATTTTTGTCTCTGTTTTCTTCTTATCCAGTTAGTGTACTTGACAATTTCCCTCTTAGCTGGTTTACATATTTTTCTAGGTGAGCACAGAAGAAGGGTGAAATACAAATTCTTTGGAATCTCACTGCCTGTCAAATATACTCCTGCCTAACCCTTCACTTGCCCTTTTTTGTAATTTTCTTAACCATATAAAGAATGTCAGAACTTAGAAAAACTCAGGATCTGTTGTAGGAGCATCTCCAAGCTCAATGCTCTCTCCAGGCTTAGAGGAGAAATCAAAAGAACAGAATGGCCCTGAAATGTCATTCTGGACTCCATAAATTAAAACCCAAATTCTACGTAAACTTTAGAAATAAGCTACATGATCAACCTTACAAGAATGAAAAATATCTAAGAAAAGTGATAAAATATCCAATGTTAAAAATAAATAAAAATATCATTTGACATAGCTAATAGTTAAGCACTAATCCATGTTCTCCAAATGATGCCAAAACTCACAAAGAAGACTTCTATTTAATGCTATTAATTAACCCAAACTCCAAACTTATAAGGTGTCATTTTAGACTGAGCCATTTTTAGTGACAGACTTATTCAGATTTTAAATGACAAGCCCAAACTCTGCACCAGAAGTCATATTTTTGTTGTTTTTAATCAAGATGGCAGAAAAAAGATACTACCTTGAGAAATGGCCATAAGAAATGACAGCTTCACATTAATCCTCATAACAGGCATAGTCCAGTAATGCTTAACATATGGCAAAATTTGAATTCTATTAACACTGCTATTCTGTTTCTGATTGTGCCTTTTGTGCCCTTGTCTAGCTACTCTCACAATTAATATTAATCAACAATACCATATGTACTAGTGATAATAGTTCACATTGTTTTTCAAATGTATTAAAACATTATCAGTATTCAATATTAAACATGTTTTTAAACGAAAGAGAAAGGATGAGAGATGAAAAAGACCACATAACGTAAATCAGCTATGGGTTTTTCAAAGAGGTCACTCTATAAAACAAATGTCCATTATTTCCAAATGCAAATTTAATGCATTGATTGCTGCAAAACATCTCACAGTGTGATTGTATTACAATTTCTGGGGTTAGAAAAGTTGAATCAAAAGCTATATATTACTTTGCCTTGGCTGCTCTGATGAGAAATGGATACAGCTATCAAGTGTTTTTTTAATTGAAATTAATAAAGAAATTGTTATTTTTGTATTAACTTACTATCTCTGTCACCTTATATCTATTAATTCATTTATAACAATTAATAGATATGTACTATAGTCCTCTCATGGAATTGCTAAGATCACACAACAGTTTCTGATTCTTTTATTCTCTCGAAATAGTAATATCTCCCCAGCAAGATGATTCTGACCTGGTATATTTTAAAATACTTAACCCCATGAAATAAAATAGTATGTCATAGCCTTTTTAACATGGGGAAATTATTTTAAGAGATCAAAATACACTTTAAGAAGTACTCAGGCCATATTAGAGAATCACAGAAATAGCATCATTCCAGAATGATAGCCATAAATTAAAATAAATAAATGACTTTCCATATGCTATGGATTTTACTTAACTTTTTTTTTTCAATGTAAGTCTTTTGTTCACCATTTCTGCTAAACATTCTGAATTCTAACAGATAACAGATAATCAGAGTTGGAAGGGACCTTGTAGGCCATCTAGTCCAACCCCCCGCCCAAGTGGGAGACCCTACACCATTTCTGACAAATGGCAGTCCAATCTCTTGAAAGTCTCAAGTAATGGCGCTCCCACAACTTCCAAGGGTAAGCTGTTCCATTGGTTGATTGTTCTCACTGTCAGAAAGATTCTCCTTATTTCCAGGTTAAATCTCTTCTTGTTCAGTTTCCATCCATTATTCCTTGTCTGGCCTTCAGGCGCTTTAGAAAATAGCTTGACCCCTTCCTCTCTGTGGCAGCCCCTCAAATATTGGAAGATTGATTTCATGTCTCCCCTGGTCCTTCTCTTTACTAGACTAGCCAAGCCCAGTTCCTGTAATCATTCTTCGTATGTACTTTTTCTAGAGTTTCAACATCTTTTTCTATAATGTGGCGAACAAAACTGGATGCAGTATCTAGGTGTGGTTTTACTAAGGCTTTATAGAGTGGTATTAGTACCTCACTTGATGTCGATTGTATCCCTCTGTTCATACAATTTAGGATTGCATTAACTTTTTTGGCTGCTGCTGCACACTGCTGGCTCATATTTAGCTGATTGTCCACTAAGACTCCAAGATCCCTGTCATAGTTACTGCTACTGAGCCTGGTTTCACCCAGTCTATATGTGTACTTTTGGTTTTCTTGCCTAAGTGTAGGACTTTTCTCTACATTGAATGTTAGGCTGATTGGTCTATAGTTTTCTGGGTCTGTTTTTTCCTCTTTTTTGAAAATGGGAACTACAGCTGCTCTTTTCCAGGCCTCTGGTAGTTCCTCGGTGCTCCAGGATTTTTGAAAGATATGGTGCAGTGGTTCTGATATGTATATGAATTTGTATAATGTAACCATAGAGTAACAGTTGACATGTATTTCTCTAAATCTTCTAGTTGTTTTGGTGACAGCTAAAGTTATTAACACGATTTTCCTCCAATTTGAATCAATGCAACTGTTTACTTATCTTTAACTCCTTTTTATGTAATTGATGATTTGCTTTATATAGACTCATTTGATCAATTATCAGTCCAAAATCAAGACTACAGAGAAAATTGGAATTACCTTTTTCTAAGAGAGAACAGGTTCTCAAAATATGAAATAAACACTGTGGCTATAACTCTTTCTAACCTACAACAGAAGAACCTACAACAGAAACAAATAGACACAAACATAATTTTTTCCCAGTGTCACCACTCTGTTAACACCTAATTCCAGCAGCATTGTCTTATGCCTAAAGATATTTATCCATGTAATAGGGTTATTTTGCTATTATCCTACTCATCTTGTCATCTTTCCTACTACAGGTAGTCCTCAACTTACAACCACAATTGATCCCAAAATTTATGTTGCTAAATGAAAAAGTTGTTAAATGAGTTTTGCCCCATTTTACTATTTTTCTTGCCCCATTTGTTAATTGAATCAACTGCAGTTGTTAAATTAGTTAACACAGTTCTTAAGTGAATTGGTTCCACCACTGACTTTAATCGTCAGAAGTTTGCAAAAGATGATCATATGACCCTGGGTCACTGTGACCATCATAAATGTGACTCAGTTGTCAAGCTGTCGGTTATAAATCACATGACTATAAGGATGCTGCAATGGTCATAAGTCACTTTTTTCAGTGCTGTTGTAACTTTGAACAGTCATTAAGTGAACTGTTGTAAACCAAGGACTACCTGTACTTTCTCCTATTAGTATCTTATGAATTATCACTGTTTTTTTATATCTTATGATTTATGATTGTATCTTATGACTTATAATCTATGACTTATCATTTGGTTGTTTAACTGTGAGCTTTTATATTGAAGACAAATTCCTTATGTGTCCAATCACACTTGGCCAATAAAGTATATTCCAATTCCAAAAAAATAGCAGAGAGAGAAAAGCTATGGAAAATTATATATCATTTTAAAATATCTTCCCCATTTAAACTGAGAAAAACATTTTGGAGCTGAAACAGAAATTTAATGCTTTGGAAGGAAAAAATGGCAGAATTAAAAAATTAAGGATTGATTCACATGAAACAAAAATTAATGAGGCTAATTTTTTTGTAAGTAATATAAATGTTGAAAGTGCTGAACATTAATAAAGTTAAATTTGAAGCCGTCTATTTAAAGTATACTTTTTGGAACTAATTTATGATTTCCACAACCATTATAAAGCTGATTATAATGCAGTTTAATCCACATAACTCTTTCTTGAAAAAAAACACACGTGAGGGTTTTTTAACTGTAGACAAAATACAAGCTTTAAATAAAATCTGCTAATCATGTAAATGTCCATTTCCATTCTGTTAAAAAAACAAAATAAAAATGATAATTGAAACACAATCTTAACATGGTTATAAGGCTTGTGTGTTCTGAAGAAGAAGAGAACTATGCCAAAGATTCTACCATACTGGATTGGTCTCATCAAGAGGATCCAGACAAATAATATCTCTCCCATAAATAATATTGTGGGACATAATTTACAGAAACCCATAACAGATTGGTTATCACCTATGTCAACAAGAACCATGCTAAGTGTTTGTATTCCTGGATGTGTGATGACAAATAGACTACAGAACTCGAGATGGTTGGCTAAGCAACCAGAGAGAGCAGGTGCAGGACTAGCGGAAGAAAAAGTGTTTACCTTTCACAAACATATAAGGATTGAAAACAAAGAAATAATTATCTCATGCTACAAATCAACTCCAATGAGAAGAAGATACCTGAAAAGAATGTACAAGTTGTGGAAAGAACAACACCCAGAATCAGGAATATAATTAGAACAGAGACTAGCATATTACTATCAACTTATAATGTGAAATGAAAAGCTCAAACAAGCAGAATTGAAAGAACTGCAAAGGTCTACAGAGCAGTGGTGGGATTCTGATTTTTTTACTACCAGCTCTTTGGGCATGGCTTGGTGGGCGTGGCAGAGGAAGGATACTGAAAAGTCTCCAGTCAGAGGTGATATTTGCAGGTTCTCCAAACTACTCAAAATTTCCACTACCAGTTCTCGCCTATTTGTCTCAGATCTTGAGGAAATTTTATTGCTATCACTTCATATCCAGTAAAAGTACTTTTCTCTAGTACTTTTTAAAATACTTTTTAAATGGAGTCTAAGGTTTTCTTTCTTGGATTTTGAATGGAGACATAGCTGACACCCAGCATAATCACCAAGTGTGAAAAGTTTTGAGTAGAGGAGAAATCATCTTTTTGCTAAATTAAAAGGTGTTTTTACTTGAAACAGCTGGATTTCTTGGGCTACCACATTTCAATAAGGATACATAGCCCGTCAAGCAATGTCATAAGATATCTTTTTACCAATATGTCTCCCTTCATCCCTTGCACAGGATTGCCCACTGCCAAAAATACAGCTCAACTTTTTGGATACCTTATCTTTCACTTCATAGGAATGGGTGTCCAGATTAATTTCTAATAGGGGCAGTTAATTAGCTTCCAAGGTTTGAAAGGCATTGTTTTGAATGCTCAAGTAAGCTTATCTTCAGTCCATCACCAAGCCACAAGTAGTAATATGGAGAAGACTAATCAAATACTCCAACAGTCAGATAACAGCCATTGTTGACCCGGCAGAATGTTCTTATAATAACTCTCTCCACACATCTATTGCAATGACACCTTTCCAACCTTTGTATAGCACACACCAAAGAGTTTTACCAGAGAACCACAGGGAGGAGGCTTTGTACCAGAACTGTTTTTGCAAGAGCTGCTTGCTGCCCAAATAGCAATAGTACTTAGAATTATACATCATTTCACAATGCTTTACTGCCCTCTTTAAGCAGTTTGCAGAGTCAAAAGGCCATGTTGAAAGGGAAGGACAATTACAAAAATGATAGGAGAAGGGCCAGGTGAAAAGAGGTGATGTAGAAGAATGAATGGCAGAACTTGGAAGCAGGGTCAAAAGAGAAATGAGCCTCTATGTAGCCATAAACGGACTAAATTCAATCCCTCTTTAATTCCCTTGACCCTTATTTAATGCCAGGATAATGCTGTTAGTTGAACAGATTTTTGTGCATAGGTATGATTAGTAATAAACAGTTTATGGAACATCATATGTGGTCCCGATCTTTCACACATGACACAAGCAGGTCAGCAGATAAATAGAAATAAATAAAGCAGAATAAGATTGCCTCCATTGAAGCTTGTTACAAAAAAAGCACAAGTATTAAAAGATGCCAATATTGTAATATCAAAAACTTACAATTGTTTGATCAAAGCTATAACTGTACTGAAAAAAATGACTTACGACCATTTTTCACCCTTACAACCATTGTAGCATCCTCGTGGTCATGTGGTCAAACTTCAGATTCTTGGCCATTGATTCATATTTATGATGGTTGCAGTGTCCCAGAATCATGTGATCACTTTTGTGACTGTCTGACAAATAAAATCAATGAAGAAGCCACTTTCACTTAACAATCAAGTTATTAACAACAGCAGTGATTCACTTAACTGTGGCAAAAAGGTCATAAAATGAGGCAGAACTCACTTAACAAATATCTCACTTAGCAATAGAAATTTTGGGCTCAATTGTGGTCATAAGTCAAGGACTACCTGTGTAAACACCTGCTCACTGCAAAACAAAACAACAAAACAACTAATGTGTCAGGCTACGAAACTTCTCATTCAAACAATAAGAATGAACTTCTGAGAACCAAACGTATCAAAAGGAATTCTTTATTTGGGATGAGAGAATCCTGTAGGAGTTCAAAGCAGCGTCTGAGGACCCTCAGGCATACAGTGATAGATAAAGGGGTTTAGAATCCCCCCTCCTCCCAATGTTTACTTAGGGAAACAAAAGCCAATATGTTAATCCCCCTCCCAGCTCCTCTGGGAGGGGATTCTTCCCTCTTTGGGAGGGGTTTTCCCCCCGTGTAACTTTCCCAAGACGTACCTAGCTTCCTCCCCCCACCCCCTTTTTAGAACGGACTGTTTTTTGAGATTTCCCAGAGCACTTCATTGCGGAGTTTTATGGATCCCTCATCTCCTGGCTGTGCCTCCCAAAGGTGATAGGTTCCGGCCATCTGGTTTCTTTCCCCCCCCATTGTATCATGTATGGGTGTGCATATTCGATACAAGGTTAAATATATTCAGGTTACATCAAGCAAGGATTTCTTTATCAGTCCCCCCCCCCCCTTCCCTCTTCCTCTGAAGAAATGACAGATACACGGATCTGACATCCTGCCCTCCTTTAAAAAGCAGATGGGTCTACCTGGAAAATAAAAATCATGCGTTACATGTGCAGTTCAGGATGGTTTATCAGGGTATTTTAGGTGGAACTTTCGTAGTAATGTGGGTGCTTTTACATGTCTTTTGGCTACCCACTCGTTTTCTGAGGAAGGAAGGTGTTTCCAAGCTACTAAATATTGTGTGTATCCACGGTAAGTGCGTGAATCAAGGATGTCTTTAACTTCAAAATGTTGTTCCCCATGTATCATGATGGGGGTTGGGGGTGTGGGAAGGGGGGGTCTGAGGTTTGAAGTGATCTCCGGTTTGAGCAAGCTACAGTGAAATACTGGGTGAATCTGCCTAAGAGTTTTTGGAAGATGAAGCTCTACCGTCACGGGGTTGATAATTCTGGAGATGGGGAATGGTCCAATGAATTTTGGCCCTAATTTCTTAGAAGGTTGTAATGATTTTAAGTATTTTGTGGACAAATATACACGGTCTCCAATCTTGAAAGGTTTAGGTTCACAGCGTTTTTTGTCTGCTTGAGTTTTGTAAACTGCTCTAGCTTCCTGTAGAGATAATCTTACCACTGGCCACATGGCTTGTAATTTATCCATCCACTCCTTAAGGGAGGGGATTTCAGGTTCTTTGGTGGGTAGTTCCGGCATGGGGTTGAATTCTTGGCCCGTTGCTACGTGGAATGGGGTGAACCCTGTGCTACTATGGACTGAGTTATTGTATGCTACCTCTGCGAAAGGAAGAAGGTCAGTCCAATTGTCCTGCTGGTAATTAATAAAACATCTTAAATATTGTTCTAATACGCAAATCACGCGTTCTGAAGCTCCGTCAGTATGGGGATGGTTCGAAGATGATAATCCCTGGGTGGAGCCTAATAGGTTTAAAAACGCCCGCCAAAATTTGGATGTGAACTGAACACCCCTATCTGAGATAATTCGTTGGGGGGCTCCATGAAGGCGATAAATGTGTATTAGGAACATCTTTGCCAACGATCTGGCAGTTGGGATCTTTTGACACGGAATAAAATGAACCTGTTTGGAAAAAAGGTCAGTTACAACCCAAATGACAGTATTCCCAGCACTTTCGGGAAGTTCCACTACAAAGTCCATAGAGATCTCTTTCCATGGGGCAGAAGGGTCTGCTACTGTTTGTAAAAGTCCAGGATATTTTCCTTGTCTTCTCTTTGCAGCAGCACAGATGGGGCAGCTCGCAACATAGTTTTCAATGTCCTTTTTGAGGGACGGCCACCAAAATTGTCTTTTGATGAGGTGCAGGGTTTTTACAAAACCAAAGTGTCCTGCTGTTTTAGAGTCGTGGCAGCGTTTCATGAGTTCCATTCTCTGGCTTGCAGGGACATAAAGCTTGTTTTCTACCCAAGCCAGTCCGTCTTTGAGTGAGCACGTGTTTCTGTTAGCCTGGAACCAATCATCTTTAAGTAGTGACTCCTTAAAAATTGACGTCGTTGTCTCTTCAGTCAGGGATGATTTTTTTTTCTCTTGTGCCCGGGTGATTACCTTGGCTGCTAGTTGGGTCGGTTGGATCATCGGTTTTATAACTTCAATCTTTTTGCTGTTGTATTGGGGTTTCCTGGACAGTGCATCTGCTAAGAAATTCTTTCTCCCAGGAAAATATTTGAGGGTGAAATTAAAACGTTCAAAATGTCGAGCCCACCTTGCTTGTTTTTCGGAGAGTTTCCGTGGATTTCTCAGAGCTTCCAGATTTTTGTGATCAGTCCATACTTCAAAGGGGATTTGGTTTCCTTCCAGGAAATGTCTCCATGTGAGCATTGCCCACCGCATAGCAAATGCTTCTTTCTCCCATACAGCCCATCTTTGCTCGGTTTCCGTTAGTTTCTTAGATGTATAAGCACATGGTTGTAATTGTCCACTTCCATTCTTTTGGAGGAGGACTGCCCCAACTGCAACATCACTGGCGTCTGCTTGGATGACAAAAGGTTGTTCGGGATCTGGGTGTTTAAGGACCGGTTCTGCTGCGAACAGGCGTTTGAGTTTCTCAAATGCTGCTTGGCATTCCATTGTCCAGATGAGGGGTTGCCTAGGCTTGGGTTTCCCCCCCCCCTTCGTTTTTAGCAAGTTTGTGATAGGGAGGGCGATGTTTGCAAAAGCTGGAATGAATTGGCGATAAAAATTGGCAAACCCCAGAAAACTTTGCAATTGTTTGCGTGTGTGGGGTGGATCCCAGTCCAATACAGCTTTCACTTTCTGTGGGTCCATCTCTATTCCCTCATGGGATATTCTGTACCCCAAATAGTCAATTTTCTCTTGGTGGAACTCACATTTGGAGAGTTTTGCATATAGTTTAGCGTCTAAGAGTTTTGTGAGGACTGCACGGAGTAGTTTGATGTGTTCTTCCATCGTTTCCGTGTAGATTAAAATATCGTCAAGATAAACTAAAACCCCTTTAAATAAAAATTCATGAAGGGTTTCATTGATCAATTGCATAAACACTGCAGGTGCTCCTTGCAGTCCAAACGGGAGCACTTTAAATTGGTAGCATCCCAATGGTGTGTTAAAAGCAGTCTTCCACTCATCCCCCTCCTTTATTCTGATGCGGTAATATGCTTCCCGTAGGTCTAACTTTGAAAAAATTTTTCCTTTCGAGAGGTGGGCTAACATGTCCTTCATGAGGGGGAGTGGATACATATTTTCTATGCAAATACAGTTAAGTTTTTGATAGTTAACGCAGAGACGTAAGGAGCCATCTTTCTTTTCACGGAATAACACTGGGGCCGCTATTTTTGGTCTGGCGGGTTCGATGAAACCCCGCTTTAAGTTTTTATCGATAAATGCTCTGAGTTCTTTCAGTTCTCTGGGAGACATGCTGTACATTTGTGGTTTTGGGAGTTTAGCCCCTGGTAGGATTTCGATAGCGCAGTCTGTGGCTCGATGGGGTGGGAGTTCATCACAAGCTACCTCACTAAATGCTTGGGCCAGATCCTGATACTCATTGGGGATGTTAATGGGTTCCACAGACTGTCCAGTCATGGCTGATTCTCTGTCCTCTTTCCCATTCTTTATCCTTTCCTCAGGTCTTTTTGCAATTATTACATCTCTCTGGAATTGTATGGTCCCTGTCCTCCAATTTATTTTTGGATTCCATTTCTGTAGCCATGTGAGGCCCAGAATTAGTGGCTCTTCCATCCCTGGGGCTACAATGAATGTGAGCATCTCCCTGTGTTTTCCTAGTCTTATTTTCAATGGTTCTGTGGTAAACCTGGCTGGCTCCCCCCCTGCTATGGTTCCATCTAATTGGCAGAAAGCGATGGGATTTTCCATTTTTTTCAGTCGGATTCCCAATTTATCTGCCAGGGAGGGGTTGATTAGGCATCGAGTGCATCCCGAGTCCAGCAACGCTGTAACTTCCTCCCCCTTCCCTTGGCTGGGGATAAACAGTCTCAGGGGTAGGGTGATTGGTACAATTGGTTTGCTTACCAGCGGGTCATCCTCCGGATCACTTTCGGACTGGCTCAGGTCCCCTTGGAGCGTTTGGGGTTCTTCCTCCGGTTTGGGAGAGGTTCGGAATCCCACATCTACCCGGCCGCTCAGGCCAGTCTCCTTCCCTCGAGGGCTGGATGTTGTGGGTTTCCTCCCTGAATGGTGGTCTAGCCTTCTGGCGGGGGTCTTCGAGTGGCATTCTGCTGCACGGTGCCCCTCCTTTCCACACTTAAAGCAACCAGGCGTTCTTGGAGTCATGGTGGATCGGGGTTTGAAAACTTCCCGTTTCTCCAGGGGTGGGGATCTTTTCCAAAACTTACCAGCACGGTACCTGTTCCGAGTCATGTCTATCTCTGCCTCCTCTGCCATCATGTACCATTCATGCAAGAGGTTTGGGGCCCCACGGGCCAGGCAGGCAGCGTAAAGATCATCATTTAGTCCATCTTTGAACCAGCAGACTAAGATATCCTCTGGCCAATCTACCCGGCCGGCCAGGTCACGAAATTCCTCGGTGTATTCTGCTACCGGGCGACGACCTTGTTTCACGACTCTGATGCGGTCCCGGGCTTTTCTATCGGCAAGCGGGTCCTCGAAACGGTGGCGTAAGGCCGTCATAAAGCGATCTAAGTTTCTTAATTCTGGGGCATTGACGTTGTGGAGTGTTACCATCCATCTGGCTGCCGCCCCTTCCAGAGCTAGGGTGACAATTCGCACCCGGGACCCTTGGGTTGGTAAATCCTGTCCATATTCTTGCATGTAGGTGAGCACTTGTGCCAGGAAAAATCCCAATTTCTGGGGGTCTCCATCGAATTTTACCCCCAAGGGCGGGACCTTCCTCTGTAATTGTATGTTTCTGGGTTGGCCAGGGTTAATTCCCTGATCCGGGGCGTTTAAGGGTCGGGTACCTGGTGTGGCTGCTGGTTCTTCAGCTTGTCCCTCTTCCCGCTCGATCTCCGCTGAATCCGGGGTGGCGGCTCGGGTTCTCTCACTTTCTGGTTCCCTCGCTCTCCTGCGTTGTCGTCTTTGTGCATCCCCCATGTCGAGGTTTTCCAGGGCTTCCCTCACTAGGTGATTGATGTACCGTCTCATACGGTCATCAGCCAGCGGCTCCTCATCCCATTCTTCCTGATTCGATAGGGCCTCTAGCTCCAATTTCCACACGGGTTTGCGATTTCCTCGGGTGAGGGTTACTCCCCTGGTCCTTCCATTCCAGGTGTCTCTCTTTCCTACACCTATAGACCACCGGGGCTTGGTGGAGGATTCGCAGGCAGCCTCGCTGTTTTCGATGGGGTGCATCGAGTCAGTATCTGACTGGGTAACTGTTTCTCCCCAGCATTCGGCTCCACCTTGCTCCTTGCTGCATTCAGACATTTTTTTCTTTTCTTGCAGGATCCCCTCAGTAGAGTGAATTGTTTTTTAAAAAAAAAATTCCCTCTCCGGGTTGATCTCTATTGCAGACGCTGCTTTATGTCAGGCTACGAAACTTCTCATTCAAACAATAAGAATGAACTTCTGAGAACCAAACGTATCAAAAGGAATTCTTTATTTGGGATGAGAGAATCCTGTAGGAGTTCAAAGCAGCGTCTGAGGACCCTCAGGCATACAGTGATAGATAAAGGGGTTTAGAATCCCCCCTCCTCCCAATGTTTACTTAGGGAAACAAAAGCCAATATGTTAATCCCCCTCCCAGCTCCTCTGGGAGGGGATTCTTCCCTCTTTGGGAGGGGTTTTCCCCCGTGTAACTTTCCCAAGACGTACCTAGCTTCCTCCCCCCACCCCCTTTTTAGAACGGACTGTTTTTTGAGATTTCCCAGAGCACTTCATTGCGGAGTTTTATGGATCCCTCATCTCCTGGCTGTGCCTCCCAAAGGTGATAGGTTCCGGCCATCTGGTTTCTTTCCCCCCCCATTGTATCATGTATGGGTGTGCATATTCGATACAAGGTTAAATATATTCAGGTTACATCAAGCAAGGATTTCTTTATCAGTCCCCCCCCCCCTTCCCTCTTCCTCTGAAGAAATGACAGATACACGGATCTGACATAATGTACAGCGCAACTTTACATGATTCTGTAAGCAGATAACAGATAATCAGAGTTGGAAGGGACCTTTTAGGTCATCTAGTCCAACCTCCCACCCAAGTGGGAGACCCTACACCATTTCTGACAAATGGCAGACCAATCTCTTCTTGAAAGTCTCAAGTGATGGTGCTCCCACAACCTCCGAGGGCAAGCAAAATTAACACAGAAGCAAAAATGCACCATCAAGGTGGAAGACCAGATTGAAAAATGAGATCAGTATACCAAGATTAAATGCAAACAAACTACAACAGATGAAAGAAAAGAATCTGATCAAGAAATATCACTTAGAGATAGGGAAGAACTAGGAAGTACTAGAAATAATAAAGCAGCATATAACAGCCATAGCCAAGAAAATCCACAGACTTGAAGCTCAAATTACACATTACAAGAAGAATCCTCAACTTTAACCAAATCAGAAATATTCTAGTAATCCATCAACAGAGAGACTACAATGACCCACCCAAACCTCACAAAGAAGAAATAGCGTAGTTCTGGCAAAACTATGGGACAACCCAAAGAAATACAACAAGAATGCAGCTTGGATAAAGGAGCAACCAATCCTAAAAATATAATTTATTAAACTTGTGTGTCATGCGACAAAAGAGCATCTGAAATGGAATTGCTGTTCAGCATTGTCTGAATATACAGTCAAGATATTGCAGTCAAGATATTGCAAATGGAATTTGAACTGGTTAAATATGTCCATTACCATAAACAGAGAAAAATAATGAAAACTAAAGGAATCAATATGTCCTATGAAAATAACATCAAGAGTATAGCACCTTGATGCCTTGGAGATTTTCTGGACCTTGGAGATTTTCTGGTCCAGCCCCCCGGTCAAATATTGGAACACTACTATATAAGCCTATGTGCTATTTTTATTGCTATCGTGTGACCACTCGTCCTTTTTTCACTTGATTCACCCAATTCCTATAACCGTTCTTCATATGTTTTATCCTCCAACCTAATCATTTTTGTTGCTCTTTTTTGCACTCTTTCCAGAGTCTCGACATCTTTTTTATAATATGATGACCAAAACTGGATGCAGCATTCTTAGTGTGGTCTTACTAAGTTTATAAAGTAGTACTAATACTTCACATGATCTTTATTCTTTCCCTCTGTTAATGCAACCTAAGATTGCATTGGTTCTTTTGACTGCTGCCACACACTGCTGGTTCATATTTAATTGATTGTCCACTAGGGCTTCAAGATCCCTCTCAACAGTTAGTGCTATTGAAACCTGGCTCAATAACAGTAACTGTGAGAGGGATCTTGGAGTCCTAGCAGAATCACTTACATATGAGCCAGCAGCAGCAGCCAAAAAAGCCAATGCAATCCTAAATTGCATTAACAGAAGAAGAGAATCAAGATCACGTGAAGTATGGATGAAGATTACTATAAATACATGGGCATCGTTTAAACATATTTTAAGCAATTTGAAATCAAGAAGGTCAGTAGTGAATTTATCAGAAGAATGAAGATGATAGTAAGTCCAAACTGAATGCTAGAAATACCATCAAGTGATTAACACCTGGGCAATTCCAGATATTAGAGACAGAAGTAGAAGTCCTGTATAGGAAGATCAGAAAAAATATTGACAATGAATCATGACATTCAGCCATGCAGGAATGGTGAGCGACTCCATCAGATTTTAAAATCATTTACATTAAGAAGCATTTGGTCAATTTTTGTGTGTTTGATTTATCCCCCGCCACCCCCCACCCCCCTCAAAAATGTACAACCATTTCTTTGCCTGGAAAAAGCTATTTTAGAACTACCTGCATTCATTAAAGCAACCACACAAAACGAGTAAAAACTTTGGCCTAACAATATTTGTAGAGCAAGCTACTTATGCATATACTGGGAATAAATTCCACATTTACCAGTACTGATTATGTTACATAGTTAGGTAATGACAAGTCTTTAAGCAAACAATCAAGTTCAGAGAGCACCAAGGATTTTACTGATAGAATATTATTATCAATCTAAACAGTGGAAAATTTTCATTCTAGTTCCTTCCATATTTTCATTATATTTCATACTAAGATTTTCCAAGAGTTATTTTAAATACACAATACAGCAGATGCTATTCCAATCCTCTACTGAAATATGTTGACTGGGCAAAAGGAAAGATCTCCAATTGTAATGCATGAGCACCATATAATGGCTATTTCTTTAAGTACATCATAACTCCTGGCCGAACTAATTTTTAGAAAACACTAACATGCAAGAATATATTTATGTAAGGCTGTTATGATTCTCTGCTGCATATTAGCTTTCTATATGCATGAATGGTTTTTTAAACCTGCACCTGAATTCAGAATTAGTACTGGAAGACAGAAAGAATGCATTTGCTGAACTTTTGAATGCAACCTAAATGCTCTCACTGGTTACAACAGATCAATCATAATTGCTTGCAAACATGCAAGAATACATACAAAAGCAGGTGGATGTTTGCATGCAACATTCACTTTAAACAATATTTTATTAATATTTTAATTATTTATGTTTCAAGTATCAGAATCAATCATTTGGTTAAGCATAAGCAAAAAAGAAATGATCCAAACCAAAAATAAATGGAAATGGAAAATATTTATAATTATATAGAAAATATATTTCCATGCTTTATAATTTACACCAATATACAATACACATGATTTACAATATTAGCGTCTGATTAATGCCACTGATATGTTTCATCAGAAAATTAATGTTTACTTTTGCACCTATCAAACAGCAAACTCATGTTAAAATTAATTTTAATAAAATTATCCTCTGTTTTGGTGACTGGCAAGATTATAAATTATATATTCCTTATTTAAAACAAAAATCCATTATATAAATCTCAATAGAATAATAAAATTCAGTAGATTTTCTACCGACATTTGCATTGTGAATAAAGAGCAGCTCTACCTATAGTTTAGAATTTTACAATTAACCTGACAATGGCCTAAATTAAGGTGTGTAAATCTTTCAGGATAATTTTGAACCTGCAAAGCTCTGCATTACTCTCAAAGGACTGAAGCGTGCTATGTATATACTCCTTGTGGATTAAGCAGGACTAAAGCCACTGCACAATTTTTTTAAAAAATTATTCTTTTAATAAGACTGGACAGCCACCTATCCAAAATGGTATAGGGCAGGGATGTCAAACTCATGGCCCGTGGGCTGGATCCAGCCTGCTTAAATCTGGCCCATGGGGCCATCCTGGAAACAGCGAAGGACCAGCCCACCTCTGCCAGAGAAAATGGAACTCAGGAGGACTGCATGCGCCCCCAAGTTCCATTTTCGCTTGCAGAGAGTTGCAGGAGGCCATCCAAAAAATGAAGCCCAGAAGTCCATTTCCCTGGCAGAGCCCTCAGGCCACCACAGGCACCCCTGACACAAGCTGTCCAGGCCCCCCCTGCCCCCCGAAGATCAAACACAACCCTGATGCAACCTTCAAAGAAATCGAGTTTGACACCCCTGGTATAGGGTCTCCTGTTTGAGCAGGGAGTTAGACTAGAAGAATTCCAAGGTCCCTTCCAGCTCTATTCTGATTGTTTTTTTAAAAAAAAAACTTTTTCAAACCAGTCACAGTCTTAGTCCTGTCTCTATATACTGCATGTTGACATAGAGCAGGGTGTCGATTTCATTGTGGGCCAAATCAGCGTTGTGGTTGACCTTGGGGTCCAGGTGGGTGTGACCAGGGTGGGTGTGGCTGGGGTGGATATGGCCAGCTTCCTTGCCTGCTTCCTTCTCATTCCCATCTCCCTCCTCCCTCCTTTACTCCTTCCTTCCTCCCTCCCCTCCTTCCTTATCTTCTTCTCATTCCTATCTCCTTCCTTCCTTCTTCCCTCTCTCTTCCCTTTTCTGGGGGAGTTCTGGTGTTCTGATTAGTTAATGCACCTCTCTCAATTTTTTTTAATTTCCATATATTATTACTTAAGTATATATATATATATATGAGGCAGAGGGAAATTGTTTATTGCAATTGTGATGCAACCTGTTTGATTCAATTGATTTATTAGTAATATTGATAATTATATTCTTACCAGTTATATACATAGAAAAGATAAAGGAAATAAGGACCGGTTCTGCTGCGAATAAATGTTTGAGTTTCTCGAATGCTGCTTGGCATTCCATTGTCCAGATAAGGGGTTGCCTAGGTTTGGGTTTCTCCCCACCCTTCATGTTTAGCAAGTTTGTGATAGGGAGGGCGATGTTTGCAAAAGCTGGAATGAATTGGTGATAAAAGTTTGCAAACTCCAGGAAGCTTTGCAGTTGTTTGCGGGTGTGCGGTGGATCCCAGTCCAATACAGCTTTTACTTTCTGTGGGTCCATCTCTATTCCCTCATGGGATAAATAGTCAATTTTCTCTTGGTGGA
Source organism: Bungarus multicinctus (assembly GCA_023653725.1). NCBI lineage: Eukaryota > Metazoa > Chordata > Lepidosauria > Squamata > Elapidae > Bungarus > Bungarus multicinctus. The sequence continues at coordinate 43,080,058 of CM042840.1, forward strand.
ACTCACATTTAGAGAGTTTTGCATATAGTTTAGCATCTAAGAGTTTTGTGAGGACTGCACGGAGTAGCTTGATATGTTCTTTCATTGTTTCCGTGTAGATTAAAATATCATCAAGATACACTAAAACCCTTTTATGTAAAAATTCATGAAAGGTTTCATTGATCAATTGCATAAACATGGCAGGCGCTCCTTGCAGTCCAAAAGGGAGCACTTTAAATTGGTAGCATCCCAATGGTGTGTTAAAAGCTGTCTTCCACTCATCCCCTTCCTGTATTCTGATGCGGTAATATGCCTCCCATAGGTCTAACTTTGAAAAAAAATTTCCTTTCGGGAGGTGGGCTAACATGTCCTTCATGAGGGGGAGTGGATACATATTCTCTATGCAAATGGAGTTTAATTTTTGGTAATTGACACACAGATACATGGAGCCATCTTTCTTTTCGCAGAATAACACTGGGGCAGCTATTTTTGGTCGGGCGGGTTCGATGAAACCCCTTTTTAAGTTTTTATCGATAAATGCTCTGAGTTCTTTCAGTTCTCTGGGAGACATGCAGTACATTTGTGGTTTTGGGTGTATTCTGCTACCAGGCGACGGCCTGGTATGAGGTTGCGGGCTTTTCTATCAGCAAGAGGGTCCTTGAAGCAGTGGCGTAGGACCATCGTAAGGCGATCTAGGTTTCTTAATTCTGGGGCATTGACATTGTGGAGCGTCACCATCCATCTGGCTGCTGCCCCTTCAAGGGCCAGAGTGACAACTCGTACTCGGGACCTCTGGGTTGGGAAATCCCGCCCATATTCTTGCATGTAGGTGAGCACTTGCGCCAGGAAAAATCCCAGTTTATTTATTTATGTTATTTAATCGTATTTCTATACCGCTCCCACTCCCAAAAGGGACTCGGGGCGGTGTACAGCCTAATAAATACATAAAATACAAAGTTAAATAGAATTTAAAACCGAATTAAATACAAATTGGCTGCATCCCGTCCGACAATAATTCATTTAAAACCGGGAAATATAAAGTTTAAAAATAAGATTAAAATTTAAAACCCCTATTAACTTAAAACCCCATAGACCCTTACTGGGCCAGGCCGGCCTGTTTAAAAAATAAGGTCTTAACTGCGCGCCGGAAGGTGAGGATGTCTGTCATGGCTCGTATCTCCGGGGGGAGATCATTCCACAGGGAGGGGGCTCCCACAGCGAAAGCACGCACCCTCGGGGCTGCCAGCCGACAGCGATCAGGTGGCGGCACCCCAAGTAGGGCGACCCTGTGGGAGCGTACTGGGCAGCGGGAGGTTGTTGGTGGCAGCAGGCGGTCCCGTAAGTACCCAGGTCCCGAGCCATGGAGCACTTTAAATACCATCAGTGCCACCTTGAATCGAATCCGGAAGGCCACAGGAAGCCAGTGCAGCCTGCGGAGAAGTGGTGTTACGTGCGCGCCCCGAGGGGCACCCACGATCACCCGCGCGGCTGCATTCTGAACTAACTGCAACCTCCGGAGTCTCTTCAAGGGGAGCCCCATGTAGAGAGCATTGCAATAATCCAAGCGGGAGATAACGAGGGCGGAAGTGACTGTGCGAAGTGCGCCCAGATCCAGAAAGGACCGCAATTGGTAGATCAGACGAATCTGATAAAAAGCCCCCCTGGCGATGGCTGCAATATGTTCTTCCAAAGACAGCCGCACATCCAGGAGGACACCCAAGTTGCGCGCCCTTTCCACGGGGATCAATACCTCACCCCCCACGGCCAGCGAAGGAATAAGCTGGCTGTATCTGGGTGCAGGAAACCACAGCCACTCGGTTTTGGCCGGGTTGAGACGAAGCCTGTTACGACCCATCCACCTCCGCACGGCCTCCAGGCACCGGGTCATCACTTCGACGGCTTCGTTGGGGTGGCCCGGGGTGGAGATGTACAGCTGAGTATCATCAGCGTACTGATGGAACTCCACCCCAAAGCCACGGATGATCTCACCCAGCGGCTTTACATAAATGTTGAACAGCAGGGGCGAGAGTACCGACCCGAGGCACCCCACAAAGCAGGGGCCTTGGGGACGATCTCTGCCCCCCCGTCAACACAAATTGCGAACGGTCGGAGAGGAAGGAGGAGAACCACCGCAACACGGTGCCTCCAACCCCCAACCCCTCCAACCGCCGCAATAAGATACTGTGGTCGACAGTATCAAAAGCCGCCGAGAGATCTAACAGGACCAGGACAGAGGAACAACCTCTGTCCCGAGCCCTCCAGAGATCATCCACCAACGCGACCAACGCCGTCTCCGTGCTGTGCCCGGGCCTGAAGCCCGATTGGAGGGGGTCAAGATAACTCGCTTCATCCAGGAACTGCGGGAGCTGACGGGCCACCACACTCTCTACAACCTTCGCAACAAAGCGAAGGTTGGAGACGGGACGGTAATTTGATAATAATGCTGGGTCCAGGGACGGTTTCTTGAGGAGGGGCCGCACCACCGCCTCCTTCAAGGTGGCGGGTAAAAGCCCCTCTCTCAAGGAAGCGTTTATAATACCCTGGAACCAGCTTCGTGTCACCTCCCGAGTGGCCAAGACCAGCCAGGAGGGGCACGGGTCCAACAAATAGGTGGTGGCATTCAGCCCCCCCAGCACCCTGTCCATGTCTTCCACGGTAAAAGGGTCGAACTCAACCCAATTGGCCTCACCGATATCCACCCCCGCCCCCCCGCCCGGAGATGCCCAGTCGGAGTCCAACTCGTCCCGAATCTGAGCGATTTTGTCCTGCAGAAACCTAGAAAACTCCTCAGCCCGACCCTGTAAGGGATCCTCCGGCGCCCCCACCTCTAGAAGGGAGCGGGTCACCCTAAACAGGGCGGCTGGGCGGTTTTCCGCGGACGCAATAAGGGTGGAGAGGTAGGTCCTCCTCGCCATCCTTATCGCCACTAAATACGTCTTAATATAAGATCGTAGAAGTGTTCGGTCAGATTCAGAACAGCTAGCCCTCCAACTACTCTCTAGGCGTCTTTTCCGGCGCTTCATCTCCCTTAGCTCCTCAGAAAACCAAGGAGCCACTTGGGATCGGCACCGGGTCAGAAGCCGCAAGGGCACGACCCGGTCAAGGGCCCCAGCAGCCACCCTATCCCAGGTGGCGACCAAGCCCTCAACAGAGTCGTGTGTGTGAGCTTCGGGAAATGGCCCAAGCTCCATCAGGAACCTATCTGGGTCCATCAGGCGCCTGGGGCGGTACCATTTAAGCGGCCCCGCCTCCCTGCGGTCGGGGGGTGCGGAACGGAAGTCGAGCCTCAGGAGCGAGTGATCTGTCCATGACAGGGGCTCTATAACTATATCCCCTACACCCAGACCACTCTGCCACTGATCAGAGACAAAAACTAGATCCAGGGTGTGACCTCCCACATGAGTAGGGTCCCTAATTAACTGGGTCAGGCACATGGCTGTCATGGAAGCCATGAACTCCTGAGCAATCCCCGAGGCACCGCCGGCAGAGAGAAGGTTGAAATCCCCCATGACCATAAGCCTGGGGGTCTCAACCGCCACGCCGGCTATAACCTCAAGGAGCTCAAGCAGGGCCGATGCCGCATAGCAGGGAGCCAGGTATGCGACCAACAAGCCCACCTGCACCCTAGGACCGAACTTCACGAAAAGAGACTCACATCCGGTCGTCTGAGAAACAGTGGATTCCCTCGGACACAGATCCTCCTTAATAACCACCGCAACACCCCCGCCCCTCCCCTGGGCCCTCGGCCGATTAAAAACCCGAAACCCGGCTGGGCACATCTCCACAAGAGGGACTTCTCCCTCTAAGCCCAGCCAGGTTTCGGTGATACCCACCAGGTCCGCTCCCCCCTCACAGATCAAATCATGAATGAGGGGGGCCTTATTAATAACGGACCTGGCGTTACACAACATCAGCCGAAGGCCCAGGGCCCGATCGCTCAGACCCCCTGGGGAACGGGACATAACAAGGGGGTCGGAGCGCGCCACCGCAGACAAATAGCGGGGGCGCGCTCCCGAAACAGAATGTGGCCCCCTATAGCCGCCAAATCTGCCTCTCCCGCTCACCGTACTAATAGCTTTAAGATCACCCTCCCTGGGACAACCCCCCATCCTCAATACAGCCCCATCCGAACCCAAACCCTCCCGGCAACGCTCAGCCCGCGACCCGGTCCCAGCCCCAGGCGGGTTGTCCCCCAGCCCCCGCCCGGCCAACCCTAACCTCTTTAAAAATCTAATTAAAAATTTTAAACAACCCTCCCTCCTACGCTTCCGGCGACCCCACCATCTCTCCGGATCCCAAGATCCGTCCTTGAGATAAGTCTTGGAGAGGTAAGAGGGCCAACTCTGAGACAGGGGGACATATCTCAGGGCCCACAGATCTTTCGAGGAATATATCAATGTCTGTGTCTTTGGCTGGATCTTCCCTGACTGCCATCGACCAGGCAAAGGCCAAACCAAGCGGGACCCAAGTTCAGGCTGGAGCAGTCGCATCCCACTGGCAGCTCACATCCGGCCTCGCGGGGGACCCATCACTCGGGGACGCAGGTCATGTTTTCTGGCCTCGCCGCAGGCCCTCTCACTGCCCACGGCGACGGCCCCAGCCCCGGCAACACTCCTCCGCCTCCAGTTCTGGTGGAAAATGCTGGGCACCTCGCCAGACCCACGTCGTCCCCGGGTGGATAAAAACGCCGAGGCCTGGCCAGACAGGGCCGCCACCACTTGAAAACCCCCAGCAGCGGCTCCAGCTCTGGCCCCCGTGGCCGCCCAGGCCCCAGCAGCATTCCTCCAGCTCCGGGCCTGATGGAAACTGCCAGGCACCGCATCCGACGCCTGGCCGCACAACGCCCCCATCGCCCAAGAGGCCCAAAAAGCCCTCGGCGGCAGCGGCTCCGGCCCTGAGTCCAGTCCTGGCCCCGGCCTCCACATCAGCGGGTACATGGCATGGCTGGAGGAAACAGATCTGAGGAACCGAGGAACATCAGCGGCTCCGGCCTCACCCCCAGCCACCACCGCCGCCCAAGAACCATCCATGGCGGCGGCAGCTGCTCCGGCACCGGCAACAGCCTCAACGGCGGCAACGGCAACGGCAACGGCCTCAGCAGCGGCGGCAGCTCCAGCGCCGGCCCCAGCAACAGTCCTCCAGCCTCCCCACGGCCTCCTCCGCGCCGGCAACGGCCTCAACGGCAACGGCAGCGGCTCCGGTCTCGACAGCGGCGCTGGCAGCCGCAACGGCCTCAGCGGCCCCGGCGGTGGCCCCAGCGGCGGCGGTGACGGCCTCAACGGCCCCAACGGCAGCGATAGCGGCTCCGGCGCCGGCAACGGCCTCAGCAACCCCAGCGGTCCCAGCGGCGGCGGCCTCAGCAGCCCCAGCGGCGGCAACGGCCTCAACGGCCCCAGCGGCGGCAGCCCCAGCGGCCCCAGCAACGGCGGCTCCGGCGCCGGCCCCACCAACCGTCCAATGGCCCCACGGGCTCCTCCGCGCCTCCACGACCTCCTCGGGGCGGCCCCAGCGGCGACGACAGCTGCCCCAGCGGCCCTAGCAGCGGCGGCGGCAGCTCCGGCACCGGCACCGGCCTCATCGCAGTCCAACGGCAGTCCAACGGCCTTACGGCCCCCGCTGCGCCTCCACGACCTCCTCGGGGCCGCCCACCCCCCCGGGTCCTTTCGCCACCCCTGCCACAGGTGGGGACCCGGGGGGAGGGGGGCTTACCCCGAATTTCGGCCGTCGCGGCGGAGCTCCTCAGCTCGACAACCTCCGGCCGCCATCTTGGAAACTCAGCAGTTTCTGGGGGTCTCCATCGAATTTTACCCTCAAGGGCGGGATCTTCCTCTGTAATTGTATGTTTCTAGGTTGGCCAGGGTTAGTTCCCTGATCTGGGGCGTTTAAGGGTCGGTAACCTGGTATGGCTGCTGGTTCTTCAGCTTGTCCCTCTGTCCGCTCAATCTCTGCTGGATCCAGAGTGGTGGCTCAGATTCTCTCATTTTTTGGTTCTCTCGCTCTCCTGCATTGTCGTCTTTGTGCATCACCCACGTTGAGGTTCTTCAGGGCTTCCCTCATGAGGCGATTTATGTACCATCTCATTCGGTCGTCGGCAGGTGGCTCCTCGTCCCATTCTTCCTGATTCGATAGGGCCTTTGGCTCCAATTTCCACCTGGGTTTACTATTTCCTCGGGTGAGGGTTACTCCCCTGGTTCTTCCATCCCAGCTGTCTCTCTTTCCTACACCTATAGACCACCAAGGCTTGGTGGAGGTTTCGCAGGCAGCTTCGCTGTCTTCAATGGGGTGCATTGAGTCAGTATCTGACTGGGTAACTGTCGACGTTTCTCCCCAGCATTCGCCTCCCCCTTGCTCCTTGCTGTATTCAGACATTTTTCTTCTCTTGCAGGGTCCCCTTGGTAGAGTGAAAGGTTTTTTTAAAAAAAAATTCCTCTCTGGGCTGACCTCTATTGCAGATGCTGCTTTATGTCAGGCTATAGAAATTTTTCCCATTCAATCAATAAGAATGAACTTCTGAGAACCAAACGTAATCCTTTATTGAGATGAGACAATTCATATAGGAGTTCAAAGCAGCGTCTGAGGTCCCTCAGGCATACAGTGATAGGTAAGGGAGTTTAGAACCCCTCCCCTTACCTCAATGTTTATTTAGGGAAACAAAAGCCAATATGTTAATTCCCTTCCCAGCTGTTCTGTAGGAACGATCTTTCAGTTTCCCAGGCCAGACCTAATTTCCCCCCACCCCCTTTTTAGAATGGACCTTTTTTTGGAGATTCCCCGGAGCCCCTCACTGTGGAATTTGTATGATCTTGTCATCTCCTGGCTGTGCCTCTCAGAGGTGTTAGGTTCTGGCCATCTGGCTTTTCTCCCTCCATTGTATCATGTATGGGTATACAAATTCGATATAAGGTTAAATACATTCAGGTTACATCAAGAAAGGATTTCTTTATCAGTTCCCCCCCCCCTTTTCTTCTTTCACTGAAGAAATGATAGATACACGGATCTGACACTAAGTACCATTTAGTCACTGATTACAATTAATGTTTATATACTAATAGTTGCATTTATTGGGTGGATCACCTTGAATATTTAATGGATGTATTTTTATTTAAGAAAAATAAAATATAAAAGAAACAATAGGACAGGAATGGTAGGTATATTGATGCACTTATGCTCGCCCCCTAATTTACTGTTTGGCTACTCTATGGTTGTGTATGATCAAGAACATTGGAAAAACAAAATAAAAAGGTTTGATAAGACAGGTACTTAGAGGAAATATCTTACAGAGATAGTATCTTAGAGCATTTATATATATTCAGTTTTAGACAATAAGATTTAGAGTGACAGGAGTAAGTATTGCTTATTAGGAGTATTTTGAACCTATGTATAGAGATTTAGTAATAATTAATAATAAATGTGGCCCTTATTAAGAGCCCACATGGATACTTGCTGTTTGTTTTTTCCAAAAAGAAAAAGAGAAATTGCTGGTCTTGGGTTGGCACTGGAGGTTCTAAAGGATTTGAAAAGCCATTCTCTTAATTTTGAGGTCTCACTTTTTGGGGCAACCCCACCTCTCCTCCCCATGCCTCCTTTGTTTTCAAGAAAAAAAGAAATTGAAGTAAGGGAGAAGAGGGAGGAGAAAAAAAGACAAACACACACACACACACACACACACACACAAACAAACACATAGAGGAGACAAATGTGAATCAGAGAAGGGATCCTTATAAGTCCAAGTCACTGTTTCCTCTGCTGCCACTGTCTTTTCTTCCAAAGAAAAAAGCCTCCAGCCCAGAAATGACACTTCTAGAGTCAGAGAGCCATGATGCGAAGCAAGGAGAAAGAGGAGAAAAACCTCATGACTTTATAAACCCAGGAAGAAACAGTTTTTGCAGTGGAAAATTGACATTTTTAAACATTTAGCTTTTAAATAACAGAATAACAGAATTAGAAGGGACCTTGGAGGTCTTTTAGACCAACCCCCTGCTCAACCAGGTAATCCTGTAACATTTCAGATAAATGGTTATCCAATCATTATCCAATCAAGCAATGCAAATACAACAAACATCTTTCCTGAAGATATAACTGAAATAACCAGAGATGGCCCTGAGTTCAAATACAGTGATGGCTCTGTGGCCCCAAGATTTTGTAGAGTTGTATGCAAAAACGAGTCCAGCAAACGCATATTCATTCATACAATAAATACCATTGCAAAAACCAATCCCAACCACAAAAAACTTCGCTCAAGACCAGACTTATCCATACTGCAAAGAATCCGCTCCTGTGAACTCCGCGCTGAATTCAAAAACCGTCTAGACAATGGAGAAAAGGACCTATACATTGACTACACAGCTGATTGCATCAAAAGAAAATCACACAATCCACAACTTCGTATCCAACCCCACCCTATCCAATCCATCATCACTCAAAACTAGGCATGCACGCCCCAAACTACCTCTATCCCAATTACAACTGGTCTTAAATGCAAGCTACTCAATGCAAGAAGCCTTGTAAATAAAATACCCGAATTTCTCATCTTACTAAGTACAGCTAAATTCGACATCATATTTGTCTGTAAAACATGGCTCAACACATCTCTCCCTGACTCCATTACCACAGTAAGAGACTATCATGTTTACCGATCAGATCGTGAAATCCGTAGAGGAGGTGGTGTTGCTATCTTCTATAAAAGTCCCTACATCTAAAAAGCATCCAATACCCAGGAGCTTGCTATTTCTGAGACCATCGTCTGTGAACTGTCCTTAAATATCACATTTCGGTTCTTACTATGTTACAGAGCCCCTGATTATGACATCGAACATGCAGACAAGCTAAATACACTACTAACATGGGCAGCATCCTGCCCACAAGCTTTCATCTTTCTTGGTGACTTCAATCTACCTCATATTAACTGGACCCTTAACGAATGTACAACTGAACCCACACATGCAATCTTCTACAATGCAGTAACAAATCTGGGACTAGAACAACTAGTAACCAACAACACTAAACTTAACAACTGCCTCGATCTCATCTTCTGCAATACCTTGAATTTAATTTACGGAATACAAATTAAAGAACCCTTTTCCAACAGTGACCACAACATGATTGACATTTGTCTCAACATACGTCCACACAAAAATCATCAAAACGACAGAATCCCCAATTATAACTTCAAAAAAGGCAACTATGATCTTATAAACAATGATCTCTCATCCCTTGATTGGCAATTTCTATTCTCTGGATGCAATACTATAGAAGACCATTACAACATATTTTTACTTGAAGTCAAAAGAGTCATCAAACTACAAATACCATTAACAACTCCCAAAACCAGAAAAAAACAAATTACCCCAAACAATAAGGAAGCTTCAATCAAAAAAGAAATCACTTTGGCGGAAAAACAAATCTGGTCATGTTGCCAACTTCAAAAGCCGATACAAAAATTTATGCCACCAGATAAAAACTGAATGCACCAATTATCACATTAAACAAGAAGAAAACCTTCTATGTGCTAATTCCATCTGTGCTTTCTACAATTTTGTAAACAACAAACTAAAAGATTTAAGGTCCATCCCACCCCTGAAAGCACTTAATGGTAAAGACTGCAACGACGATACTATTAAAGCCAACCTCTTTAACACATTCTTTGGCTCAGTATTTGTAAACAGTAATGGATCATGCCCAGTATTTCCTAGTCGAACCACAGACAACTACAATGATCTAATACATATTGATTTTACAGAAGACAATGTTGAAAAAGCACTACACAATCTAAAATCATCTATTGGACGGATGGAATATGTGCCTACTTCTTAAAAAAGCTATCCACTGCCATAGCAGGACCTCTAAGCATAGTCTTTGAAAAATCTTTCAGGACCAGCTCCTTGCCAAAACTATGGTCACAAGCCACGGTCATCCCCATCTTCAAAAAGGGAGACCCCAGCCCCTAGTTGAAAATTACAGACCAATCTCTTTATGCTGTATCACCTGTAAAGTCATGGAATCAATTATAAACCAATCCATCATCCTCCACTTAGAAACAAACAACCTACTCTCTAATAAACAATTTGGTTTTAGGAAAAAACTATCATGTAATTTGCAACTCTTACATTGCAAAAACATATGGACTACACAACTCGATCAGGGCAAAGCAATAGACGCAATCTACATAGACTTCTGCAAAGCCTTTGATTCAGTGGTACATGACAAACTACTCCTAAAACTAAAATCTTATGGTATCTCTGGACACCTGCATAACTGGATAGAAGCATTCCTGTCAAACAGACAAGAAATGGTCAAAATTGGGAGAGTCCTATCCAATTTTATACCTGTCAACAGTGGTGTCTCCCAAGGCAGTGTTCTAGGACCAGCTCTTTTCATACTCTACATAAATGACCTCTGTGGTCATATCAAGAGCAACTGCGTTCTCTTCGCTGATGATGTAAAGCTATTCAACACCACAGAAAATACCGCTACTCTTCAAAAAGACCTTGACTACGTATCAGAATGGTCAAACAAATGGTAACTTCAGATCTCAACAAATAAATGCTCTGTCCTACATATTGGCAAAAAAAATCAGAAAATAAAATACAGGCTGAATAGTCAGACCTTGTTGATGACCCAAACTCTGTAAAGGATCTTGGAATACTCATCTCAAATGACCTAAGTGCTAGAGCCCACTATAACTACATAGCCAAAAAGGCGCTAAGAGTTGTTAACCTAATCTTACGTAGCTTTTTCTCTGGTAATATTACACTAATAACTAGAGCATATAAAACATTTGCTAGACCAATACTCGAATACAGCTCATCAGTCTGGAACCCACATTACGTATCTGATATTAACACAGTTGAGAAAGTCCAGAAATATTTTACAAGAAGAGTTCTTCACTCCTCTACTCGTTGCAGAATACCTTATGTCACCAGACTCGAAATTCTAGATCTAGAAAACCTTGAACTACGCTGCCTTCGGTCCGATCTAAGTATAGTATATAAAATCATACATTGCAATGTCCTACCTGTCAATGAATACTTCAGCTTCAACCATAACAACACAAGAGCAAACAATAGATACAAACTCAAGGTTAATCGCACCAAACTTGATTGCAGCGAATACGACTTCAGCAACAGAGTGGTCAATGTCTGGAATACTCTACCTGACTCTGTGGTTTCTTCCCCAAACCCCAAAAACTTTAACCTTAGACTGTCTACTATTGACCTCACCCCTTTCCTAAGAGGTCTGTAGGGGGCGTGCATAAGCACACCAACGTGCCTACCATCCCTGTCCTATTGTTTCTTTTATATTTTATTTTTCTTATATGTATCCATGTATTCATAACTATGTTATACTTATACCTATTATCTTGTAAGCAACTGACAAATAAATAAATAAATAAATAAATCTCCGCTTAAAAACCTCCAGTGTTGAAGCACCCATAATTTCTGGAGGCAAGCCATTCCGCTAATTAATGGTTCTAACTGTCAGGAAATTTCTATTTAGTTCTAGGTGGTTGTCTCCTTGATTAGTTTCCATCCATTGCTTCTTGTTCTACCTTCAGATGCTTTGGAGAATAGGTTGACACCCTCTTCTTTACGGCACCCCCAGAGATATGAGAATGCTGCTATCATGTCACCCTTATCCATCTTTTCATTATTTTTATTTTATTTATTTACACATTTATATACCGCCATTCTCCCGAAGGACTCAGGGCGGTGTACAGCCAACTATAAAACATTCCACATTATAAAAGTTAAAAGAAGATTAAACATCCTAAGGCTGCCACTAAAATATAGCCCAAACCCAATAAATTAACAATAAAAACCCCAAATTTAAAATCCCAAGATTTAAAACCCAAAATTCTAAAATTACTCTTTAAAACTCCCATTTCAGGCCAGGCCGGCCTGCTCAAAGAGCCAAGTTTTCAGTGCACGTCTGAATGCTCTCAGGTCGGTGTTGTTACATAGCTCAGGAGGCAGACCATTCCAGAGGGTGGGTGCCTCCACACAGAAGGCCCTATTCCTTGGGGTCACCAGACGGCACATAGATGCCGTCGGGACCCGAAGGAGGCCCTCCCTGCGGGAGCACACAGGTCGGTGGGAGACTACCGGCAGAACGCGGTCTTGCAGAAAGCCTGGTCCAATGCCATGGATCGCTTTAAAGGTCAAAACCAGAACCTTAAAGCGAACCCGGAAGGCCACCGGCAGCCAATGCAGCTCATGCAGGAGAGGCGTCACATGAGAGTTTCTTGACGCCCCCATAACCACCAGCGCGGCTGTATTTTGCACCAGTTGAAGCCTCTGGGTGCTCCCCGCAGGGAGCCCCATGTAGAGAGCATTACAATAGTCCAGGTGGGAAGTGACAAGGGCATGAGTGACGGTGCATAAGGCGTCGCGATCCAGAAAGGGCCGCAACTGGCGAATCAGGTGAACCTGATAAAAAGCCCTCCTGGAGACAGCCGTAATATAATCTTCTAAAGACAGCTGTGCATCCAGGAGGACACCCAAATGTGAGCCCTCTCTGTGGGGGTTAAGATCTCTCCCCCAATAGCCAGCGACGGAGTCAGCTGACTATATTGGGGCGCCGGAAACCACAGCCACTCAGTCTTGGAAGGGTTGAGCTGGAGCCTGTTTCCGCCCATCCAAATCCGCACGGCCTCCAGGTATCGGGACATAGCCTTCACAGCATCATTGGGGTGGTTTGGGGTGGAGATGTAAAGCTGAGTATCATCAGCATAGAGATGACACTACACCCCAAGACCACAGATGATCTCCCCCAGTGGCTTCACATAAATGTTGAACAGGGGAGAGGATCGACCCTTGAGGCACCCCACAAATGAGGGGCCTAGGGGTGGACCTCTCCCCCCCGTCAACACAAATTGCGAGCGGTTAGAGAGGAAGGAGGAGAACCACCGTAAGACAGTTCCTCCAATTCCTAACCCCTCCAACTGCCGCAATAGGATACTATGGTCAATAGTATCAAAAGCCGCCGAGAGATCTAACAGGACCAGGACAGAGGAATAACCCCTATCACGGGTCCTCCAGAGATCATCGACCAACGTGACCAATGCTGTTTCGGTTCTATGCCCGGGCCTGAAGCCCAATTGGAACGGATCGAGGTAAGTCGCTTCCTCCAGGTACTGAGGAAGCTGACGTGCCACCACTCTCTCAACAACCTTCGCCACAAAGGGAAGGTTGGAGACTGGACGATAGTTATTTAAAACAGCTGGGTCCAGGGCAGGCTTCTTGAGGAGGGATCGCACCACCGCCGTTTTCAAGGCAGTAGGAAGCAATCCCTTTCTCAACGAAGCATTGACAATCCCCTGGAGCCAGCCTCGTGTCACCTCCCTGGAGGTCGAAACCAATCAGGAGGGACATGGGTCCAACAAACATGTGGTGGTATTCAGCCCCCCTAGCAACCTGTCCACACCCTCAGTGGTCACAGGGTCAAACTCCTCCCAGATAACAGTCTCAAGACTTGCCCCGGACACCTCCCCCGGGACCATCCAACTGGAATCCAGCCTGCCCCGAATCTGAGCAATTTTGTTGTGCAGAAATCAGGAAAACTCCTCTGCCCTGCCCTGCAAGAGGTCCTCCCACGCTCTCGGCTCAAGCAGGGAGCAGGTCACTCTAAACAGAGCAACAGGCTGATTTTCTGCCGACACAATAAAGGTGGAGAAATGCAAACGTTTCGCCACCTCTATCGCCACAAGGTAGGTCCTAATATAGGACCTCACCTGTGTCCGGTTGGCCTTGGCACGGCTAGTCCTCCAAACACTCTCCAGATGTCTTTTCCAGCACTTCATCTCCCTCAGCTCCTCCATAAACCACGGAGCTGGATGGGATCTGTGCCGGGTCAGAGGTCACAAAGGCACAACTCGGTCCAGAGCCTCAGCGGCCAACCTGTCCCAGGTGGCCACCAAGTCTTCAGCCGAGTTATGAGCCAGTCTCAGGAAATGGCCCAAGCTCCCTCTTGAACCGCTCAAGGTCCATCAGGAGCCTGGGGTGGAAACATCTGCACGGCTCCGCCTCCCTGCAGTGCGGGGTGGCGGTACCAAAGTCAAGCCTAAGAAGAGAATGATCTGACCATGACAAGGGTTTTATTGCTAAGTCCCCAAAGCTACAGTCATTCAACCACTGACCAGAGACAAAAATCAGGTCCAGCGTGTGTCCCCTCATGTGAGTGGGGCCAGAAGCTAGTTGAGTCTGGTCCATGGCCGCCATGGAAGCCATGAACTCCCGAACCACCCCAGAGGTTTCCCCAAGCGAAGGCAGGTTGTAATCCCACATGACTAAAAGCTTAGGGGTCTCAACCGCCAGCCCGGCTATCACCTCGAGGAGTCCGGGCAGGGCCGATGATACGTGGCAGGGAGCCAGGTACGCTATCAAAAGGCCCATCTGAACCCCCTGCCCCCACTTCACAGAGATTCACAATCAGCCGTCTGAGGAACAGTGGCCTCCTTAGAACAAAAGACTTCTCTAATAATCACCGCCACCTCACCACCCCTTCCCTGAGACCTTGGCCGATGAAATGCTAGGAAACCTGGGGGGCACATCTCCTTCAGAGGAATACCACCCTCTGGGCCCAACCAGGTTTCAGTAATACCTGCCAGGTCCACGCCCTCCTCCTGAATAAGATCATAAATCAGGGGGGCCTTATTGACAATGGACCTGGCATTGCAAACATCAGCCGGGTACTCAGGGCCTGAGACTCTGCACAACCAGGCCTGCAAGACGGGTGAAGAGATTGGAGTGCGCTACCGCTTGAAGATAGTGGCTGCGCAATCCCATAACCTGGTATGGCCCTCTACCCTCGCCATATCTGCCCCTCCCACTTACAGTGCCAATGGAAACCCCCCCTGGTTTCCTAATCTCTGTCCGCCTCCTCAACCCATGACCCTCTGAGCCCTCCCAGACGTGCATGCCAGCCTGGCTACCTCCAAACCCCCACGGGTTGTCCCCCAAACCCGGTTCGGATCTCCCTAACCCCACTAAAAGCTATCTAAAAATTTATTGGGTTAGGGAGTTCCGAACCCGGTTTGTAAATTTTAAACGTTTCCTGCGGCCGTACCATCTCTCGGGATCCCAAGATCCGTCATTAAGATAAGTTTTTTACAGTTTCGAGAGCCACTTGAGAGAAAGGGGAACATTCCTCAAGGCCCAGAGGTCTTTAGCAGAGTATTTTAAAGGCTCCAAGGGATATGTCTCTGCTGTCCGACGACGTGGGGGCCCTTCCAATCGAAACCAGGGCCGGGCCCAAAAACGGCTAGCCCGCATCAGCGAGTCATTCAGCCACTATCTCTGTCTCCATCGGTGGCATCGAGGTGGCTGCAGCACCGGCAACACCGACGCCTCCAATGCCGGGACCACTATCACCGAGGCCAGTGCCCCCGCCAAACCAGGCGACGGCCCCAGACCTTGACTCTGCCGCCACCGATGTCGTCGTCCTCGCGGCCACCCAGTCACCGCTGCCTCCATCGCCGTTGGGATCAGCGAAGCATCAGGAGACCACATCCGCCGAAGCCATCGCCGCCCAAGAGACACTCCAGTGGCTTTGATGTCATCCACAACTCCTCTGCTACCTCTGCCGCTCCGCTGCTCCTCCGGGGCCTCTACCCCCTCCGGCCCTTTAACCACCTCTGCCACCGGTGGGGACCTAGGGGGAAAGGAAACTCCAACCACGGCTTCACCCAGGCGACTTTGGGGCTTCCGGCGGCGTTGATGCCTTCCAGTCTCTTCGGGGTCACCAACCCCCCACCCCCCCGGTCCAACCACCTCTGCCACCGGTGGGGACCTAAGGGGGAAGGAGGCATCATCTGTGGCCCCACTACCCATCTGGGATCACTGCCGCCCAACGCCGGGTGCAAAACCCGGCTGTGGCAGGGCCTCCACTGCCCGAGAACCACCCGGGCGACTCCAGAGCTTCCGGCAGCGATGTCTCCCAACTTCTTCAGGCCACCAACCCCCCCCCCCCGGTCCAATTACCTCTGCCACCGGTGGGGACCTAAGGGGGAAGGAGGCATCATCTGCGGCCCCACTAACCATCGGGATCGTCGCCACCGCCGAACACCAACGCGGCCACCAGAATCCGACTGCAGCAGAGCCTTCACCGCCCGAGAACCACCCGGGCAACTCCAGCTCTGCCAGTAGCTCCATCACCCAGTGACTTCACCCCCCCCGGTCCTTACGCCACCTCTGCCACCGGTGGGGGACCCAGGGGGGAAGAGGCTTACCCCTAAACCTGGCTATCCCAGCGGAGCTCAACCTGGGGATGCCCTCCGGCCACCATCTTGGAAACGTCATTCTTTCCAAGACATACCCAATTCCTGCAAACATTCTTCACATGTTTTAGCCCCCAGTACCCTAATCATTTTTGTAGCGCTATTCTGTACTTTTTCTAGAGTCTCAACATCCTTTTACATCATAGTGACCAAAACTGGATGAAATTTTACAAGTATGTTTTTTTAATAAATTTTATTAAATTTTCACCTTTAAAAACAAATTCTATATATATTTTTTGCAGTTGTTTGTGACATCAGTAATTCCATTCTTCTGTACATACACACACACACACATTATTTACAATTACACTTTGACACTTCTACTTTTACATTATATTTTCTTTCTGTTGTTTAACCAGACATACCATTTTTCCCAGACCATATAGTATTCTTTTTCTTCCCTCTTCTGCAATTCCATTGTGAATTTGTTCATTTCTGCGCAATCCATTACTTTTTTTTATAATCATGTAATCTATGGGGGTACTATTTAATTTCCAATTTTGAGCATATAATATCCTAGCCGCTGTTAATATATGTATCATTAAGCACTCAGTATCTTTTGCATATTCACCTTTAGTTATTTCTAGTAAGAACATTTCAGGTTTGGGTACTATCTTTAGATTTGTTATTTCCTGTAACTAGATCTTTATCTTATTCCAGAATTCCTTTGGTTTTAGGCAGGTCCACCACATGTGAAAGAATGTACCGGGTTTCTTTTTACATTTCCAACATTCTGGTTTTAAATTTGGATAAATTTTAGCCAATCTTGCCTGTACTAGATGCCAACAATAAAACATTTTGTACACATTTGCTTTATATGAGGCTGCCAATGTTAATTTATAATTTTTGATCCATAATCTTTCCCAATCTTCTAATTGTATACTGTATCCAAAATTTTTCATCCAGGTTATCATTGCTGGTTTCACCGCCTCCTCTTCTCTGTCGAATTTTAAAAAATAATTATACATTTTGTTTACAAACTTTTCCTCTGATCCTAATAATATTTTATCTAATTGTTGTGGCATTCTATCTATGCCAAATTCTTTTACATCCTTTTTGTATTTTGTTTGCAGTTGTAGATAAGGCCACCAATCTATTACTATCCCTTCCTCTTTTAATTTTTGGTTTGTCTTCAGGATCCCTTGATCATCTAATAATTGGTTATATTTAATCATTTTATTTATATCTAAAGTATCTAAGTATATCATAACTTCCATAGTGGAAAGCCAGCCTGGTATTTTAATGTAATGTTTTTTTCTGTTTCTATTCCAATCTCTAATAGTGCCTCTCTTATGAAGTGTTCACACTTCCTACAAGTATCTAAATGTACAGCCTTACTTTTCTCACCAATGAATTTCATTTTGTTAAATAGGGCACAAGATTCTTAGTATCTTGATACTAAATTCTGGAGTGATTCTATAGTATCAAGATACTAAATTCTTAGTATCTTGATACTATATTCTGGAGTGTTGGCTATTCCTGCCAGCTTGGACAGTAAGATATACTTTCTATTTCTTAATCACTTTATTTTAAATATTTGTCTTTATTGGTGCAAAAGAGTCTCTTTTTGGTTGTAGTGTGTTATTTCTTTTTAAAGAATTATGCCATTTTAGAAATACTATGGGTGCTAAACAACAAGGAGGACAAAATAAAGAAGCTTGGAATATTTTTTCTCTTTAATTGGTCTTTGACAAAAAAAAGCATTTAAAATTTTAAAATATAATTTGTCTTTTTCTATTAATCTGCCATGATCACTTGATAATGGTATTTATTACTAGTAACTAGTGATGTACTTATTATGGGAAAGTAAAAGTTTCTGATTTTAACTGAACCTAATTAACTAAAATAGAACTTCAGTCTTCTAAGTGTACTATCTATAAGTTTTGCTCTTTGACCACAAGAGGGAGTCAAAGATTATAAAACAGTGGGAATGCAGAATTTGATTTAATAAACAAGATGAACACCAAACTATAAAGGAGAAACTAATCCATCGAATGAGAAGCATTTTGGAGGAATATTCAGACAAAATACTGTAATTTAAACAATAGGAGTAAAAATTGATAATCTAGCAATGAAATCGAATGAAGAAACTTCTCAAACGATTATAAGTGGCAAAACCAAGTAAATGATAAAATTGAAATACACCATGAACAGTAAGGCTATTCATTATGAGAGTGATTTAAATAAATTTGTCCCAATGGAACTAAAAGAAGAACTTCAGATACCTCAAGCCATAACAGAACAAATTCTGGACCTCATTCCAAATCTGAATTAAAGATTGATACACAAATAAAATTGTCCTGAAAAAAATATCTGTCAAGATTTTGAAAAAGAAAGGTTTCTGCATGTACAACAAAAATTTTAAGAGAAAGATTTTATTTTGTTGAGACAAGTTGAAAGGGGTGACTTAAACTGAATACAAAAGAAGGACTGGAGTCAGAAAGATAGTTTTTTACTGACTTAATATATGTAAGTAAAAAAATAGATTTAATTTGGATAAGAAAAATCGCTGCTTTTAACTTATTTCAGTCAGTATGAAAAGTTATGAATAGGATTTTTGCTAAGGTTTATTGAAATTGAATCTTGAAATTTACTATGTTCAATATTGCATAATTTTAACCTAGAAAAACCCTTTTTCTGATTTTATTTTCATTTGTATTTTATATTACAATAAATTATATATTATAATTGGCCAAGTTGGTTACATTGAAATCAGACTCAGACATGGACCATGTGCAAAGATATAAAAGTCAAGATTAACTATCATTAGGAAAGAACAATTGTATGGAATAGCAGCAGGGATTACTCATACTTTTTTATACTTATATACAAATAACCAATAGGATAAATTAGGTATGTCTTTTCTATTTCATCCATCTATGTGTAAACATAATTTACGTAAAACAGATACAGATTAAATAGTGATGATAGGGACAGAGATAGAGAGATAAAAAGAGAGATATTGTAGATAGACAGAGAGAAAGATAGAATTATGCAAAATATTTCTTCTGAAGGAAAAATATAAAACATCTGATCTAAAAACAGTAAGAACAGGCAAGTACAACTTTGAATAAACAGCATAAAAATGTAAACAACAGCATTATTTAAATAAGAAATGGTGGTATGGTGGTTAGAGTGTAGTACTGCAGGCTACTTCAGCTGACAGCTGGCTGCTTGCAATTTGGCAGATCGAATCTCACCAGGCTGACTCAGCCTTCCATCATTCTGAGGTGGATAAAATGAGGACCCAGATTGTTGGGGGCAATATGCTGATTTTGTAAACTGCTTAGAGAGGACTGTAAAGCACTTAAAAGTGATATATAAATCTAAGTGCTATTGCTATTAATTCTGGAAAATATACTATTTCCACACAGAGAGAATGATACATATATATTTGATAGATACTGTATTTTCTGGAATATCCATTAAAAATAGTATAATATTTTAATTTATACAGAAATAAGTCACTATTCTGCATTTTTTAAAGAAACTTACAAATAAAGAAAAAAGAAAAAAAAGAAAAGGCCATGTCTAATACCTATATTGCCATAATATTATTCATATGATCATGATATTCATCTGATCTTTATTTTCCAGTAACACATGCTACTATATTTAAAAAGAGGGAATGTTCCTCAACTAGATAGTGCCACTTATTGTACTGAAATGTTTTTCTGAGTAAATGTAACATATTATTACTAGCTTATTATTGATATCAACATCCTGATTATTTTCTATCAAATGTCAATAAGATCATAAAAATAGAACTTACTGATTGTTACTTTATCCTTATCTCCCAGCATGATATTGTTTGGAGTGAGGTCTCTATGGACAATCCTTTTCTCTTTGTGCAAATACCGAAGAGCTAAACACAGCTTTATAGTAATAATAAAAACTTAATACAATACAAAGCCAGATACATCAGCACTAATTAAATAATTTATTTTAATGGAAATAAAGTTCTGAAGCATTACAATATAAAATAACAGTTTATGACTGTTTTATAATAAGCAAAATGGCTAACACAGTTCATTAGAGGATCAAAGTGTACTAGTCCCATTTTTTTTGCTTTGCAAAGCAGCTGACAGCACAGAACAGCTGCAAAGGAAGCAACTTTCCACTGTTAAGTGCTGCATATTGTTTTGCATTTCTTCTAAAAGGGAGGTATATATGAACTCTATCATTAAAGGGGAAGTGACACAAAGTTTTATTTTTGCTAGATTCCTGAAGAAAGGGATTTGCCTTTAAAACAATGGTATTATGGATCATCTTATCGTGATAGACCAAAAGTTTCATGATCAGTGACTTCTAGTGACAATTTTGCAAAAAATTGAATATGGATACTTCTTCAGAAGGGACAAAATAATAGATCCTTGTTTGATATACATCAATATATTATTTACTGTATGATTATTACAGATGGAAAACCATGTTAGGCTATGGAGTTAAAAAAAAAAGTAGGAGTGTGGCAATACCTTTTCCAGCTAACAATAAATAAACTCACAAAAGTTAGATCTTTTAAAAACATTTGTTAGTCAGAAAAGGTGCTGCCACATTCTCTTTTTTTGCCATCATAGCCTAATCTTACATATTTTATGTTAAATATGACTATAGCACAAATGTAGGTTATGAATATAGAGAGCCTGTAATACAACCAAAGTTAGCCTTTTCATTAACTCACTGGGAAACTCATATTTTATTTATTTATTTATTTGGTTTGTCAATTGCTTACAAGATAATAGGTATAAGTAAAAACATAGTTATGAATACATGGATACATATAAGAAAAATAAAAGAAACAATAGGACAGGGATGGTAGGCATGTTGGTGCACTTATGCACGCCCCCTACAGACCTCTTAGGAATGGGGTGAGGTCAATAGTAGGCAGTCTAAGGTTGCTGGAATGTGTGTACTACTGATAAGTAAAGATTCTGAGTGTGTGTATATGAATGATTTATTGTTGGTGATACCAGATAGAGCATTAGTGGATGTACGTAATGTAGTGGAGTCTTGAAACGAACGGTAAGGATGTAAAGTTCCTGACGTGGCTGGGGCAAGATGTAACATACACATGGATTTTGAGTAAACGAATTGGATATAAAGAAAACACTGGAATGAATCCAGACCCCAAAGTTTAAGATGACTCTGGTTGAAGCAGGGGATGCCCTGAATCTGCTTCCCAGACTACTCTAATGCAGCCTGATCATCTGTGTTGAGAGTATATATGAGTATTGTATGAATGAGTAGCCTAATTGGGCAGCAATATTTACAGCAACTTGAGTAGTCTTGTTGGGCACAGTAACCTGATTAGCCTTGTTAGGCATAACTTCTTGTAGTAAGATAACTTTGAAATTACACAAGTATATGTACAAATATAAAGGAACTAACTAAACTTAATTGCATGCTCATCTTGCTTTTTGTCTGAATAATTCAAAAATAAAAGAACTATTGGAAAACTTCACTTTGAATAGCTTGAAATCAATTTTATGACACTAACATGGTTTTCAAACTTTTCAATTCCTGATTAACCACACGACCAAAAAACATGTAGGGGATAGTAATGAAGACAACTTTAGGTTCTTACTTGAATGAATATATTCCATATTCTCTCTTCTGTAAACAGTTGTTGTTTTTCCTTCAAAGAATGAAAATGTTCTCCGAGGGGTGCTCCTTCTATGAGCTCCATAACTATATACAATCTATCATCTATACATAATGAAATAAAAAATAGTAACAATAATTTATTTCTGTAAACAATAGTTATGCAAGTGAAATCAAGCAGGCATATTTCTTGGAGATTCTGTAGCATAAACGATATGTAAAGGCAAACTGATTATTCAGATGTTCTCATAGGAACATAGCATCAGATACTTATGCCCTCATCTATGTATTCAACCACTTAATGTCTCTCAAAAACTGAACTGCATAACATCAAATCTAATTCACTGACTATATGATGTTAGTTAGTTACTTGGAACAGATTCATAGTGGTAAACAAAAAAATATATCTACAGCTTGGTTTATAGTTAAAAATGCACAATATTCAACAAGTCTGTTGAGATTCTCAATTATACAGATCATGACTGTCCCAAAAGTGCTTTTTCAGAAGGCAACTGGACTTCCTTGTTTCTTTTTTTTTTCTTTGAAGATGAAAAACAAGAAAGTCCAGTTGCCTCCTGAAAAAGCACCTTTGGGAAAACCACGACCTGAATTACTGAGAATCTCTGTAGACTTTTAGCTATGCAATTTGGGATAAACACCCTTCGAATGGTGTGAGAGTATGAGCAGATTTCCAGAAAAATTGCAGACTACAGGAACCAGAAGCACTACTCAGATACAAATGACCAGCTGCCTGCAAGGAATATAAATCCTTCCATTCCCCATCATACTGTCAGAGCTGAAAAAGCTTTTGGGTGAAAAGTGAAATGTCTTCCAAGAAAAAAACAAAAAAGTCCAGTTGCCTCCTGAAAAAGCACCTTTGGGAATTTTCAACTACATGTAAAGGAAAATATTTGTAGCTCAGGATTGAAATGAGGGATCTTTGGTGCTGTCTGAGCTTGTTTGTTTTCTTGTAAATATTTCATTACCCAAACTAGGTAACATCATCAGCATTGTATTGTAGGCTGCCAGCATTGTTATGGTGGGATAGTTTGCCAGCAAATCTAAACAAACCATTGTAGGTCTGTAATTAATTGATTTGTATATCAAGAAAATATCAAATGTTAAATCTCCTATAATGCAGTCTGTCTTGAAGAACAGTCTTGGACAAATTAAGGTCTTTCAAACTCCATTGGACTGTAGCTGCTGAAAATCAATAGCAATTTCTGATTTGAGAAAGATACTAAAATGTTAATGTAAATAATGAACCTCCAAACTTCTCTATAACCATCAAGGAAAAAATAGAAAATCATGGGTCTATTATATAATCACTGCCTACTTCTTTCAAATATCCAACTTGACTTATGACTACAACTGAGCCCAAAATTTCCACTGCTAAATAAGTGAGTTGTGCCCTATTTTACAACCTTTCTTGCCATGGATGTTAAGAGAATCACTACAATTGTTAAGTGAATCATGCAGTCATTAAGCAAATCTGGCTTCTCCCATTGACTTCGCTTATCAGAATGAAAGTTTCAAATGACAATCCAAGGACACCGGTTGCTGAAACTATCAGTAAGTGTGGGAATGCTGCAACAGTCGTAACTATGAGAACTGATCATAAGTCACTTTTTTCAGTGCTGTTATAACTTTGAACAATCATAAGTCAAGAATTATCTGTGTTCCCCCATACATACACAAAGATACATCTACGGTAAGTGCAACCCCTGGTTATTCATAGATTGTCTACTCCTGCTATCTAGAAACCTCAGCTCTTGACAAGATAAAGTCTTTTTTAAGCTAACAAAATACATGTTCAAGCTTCTAATTTCTGCTTCCAATACATTCCCTTTCCTTCCCTTGTCTTCTAACTAAAAATTTAATACTTGTGTAAAAACAAAAGAATCTTCTTGAAGATATGAAAAGTAAACATTCCTGGCATAGTCCTTACTTGACTTTTTAAAAAATATTATGAAAGTAATGCACTGTGAATTGTAACTTTGTAGATTTATACTTACTTTCTAAAAAAGTTCTGTGGTATCGTACAACATTAGGATGATAAAGCTAAAATAAAAATATACAAATGTTAGATTAGATGTCAGCAGTCTGCGATACACTGGTATGAGCCAGCACTCCAATATTCTTTTCTTTTTTCAAAATATAAGAGTGTGAAAGGAAGCACTAAATACCTCCATACCTACCTTTAATCTGTTTATCAACCCTACCTTATAAATTTTGTGGCAAATCGGTACAATTTCAGTCTGAATGATTTGAAAATAAGAGATTTTTAGGAAGTGAAACACATCCATTGCTACCCTCAACCCCTCTTCTTCCAAGAAAAAATGGACAAAATATATTAACCCTACCCATTCTAGAAGCAGCATAACATTAAAGGTGATTTTAATGGTAACTATGGCAAGTTAGGTTTTGAATATTAGAATGTCTTTTGGCATTTGGGTGGCATTAATGCTTATTTGAAAGGATTGCACCAGCGACAGATAAAAGAACACCATCGATATCACAATGTCTCTATTATGTTTTTAGAGCTTATTACTAATTGCAGCTTTTTTCTTCATTAGTCTTCAACTGCAAATGTATGAATGATCATACAATTCAATCAAGGCTTGCAACAGGTTAGGAGGGGCAAATACACTATAGCAGTTCCCTAGTTCCCTACAAACTTACTAGGGATGAATAGGAACAGGTAGCAGGCAAAGAAAAGCCTGAGCAGGATAATAAAAGTAGGTAGCCAGCACATAAGTGCATAAGCGCACCAACGTGTCTACCATCCTTGTCTTATTGCTTCTTTAATTTTTCTTATATGTATTCATAACTATGTTTTTACTTATACTTATTATTTTGTAATTGACAAACCAAATAAAATAAATAAAAATAAATATTCAGGGTAGCATATTAATTAAAATCACTTTAACTGGCATCTAAATTATAACTGAAAAACTTCCCCCAACAATTTTTCTGAAACTTTTTTTTAGTTTAGTCTCACCTGTTCTTTAATTATGGCCAATTCGGAGACAATGTTCTTTACGCTGCTTTCTCGATCTTTTTTATCTTTTCCAAATGCTGGATTATGTAAATTAATCTCTTTCATTGCTAGAAAGTTTTGGCCACTATGTTTTCTAACCTATAGCAAGAAGAAAAAATGATATGAACAGAGAGCATACAATAGAAATACAATAGAATGTAGGACCCATTTTGCAATGACAATATTTTTGGATAATATATGTATTTGAATGTCCTAATAGATTTGAGTAGAAAGTCAGAATCTCTGAAAACTGGCTAGATCACACTGTGAGCACTATTAATATTATTTATATAGCCAGATACAAATTATTTAAAGTACTTGAGATATATTATCTCATAAATGTTTACATTAATAAAATAGCATTTGCTACAAATCTGAAGAAATAGGCGAGTATTCAAAATGTAAAAATGTTAATGAAGTCCAAGCCTGAAAGATTCTGTTTCAATGAATTTACTGGAAATGTTCTGTTTCAAAATGGATAATCGTGCTATCAATTTTGCAATCAAAAGCAGTCAGTTTGGAAGTTGAAACATTTCTGTTTGATTAGAGCATGGAAATAATATTTCTAGTATGATCAGACAATATTAGAAACAAAACTGTACTGGGATTGAAAAGAAATGATTGAAGATAGGAAACTTTGATTTCAAAACATTTTACATATCTCTAGAGTATTATGGAATGGTGACTCAGAAACAAGGTATAATTTGAAATTACAATCTTGACTATGTTAGCTTTTTCAACTATTATTTTTAATACAAATAATGCTAAGTCAAATCAACATATTGCTTTACTTTGTCAATAAAAATAAATAACATATACTTGCAATCAAGTGTGAGAATTATTAAAAGGAGTATGAAAAGCAATATTCAAAACAAATCAAAGGCAGTTTTACCTTATAAACACTTCCGAATGCTCCACTGCCAAGATGATCCAAAACTGCATAATTGCCTATGTATTTCATAGGTGCTTTATTCTGATTAATATTTTCAATATTTTCAGCAATTTGCTTAATTTCATCCTCCTGATTACAAAATAAATACTTTATTGATGTAATTTTAGACAATGTTTATAGTTTATAAAAGTCCTACTCTCCCCTTAAAAACCACCTTCACCCATTTTTTCATCTCAATCAAGAACATTTCTTTGACTATTTCATTCTTAAATAAAATTTATGCAGCTAGAGCACATGAAAAGAAACATGGTGTCTTAAGGTTACTACAAAGCATACTGCAAAGCAGTATAAAGCTATCTTTTGTACTGATGCAGTTTTCATAATTCTCTTTCAAAAACTCTGTAATATTTTATTCAAAGATAACATTTAAAAGCCAGAGTAAGCTGAAACATTTTGGCAGGGACTGAGTTCATTTGAATGAGGAAAAACATATACTACCCACCAGTAATGCATTTAATTTCAATACTAGCTCTTCATAGGCACTGATCTCACGAATATAATGCCCAACATCTATGAAGCTTTCAAATAAGTCTGTAGGAAAGAGCCTATAAAAATATAAATGCAAATACTCATGGAATACTGAATCAACTTTATACCCAATTTCATTTCTCACATTTTTAAAAATTATTTTTTTATATAATTTGTGTCTGACAAATGTACTAAGGTTAAAATAATTCTACCAAGAGGCTTTACATATGTGAGTAACACATCAGAACTTTCTTGCTAAAGGAAAATTGGTTCAATCCCTTTCTTTCATAAAATTCCATATTTATTAGACAGAAAGACTTTTATTAATTTAAGATAAATCTTCCCCAGGGACACAAGCAAAAAGGAAAATTAAAATTAGAAAGTCTTTATAATGCCCATCTTCCCTATCTTGTCAATCTAGGTTACTAACACCATTTGACACAATGCAGGAAATCCCACCCCCACCCCAACAAAATGTTTAGTGTGCGTGTATCTATACATAGGTAGACAAATAGCAAACTTAAAAAGACAAAAAAAGAGTTCAATACAATCTGAATTACTATTGATTAAAACTAATTTGCAGCAGTTTAAGGTTGAAACAGCACTACGTAACCTAAAGCCATCCTATCTATCGGCCCTGATGGATTATGTGCCTACTTTTTGAAAAAGCTTGCCACTGTCCTATGTCTATGTCTATAAGGTATTTTTCAGAACCAGCTCCCTGCTCGACTTATGGTCATTTAGCCACGGTCATACCTATTTTTGAAAAGGGAGACCCTAGTCTAGTAGAAAATTACAGACCAATCTCACTGTGTTGCGTCATCTGTAAAGTCATGGAATCAGTTATAAACCAATCCATTACTCTACATTTAGAAACAAAGTATTGCATTCTACAGAAGTTCCTTTGTTGGTCTGCATTTTAAGTGGGAGCTTTGTGTGTTTCTATTGCCTGAGCTGTCTGACAGCGAACTATAAAAGGGAGCTGTCAGATGGTATCAGCTGTTACCTATCAGCTGGACAGTTGGAAGCATATTGGCTGATGCAGGTAACCTGTTCCTTTGTTACATTAAACATTGATTATTTGTGAATGCCTGTCTCAGCTCATTCTTTAAAAAGACTATAAAATTGGTGACGAAGGTGGGATGCCATTCTGAGAGCTGAGGAATTACTAGAGGCGAAAATACCTCAGGAAAGACAAGATGACATCTATTCCATCATTCCTGTGTTTCCACCCACTGTCAGAAACTTGGGATTCTTACATAAATCATTTTGATTGTTTCCTAGATGCTGCTGATTTGTCTGAGATTTCAAACCACAGGAAAAAAGCGTATTTTCTAAGCTTTTGTGAGGCTGTGGTTTTTGATACCGCCACAGCACTGTTGGCACCTCAGACTGTTAAAGCGGTATCCTGGGAAGAACTTCTAAGTAATCATTACTCGCCTAAGCCATCTAGGATTGCGAAGTGGCACACATTCAGAAGAAGAGTACAGCTGAAGGGGAGACCATCAGTACCTACATGGCTGCCCTCCAAAAAGTGATGCTACATTGTGGTTTCCGGGATCTCGAGGATCAGTTGCTTGATCAATTAGTATGTGGTGTGCGAGATCTCAGGCTTCAAAGACACCTGCTTGCCAAGGGTGACCTAACTCTTAAGATGGCTGTTGAGAAGACTAAAGCCGCAGAAATGTCCATTTTCTTCGCTAGCCGAGATACAAGGCTTAATAGCAATGCTGGAACCAAACCGAGTGCTGCTGTGCATTACGATGACATTTTCCCAAACGAAATTTTTGAATCTGGTGAAGATGTAAATTGCCTCAGAGGGCAGCCTCCACCTCAAAGGAAGAATTGGATTCCTGGTAACAAACCTATGCATCCACAAACAACCAGTATGAGTTGCAGTGGTAATTATTAAAGATCCACATGTCGATTTAGAAATGTAATTTGTTTAAAATGCCAGAGAAAGGGATACTTAGTTAGACTTTGCAAATCTGGCAGAAATTTTAATCAACAATACCAGCCTCAAATTAGACCACAAAAACAGAAAGAAGAATGTTTTACTATTACTAGAGCTTCTTATAATTCTAAGTCACCAAACAATTTTTCTGACCAGACATATACTAATAAAATTCATGTCACTGTCACTTTAGAAGGAAAGCAGTGCCCGATTGAAGTTGATACCGGCTCATCTCTATCCATTGTGTCCTGGGGCACTTTAAAGAGGTTAGTTCCTACCATCTCAAAGAAACTACTCCAGTCATGCAAACTGTCCCTCAAAGACTACCAAGGGCGCTCTATTCCAGTAATTGGCACAGGCAAGTTTGGTATCCAATTTCAAAATTTTGAGAGACTACTTCCTCTCACAGTAGTAAAGGTACCTTACCTAGCTTACTAGAGTTAGACAGGTTTCAATCTTTGGGACTAAAAGTAGCTGGAATACATTCCATTCAAGATCAGGATATACAAATCTTACTAAATAACTTTAAAGATGTGTTTAGTGATGAATTAGGTCAATATGTAGGAACTCCAATCTCATTTACCTTGGATATAGCACCCATTAGGTTAAAAACTAGAAGAGTTCCTTTTGCATTAAGACCTAAAGTTGATGCAGAATTAGATAAATAGCCCAAGGGATTCTAGAACCCACAAATTTTGCAAAATGGGAAACCGCTATGTGACACCCGTGAAGCATGATGGTTCTATAAGGATTTGTGCTGATTATAAAAGTACCATAAATAAGGCCTTGCAAACCAATGCAAACCCAGTGCCAATAATTCAACATCTGTTGCACTCACTGGGAAAGGTTTCTATTTTTGCAAAACTTGATATGGCCCAAGCCTATCAACAGTTACCTGTTGACAACTTTACAGCGGAGGCACAAACAGTTGTCACCCATCATGGTGCTTTCAAATATACAAGATTACAATTTGGAGTTTCAGTTGCACCATGGTTATTTCAATGCCTTGTAGAGATACTACTTCAAGGCACCCCAGGGATAGTGCCCTACTTCAATGATGTTCTTATTTCTGCATGCAACAAATAATAACTTTTCAAACTCCCCAGAAGGGTCCTAGCCTGTTTTAAAACAGCAGGCCTTAAACTGAAGAAAAACAAATACAAATTTGCAGTCAGCCAAGTAAATTTTTGGGGATACCACAAATCTACTTGGCTGACTGCAAATTTGCATTTGTTTTTCTTCAATTTAAGGCCTGCTGTTCTAAACATGCTAAGACCATAAAGGTATTCATCCCATTGAATCAAAGGTAAGAGCTATTAAGGATGCCCCAACACCATTTAACAAGACTAAACTGCAGGCATTTTTGGGACGCCTAAATTTCTGTAGCTCTTTTCTCCATCATAAGGCTTCTGTGGCGGAATCGTTACATAGATTATTGGATGCGAATGCTTCTTGGACATGGGGGCCCAAAGAGAACTTTTCTTTCAATGCTGCAAAAACTTTGTTGTCATCTGACAATGTGTTAATACAATTTGACAGGGATTTACCTTTGGTACTATGCTGTGATGCATCCCCTTTCAGGATAGGCGCTGTTCTAGCACACAAATTGCCAAATGGCCGGGAAGCGCTGATAGCATATTTTTCAAGGACTTTATCAAGAACTGAGAGATATTATGCTCAGATTGATAAGGAAGCCCTAGCAGCAGTCGTTTCCATTAAAAAATTTCATGAATTTCTCTACGGTCACCATTTTCAGCTTGTGACTGATCACAAACCTTTATTAGGTATTTTGTCTGGAGATCGTCAAAGCCCTACAGTACTATTTCCAAGAATGACTATGTGAACAATATTCCTTGCTGACTACTAATATACATTAATACATAGAGCTGGAAAACACCTTAGTTACGTGGATGCTTTAAGCCACTGTCCCTTGCCAACCCATGATCGACTCCACAACATCATCAACAATGTTTTTATTGGATGATCAACAATTGTCTTTGACTGCCGCAGATATCGCTCAATTTTCATCAAAAGACCAGGTAACATTGCAGGTTTTGGACTGGGTGAGAAGGGGGTGCCCTGAAGGAAAATTAGACACCAAATTCTTACCTTTCAGAGCCAGGCAGTATGAGGTGTCCACCCAGCAAGGGTGTTTATTATGGGGCTGCCGTGTCATTGTCCCTAGCATATTAAGGCCTGGAATAATTGACAGTTTACATGAGGGACATCCAGGTATTGCCAAAATGAACGCACTGGCAAGGAGCTACGTTTGGTGGCCAGGCATAGATGCAGACATAACCACTAAGGTCAGAACCTGCCAAGCATGTCAGCTATCGAGACCAGCCCCACCAGCTGCCAATCCAGGGGAATGGGAATTGACTAAGACCACATAGATTTGGCGGGTTCTTTCCATGGCCGTATATTCCTAATTGTAGTAGACTCTTATTACAAATCAGTTGAGTTGACCCTCATGCATACTACTACTTCAGAAGCTGTCATAAAAGCATTGTTTGCAACCCATGGGTTTCTGGATGTTCTTGTTTCAGACAATGGTCCTCAATTTGCATCAGCTAATTTTGAATTGTTTCTAGCTAAGAAGGGAGTCCGGCATGCTCTGACAGCCTCTTATCATCTGGCAGCAAATGGACAGACTGAGAGGGCCATAAGGGCAGCCAAGGAAGTTTTAGGCAGACTCGAGGGAGAAAATCGGCACTCAAAATTAGCCACATATTTACTGTCACAACATATCACCCCAACTTGGTAACGAATCATTCTCTAGCAGAGCTATTAATGAGAAGGAGGCTTAGGAATAATTTAGATAGGCTCCACCTGAGCTATGCGCCTTCAATCCCCTTAGATTCTTTTAGCCGAGTGAGATTAACGGTAAACGACTCTGTCTATACTAGAAATTTTGGGGGTAATCCTCTTTGGCTTCCAGGGCAAGTGGTGGCTGTCACGGGGCCCAGGTCTTATAGAATTAGTTTACAGGATGGCAAATTATGGCACCGCCATATTGACCAATTGAGAGGTCTTTGGAGCTCATCCCCAAGTAACTCAGAGGGGAATGAGCAAACAGAGGGAATGCATTGTGAAAATGATGAACCAGAGCTTGAGATGACGATGAGCAATGAACGTGCGAAAACCAACCTACCGTATGAAAAACTCCAGAGAGATTCCAAGTCAATTTTGTCAAGAAGTCCAGCGCCGCCTCTACCGAGGATTTTGGTGACAGCAGATCCTTTCCAGCTGGCTGAAAACACTGAACTGCACAGGTCGGGGCAAGAGAAATGACGCCCCACCTATTTAAAAGACTACACATGCTCCTAGCCGGGGGGGGGGGGGAAGGAGTACTGCGTTCTATAGAAGTTCCCTTGTTGGTCCGTGTTTTAAGCAGGAGTTTTGTGTGTTTCTATTGGCTGAACCGTCTGACAGTGAACTATAAAAGGGAGCTGTCAGATGGTATCAGCTGTTACCTGTCAGCTGGCCAGTCAGAAGCATATTGGCTGACATGGGTAACCTGTTCCTTTGTTACATTAAACATTGATCATTTGTGAATGCTTGTCTCAGCTCATTCTTTAGAAAGACTATAAAACAAACAACCTACTTTCTAACAAACAGTTTGGTTTCAGGAAAAAATTGTCTTATAATCTGCAACTCCTACACTGCAGAAACATTTGAATCACACATCTAGACAAGGGTAAAGCAATAGACGCAATTTACATAGACTTCTTCAAAGCCTTTGATTCAGTGGTGCATGACAAACTATTACTGAAACTTAGTTCTTACAGCATTTCCGGACCCCTGTACAAGTGGATAGCCACGTTCCTGTCAAACAGGCAACAAATGGTCAAAATAGGGAAAGTCCTATCAAATCCAGCACCAGTTAATAGTGGTACTCCCAAGGCAGTGTCTTAGGACCCACACTCTTTCTGCTTTACATCAATGACCTATGTGACAACATTAAAAATAGCTGCATCCTCTTTGTCGATGACGTAAAATTATTCAACATCACCGACAATGTTACAAAGTGACCTTGACTATGTGTCAGAATGGTCACGCAATTGGCAACT
Organism: Bungarus multicinctus; assembly: GCA_023653725.1. Classification (NCBI taxonomy): domain Eukaryota; kingdom Metazoa; phylum Chordata; class Lepidosauria; order Squamata; family Elapidae; genus Bungarus; species Bungarus multicinctus. The sequence continues at coordinate 43,112,395 of CM042840.1, forward strand.
TCAAATTTCAACTAACAAATGCTCTGTCCTACACATTGGCCAAAAAAACCAGAACACCAAATACAAGTTAGGAGGAAACAATTTCGTAGATGACCCTCATTCAGTCAAGGACCTAGGAGTACTTATTTCAAATGATTTAAGCCCCAGAGTTCACTGTAATAGCATTGCCAAAAAGGTTTTAAGAGTTGTTAACCATATTTTGTTAAGCTTCTTCTCCAGCAACATTGAATTGTTAACTAGGGCATACAAAACCTTTTCCAGACCAGTTTTCGAATACAGCTCGTCCACCTGGAACCCGCACTGCATATCGGACATTTACATAATTGAGCGAGTTCAGAAGTATTTCTTGAGAAATGTATTCCACTCCTCCACTCACAATAGAATTCCTTAGGCCTCCAGGCTCAAAATTTTGAGCCTGGACAATCTAGAACTGTGCCACCTGTGGTCCGATCTAAGCATAGTACACAAAATTGTCTGTTATAATCTCTTACCTGTCAATGACTTCTTCAGCCTCAGTCACAATAATACACAGGCAAACAACTGATACAAACTCAAGGTAAACTGTTCCAAACTTGATTGCAGAATATACGACTTTAGCAAAAGTATGGTCAACGTCTGGAACTCTCTACCCAACTCCATTGTTACAGCCTCAGACCCTCACAGCTTCAATCTCAAATTGTCTACCATGGACCTCGCCCCATTCCAAAGTGGTCCTTAAAGGGGGCGTGCATAAGCGCATCAGCGTGCCTACTGCCCCTGTCTTACTGTCCCCATTTATCTGTATTTACTTCCTTTGTTCTTGTTTATGTTCATACTTATACTTGTTATCTTGCACATGTTTGACAAACAAACAAATAAATAAAAATAATAATTACCAGTAAAATAAGTCCCCTTTTTGTAAAATTAATTTATCTGCAACTGCATATATAATTTATAATTTTTTCTCAAATTACATATACATGGCTGGCAAAAAATGGTGAAATAGGGAAGGGGATATGTGATAGAAGATATGAGTAGCATTTTTAAGGAAAGAGAAGAACAAAACCTGAAGGAGACAAAAGCAAAGGAAACAGACAGACAGTGCAAAAGAAGAAAGAAAGTGCAACAGAGATTTTGCTGAGCTGAACAAAATCAATTTTACCTATTCCTATTTTGTAATAAATCTCATCAAATATAATAACTCTTATGTAAGTCCTGTTTAATTTTTAAGAAATTCTACAGCAGATCTGCTCTATCCAAAATAAAGCAAAAATAAAGTATGCTAGCCTGATTCCTTCACTTAATCCCTCCATGTATATAAGCTCAGAAATTTGTTATGGATTGCTTGGTAAGGAAAAAAGTTGCCACTAAATCTTCTATACCACTGAATATGAGATCTCTAAAAAATCTACCTACAAGCAAAATAAATATATAGTTTTGTATTATTATTATTATTAGGATTTTGGATATTAGTGTTTCCAAAGCCATATCACTGGAGTATAGATTTCTTTTTTTGAATTAAGATTGGAGAAACACTTCATATGCATATACTTATTGTTTTTGAACAATTCCCACAAAAACAGTGTTAAGTGCAGTTAATCATTTCTTGTGACATGTCATCCACAGTCAATAATGTATAATCACAAATATGTAGCTTGGACAACAAGAATGATTCAGGAATTACATCTGGACCACCTATAGCACAGAAATGTCTTCAAAAGTCTTCTGTTATTAAAATATGAATATATCATGCAATTTTATTCCATTTATAGATTACATAACATTTGAAAACAGATTTTTATTGGAAATCAGTGTTTTAAGCAAAGTCTGACAGATAAATCCATACATGCATATATTCATACATACAATAAATGTAAGATATAGTATCTTATATTCACAAATTTATTCAAAGGAAAATAATCTTGGAATATAACTTGTATTCAGCATACCTTTTAAAAAGATGTCGATTTCTTTCCATACTAAAAAGAAATCTCAGGGCTCTGAATGCATAACACTAGATGAGAAAAATACATAGAAATAATTCCATACAGGATTGAAAGCCACATTTGATTTCTTTTGTCTAAAGATTCAATGCCAGTAACAAACTAAAAGCCTGAACAAATTTTACATTAATAGAATAATATTGTAATACTAGAAGAATATGAATTTTAGTATTGCAGAATGGCTTATGAAACTATTAGCAATGTTTTGGGTTTTCTAGTCTTATATATTCTTATTAAGGAGCGAGGCATTTTTCTTAAGTATCTTGCTCTTTATTCAAAAGGCAATAAATAAATTCATAATAACCTACATTATTTCTGTTTCAAAACTTTTCCAATATTTTAAGTGAAAATCCATAAATAAATAAAAAGGATTACCTGTAATAAATTAGCCTTTGCTATATTCCTTTGCTTATTAGATAAAAGCAGCTTTGCTATTGTATATACTCCATTCTCCTAAAAAGTATATATGGAGGAATATTTCAGAGAACAATCAAATATTTAGTAATAAAAAATTCCTAATAGTCTGTCAGATTCACATGAGGAATTTATTGTCTATTGCAAAATTATCAGCAAAGACAGATACTTTTCATTTTGCAGCATGACCTTCAAGTTAAACAGGCTTTAGCTGACACATTTGCTCTTTAAGAAACATTCTTGTTCTCTATATAACAGTTAGCCCTGATAAGGCAGCTATGCTGAGGCAGATATTAATAGCATGCCTTCTGTAATGCAAATTACCCGCAGTGCTTTAATTATAAAATGATTAAGTGGCAAATAGGCCCTCCAGTCCTTATATGAGTGCACAGCAGTATATTTTTAATCAATACTATTTCTGTTCAAAAAAAGTGCATTATATAAGTACAAATAAAAAGTTTAACCTCAAAGGTACTTAAAGGTATTTAAAGACTTCTTACCTGTACTACTTGATGGGCATTGTTGTCATTAAGGACCAGTTCAGTAACTGCAGCACAACAGGCTAAAATAAATCACCAAAAAATTATCTTACCCTGCTCCTATACATGAAAGTATTTATCAGTTGTGTGCTTTTTGAGTTTTAAAATAATATTTTAAGTTAATTCACTAATCCTTTTACATTTAACACTTTATGTAATCTGGAGAACACAACACACTGAGGAAAATAAAATGTCTATGATTCCATACCCACCTTGCTATATGGGACAGTCAGCATATGTAGTATATCTGTAACAGAACCTACTGAATTTATTATTTAATTGATCAATCGGTCTTTGATTACCATTTAATGCATTGTTTAGGCTAGTGGTTCCCAAAGTGGGCGGTAGGATGTCTTAGGGGGTGCTAAGAGGCAAAGGGGCCGGCAGGGGGGCGCTAAGAGGTGGCAGGGAGGCGCTGGAGGTGGCCCCCTCGCTGGGCACAATTCAGGGATGAGAAAATATCCCTCCGCCACCACATTCAAGGCAAGGCACCGCAGGACCACTCCATTGACTTGCACGCTCTGGTGCAAGAGGCTCAATGGGATAAGCCTGTGGGGCCTCATCCCAAATGCAGCGTTGGGAAAGGAGAGCAAAGCCAGAGTGGCTTTGCTCTCCTTTTCAAATATCCTGCTGCCACGACATTTGGGGCGAGGCCCCGCAGGATCACCCCATTGAGCCTCTTGCACAGAGGGATCTGCCCAAGAAAATCCAAACGGAGCAGTGCACCAAGTCAATGGGGTGAGCCTGAGAGAGAGAGAGAGAAGAAGAGAAAGAGAAAAGGGACAGAAAGAAAATGGGACAAAGAAAGGGGGTAATGGAAGGAAGGGACAGAAAGAAAAAGAAATAAAGAGGGAGGGAAAGAGAGAGGGAGGGAGGGAGGAAAAATATAATGAGTTATCTATTCTAGTCCAATCACCTGCTCAGCAGGGTTAGAAGGGAGTGTGTGTGTGTGCGTGTGTGTGTGCGCGCGCATGCGTATTCTCCTTGTACTTTACCAGTACATTTTGGTTTTGCCTTCTTCAGAATTGGCACTGTAATACATTGGGGAAAAGTAATTTTTTAGGGTGGAGGTCTGGTCCAATGGATCCTATTTAAAGTTTCAACAAAATGTGAGAGTTTCCTGATAGTCTTGGCCATGTTTCGTCCACAAAACTTTTAATTAATAGAAGCCAAAGATGTTTCAATATGCTGGCAAAGATGTTTCAGTGTGGAACAGGGCCTCTAAACTAGGCCTCATTTCAATCTGATACATCAGGTCTCTCTCTCTCCCTCTCTCCCTCTCCCCCCTCCATCCCTCCATTCCCCCTTCTTTCTTTGTCCCTTTTTCTTTCTTTCCCTTTTCTCTTTATTTTCTTCCTTTTTTCTTTCTCTCTTTCCCTCTCCCAGGCTCACCCCACTGATTTGGTACACCACTCCGCTCGGACTTGCTTGGGCATGTCCCTCCAGTGCAGCAGGCTCAATAGGGTGGACCTGTGGGGCTGGCACCTAAAACGCGGCAGTGGCGGCGCGTTTGAAAAGTAGAGCAAAGCCAGAGGTCGGAAATTTTTGCTGCAAAGAATCACAAAAGCTTCTGGGCCGTGCACAAGAACGGACACACATGTCAATGCAATTCAGCAATATAAAATAAAGAAATACAAATAAAACAAATCAACAAGAATCGGCAAAGCATCTCTGATTAGATTCTATTCACTACTAGTCCAATGACCTGCTCCAGCAGGGTTAGAAGGGAGTGTGTGTGTGTGTGTGTGTAATGTGTGTGTGTGTGTGTGTGTACATGGCTGTCAAAACTCCAAAAACAGGTCAAGTAGTTCTGGGAGGCCAGTCATAAATTAGAACACTTGCTCTAAGCAACCGGCCATTAAGTGAAGACCACTTGTATTTGGTTTGCCAGTCACTAAACCACACCCACCCAGTCATGTGACCAGCAAGCTACACCCACCCAGTCACGTGACTAGCAAACCACACCCTCAAATTAAGCCACGCCCACAGAAATTTGAATCCCGCCCCAGGGTGGGGGGCATTGAGGATGAGTTTGTAGCACCAAGGGGGCGGTGGACTGAAAAAGTTTGGGAACCACTGGTTTAGGCACAGATAACTTCATTCATATCAGGGGTGAGCTTCAAAAATTTTAACAAGGGGTTCTCTGTTCGGTTGCTGGGTGGACATGGCCATGGTGGGCATGGCCTAGTTGACCTCCTGCACCACTGTGGAGGGGGCTTTTTTGCCCTCCCTGGGCTCTGGAGGCTTTCCTCGAGCCTCCAGGAGGGCGAAAATGGCTTCCACGGGCTCTTGAAACTCTCTGAAAGCCAGAAACAGGCCCATTTCCGGCCTTCCCGAACTTCCAAGAGGCCCATTTTTCACCCTCCTCAAGCCTCAGCATGCACCCTGCACTTACCTCCATCCAAAACGGGCCACATGGGGACTCCTGGGAGGGGTCAGCCTGAAGTGGGATTTGGGGGTTCTCCAAACTGCACAGAATCTTAATTAGGGGCTTTCCCAAACCCCTGCGAACCCCCAGCAGCCACCCTGATTCATATAAATCATCGTAGGACTACTGTACCTGCTTGAAGAGAAAATGTATTTTCTTGTATTTCATGAGGGTTTAACTCTTCTGATAAATGAAGCTGCTGGATTCTCCCAGCTATGTTTGCACTAGATAAACTCCCAATGGAAGAATAATCCAAAAACAGACTTCGTTCCCTAGAAAAATACAAGAAACAATCTGCATATATCTCTAAGTTTATCGGCAATTAGAATCATGAATGCTTATGTTCTGTGCATCCTTGCAGATTATGAGTCAGTATGATGTAGTGGTTAAGGTACTGAATTAATACTGGCAAGACCATGGTTCATGTCCCTAGTCAGTATGAAAGTTCATAGGGTCTGTTAGAGCCAGAGCGGGCTGCTAACAAGGTTTGCCATCCTTGCATGATTCGGAAATGCAAGAAACAGAAGAATGGCCAATCAGAGCCTGGAGTGGCTGTAATATGAGCTGAGCACCAATGTGGATCTCTTGCCAACCCATCACAATCTGGACTGGAATTTTTAAAGTTAACTCCAGAATGGGCAGGAGCAGCACACAAGGCAAATAGCTTAATCTACCGTGGGAATTGTCCTAAAAATCCTTCTCCAAAGCAAGACTAACCATGGAGTCCATGGGACTGTAGGGCTCTCTGAAACAGACATCCCGAGTTATTTATTTATTTTATTACACTTTTATACCGCCCCCTCTCCCAAAAAAGGGACTCGGGGCGGTTTACAGCCAAGATAAAACGACATAAATAGTAAAAACTTTAAAAGAAATTTAAAAGAAATTAAATAGTGGCTGGAATAATATTATAAAAGCAGAATAAAAAGGGGTAAAAAAGTTTAAAATATCCAAAATTTCAAACCCTAATAATTAATACTAGGCCAGACCGGCCTGTTGGAAAAGATGTATCTTTAATGCGCACCGGTCAGTAATGGTCCGCATCTCCGGAGGTAATTCATTCCAGTGGGAGGGAGCCCCTGAAGAGAAGGCCCGCACCCTCGGGGCCGCCAGCCGGCATCGTCCAGCTGACGGCACCTCAAGGAGGCCCACCCCGTGAGAGCGCACTGGCCAGCGGGAGGCCGATGGTGGCAGCAGGCAGTCCCGTAAGTACCCAGGTCCCAAGCCATGGAGCGCTTTAAAGGTGACCACCAACACCTTGAATCGCACCCGGAAGGCCACTGGAAGCCAATGCAGCTCACGCAGGAGTGGTGTAACATGGGAACTCTGAGGAAAACAGCAATTCTAAAGAAAAAAGGAGTTGAACTCTATAGAATAAGATTTAGTTACATATGTATGGCAAGTCCCAATATAGGATTTATCTGGTCAGATACTGTCTCCTGTTGGTTTGTATAAGTAATGAACATTCTATATAGATTTATTTAATAAGTTCTGGTTCATTGATCTCTTCCCCCTAAATAAATTGCTATATAGATACTTCATGAAATTTATATTTACATTTCTATAAAACAATATCATTCAAAGACAAACATATGTTAATAGGAATTGATTTTCACATGAAATCAAACTGAATTCATTGAGGAAAAAGTACCTTGGAAGTTTGTATATGAGCGTACACATTCTCTCTGCTGTTACTATAGATACATTCAGAACCCTACCCTTGCAAAATATGAAGGAGCTGTTTGATTCCACCCCAAATTCGAATTTCAACACTGGTATCAGGATCTTCGCAAATCTGTACAAGAATCCAAACTATACTCCAGAGTAGTTTTAGATCATCAGAATGGAGCAGACTAAGCAAAATAGGCACTCCTTCATACAACTTGATTTGTTCCTTGACTTGTGATTCCACACAAAGGAGGCGGAGTAATTCTGCTGTCAATCTGCAAAAAAAACCCCAGCAAACATTCTTAATTCAGTAGTTACAGTTAGCATGCCTGCTAAATTATATAAATTCTCAATTTTGGCCTTCTTTCTCAATGTAACAAAGAGAGAGTAATGCATTTTATTTAGCATCCTAAAAGAGAGTCACACATATCTTGGAACCATATTGTTCAAGAGAGCAGGTATATTGCAACACAGTAAACTAGTTTCTGTGTTAAGATGATACTATTTAATAGACGGAACTAAGAGAACCTCTACCCTACTTGATTATATCAGATGGGAAGAAAAAGCTGGAAATTTCAAATATATATATCTATAATTTCAAATTTCTATATCTGTGATGGCGAACCTATGGCACGTGTTCTGGAAGTGGCACACAGAGCCATCTCTTTGGGCATACCAGCCGTCGCCCGTGCTCTTTCAGGTTCTGGCCTGTGCATGCTGAGCTTCTGGTTTCCAGCATTCCTGCCAGGCATGCCAGGGAGCTGTTCTTCCGGTTTTTACTCATGTGTGCGTGCATGTGCTCCTGTTTTGGCATTCGATGCCAAAAAGGTTCACCACCACTGCTCTATATCATGAAGAATTTAACAGTAATAACCAGCAGCTTGAATTGCATCCAGAAACCACTAGTAAAACTTCTCCAGAGATCTTGGGGAGGGTGGTTATGGACTCCCCTTCAGTTACATTTGGTTTTACAACTAAGTATCTTGTTCTTCTAGTCAGCCAAAATTTCTTTTTATATGTACTATTTTTTTTAATCTGTAAGCCACACAGGGTTATTAAAGAATCAGGTAGCTCATAATCAAATGGATGGATAGATGAATGGATGGATGGATATAGATAGGTATACACATAAGAGAGATGGATTTAAAGATGGAGAGAGATTCCATCTGTCTTTTTCTCTAATATAGGTATCATATGACTATGACCACAACTAGGACCAGAATTTCTGTTGTAAAATGAAGTGATTGTTAAATAAGTTGTGCCTGATTTTACAACTTTTTTGCTACAGTTGTTAAAATAATCACATGGTTATGAAGCAAATCCAGCTTCACCCACTGAGTTAGCTTTTCAGAATCTGGCTGTAAAGTTGTAATCACATAATCCCAGGATGCAACAATGATTGTAAATACATGTCAATTAGCAAGGAGTTGAATTTTGATCTTGTGACCATGGGGATCCTGCAATGATTGTAAGTGTGAGTACAAGTTATAAATCACTTTTTTCAGTGCCATTATAATTCAGAATGGCGCTAAATATAAATCAAGGACTACCTGTAAAGAAATTAATCTAAAAATACTACTTTATACAGTATTAACCTATTCTTAACACAGCCAACTTAGTAACTGCTTGTTATAATGCTCAACTGAAACAACTCTAAGCTGTTTTAAGCACTTATATAATCAGAAGCAGTCACAGGAATGGAGGCTCTTGTCAAACTGATAAAAGCAATGTCAAGAAGTCATTATGAAATGGTGCCTGTTTTGTACATCTGTGCAGTATCACAATGCATGTACAAAAAAGGCAGAAACACAGAATGCAGCTTTTCCCATTATTTCTAAGATTGACTAATCTTATTACGGTTTTCAGATTCTTATTTACAGTAAAAACATTCAAATGTGTCCTGGGGAAAAGTAGAAACAGCATCAGAAGCCTTTGATAGCATTTAAAGGCCAATCCCATATAAGGGATATTGTAGTAATCCAGATAGGAAGTCAGAGGGGTTTGAGGGCCTGGAGAAAAACCTCCCAGTCTAAGAATGAAAGCAATTGTCAGGTCTTGCCTCTCCAATCTTACCAAGAAAGCAGGAGTCTTGCAGTTGTTCCAAAAGGAGCTTTTACTGAAAAGCTTGTGATAGCAGGTAGGAACTAAATTCCTGCTTAAAAACAGCAATTTAAAGCAGTACAAACAAAGCCCTTCCCACAGTACTGCAATACAGGAAACAGAAACAGAAACTCATAGTCCAGCAATGTAGGAAACAGAAACGGAAACTTCATATAGAGATCTCTCCAAACAGGAAATAGAAACAGAAAATTCAGATAGAGATCCCTCCAATCCTTCCCACTCCCACCAGAAATATATGGGACCTGACATGCCACCTCCCTAGAAAAACAGGAAATCCACCAGAAAGAAAATAAAAAGAGGGAAGGGGAGACAAAGAAAACATAAAATCAGCATATTTTTTGTCAAGGTACAATTGATGAAATATATGTATTAATTTAGGGGCATGCATATGTTTGTGAACCCATTCACTGTGTGAAAAGGGAAAGTTTCCAAGCCACCTGGTACTGAGTGGCTCTGCAAAATTTCATAAAGTCTAGAATTCCTTGACCTTCAAAATGTTGTTTGCCCTCTACCATAATAGGGGGTGGAAAAGGGGTAGTAGCCAGACGAAGGTTAGAGGTGACTTCAGACTTCAGCAAGCTATGTGGAAAACAGGCTGGACTTGCCGTAATGGAATTAGGGAGTTCCTAATTCCACCATGACAGGGTTAATAATAATATGAACTATGGGGAAAGGCCCAATGTATTTAGGGCCCAGCTTTTTAAACTGCTGCAAAGATTTTAGAAACTTGGTGAGAAGGTAAACTGTTCCTCACTTTGTAAAGTCTAGGTTCTATTGGTTTTTTGTCTGTTTATGCTTTATAGGCAATCTTAGCTTCATGCAAGGCTTTGTAGACCATTGGCCAAATGGTTTGCAAATGACCAACCCACTGTTTCAAGGAGGGGATTTCTGGTTTATGTGAGGGTAACTCAGGCACAGCATTAAATTCTTGCCCTGTGGCCACTCTGAATGGAGTAAAACCTGTGCTGGTGTGAACTGCATTAATATAAGCCACTTCTGCAAAGGCAATAGCTCGGTCCAGTTGTCCTGCTGTTAGTTAATAAAACAATGCAGCTACTATTCCAGAACTGAGTTTATTTGATCTGTGGTCCTGTTTATTTCCCTGTTCGGTTCCAAGTAGATCCAAAAAGGCTTTCCAGAACTTGGATATGAATTAGACCCCTCTGTCTGAAATAATACGTTTTGGGCCCCATGCAAGCGGTATATGTGGACCAAAAACAGCTTGGTCATAGGGATCTTTTGGCATGGGATGAAGTGACAAAAGCTTTGACAAAAGGTCTGTGACAACCCAGATCACTGTGTTTCCAGAACTCTCGGGCAATTCTATAATAAAATCCATGGAGAGAGATCTGAAGGGTCGGCCACTGGCTGCAGTAGACCGGGGGTTTTCCGCTGCCTGCATTTAGCAGCAGAGCAAATGGGATAGCTTGCTACATAGCTTTCTATGTCTTGTTTTTAATGAGGGCCACCAGAATTGTCATTTCAATAAATGTAACATTTTTACAAAACCAAAGTGACCAGCTAATTTGGAGATGTGACAAGCTTGCATAGCTTTCAGCCTTTCTCTAGCTGGGACATATAGCTTATTTCCTACCCAAGCTAACCCATCTTTTATTATGCAAGTATGTCCGTGGGCACTAAATCACTCATCTGTTTCCAAGGCCTTTTTGAATTCTGTGGTATTGTCTAAGGTGGAGAGGTCATTCTTTGTCTGAGAGCATGTGACAACCTTAGCCATTAATTGGGAGGCTGGGAGCATGGACTTAATTACTTCCACCTTGACACTATTGTATTGTGATAGCTTGGACAAGACATCTGCCAAAAGGTTTTTCCCTCCCAGTAAATACTTCAAAGTGAAATTAAAGTGTTGGAAGTACTGTACCCATTGGATCTGTTTTGGGGACATTTTCTGTGGGGTTTTGAGTGCTTCCAAATTCTTGTGGTCAGTCCATACTTGGAAAGTATTTTGCTTCCTTCTAAGAAATATCTCCAAGTTAAGAGTGCCCACCTGACTGCAAAAGCCTCTTTTTCCCATATTGTCCATCTCTGTTCAGTTAATTTCCTAGAGGTGTATGCACATGGTTGTAATTTGCCCTTTTCATTCTCTTGGAGTAAAATCTCACTGACTGCCACATCACTAGCATTGGCCTGGATTACAAATGGTTTCTCTGCGCCTGAGTGTTTTAACACAAATTCAGCCAAAAAGAGACTTTTCAGTTTCTCAAATGCCACTTGGCAGTCCATAGTTCACTTCAGTGGTTGGCTAGGTTTTATTTCATTCAAACCCTCTTGGTTTTTAATAGTTTTGTAATTGGCAATGCTATTTGGACAAAAGAAGGGATAAACTGCTGATAAAAGTTAATGAACCCCAGGAAGCTCTGCAATTGCTTGTGAGTGCAGGGAGTTTCCCATTCGAGGACTGCTCTGACTTTTGCAGGGTCCATTTACACCCCTGGTGAGAGATTTGGTACCCTAGGTAATCTATTTTATCTTGGTGAAATTCACATTTGGAGAGTTTGGCAAACAACTTAGCTGCCCTTGGTTTCTTCAAGACCTCCCGCATCAATGTAACATGTTGAGTCTTAGTTTCAAAAATCAAAATATCATCAAGATAAATCAAAACTCCCTTATACAAGTGCTCATGCAGTATCTCATCAATTAGCTGCATGAAAACAGTGGGAGCCCCCAGGAGCACGAATGGCAAAACCTTGAATGGCAAAACTTACCAACGGACAATTAAATGCTGTTTTCCATTCATTCCCCTCCCAGATCCAGCTCCAGTAAAAAGCCTCCCTTAAGTCTAGTTTGGAAAAAAAATTCCCCTTTGCCAAATTGGCCAACATGCCCTTCAATAGGAGTAGGGGATAGAGATTTTCCTTGCAAAAAACATTTAAATTTCTATAATCCACACATAAACATAACAAATCATCCTTTTCCCAGACCAAGACTGAAGTGGCCACTTTGGGTCTCAAGGTTTGATGAACCCACACTCAAGGTTTTTATCTATAAATTGCCGCAATTCATCCAGTTCCCAGGGAGTAATAGCGTAAAGTTTCAGGTTAGATAGTTTGGTCCCTGGTAAAATCTTGATGGCACAGTCTGTAGACTTTGGGGAGAAAGTTCATCGTAGAAAACATCCATCAAATCTTAGTATTCCCTAGGGACACCTGGTAAGGATCCATTTGGCGCAGTCACAGCTACCTCCTCACTCTACGGTATTCCAGTCTGGTGGGATTCTTCATTCCATATTAATTTATTATTAGGGAATTGAAGGGCCCCCTCCGACCAGTCCACCCTTGGGTTCCACTTCTTTAACCAGGTTAGCCCCAGAACTAGGTTCCAGTCCATCCCTGGTGTAGCAATGAAAGCAATGGTTTTGGAGTGATTTGTCATCGTTAGTTCAAGTGGTTCAGTGGCAAACGGGTCCTGCAATGGATCCATTAAGTTGGCAGAATGAAACTGGGGTTTTTAGTGGCCTTAGTTGAATGCCCAGTTCCCTGACCAGGGTTGGGCTTCTCATGCACCCCGAATCCAGCAATACTTTAAGACTCACTTTTCTCCTCATTAATGGAATTAACAGTTCTATAGGGGTTGTAAGGGGTTCGACAAAAGGTCTTCATATTCCCTCTCTGACTGATTGGATTCCTCCCCCAGAGAGGTCAGAGGTCCTTGCACCATAATTGATTCCGGCAGGAAGTCAACAACTGCAGGGTCTTTTGGGAAGTGTCTCTGGAATGAGGTGATGGCTTTTGAGATTTTCCCTCTGACCTGTTTCTCACCCTTCCGGATGGGCATCCTCGCATGGCACTTGGCTGCACAGTGGCCTTCCTTCCCACAATTGAAGCAGGCAGCTGAGTGGGGCGGAGCAGAATGGAGTTTGGTTCCCTCCCTTCTTCCTTCAGGTGAGGATTTCTTCCAGGAGAGACTTGTGCTGTACTGGTTTCAAGCTTGGTCGATTTCAGCTTCCTCAGCCAAGACACACCAGCCATGCAGGCGGACTGAGGCTCCATAGGCAATACAGGCATTGTACGGGTAATTGTTAAGCCTTCTTTGTGTTATGACCTAGACTTCCCAAAATCACAAAACAAACTCCTTATCCCGACAAAACCCCTTTTTATTAGGCTAATGTGAATTCCTATCGTTCACATTCAGCAAAGACCTGGCAAAGTCTTTCAAGGGTGAATTATAACCACAGACCTTCAGGTTTGAGAATGCAACATTGTACAAGGAAATATTTGGCAAGGAGTCTCTGCGAGTCATGAACTAATCTTCACACTAATTAAATGAACTAATTGTCTCCTGCAAACATCATTCCCCTTTCGCTCCTCTTTATTCCCTATTGGAGGGGCCATTCACCATCCACCTGTACCTTTACATTGAGTCGACTTTTGTTCCTTAACTGTTTCCTTCACCTGGCAGCTCTGCACATGTGCACATTGGGAACAGGCTCCAGCTGTTCTGGCTCACTGATCTCTGACTCTGAAGGGAGCTGATAATCATCGGACGGACCTGGCCCCATCTCTGCCTCCAGAGCATTCATCAGAGCCTTTCCCAGAATCCAGGACTGGCACATGTTCTTTCCCAAACCTCCTCACTGTCGAATCTTCCACCAGCTCTGCTGGCTGCTGGTAGGCCACAACATTTTGAACCAACTCATCAGTATTTACTCTGGCCAATCTACATGGCAAGTCAGGTCATAAAACTCTTTGATGACTGGATGGCGCCCCTGTCTGACATGATTTATGTGGTCTCTAGCCTTGCAGTCGGCTAGGGGGTTCTCAAATCTCTGTCTTAGGGCTGTCATGAAGTGGATCAGGTTTTGGAGCTCCGGTGCATCTGCATTATGGAGATTCACCATCCAATGTGCAGCTGATCCTTCTAGAGTCAGTGTGACAACCCTGATTGTGGCCCCTTCTGTATGGAAATCTCTCCCATACTCCTGCATGTAGGTCAGTACATGTGCAAGGAAAAATCCCAGTTGCTGGGGATTCCTGTCAAATTTGACGCCTTCTGTTCTCCCGTTGAGTCGCAGGCCTTGTTTTGCATCGAGATATCTCTTGGGTGGATCTTCTATGGTGGCAATGGGTTAGCCAGTAGCCCCTACGATTTCAGTAGATGCCTCTGGGGTTGGGGATCTCCTTTGTTCATTGGTAGTCTCCTTTTGCACTCCTACCTTGCCTGCAGCGCAAGCTGGGGTGCCCTGGATCCGCATGCCATGGATGGCCTCCCTCATGAGGTTCATAGCTTCTGTCAGGAGTTGGTTGGGCTGGTCTGGGGCTTTTTCCAATTCATCATCATCATAAAGGTCTCCCATCTCCTGCTTCCAGCTGGGTCGGCGGCTCCCACAGGTGAGGGTGACATCCTTGGTTCTGCCACCCCAGCCTTTCTTCTTCCCAATGCCGATGGACCATCTTGGCTTGGCAGTGGAACTTGAGGCAATGTTCTCCTCGATCCAGGCATTGAGGGCCTCCTCTGCTTGCGTTCAGCCTCTTTGTGGTCACTGCCCTGGGCAGACATGGTATGCATAGTCCCTATAGTAGGGCTGTTACCTCTCCGGGTTGACCAGTTTACTGTTCCTGTCTTAGTAAGGTCATGCCTCTCCAATCTTCCCAAGAAAGCAGGACTCCTGAAACAGCAATTGTTCCAAACTGAGTTTTTACTGAAAGGCTTGTGATAGCAAGAGGTCTAGGCAGGTGCTAAATGTTCTCATTTAAAGAACAGCAATTTAAAGCAATGCAAACAAAACCCTTCCCACAGTACTGCAATATAGGAAATGGAAACTCACAGCCCAGCAATGCAGGAAACAGAAACTTCATATAGAAATCTCTCCAAGCAGGAAATAGAAACAGAAAATTTCAGATAGAGATCCCTCCAATCCTTCCTCCTCCCACCAGAATGCCAGCGTCTCAATAGAAATATATGGGATCTGACAGCAATTAATGCAAATCCAAAGGTGAACATGGGCCTTTCTTGCTTTGATTGCTACCTGATCTTCTAGCAAGAACCATGAGTCCAAGAGGATTCCATATTGCAACAGAGTCTGGTTCCACCTAACTCAACAGAATAAAAATGCCCCCAGATAATTGCACAATTCAGTTCCTATAACGTCCACTGGTTCTGCCCAAAAGCTATTATCCAATGTAGAGAGACTGTGAGAAATACAAGACATTCCTCAAGGCAACCCTACAGGTGGATCCCAGTATTACTTCTTCCAAAGTGGGACAAGGTCACCTGAAACAAGTCTTCTGGGCAGACTCTATAATGAATGGGGAAATAATAAAATTTTATTACCTTTACCATCATGATTAGGCTCCAATAATAGCTTTAGAGCATGTTTAATTGTTTTACTCCTTGTTGTTTGCCAGTGACATCCTAAGCATCTCTTAACCTCTTTAGATCCCTTAACTCTTCTGTATAGCACAGAGAGTTCTATTAACTATCAGTGCAAAGAGGTTGCTTAGATGCAATTTAGTTCAAAGACAGAACTATTCTCTCATTCCAAGCAACTATCAAGACTTCGGCTGGATTATACAGTAGACTCCCTGAACAACCCCAAGCTCTCTCTGATAATCCATTTGTCCTTTGGTGTGGACCAATCTAATAGGCCCAGTTTCTCTGCAGAGGAGCGGTTGCTCAAAAGAATGATAGGAGATAACAGGAGAGAAAACAACATTTTATCCAAATCCAGAGCACCTTGCTGCTGTTCTGACATAAAAAACACATAAGGTGAATGACCACTATAACATTGGACCCTGGATGGCTTGGAATAGTCATATGGTTATTATGGTGGCCATAAACCTCTCAGCTATCTGAGACCCGATGCCCAGAGAAGTCAAATGAAGTCCACCCAAGACCATAAACTTGGAGAACTGCACTACCAACCAGCCACAGAGTCAAGAAGCTCAGGCAGCAGATTGCTACACAATATGGTAGCTGGTACAACAACAGCAGTTCTAACTGATGCCATTAGCATTCAACTTAACAAAAGAGTTTTTCATGCAACAATCTGAAGGGAAGTTCTCCTGAATGCTTCGCAAGTATCTGGGATGACCACTGCCACTTCACTGCTTCTACCCTGGCGTTTTGGCTGGTGTTACACCTGGAATACAGCGGGACATCTTAGAAACTGGAATCTGCCTCTCTTATCCCAGCCAGTTCTTGGTAATGAACATCAAGTTGGTCTTTTCATCAATGATCAAGTTGTAAATGAGGGTGGCTTATTGTAGACCAACTTAGTTCAGCAGCAGCACCAATAATGCAGGGCTATTGAAGGCCTGCCATCTAAAGGGCTGGAATGGACCATAGGAACAAAAATATTTTATTTATTACATTGGGATTCTAACATTCAATTAGGAGCTGACAGCACTGCATTTAATATTCCATCCTTCTATTTTTTCTCATAACAATCCTATGAAATTTTGAGGGTTAAAGAGGTCCTAAATCACTCATTGAATTGCTAGGGCTAATAGCACATTTGAAACCAGATCTTTGCATTATCAGTTTAACTCAGTCACTTTTATGGTTAATACTTCCATTAAATATTTCCAATAACTACGGTATCGATATCTCACTATAATGTCAGATTTGGGGATTTCCCTCATATCCTTCAAAACTTATAAGTGAACAACTTCAGAGATAGAATTCTTTGAATGTATATTAACTAAATATCTGGAAATCATCAACACGAAAGTAAATTGACATATGAAAATGACATATCCTACCTTTTAGAGAGCAAATCATATTCATGCAATATCATCAATAAATTTTCGACAACATTCAGCTCACTTATTTTCTCACGACATTCAGGGCTACAATAAAAATATTAGGGAGATTATTTTTGAAAACTGAACTGAATTTTAATATTATCCTAAGTATGTAACTGAATGTATGTTTTCTGAAGTTTCAGAGTCAATAATATATTATTTGCTTTCCTTAAGAGAAATGACATATTGGAGCCACTGAACCACAGCTTCAGCAATTTCCACTCTATTTTCTGGGTTGGCATGAATGAAATTGGGAAAACTATATGCTATCTAATTCTGGAGCAGCTTCTCCATAATGACCTTGTGATTTGTACACACTGAATCTTTAGTATGATTAAAATTGGACTCCTGGTCATGGGTAGAGTCCATAATTTAAATGTTTCATAAAACAGATTACATTATGTCTCTGACACTACTACAGAAATTAAAAAAACATAAGAGAGTTGGTACAGCATGCCTGGTAATGATAGCCTCTCCCTTTAAAAACAAATATATTAGAATACATACACACACACACACACACATACACCTGTTGTCCTTAAGCATGGATCACTGGCTGTCCTAACTGAAAGACAAGGTAGCTAATCCAGAAGTTTGCTTGACTGGCATCTCAATTTTACTTCAACACTAATGATAGGACATTATTCTATTTTATCTCGAGGCTAATCTGGGAAGCTATGACATAGAATAGAATAGAATAGAATAAACTTTATTGTCACTGTACAACGAAACTGTGGATGCACCCCAGCAACTGTTTGCAATACAATAAAACCAAAGCATTTAAAGATAAAAGTAAGAAATATAGAGTATCCACATCTCCATTTGCAATTTGAGAGTATAATATCTACAAATGCACACAAAATATACATCCAACACTGACTGTGATGCTTGCCAAGTGTAATATACAAGAGATGGATTGTACTGTAATATATTATACATCTAAATGGGGTATTGCGGTTTCACATCTTTATACATCTTAATAAGGTAGTAACTTATATTTATTTGCAGTACGGATGGCCCAGGGAAAGAAACTTATTTTGTTAATCTAGTGGTGTGGGATTTAATTGACCTAAAGCACCGTCCAGACGGCAGCAGGTCGAAAAGATAATTGCCAGGGTGTGAGGGATCTCCTATGATGGCCTTGATTTTGCTTTGGCAGCGGGACCTGGCTAAGTCTTCCAGGGAGGGCAGAGGGCAACCAATGATCTTTTGAGCTGTGTTTACCACCCTCTATACAGTTTTTCTGTCCCCAGCTGAGGAACTTGCATACCACACACCCAGATAGTATGTCAGAGTGCTTTCCACAAAGGCTTTATAGAAAGCCAGCAACAGCTTCTTTTCCAGATTGTTTTTCCTGAGGATCCGCAGGAAGTACAGCTGCTGCTTCTTCACTATGGCCTTGGTGTTAGAGGACCAGGAGATATCAGCTGAGATATGAATGCCAAGGAATCTGATCGTAGAGACAGTTTCCACTTGTTCTCCGTTGATGATGAGTGGTCCTGTCCATGTTTCCTGAAGTCCATAATCAATTCTTTTGGTTTTATGGACATTCAGTGACAAATTATTCTGTCAACACCAGACAGACAGGTTCTCTATTTCTGCCCTATATGCCGTCTCATCCTCTCCGGAGATGAGACCAATCACGGTTGTATCGTCTGCAAACTTTATGATGGTGTTTGTTGCGTGGCTTGGTGAGCAGTCAAAGGTGTACAAGGCATATAACAGGGGACTCAAGACACAACCCTGGAGGGAACCAGTACTGAGTGTAATAGTGGAAGAAAGGTTATAGTCTGTCTCTCTGTCTCTCTTTATTGTTTATTTTATTAAATAAGATACTTTACTTTTTTGACTTTTCAACCAATTTTTACCAATTCTGAGTCATAAGGATAATTTATTTATTTATTATTTATTTTATTTAATCGCACTTTTATACCGCTCCCTCTCCCAAAAAGGGACTCGGGGCGGTGTACAGCCTACTAAAAGTATACAATAAATACACAATAAATACGATTAAAAATAAATTAAATAATTAAATCCGGCTGTCTATTCAAAATTTAAGTTAAAAATTAAAACTAATAAAACCCCAATTTAGAATTAATTAAAACCAGAAAACATAGTTACTGGGCCAGGCCGACCTGTTCGAAAAGCAGGGTTTTCACTGCGCGCCGGAAGGTCAGAATATCCGTCATAGCCCGTATCTCCGGGGGGAGATCATTCCATAGGGAGGGAGCTCCCACAGAGAAAGCCCGAACTCTCGGGGCCGCCAGCCGACAACAGTCAGGCGGCGGCACCCCAAGTAGGGCCACCCTGTGGGAGCGTACTGGGCGGCGGGAGGTTGTTGATGGCAGCAGGCGGTCCCGTAAGTAGCCAGGTCCCGAGCCATGGAGCACTTTAAATACCATCAGTACCACCTTGAATCGAATCCGGTAGGCCACAGGAAGCCAGTGCAGCCTGCGGAGAAGTGGTGTTACGTGTGCGCCTCGAGGGGCGCCCACGATCACCCGCGCGGCTGCATTCTGAACTAACTGCAACCTCCGGAGACTCTTCAAGGGGAGCCCCATGTAGAGAGCGTTGCAATAATCCAAGCGGGAGATAACGAGGGCGGAAGTGACTGTGCGAAGTGCGCCCAGATCCAGAAAGGGCCGCAACTGGTAAATCAGACGAATCTGATAAAAAGCCCCCCTGGCGACGGCTGCAATATGTTCTTCCAAAGACAGCCGTACATCCAGGAGGACACCCAAGTTGCGCGCCCTTTCCACGGGGGTCAAAACCTCTCCCCCCACGGCCAGCGAAGGAATAAGCTGGCTGTATCTGGGCGCAGGAAATCACAGCCACTCGGTTTTGGCCGGGTTGAGACGAAGCCTGTTACGACCCATCCAACCCCGCACGGCCTCCAGGCACCGGGTCATCACTTCGACGGCTTCGTTGGGGTGGCCCGGGGTGGAGATGTACAGCTGAGTATCATCAGCGTACTGATGGAACTCCACCCCAAAGCCACGGATGATCTCACCCAGCGGCTTTACATAAATGTTAAACAGCAGGGGCGAGAGCACCGACCCCTGAGGCACCCCACAAAGCAGGGGCCTTGGGGACGATCTCTGCCCCCCCGTTAACACAAATTGCGAGCGGTCGGAGAGGAAAGAGAAGAACCACCGTAATACGGTGCCTCCAACCCTCAACCCCTCCAACCGCTGCAATAAGATACTGTGGTCGACAGTATCAAAAGCCGCCGAGAGATCTAACAGGACCAGGACAGACGAACAACCTCTGTCCCGAGCCCTCCAGAGATCATCAACCAACGCGACCAACGCCGTCTCCGTGCTATGCCCGGGCCTGAAGCCCGATTGGAGGGGGTCAAGATAACTCGCTTCATCCAGGAATCGGGGAAACTGACGGGCCACCACACTCTCTACAACCTTCGCAACAAAGCGAAGGTTGGAGACGGGACGGTAATTTAATAACAGTGCTGGGTCCAGGGACGGTTTCTTGAGGAGGGGCCGCACCACCGCCTCCTTCAAGGCGGTAGGTAGAAGCCCCTCTCTCAAGGAAGCGTTTATAATACCCTGGAACCAGCCTCGTGTCACCTCCCGAGTGGCCAAAACCAGCCAGGAGGGGCACGGGTCCAACAAACAGGTGGTGGCATTCAGTCCCCCCAACACCCTGTCCACGTCTTCTACAGTAACAGGGTCGAACTCAACCCAACTGGCCTCACCGATATCCACCCCCGCCCCCCCGCCCGGAGATGCCCAGCTGGAGTCCAGCTCGTCCCGAATCTGAGCGATTTTATCCTGCAGAAAACTAGAAAACTCCTCAGCCCGTCCCTGTAAGGGATCCTCCCGCGCTTCCCTCTCTAGAAGGGAGCGGGTCACCCTAAACAGGGCGACTGGGCGGTTTTCCGCGGACGCAATAAGGGTGGAGAGGTAAGTCCTCCTCGCCACCTTCATCGCCACTAAATACGTCTTAATATAAGATCGTAGAAGTGTTCGGTCAGATTCAGAACGGCTAGCCCTCCAACTACTCTCTAGGCGTCTTTTCCGGCGCTTCATCTCCCTTAGCTCCTCAGAAAACCAAGGAGCCACTTGGGATCGG
Source organism: Bungarus multicinctus (assembly GCA_023653725.1). NCBI lineage: Eukaryota > Metazoa > Chordata > Lepidosauria > Squamata > Elapidae > Bungarus > Bungarus multicinctus. The sequence goes on from CM042840.1 coordinate 43,133,399, forward strand.
CACCGGGTCAGAGGCCGCAAGGGCACGACCCGGTCAAGGGCCCCAGCCGCCACCCTATCCCAGGCGGCAACCAAGCCCTCAACCGAGTCGTGTGTGAGAGCTTCGGGAAATGGCCCAAGCTCCATCAGGAACCTATCAGGGTCCATCAGGCGCCTGGGGCGGTACCATTTTAATGGCCCCGCCTCCCTGTGGTCAGGGGGTGCGGAACGGAAATCGAGCTTCATGAGCGAGTGATCCGACCATGACAGGGGTTCTACAACTATATCCCCTATACCCAGATCACTCTGCCACTGATCAGAGACGAAAATCAAATCCAAGGTGTGACCTCCCACGTGAGTAGGGTCCCGAATTAACTGGGTCAGGCCCATGGCCGTCATGGAAGCCATGAACTCTTGGGCAATCCCCGAGGTACCGCCAGCAGATGGCAAGTTGAAATCCCCCATGACCATAAGCCTGGGGGTCCCAACCGCCACGCCAGCTATAACCTCAAGGAGCTCAAGCAGGGCCGCTGCCGCATAGCAGGGAGCCAGGTATGCGACCAGCAAGCCCACCTGAACCTTGGAACCGAACTTCACAAAAAGGAGCTCACACCCGGTCGTCTGAGACACAGTGGCTTCCCTCGGACACAGATCCTTCTTAATAACCACCGCAACCCCCCCTCCCCTCCCCTGGGCCCTCGGCCGATGAAAAACCCGAAACCCGGCTGGACACATCTCCACCAGGGGGACTCCCCCCTCCTGGCCCAGCCAGGTCTCGGTAACTCCCACCAGGTCCGCACCCCCCTCACAAATCAGATCATGGATGAGGGGGGCTTTATTAACAACGGACCTGGCGTTACATAACATCAGCCGAAGGCCCAGGGCCCGATTGCTCAAACCCCCTGGGGAACGGGAGATGACAAGGGGGTCGGAGCGCGCCACAGCAAGCAAATAGCGAGGGCGCGCTCCCGACACAAAATATGGCCCCCTACAATCGCCAAATCTGCCCCTCCCGCTCACCGTCTCAATGAATTTAATTTCACCCTCCCCGATGACCCCCCCCATCCTCAATACAGAGCCACCCGGATTCCGACTCTCCCGGCCACGCTCAACCCCCGGCCTGGTCCCAGTCTCTGGCGAGTTGTCCCCCAACTCCCGCCCGGACCTACCTAACCCCCTTAAAAATCTAAGTAAAAATTTATTAAGAAACCCCTCCCTCCTATGTTTCTTAAAACCCCACCATCCCTCCGGATCCCATAATCCATCCTTGAGATGGGCCCTCGAGAGAGTGGAGGGCCATTCCCGAGACAGGGGGACATGTCTCAGGGCCCATAGATCTCTCCTCGAATAAGACAGCGTCCCGGGCAGGATCTTCTCTTGTCGATGACCAGCTTCAAGTCCAGGCCGCCCCTGCCGCCTCCAAACAGGTGAAAATCGTGGGGGCAATCCTCCATCCTCGGCTCCAGCTATAGGGGCAGCTCTCCGACCCTGACTTCGATGACAGCGACGGTCTCCAACATCGGCTGAAACCTTTACAACGGGGGCTGCCCACCCCCCCGGGCCCCCTCACCACCCCTGCCACAGGTGGGGAGGACCCAAGAGGGGGAGAACTCCACACCCCGTCCAGACCGCCGAACATAAAGCCGCCAGACGCCGAGCACAGTCCTCCGGCACATAGTCCTCCAACGCCGCCTCCCCGCGGCACGAGTCGACAGCCACTGCCGCTGGGCGCAGCGTCAGGCCTGCCATGCCGTGGCCTGGGCGCCCACCCCCCCACGGGTCCCCTCACCACCCCTGCCACAGGTGGGGAGGACCCAGGGGGGGAAAAACTCCACGGGCCGCCAAACACCGGGTCATCAGGCGCCAAGCCGCCATACGCTGAGCCGCCGAACGCCGCCGAACGGTAAGCCGCCGAGCCGCCAAACGGCGCCGAACGCCAAGCCGCCGAGCCGCCAAACGGCGGACATAGTCCATTTGGCGCAGCGCCGGGTCCACCACGCCATGGCCCGGACGCTGCCCACCTCCCCACGGGTCCCCTCACCACCCCTGCCACAGGTGGGGAGGACCCGGGGCGGGAGAAGCTCGACGAGCCGCCAAGCGCCGGGCCGTCAGACGCCGAGCCCAAGCCCTCAGAGCCATCGAGAGTCACGCCGCCGGGTGCCGAACGGAGGCCGCCGAACACCACACCGCCAGACGCCGAGCCGCTGGACGCCGAGCACCGTCCTCCAGCAACACACCTCGGCTGCGGGGGCTGCCCACCCCCCCACGGGACCCCTCGCCACCCCTGCCACAGGTGGGGAGGACCCGGGGGGGGAACTCATCGCCCCGTCTGGCTGCCTCGGAGGAGCTCTCCCAGCCGACCTCCTGTCGCCATAATGCCCAGGTCTGTTCCTTAAAGGTTGTTAAGTCTTAAAACAAAATGAGTTGTGTATCTAATGAAAGCAATATATACCAGGTATATATCTGTTATTGGACTGTGGGAGAAAATTGTGGCTTATTGTATTGTATTATATTAACATCAATTTTGCAAGTTCCACTCTTTTATTCCATATTCTGTTAGAAGACAAACTTATAACAGCAAAGATCTGTTATTCAAGACCATTATGTTTTCTTGGTGGTAACCTAAGGTAGCTTGATTTAAGATAGCTATATTTAGCTTTCATTTCTTTTAAATATACCTACTTTAATCCAGATTTGCTCAATCTTTCTATTTTGTAATAGACTTACTAATCTTACTCATGGTAAGTAGAAACAAATTTGGCTCCAAACTCATGAGATGAGTAAATTGTATACATACACATAGCTAAAATATGTAAAAGATAAGCACATGGTGACTTGCAACAGTAATGCTTGATGGTAACATAATTTTTCAAGCCTTTCTACATATAGTTCTTAAGACTGGTCCCATAAAGCACATCCACCCATTATAAAATGTTGCACCAGTCCTTGGCAGTCACACAATTGCATTTTGGACACTTGGCAACTAGTTCACACATGACTGGCTGCAGACATGTGTCCATGATTTGCAATATTTTTATGCTTGTTTGTTAGTGGTTTTAATCAGTTTTCAGTGTTTTTGCTACTTTTCTATTAAAAAAAAATCCATTTGGGAGAGTAGATTGAGGCTTACAATCATATAATTTGCTTAACAACCACATAATTCAGAATGCTCCATGATTTGCTTAAGAGCTGCCATAAAAACAGTCATTAAATTGTGTTCAAGTAAAATGTATGCCTTGACTTATAATCATCACAACTTATGATTGAAATTCCAGTCACAAATGCGGTCATAAATTGAGGATGTCTGTATCTCATTTAAACAATATAGCTAGACCAATACAAATAAATAATTAAACAAATAAGTAAGTAAATAAACAAATGCCCCTCACATTACCCTACACTAATTCAATCATGCATCTTAATAAAGTAATTCTAATTTGTTTCAAATAAGCTGTTTTAGAACGAAGAAAAATAAATACTAGATTCCCTAGAGTTATCTACCGACTTATTTAACTGCATTATTACAATTTAAAGTATGACAAAAGTACATACTAATATAAACAGTATATCCCCCTTGCTCCCTTATAGTAATATTATGCATAGTGCAGAAACAAAATTAGAAATAGAAATCCAAAGAAATTAAAAGGCAAAGTGAACATAGCTTATACCAGTAATATTTAACAGCATATACAACAAACCATTTTCTATACCTTTCCACATTTTCTACTCTTCAAGTCACCTGTGATTCTACCACATTTTTCCATTATTTCATATATTATTTTTCATTCTTTAAAATTGTTATATCTTTCTTCCCTTAGGAAGAAAGTCTTACTACAACTTTTTCCTGTTCCTTTTGACTCGTTCACTTTTCTTTCATTTATTCTTTTGCAATTCAGTCCACATTTCATTGTCTCTACAGGTAATTCTTGATTTAAGCCCTTAATAGGCACTGGAATTTCTATCATAAATCATGATCATCATAAGTCAAGACACCCATGTAACTGACCCCATTTTATTACTTTATTTACAGAGATCATTAAGCAAATGGCATAGTCATTAAGTGAATGCAGTATTTCTAAATGAATGTTGCAGTAATTAAGCAAATCTATGTATTCCTATGGCCATTTTTTGCTAAAAACTATCCAGAATGGTCAGAAATCAGCAAAAATCACAGCAAATCACAGAAAGGTAAATCAGTTGCCAAGCACCCAAAATGCAATCATTTGATGGGAGAGGAAATATATGCAGCTGACTGAACTCTGAAAATAGGTCATACATAGCTTTTGAGGGGTTTGTCGTAACTTTGATCAGTTGATAAGTGACTGTAAAGCTTGGGTTACCTGCATACGACCCAATTATCTCAACATATTTTATTCATACTAAATATTAAACTTTGAATTCAGTCCATATTCATTCACTTCAATTTAATTCTTTACTCTCTCCCTTATTTTACTACAATATTTAATTGACAAAAATCATAAATATAAATCTGAACTAAAAGCAGATTAAGAAAATATTGTCACAAGACATATATGAATAAACTTCTTACTGTAGATGCTTTGATATGTAACTGAATGTATAAATTAACACTATTGGAAATAATATTATATATATATAAACTGCCCATATGCTAAAGTTTCATATCTGAAAATTTTCATTTGATGTTGCAATCAACAACTTATTTATTTAAGCATTAATTCATTTAATTACTTATGTGAAAATGTATTCACAGTAATTTCTATTAAAAAAAATCTGACCATGTAGTTATGTATACATATATATGCAAGCTGGGGCAACGTGTTTTGTATGCATCTGTCTGCTTATATTTACATATCCAGGCAAATTAGTGTCTGGAAGTATAACATGGCACCTGACATAGCTCAGGAGGACAAATATGCCTCCATTAGAACATCAGAAATAAACACACACAAAAAACGTTTTCTTTTAAATTTACTTATCATAATCATTAATAATCATTAATGTCAATAAATGAAAGTAATCAAACAAAACCAAGAAACTGAAGCTTACCTTTCTGCCAAGCTTGTGAGAGCAAGCAGTGAACCTACTAGCACATTATTTTCTCTAGTTCCTAGTAAATTAATCAAAGTCTGCACAAGCAAGAAGAAAAAAAAAGGGAAATGTTATTCTAGAAGCTAGTTAACATTGGGTTCAAAAAGTAAGTTTTACATCCATATTTCATTAGAAACTGAAAAAGTTCTAAAATAATATAATAGACTAATTTAGGTATTTCAAGAAGTAAATCCATACTTCTATACTGCTTTGCATCATATTAAAAGGAAGAAAGAATACATTTCCCACACATGTAAGAAAGAATCAAATGGTGTATAAAACAGAGAATTATATGCCAACATCAGGTTTAGTTCATGCTTATACAAAATAGTATCAGATCTGCTTCCTATTACTTGCTGAAATGTATTTTTATTTTTTGACTAAGAAGTAAATGCTCTTGGTCAGGGGTAGGATTCAAATTTATTAACAACCGGTTCTATGGGTGTGGCTTGATGGTCATGTGACTGGATAGGTATGGTTTGCTCACTGGGCATGGCTTGGTGATCATGTGACTGGGTGGGCATGGTTTGTATGTAAATATTATAAATATTTACGTGAATATTATAAATATTTACGTAAATATTGATTTTTTTTTAATAAAAAGAGCAACTTTCACTCAAAAGCAGGCAAAGCAGGCAGGCAGATTAAGTTGCTCACAGAATCACAGATTCACTCAGAGATCTATCTTTCTGCCATCAGCTACCTGAGTCTGTCACATAAAATTTGCTTGCAAACAAACTCATTAACATCGATGTGGCCAAACTCATTAACATCGATGTGGCCAACCCATGATGCCTCACCTAAAGGATATCCCTTCTATTTTATTAAATATTGTAGACCTTCACTATATATGTGTGAATCAAGAGTAGACTCTATCTCAAAATGGTCTGCCTTCACTGGACCAGGTAACCGATCATTGGGATTACATCTTCTGTTTAATGAGACTAATATGGAATACTGGGTGGACCTTTTTGAACCGTGGTAGTAAGTTCAACTGTACAATAACAGGATTAATCACCCAACTTATGGTAAAAGATCCTATATATTTTAAATGGATACCCAACTTCAGATATTTGGTGGACAAATATACTAAATCTCCCATTTGAAATGGTGGATGATCACTCCGTTTCTTATAGGCATGTGTCTTATAAGCTTTAAATGCCTTATGTATAGTTTCATGTATGTTTCTCCAAGTTTCTGTGATCTTTGTAGACCAGGTGGTAGCAGTGGTAGGATTGTCCATCGTCTCAGGTAACTTAGGTACAGCTATGAAATCTATTCCATATACAACCTTAAAAGGGGTGTGTCCTGTGCTGCTATGTACTGCGTTATATGCTACTTCAGTAAAAGGTATTAATGTAGCCCAGTCTGTCTGCTGGTATGACATATAACAACGTAAGTAGTGTTCTATCGCCACATTGGCTCTTTCTGCAGCCCCGTTAGTACTGGGATAGTATGCCATACATAGTCCTTGTGATGACCCTATAATCTGTAAGAATTCTCTCCAAAATCGGGCAGTGAATTGTACCTCCTATCAGATATAATCTGTCGTGGCACACCATGTAACCAATAAACATGTTTAATGAATAGACCAGCTAATTTACATGCTGACGGAAGTACAGGGTATAAAATGTGCCTGCTTGGAGAAAAGGTCTATTACGGTCCAAATAACAGTATAACCCCAGCTATTAGGTAAATCCACAATTAAATCCATACCGATACCCTGCCATGGATGATGAGGATCTGATACTGGTTGTAGTAATCCTAACGGTTTTCCTGGCCTGGTTTTTGTTGTCGCACAAACATGATATCCTTTAATATAGTCCTTTATATCTGTCCTCTTGAGGGCCACCAAAATTGATGTTTCATTAGATATAATGTTTTTAAAAACCCAGAATGACCAGCCGGTTTAGCATCAAGACCCTGGGTTGTAGAATTTTTGGTATATACAATTTTGTGCCCTTCCATGCCGTGTCATCTCAAATTTCACACAACGTAGGATTCTCTTTCAACTATCAATCATGCCGTATTGCTTTACACAAATCCATTACCAATTGCGACCGTAAGGTGTATATGGAACCTTGTGCCGGAATGAGAGGTTGTATGCCACCTCACTTCTCCTACTATTATATTGTGGCAAGGGGGAAATGCATCTGCCATAAAGTTTTTCCCTGCAGGGACATATCACAATATAAAATTAAAATGATGGAAATATAATGCCCAACCTACCTATTTAGGGGACAATTTCCATAGCGACTATAGTGCCTCAAGATTTCTGTGGTCAGTCCACACTTCAAAAGGAACTTGGGCTCCCTCTAACACATTCCTCCAGGTTGCCAAAGCCCAACAGACCCCAAATGCCTCTTTCTCCCATATAGCCCAATTTTGTTCAGTAGAACTGAATTTTTTAGATGTATAGGCACACGGCTGCAGTACCCCCTTTTCATTGTGTTGCAATATCACCACTCCTACTGCTACGTTACTAGTGTTGGTTTGAACCACAAAAGGCAGATCAGGATCGGGGTGTTTCAATGCTGGTTCCTGGGCGAATAATTGTTTTAAATCCTCAAAAGCTTATTGGCATTTCTCTGACCACTCAGTGGGATTCCCTGGTTTATGTTTGGTCTGTGGTAATTGTTTTGTTTTTAAGAGTTCTGTCAGTGGTAATGTGATCATTGCGAATGATGGAATAAATTGGTGATAGAAATTTGCAAAACCTAAAAAAGTCTGTAATTGCTTCCGAGTAGTTGGGGTTTGCCATTCTATTACCGATTTGACTTTGTGAGGGTCCATTTCTATCCCTTTATCAGAAATCCTATATTCTAAATAATCTAACTGATTACAGTGGAATTCACATTTAGACAGTTTGACATATCTGTAACAACTTTTTAAAAATTTGTCACACGAGTCGTATATGAGTAGTAATATCATTGGAATAGATTAGGATATCGTCTAAATATACTAAGACTCCCTTATATAAACGGTCATGCAAAATTTCATTAATAATTGCATAAATAACACAGGAGCTTCCTGTAAACCAAATGGCATGATGTGGAATTGATAGCTACCAAGTTGGCAATTGAATGTTGTTTTCCACTCGTCTCCTTCACGTACACATACTCAATAGTATGCCTCTCTTAAGTCTAGTTTTGTAAATATCCGTGCCTTTGATAATGTAGCTAACAGGTCTTTGATTAACGATAAAGGATATAGCGGTTCTACACACACCCCATTAAGACCCCTGAAATCAACGCAAAGTCTTAGCCCACCATCTTTTTTTCCTCTGAATAATACTGAGGCTGCTATATGAGCACGTCCGGGTTTAATAAACCCCCTCTCCAGATTTTTGTAATGTACCTTACGCATTTCATCCAATTCTTTAGGGGTCATAGAGTACATTCAGGGTTTTGGTAATTTCATATCTGGCAGTAGTTCAATCACACAGTCAGTAGAACGATGTGGTGGTAACTGATCACTCCCATGTTCATTAAATACCTCAGCTAGATCGGTATACTCTGTAAGATATACGAGTTTCTCTTTTCGCCTAAAGTTTTCATTGTATTAGATAATATAG